>CM024617.1:2203008-2803008 GCA_014182575.1 Eucalyptus decipiens
GAGTCTTAGAGGCAGGACTCGGCGAGACATTGTCTCACCCTATCGTGGGCTCAACATTTTCAAGTCCTTAGATGGCGCCGTAAAGGACTCGAAGCCATGGACATTTGTGGAGGTAGAGACCGAAGAATTAGCGAACGTGTTTGACTAGTTGGTCATAGGACAATTCCCTTTTTGTTGAGCCGGTCTATTTTGTAGGCAATCTAGTGTTGTATATAAACCTATGTGTTTATAAGAAAGCTTGATTGGTTGTGATTAATTACCTGCTTTTCTATCCCAAGTTAAATTTTGTCAGGGGATTTGTTTCGCTTTTGCATGCGTAATAAAATGAATGGGTCAGCGACGCATCTTGGGAAGTTACAATTGTATCGACCAAAGGGGGGTGTTCGCACGCTCGAGGTTCGGGGCATGACATATATTCCTAATAGAGAAGGGGGAGAGCATCACCGCCGACTGCTTGACCTTTGTCGGCCGAGGTTGGCTTAAGAGGGCGTAAGACTTCAAAACCAAAAGAGCTAACTGGGTCGGGATGCTTCGAGTGGTTGATCTATAGAGAGACAATTAAAGGCCCATACAGCTTCAATCAGCTCGGGGTGTCCAACAAGGCAGAATTTTCAAAGAAACGATCTTCCTCATTCGAGCTACCCTGGCCATCAACCAGAGTCATCATTCGAGATAGAGGGGAGGGGGGATGGGAGGCCGAAACCAAAGGGTGAGAGGCACCGAGGTGGAGAGGAGGAAGCCAAGGTGGAGGAGGTTGAGAAGTGCCCTGATCCAATCGTTCCATAATAGGAGGCATCGAAGGATAGGGATTAGCACAACTTGTAGACGCAGGCTAAGATGGGCCAATGTCCTTAGGCTTAGAGCCTTTCTTCTTCTTTTTACTCCAGGCCTACACCCAACCTTCCCCATCAGTAGGAACTCCCGGCTCCACAATAGGGACAGGCTTAGGGACAATGATTCGTGAGCCAAAGGGGTCGTGAGGTCGGGGTGGGGGGCTTTTCTCCTCCAGGGCATTTGTGGCCAAAGCAACCATAGATTGAGCAGAGAGGTTTCCACTCATATTCAACCTTGACCAAATGGGACTCCCCATTGCAAATGATCTCCATAGAATCATAGCACGGCTCCTTGGTAGAAATCTCTACACAAACACTCGCAAAGTAAATAGTCTTCCTCTGTTCTGTTCTCCGATCCACATAAAATGGCTTCCTGATAAAGCTCGTTGCCATGCTGATGCCAAGGACTGACCATAAGCAAATGGGAGACTTTTCAATCAAACCCACACAAAGAAACGGCTTGAGGTCCTTGAGAATCCATAAATGGTGCCATTGTTGAAGAACCAACCGGGACTCTAGCCACCGTCCAAGGCCCTTCCTTCAGAATTTTCCTTCTAAAATTCAAGTCCGGGACATGAAGTAAAAACCATCTTCATTCATCATTACCTCATCAAGTTTAGCACCCCACAATTGTTTCGAGTAGTTTCAATAAGCTTGAAAGGAAGCTTTCTACCAACAAAGAAGCTAACAAGACACTCATGCTAAATCGAGTCTACAGCTTCAAATATCTCCTCAGACAATTCAACCACAGTTCTATTATCCATAATAGAAAGGTGTATGTATGAAAGATTATAACCTTTGACCGCAAGCTTGGCCACATTCGCCTAAGAACGCTCGGGGCTTCGATTTAAATTTTAGAAGTCGCTCCTAGGTTTGAAGGCGAAAACCAAGTCGTCTAACTCTGCTGCACCCTCTACAATTCTCAGTGGCTTGAGGGCCTTTGCACGTGCCCACCTAAGCGGGGGTTGAACAGGGGAAGCTTTTGCTTTGGGGCCAAGCGAGAGGAAGGTTTTGCTTTGGCTTTGAGCTCGGCTACTTTCAAAGTGAGCATATGGGCTTTACCCGAGGCCGGGGGCGGCCTCTAGCGGCACGAGGAACAAGGGATGAGCTTTCTCGAGGGCATCCATGGAGAAAACCTTAAAAATCCTAATCCAAAGTAGTCATTCTTACCCGATCAAGGAGAGATAGGTAAAACGCTTTCGAAAGCGCCGATGTGGAGGGAAGGACAAGTCAATCCTCCAAAAGTAGCGCGATGGATGGCTGGATCACCCACATCAAGCCAAAAGACTAGCCGGTGAGAACAAGTACCTGATTCACCCAAATGGAGAGGAAAGTGAACAAGTAGCTCAGTGCATAACGTTATGCAATTTTGTCTCTAATTGACTAGTAAACCTTTCTACTAAACAAAGATGATCCTAAATGTATGCAAGTGGATATCCTTTTAAGCCAAATATTCAGGTCAACAACAACACGTCATCAATCATCATGAGTTCCGACCTTACTAGAAACATGAAAGATAAACCACCAAATCGACAACTACTTCTCCCTCCTTAATAATTGCACAAGCCATGTACTTTACATCCTTAACCCCTTTCACCAATTTGCAGCATCATTTTATCATTCTCTTCACCAATCACCGATACAAGCACTTAATGATAGTTACTCATCGTTTAGGACTCGATGAAGAAATGCTCGTGCTGCAACAATTGAATTGCGTAGAGAAACCTATTGTAATCAATACAACCAAGGACTTGTTGCGGTTATACTTATCATAGGTGACATCTCTCTTCCGAGAGATTAGGATATTGTTTGGGGTCGTGGTAAGACTATCGCAAGTGCTATAATTTTCGTATGATACTCACTTGAGTGCCATAGTTTTTTTGCTCATTTAAGTGCTATAAATTTGAAAAATCGATCACTTCGGTGTCATTGGTGATTTGTCTCATATAGAAATCTGACGTGGACACCGATCGTCCTACATAGTTTCCTTAACGCTAATGTGGACAATTTTAAATATTTTTAAATAAATTTTTGAATTTTTTTATTCTCCTTTTTTTTAAGGTCAGCAAGGGCCACCTTGTTGTCGGCTGTAAAGGCTTGGGCAAGGGCATTGTAGCCTTGCCAACCTTGTCCTTAGCCCTAATGGCCCTTGCCTAAATCTTTCAAGGGCCTTCATAGCTGACGGCAAGGGTTTTGCAGCTGACAAGGGTCATTGGCCCTAAAAAAAAAGGCAAAAAAATGGAAAACAAAAAAAAAATTAAAAGATTTAAAAAAATCCATGTTCAATGGAAAATAATTGAAAAAGAAAATCCACATAAGACAATTTGCTGAAAGTGGCACTCAAATGATCAATTTTTACTTCAAGTGGCACTTAAGTGAACAAAACAAAGTTACGATATTTAAGTGAGTAGCGTATGAAAATTATGGCACTTGTGTTGTTTTTCACCCATTTTAGTCACAAAAGTAGGATCTTTTTTAGTCAATTTTATCCGTAGAATATTAAGTATGATGTATATATTGGACTATGACACTTATAAAGTAAAGCAAGACACTGTAACAACGTGTCAAAGGAAGATCCCTGGATTAGAAAAACATGCTAGCATTAGAACTTTTAAATGGACTTCACACTTACCTTTTACTGTGAGTCTCTTAATCTTTTCCTTCCGTAATTTTTTGACATCACCAAGTTGCCATCAGTTCAGAGGGCAGTGAAAATAAATGAAATTAATCACAACAAATTGAATTAGCTTATGAATCTAGCCAAGTTTCAACACCTTCGCAAACCAAAAACTATGTATCTAGTGTTATTTCCCTAGATTTGACATGCGAGAGAGAGAGAGAGAGAGAGAGAGAGAGAGAGAGAGAGTGTGCGTGTGTGTGTGTGTGTGTGTGTGTGTGTGTGTGTCACGCCTCGATCCTTGGGCATGCACCCATCCCTTAACTGATCAATTAATAGTGACATCCTAGGACAATAAAACAATAGGATAGAAAAGTAGGACCAAAAACTCGAACCTAAAAACCAACACATTTTTATACAAAGCAAACCTCATAGTACATATTACAAGACTAGTAACAAGGTCAAATCTATCACACATAAACTCGTCAGGGTCATACTCTGGATCCTCCTTCGACCCCTCTACAGGTTCTTCTTCAGGGTCCTCTTCGGGTTTTTCCTTGGGGTACTCCTCCTCGGGTTTTTCCTCAAGGTACTCCTCCTCCTCAACGATCTCTCTTTCCTCCATGCTCCGGTTGGAGTCTACTGGCCGGCTGCTTTGGAGACTCGGGATCATCCCCGCCTTGGGATCTTTCGCATCAATCACCTATCCATCCTTAGGATCTCTGGAGTCCCCTCCCCCGCGAGCGCAGCCTCCAAAACATATTGAGGTACATCGACTGGGCATAGGACCCTCCATTCGCTATCATGATTAAGACGATACCATGGTGATACCTATGAGGCACCCTTTCGAGTCCATCCCCGTCGACCCGGGCCGGTGGATTTTACCATCACATACTCCAATCCTTTAGGGTGGGGTGTATTGGAATATGATAATCTACTTACGTGACTTCTTTAGGAATACCAAAATGCATGGGAGGGGGGAGGTGCTGCTATCAAGGGACCTGAAATATTGTCCCATAACGGGGTGAGACTACGTCTCAGCAAGTTCTACTTTCTAAGATCCGATTAGGAAGCCAATACGCCTTAAGGGCTGTCTAAGCACAACACAGGTCAGAGGACTTACCTTGGCCTTAGTTCCATCTTACAAGTTAGTATATATATCGAATATACACAAACCACATCAATTCACCAAATTAGATCGAACTATCGATCAATCGACTCAGTTGATTACATGTGATTACAATTTTCCCTTGATTGGCACATTCAATACTATCTATAAGTCCACCCATGAGAGGAATTGCTCATTCTAAGCTAATAAATAGATAGCATAGTTCTCGCTAAGCTGATTTATCAAACCCTTAAGTTGATATAGCACATGAATAATGCTCTTTCTAAGCTAATCATATTGCTCTCGCTAAGCTGATTAGGTATACTGCTCTCGCTAAGCTGACATATTTCTCATAGGCGGATATAGTAAACCGGTATACTGCTCTCGTTAAATTGACATATCGCCTGTAGGTCGATATGGTATACCTTCCCAATTTTATAATCAATTCCGTTCTTTTATCATTTTCGATAAAATAGCCATGGGTAGAGACACGGTCGCCTTAGCTAAAATATCATAATTTCACTTTTGAACATCCCACTAGTTTCAACAGCCCATACCATATTTTTGGTGTTATAAAGCGACGCTTGGTAATTTTCCCATTAATACCAAAATCAAATAATTTAGGAATAAAATCCGAAAGTCCCAATTAAATCAATTTAGCACAACTTAATGCTCAAATAAATAAACAAAGTTTGGACCACAATAATCAACATAAAATTTCGATCGTCGATATCCCAGCCTAATTTCCAAAAATAAATAAATAAATAAATAAATACGAAAAATATTAAATAAATGCAATAAATCCAATTTATGCTCGTAATGCCTAATTGGACGTCCAAATGGGCCTAGGAAAATTTCAAAGTTCGTTCAAAATTAATAACACGAGTCTACTCGTTAATGTTGCTAACCATTTATCTAACATGCATTGATAAGATACTAAATTAATCGTTCTACTCTAACCTATCCACCTAATTACAGTTAATTAAATCTAATCATCCCTTAAACGTCATTAACCAACTAATTGAGGATTAGTGAGCTCAACTCACTTGTTTAACGAACGGTTCGATGCAAGATGATGGGAACGTTGCGGGGCTCAACTTTCCTCAAGGCAGGCCTAACGATTGAGGCTTGGGACCACCTCAAAACGGGCCTTGAAGGTGGTTGGATACCCACAAACTCAGCCCTCTCTTTTGAGTTACAAAGATAAGGAAATAAGGTTGGTTAGGGTGGTAAGGCTCAAGAGAGGCAGTGGGGACGGTCTTGGGTCCAAATCAAGGCAGACCGGCAATGGAGGGAGCTCTGGTGGTGGCTAACACGGCTAGATGGCGACCCTAGATGCACGAACATAAGCTACTAGACGGCAGTGAGGTGCGACAAGGCGTGACGGCGTGCGTGTGTGCAAGGAGGGCGAACGGCGGAGGCGTGGCGTCGTGCGGCTCCGGTGGCTAATGACTCCGCGATGCCGCTAACTTTCGTTGGCTTCTTGCTTTGGTTACTGGTGTCGAAAATGGAGAGGAAGGTGGAAAGTAAAGCGCCGGTTGCTTGGTGAGGAAGAGAGGGATAAGGGTTCCACCAATGTCCAAATTTTCCATTCTATGGTCTCCCTTGACCATTCTCAGCCACCAGCCTTCCCTTGGCCTCCATTAGGCCACCGGTGCATCCCCCATGACCTTGAAATGGTCCTTTTTGGCTAGACAAGGGAGAAGCTACAAATTTGCAAGTGTTCTCCCTCAATTGGACACCTATTCTTGTTCAATTCAATCTCATTTGGCCCATGCAAATTCAATTGGTACCTCAAAGATCAAATTAATATTTTTTTCACCAATTGATCCCACTTGCATCTCAATTGCGCGATCAAAAAGTGGTCCCGGCCTTTTTCTGAACAAAAACAGCCCTAGGACGATTTTTTCCCAAAAAATCTTGAGTTGCAGAAAAATCTTCTGAGATTGAGTCGACGTTCCTAGAATTTATTATAATATGACAAAATCTTCAATCTCTGAAATCGGACTCAATTTCGCGATAATTTTCCATTTGACGCGTTTTTAGCACGACCTAGACTATTAGGTAGCTTTTAGAAATTTTTAGCGCAAATGACTTGTGGTCAATTTTCTTCGAGCCACAATGAACCCACTCGACACATTGGCGACTCTCGGTTATTGTGAAAATCTCGAGGATTTAAATATGGACATAGGAAACCAAAACAATAGAAAAATCAGTTTAGTGTCGATTGATGGGAATTTTCCAATTTAGTGGTGTCATCCACGTTTAGCCACACATCTCTATCAAATCGACCTACCTCTCATCTAAAATCAATTTTTAATTGTGCCGTAATGGCTTTCTAAAGATGAGCACGGTCGAATAGCCGATTCTTGGTCGAATTCTCAAGTCTATTGCATTAGAATCCCTTAATGGCTTCACCAAATAGTCTAGTTATTTCGAGAGTAATCAGCTCTGAGAATAACCCTATAGGTGTGTCAATGAAATACCCGATTTATTTAGTAGAAAAAAGGGTTGAAAATCTAGGATGTCACAACTATTCCCCTCTTATAAAAATTTTGTCCTCGAAATTAAAACATTTACAAAACTTAAGCAAAAAGGTGGGGGTGCAAATGTCTCATCGACTCTTTAGTCTCACATGTCGTTCTTTCAATACCGTTGTGTTGTAAGACCAGTTTGACCAATGGGATGGTTTTTGTACGCAGAACTTGTTAGTTTTTTTCCACTATCTAAACTGAGTTTTCAATGTATGACACATAGTCATCCACGCCCAATTCCTCAAAATTGAGCACGTTGGTCGAGCCAAGCTTGTATTTCCTCAACATCGACACGTGAAGACGTCGTACACTTGCGCCAATCTCGGCGGCAATGCAAGACGATATGCGCAGCTCCCGATTCTCCCAAGAATCTCAAACGGACCTTCATACCTCGGACTCAGTTTTCCTTTCTTCCTAAAGCGCGAAGTTCCCCTCATTGGTGACACATTCAAAAAAACGTGATCATCAACTTGGAATTCCAAAGGTCTCCGGCGCTTATTTGCATAACTTTTCTGTCCGCTCTAAGTAGTCTTTAACTTTTTCGATCCTTTGCCATGGCATCCATCGACCGCTGGACCAATTCTGGTCCTGTAATCTTTCTCTTCCCAACTTCATCATAACATATTAGTGTCCTGCACACCCTACCATACAATGCTTCAAAAAGAGCCATCTGAATGCTCTGTTAATAACTGTTGTTGTAGGCACATTCCACTAGGTGGAGCTGATCTTCCCAACTTCCTTTGAAGTCTAGTACACAAGCTCTCAACATGTCCTCGAGGGTCTGAATTGTCCTCTCAGACTGGCCATCCGTCTGAGGATGATATGCCGTATTGTACAGCAGCTTGGTACCTAAGGCACTTCACAAGCTCTTCCAAAAGCAAAATAGTAAATCTTAGGTCTCTATATGAAATTATCATAACCGGCACTTTACGCATACAAACCACCTGACGTATGTACAGATCTACGTGCCTATCCAAATTGAGGTCTTTTCGAACTACAATGAAGTGAGCCGACTTTGTCAGTCTGTCGACTACCCAAATTGAATCATTTCCTCTTTGACTCCTCGATAATTCGGTCATGAAATCCATCCTGATATGCTCCCATTTCCATTCACGCATATCGAGAGATTGCAAAAGTGTTCTCGGCTTGCAGTGCTGAGCTTTGACTTATTGACATGTCAAACACTTAGCGACATGCTTGGCGATGTCCGCCTTCATACCTGACCACTAATAGTGTTGAAGTAGATTCTGATACATCTTGGTACTACTAGGATGAATGTCGTAACTACTACAATGCGCTTCTAATAAAATCTCATCTCTAAGTTCCACATCGTCAAGTACAACCAAACGTCCTCGGAATCTTAGTATTCCATCATCAAAAATTTGAAAGTTAGCATTTCTTTTCTTAGTAGCCTCCTGTAGAATTTTCTACACATCTAGATCTGTCAGTTGGAGTAACTTGATTTTGATCTGGACATCTGGTTTAATTTTGAGGGTGGCCATAAGACTCGAAAGGCGGCCTATGTAACAACCTGAATTTTCAGATTTCGTTTTCGATTAAATAAATCAGTCCTTTCGTTGACGCGCCTATAGTGTTATTCTTTGAGCTGATCACTCATGAGATAACTAAACTATTTGAAAGTCATTAAGGGATTTTAACGCAATGGACTTAAGAATTCAACCAGGAATTGACTGCTCGACCGTGTAGATATACAAAGGTCATTATGACACCATAAAAAATCAATCGTAGACTGGAGATAGGTTGATTCGATGAAGATATGTGATTAATGTGTGGGTGATTCCACCTAATTACAAAATTCACATTGAACAGCACTAGATCGATTTTTCTGTCATTTCTATACCCGATATCTATATTTGAAACCTTAAGATTCTCATGATAACCGAGAGTTGCCAATGTGTCGAAGATGTACATTGTGACTCGAAATAAATCGATTATGAGTCAATTGCACTAAAAATTCCTAAAAGTTACCTGGTAGACTAGTTCACACTAAAATCACATCAGATTGAAATTAATCGCAAATTTGAACCCAATTTCGGAAATTGAAAGTTCTGTCATGCCATGATTCATTTTGCGAACGTCGACTCATCCTCTGAAAATTTTTTTGGAGATTCCGGGATTTTTACAAAAAATCAATATGGACGTTGCAAAAAAATTATGGAAATTTGGATGGGCTCATTTTATGGAAATTTGGACTTCCAAGCCGAGCCTTTAAGTGTCAGGGACTTACAGAAAATTGTTCTGGATTTTTCTTCAACGAAATTGGACCTCAAATGGGAGATATTGGAGAGGAAATTAAAGAGTATTTGAGTAAAATTCGGATCCATGGAAGGGGTGCAACACTTTGGCTTCAATTTGAATTTAATTGTGGTATTATCATCTAAGAAAGTATTAGGGGAGACACGTAATTAATGGAAGGGGTAAACCTTGTAGACTTTCTTCCCCTTTGGCCTCTCTTGCACATCTCTCCTCCCTCCTCTGTTCCCCTCCATCTTCGAACACCGTCCTTTCTCTGTAACCCTCCTGCCTCCATTTCCTGCTTTACTTTTCTTTCTTCCTGATTTTCCCTATGAAGCTGCCCATCCACCATCGAAATTTCTCCATCATTTCTTCTTTGCCGCATGCCTCTCCATCACATTTTTTTCCCCCACGCCGGTCAACAATTAAGTTTCTCTTCTTCCTTGTTTGACCGAAGCCTCCACGTGCATCCAGCAAATCAATCGAAGTTGCTTCTCGTCCCCAGCTCCTTTGCCTCGGTCAATGCCTCCTTGGTCTCCACCAGCTCGCCAGCAAGCTGCCAATGAAGCTCGGAGACACCGAATAGCTGCCGCCCATCCTTATCCACGTAGCCAGCAAATCCAGCGTCTTCATCCACTTCCTCCCACGCCCGAGCATCGCCAGCTCCATCAAAGACTAGGCCCACAAATTCACTTCAGCAGTTCAGCCTAACAACCCAGTTTGTTGTTACCCAATATCTTTAGCCCATTGGCTTTCAGCCCATTTTTAGCAGCCCAAGTGAATTCAGTTCAGCCCAACTTCCAAGTCTAGTTGTAGCCCAGTCTAGTTCTCAGTCTTCTTTTCAAGCCCATAAGATTCCAGCCCATTCGAAGACAAGCCCACGGGAATTTTGGCCCATCTCAGCCCGTGTGAGCCCAGCAGCCCACGTCACAGCTCAGGCCCAATATCGACCCAGTATTGTGTTGTGGGCTTGCAAGGCCTTTGGGCCCAGTCCGAGTATCCATCAACACTACCGAAAGTTCGAGTTTCGGCCGCCGTCACGTCGTCATCACGGTGAACCGATTTCCGCAATAAGCCGGTGAGTTTAAGCACTACACTCTTCTTAGTGGGCTAATAATGTTTAAGGGATGTTTAGATTTATTTAAGTGTAATTAGTTAATTATTAGTTTAGTTAGTTAAATTAGGATAGTTAGATTGTTTAATTAGGTGGTTAGAAACTATAAGTTAATTTGGTTAGTGTGTTGTTATATAGCTCGAATGTTTAGAATAATGTGTTTAGCTCAATAGGTGGTTAGATTAAAATTATTTAGCCTAAGTTAGAAATTTTCATATTTAATGTATTTATTTAATTAATTTTAGAAATTATTTATTAAATATTTTCTGGAAATTAGGCCAGATAGCCGGTGACTGAATTCCGTGCGATTCAGCCGCTTTGTTCCATTTATGCCATTGATTGTTAAATTGTGCAATTGAGTGATGGTTGTTATTTATAAATATTTAATTCAAAATGGCAGAATGTTGGTATTTAATTAGAAAATACTAGGTGTCAGGTTTTGGACACTAAAAGTGTTTTTAAGTACTATATTAGATTGTGGGATTTTAAAAGTGATGCTACAAATTTTATGGTTAGATCAGACCGTGTTCCTTACAAGATTATTTTGCCATGCATTTCTAATATGAAGAAAAGAGGTGGGATCACTATTTTAATTGAGGCATTTGAGTGCAATGCACGATATCTTGGGCCGAAATTGAATGAATGCATGAAAGATTTAAGATACCATCACGAGCCTTTGGGGCCGAATGATGCTCCTTCAAGAATGCCCCAAGTCAATGGATGCCGGTCATAGTGGAGGCTGGACCGATGCTCTTTTGAGAAATGCCATCTAACTGTAGACGTTGCCGTGCTCGATGGTGTGAGATGAAGCTTGATTAAGCCGAGAGACTGTTGATTGTTGAATCGGCTGTGACTGATGAGTCATAAGCAATTTGAACGCATGAATGATTGAGATTGAAGGGCCTGATTAGGAGACGGAATCATGTGGTGCGGCATGGGATGTACCATAATGGTTTGGTTTGGTAATCGGGGCCTATGAATAAGTGATGATATATGTTTATATGTGTATACATGTCGAGATGTTCCAATGATGCCTAATTTCAATATGATTACATGCAAATTGAATAGTACTAACATGTAGGGTAAATACCGGTGTTACATGAGTTTTGAGGGAGATATGGTTAGACTGCATGCGGGTGTACTTTTCTCCTAATCGGAATTTAGGGGATGGTCAATTTAGGGGATGGACTTGTTGAGACATCGTCTCACTGGTTATTGTATAACCATTTCAGGTCCCTAAATGGAGGATTGTCAAACGAGGTGTAGGGGTTCTCAAGAAGTAAAGCTTAGGTTTTTCTTTAGTCTCTGTCAAATGTTGATGGGTCTTCCGTTTCATTTGGACAGTGGGTGATAGTTCACCCTTTTGTTATTGAGAAGTTTGATAGAATCGGAAGAGATTATGCTCCCATGGATGAAGAGCTCAGAGCGTAGATAGACTAGAAGCTCTTTTTTTTTTTTTTAAAATAGATCCATGTGGCATTAGACTTTTCTATTTATACATGTCGATGTATTATAAGTGTGTTTTGTGAAAATATTATCCTATGTTTCTATCCCATTTTTATGTTGTTTGGAAATTGTTATTACGTTTTCGCGTGTGCAATAAACTAAATAGGGCGGCGACACTTTCTGGGACGTCACAAATTTTATTAACCATCAAAGAATGTGCATGCACTCAGGATTCGGGTCGTGACATCCCTGTTTAAGTGGTATCATAGCAAATTAGTGTTTAGAGTGATAAGGTGCGATGAGTCATGGGGTAGTTATTAGGAAATGCTTTTAATATGCTGATGCATGTGAGTGATAGCCGATTGATAGTTTGATGGTAAAATCACTTAAATTCTAATTTGGTGTTGGAATAGGAGGCAAGTGTCTATAAAGAATATGCGCATGAGTGAGCAAGATCAGAGAACGCCTAGGAAAAAGGGCAATTGGACTCGTTACTCAGGCTAGGATGCCAACTAGAGTCGGTGCTCGAGGTAATAGAGGTAAAGCACCAGCTTAGGCCAGTGCTAGTGGAGTAGCACCGTAGCTGGTTCTACCGGTTGGTGCTGGGATAGCAGCACCTGGTAATCTGGGAACTGTTGGGATCATGCAGGTGCTAATGGCGATGAGAGACTTAATGGGACAGTAGGTCCAAAATCAAGCTGCTGCCATTACTACCGTCGCTACAGCTGCCGCTACTGCCGCTGCCAATGCTGCTGTTGCTGCTGCACCTGCTACTGCACTTGATGATGTTCTGACAGGGAATGTGGTTGTGGAGAGACCCATACGTAAGCTAGTGGAACGATTTTTGAAGTTGAGTCCGTTGAGATTCACTGGTACCGGGGATCCATAGACCGCCTCTCGTTGGATTCAGTATTTAGATAAGGCATTTGCTCTTTTAAGATGCAATGAGGAAGAGAAAGTAACCCTAATAGTCTATCAGCTACAGGGCAATGCTAATACTTGGTGGAGAGCCATCCGAGAGACCGTGTTTTCGAGAGGAGTAGTTCCGTTATGGGACGCCTTCCTTAGGGCATTCAACAAACAATATTTCTCTAAGAGCACCAAAGAGAAAAAAATGGAAGAGCTCTAGCGCCTCCGCTAGGGAATGATGACTATTGACTAGTACGAAGTCAAGTTTGCAAAGCCTTCTCAATATGCTCTAAGGCTGGTAGAGTACCCCAAAGAAAAGGCTCAGAGGTTCAAGAATGGCCTCCGATTGGAATTGAAACAATCACTGGTGCCTTTTGATCTGATTGACTATCGGGAAATTTATCGTCAAGCTCAACTGATAAAAAGGGATCTAAACGAGCAAGCTGCTGCGTTAGAGGTTTAATGCAAACAGGAACAATGTCAGGTTTGGGAAGAAACCCATGGTTGGAAGAAGGTATCCCGTCCCACCTAATAGATATGGTGGGGTGAGTAAGACAGTGTCGAGCAATAATGGAGTTTGTCACTTCTATGGAAGGCGACTTAGATCTGCACTGTGCCATGCTAGGACGGGAGCCTATTATGGGTGTGGCCAATAGGGCCACCATGTCAGAGATTGTCCCAACAGATCAATGGGACAATAGTTACCACCTTCACCACCGATGGGTCAGAATAAGGGGTATACACCCTTGAATGCACAGTAGGGTGGACTAGTTAAGCCTCTAGCACGTGGAAGGACATACGCCATCACCAGACGGCAGGCAGAGGACACACCGAATGTGATCACAAGTACCGTTTCCTTGAATGATCATTCTGTGGCATCCAGGAATTTCAACCCGAAATATTGATTTTGAGGGAAACAATATTTGTCTTTGAATGGCCATAGGTACAATTACATCATCGGCCACGATACTTTATCTCTTGGACCGAACCCCCCTTATGAAAATGTTAATTGATTATGAGAATGTTAATTGATTTCTATAAACAAAAATAAAAAATCAAATGCCCTAAAGTGGTGAAGGAATTATGGGCTTATTATCGATATTTTTCTATAGGCTATTTAAATTGGACATAGGACGATTTGATAAAGAATACTTTGTTCTTGACTATGCACTTTATAGATTTGATGGATTAATGTCACAAAGTCTTTTGGCCATTTTATTATGCAATTAGTTATTTATTTAAATGAGGATTAAAATGTATTATTAAAAATAAACTCTGGCCATTTAAGTTTGGACTTTAGGCCCAAGTGAGATGGGCCTAAAGTGGGCCATAAGCCCGGCCCATGTTGGCGCATGGAGGGGGGAGGAGGAGCCGCATGGCTTCCTCCAAGTGTCTTCGGCAAGGGAGACACTTGTCTCCTCCTTGGGGACAAGTGTCCCTCATGCAAAATAAGAATGCATGAATATATATATATACAACCAAAAAGAGAGAGAGAGAGAGGGAGTGGCTGGTTTTGAGAGAGTGAGAGAGAGAGAGAGTTGCGAGAGAGTGAGGAGCCGAGAGAGAGAGGGAGAAGCCGAGCGAGGGAGGAGGTCTGCTTGTCTGTCGCCGTCCATCCGCTCGTTCGTTGCCATCCATGTGCCGTTGTTTGCTCAATTTTGGAGGCAAGTTACGATCGATTTCTACTCCTGCATGTGTGTCTTGCATGTGTGGTTGAATTCATGGATGTTTAGAGGTAAGGAACCGAAGCTAGTGCGGCTTGTTCTTGAAAGATGCTTGCTGATTTCGTGTATACCACCCGACCCAGAAACTTGTGAAGGCTTGCATGCATGTTTCGAGTTGGATTTTGACTTTGATTCCTTCATGAAAGTTGTAGAAAACATCTTAAAATATAGCATAATAAAATTTGAGACAAAATGGTTGAGATTTAAGGGGCAAAACCCTCTTCCTAAGAAGACACTAGATCTAGAACTGCTTTGCTGACCTTTTGGTAGTTTTGTGGGTTGCATGCTGCTTTTTACCGAGAATTTCTCTTCAACTTCTTCATGAAACTTATAGAGAACATCCTAAAGACTAACATACTCAAATTTTAGGTAAAATGAGCAAGTGTAGCCTAGTGAATCGACTAACTCTTGAAGACGGTAAATCTGGAAACACGGTACTGGACACCCGAGACTTCTTGGACCCATATGGTGACTATTCTTTGGAAATTTCACTTATATCCCTTGATGAAAGTTGTAGGGGACATTTTGAAGTAAAACATATCAAAATTTCAGAGGAAACAAAGAATAATAAGTGGGTGAACACTCGATATTTCGGAGATAGCTACACTGGACGTTTCGGTGCTAGAATCAGAAGCTTCGGATGACTATAGAAAATTTTCTAGAACGAATCTGGCATAGATGTCTTCATGAAAAATTTACTTTAATTTATTATCTATAATCTGGTAAAATTTCATAATTTTTGGAAGTCGTTCGGGTATTTTAATCGAATTATTCAAAAACTGCGCATTCTGTTTCTATCCGAAATTGCATGCTGTATTTGTATGAATTATATCTTCTTGTGTGAAATTTTTTTGGGCATGTGTTCTTCATGAAATTTTTATCTTATTGACTTGCCTATCACATGTCTTGATTTCATGATTTTTGAGAATCATATGGATATTTAATTTAAATATTTTCTAAAATGGTACAAGCTGGAAGTTAGTAAACTTCAAAAAGGCATGAAAAATGGACAATTTTAAATTATATGGACTCCATGAATTGTATTGTTATGGATGATTGTGTCTTGCTGCATGTATGATGATGATTTGAGATGCATGTATGAATTCAAGGATGAATATGATCTTGATTGCCATCACATCACATGCCACGTTAAAATTGAACTATAATTGAATATGTGAATTGAGATAAGTGAGAAGGCCGTCGGAGGTGTGAGCCGACGATGCCCCGGGAGTGTCAGGATGCCCGGTGGTATACGGTACGTAATTCTAGGGGAGGCCTGGTGGTATGTCGGTACGTAATTCCGGAGGGTAGGGGAAACCATTTTCATGGCGAGCCCCGGAGATTTCCTCGGGAGTTTCGAGATTCCCGGTGGTATACGGTACGTAATTCCAGGGGGGATGCCTGGTGGTATGTCGGTACATAATTCCGAAAGCTCGGCAGGTATTGTGCCGAGGGATGCCTCGCGATGCTAGTTGGAGTGCGAGATGCCTGGCTAGAAGGGTACGGCCGGTTGCCCAGCAGGTATTGTGCCGGAGGGTCCTCGTGATGCCAGTTGGGGTACGAGATGCCCGAAGCGTGGGGATGCCGGATGCCCAGCGGGGATTGTGCCGGAGGGTTCTCGTAATGCCAGGATTGGGCGCGAGTGATGAATGTGGGATGCAAACATTGGTCCCGGGAAAGAGAAATGTGGCGGTCCACTATGAAAGGATGAAATTGAGAAATTGAAATTGAAATATGCATGATGGTATATGCATGTGATATGATGATGATATGTGCATGGATGCATGGTAACGATGATGGCACATGTGAAATGATGATGATATGTGCATGGATGCGTGGTAATGATGATGGTACATGTGATATGATGATGATGAGTGCATGAATGCATAATAATGATGATGGTACACGTGACATGATGATGGTAAGTATATGGCATGATGGTGATGACTATATGATGATGTATGTACATGAGGTGTGATGACATGTGCATGATATCAAGGTAAATTGTGCATGGATGCTTTAATGACATGTAATGCTATGATTGTGATGATTGTGGGGCATGATGCATTGAGTGGTTTATTGATCCTTTATCTGCTGAGTGGATGTACTCACCCCTTCGGGAACCAACCTTTCAGATTAGTAAATGGATTGAGCGGTTTGATATGACCGCGAGGAGGAGGATAGCAAAGGAGGGAACTTTTGGACGCCGACACTAGTTGATGGACCTTAAGCATACGATTGTGGGAGGAGATGTCGGTCATCTTTTGAAGTATAGCCGAGTATAGAAGACTGCGGCATTTTGATGTACCGATGAATGATGTCCATCTGGTTTAAGTAAATAAAAGTGTTCGGCTTTAACTTTTATAAAATGTTTAGTTGGTGTGCATCGTTTTCTGAATATAGAGAGGGGAATTGTTGGATGTGCTTCCGTATATAAATTGCGCAAGGGACCAATCTAAAAGATGTAAACCCCCAGGTTGTATGGACTCGCTGCAATTGAAATGGTATCAGAGTGACATGTTATTAGGAAAAGTAAATGGTAAGCGAACTGTGGCAACCTTAATCGGATCGGGGGCTGTCAAGGGGTACCACACATTCAACATACGCTTTATTTGACCTTGGTGCAACTCATTCATTTATAGCTGAACAATTTATTAAGTTAATAGGATTGAGTCCTAAATTGTTGGAATTAGTTGTTAGTATATCGACACCATTAAAAGATAAGGTATTATCTACGATGGGTTGTCCTAGTTGCAAGTTGGTGATTGGTGAGCAAGAGGGGAGAATATACTTGATAGTTCTAGCCATGTATGATTTCGATGTAATAATTGGCATGGACTGGCTCACCAAGCAACGAGCTAAGATGGACTACTATCTTAAAGTGATTCAGTTCAACCTGCTAAAAAGTGAAAGTTTTGAATTTAATGGAAGTCGGAGAGGACATTTGATTACCCTAATCTCGTCACTTGAGGCAACCCGTTTGTTAGACAGGAGTTGTCAAGGTTACTTAGCGGTGGGAGAGCTAAAGATAGAAGACATTGCAGTGGTTCAAGAATTCCCATATGTATTCCTAAAAGAATTGCCAGGTCTACCGCCAGAAAGGGAAATAAAGTTCGTGATTAAGTTAGCTCCTAGGGCAGAGCCAATCTCAAAGACTCCTTACCGGATGGTGTTATTTGAGTTGAAGAAACTGAATGTGCAGATGCAAGAATTGTTGGATAAGAGATTCATATATCACAATACATCACCTTGGGGAGCACCAGTTCTGTTTATGAAAAAGAAAGATGGTTCGTTGCGTCTGTGCATCGACTAACGTCAACTCCATCAAGTGACGATCAAGAACAAGTAACCACTCCCAAGAATTGATGACTTGTTTGATCAATTGCAAGAAGTGTCGATATCTTTAAAGATCGATCTAAGGCATCATCTAAGGATCTGGAAGGAGGATATACCCAAGTCAGTGTTTCGTACTCGGTATGGTCATTATGAATTCACGGTCATGCCGTTTCGATTGATTAACGCCCTAGCTACTTTTATGGATCTAATGAACCGTGTATTCAAGGAATACCTATATCAGTTCGTAATCGTGCTCATCGATAATATCTTGGTGTACTCTAGAAGTTTAGAGAAGCATGAAGGACATTTGAGATTGGTATCACAGACTCTAAGGACTCATGAGCTGTACGTCAAGTTCAGCAAGTGCGAATTTTGGCTGACTCGTGTTACTTTTCTAGGTCACGTGATTTTAGGTGAAGGAATCTCTGTGGACCCATCCAAGATTGAAGCAGTGATTAATTAGCCGAGACCGACATCGGTGACGGGAGGCGTATGCAACTACTCTATCATGTTGCATCAACACACAACCCAACCCTTTGAATGATGCATCATTGTAAATCTCGAATCCTCCAGGACCAAATGGAATCGTCAGCACAAGTGTGATAGTTAACTTTTCCTTAAGCTCTTGAAAACTACTCTTACACTTGTTTGTCCACACGAATTTCTCTTCTTTCTTCAAGAGTCTTGTCAATGGCGATGCTAATGATGATAATCCTTTCATAAATCTTTTGTAATAACCTGCCAAACCCAGAAAACTTCTGATCTCTATCGCTATAGTCGATCTTGGCCAATTGATCACGGCTTCAATTTTGCTTGGGTCCACAAAAATTCCTTTGCCTGAAATCACGTGATCTAAGAAAGCAACATGAGTCAATCAAAACTTACACTTTCTAAACTTGGCGTACAACTAATAGACTCTCAGTGTCTGCAGCACTAATCTCATATAACTCTCATGCTCTTCATCACTTCTCGAATATACCGGAATATCATCAATGAACACGATCACAAACTGATCCTGAATGGTAGCAAAAGCATTCGTCAACCCAAATGGCATCACTGTAAACTCGTAATGACCATATTGAGTACGAAATGTTGACTTAGGAATATCCTCCTTCCTAATTCTCAGCTGATGATATCCTATCCTCAAGTTGATATTTGAGAAAATTGACGCTCCTTGCAATTGATCGAACAAATCGTCGATCCTCGACAATAGATACTTGTTCTTGATCGTTACCTGATTGAGTTGCTGATAGTCGATGCACAAGCGCAACAAACCATATTTCTTCTTTACAAACAGAACTGGTGCTCCCCAAAGTGATGCACTGGGACGAATAAATCCCTTATCCAAAAGTTCTTGCATTTATACCTTCAGTTCCTTCAACTCAAATAACACCATCCAGTAAGGAGCCTTAGAGATTGGCTCTACCTAACATGCATAATTGCATAATTAAACCATTAATTTAATCTAACTAACCACCTAATTAATTAATTAAATCTAAACACCCCTTAAATGTCATTAACCTGCTAAGAATAGTTTAGTGCATAAACTTACCGGTGTAAAACGAAGACCGGTTAACCATGATGGCGTCGAAACTCGGGTTTGTGGCGGCATCGACGGAAGCTCGGACCGGGCCTAAATTGGCCCAACAAATCTCAGCCCAATCTAAGACGTGTTCTGGATTTGGGCTGGACTTCAAGTGGCTCTGGGTTTGCTTAAAGTTGGGCCGAAACTTGGGCTGAACCAGGACAAGTGCGAGCTGAGGTTAAAGATTTCGCTGGGCTGGACTCCATTGGTTTATGTGCTAAACAAGAAAGCCCAAAGATGGGCTGCTCGATTGAAACTCACAGAGATCCTGGCTCGTGAGACTGTCTGAAGGCTGCAGCTGGGACATTGTTGAAGTTTGCTCGATGAAGACACGAGCTGAAGAATGGCTGAGCTGGCGCCACACGAAGGAGAGGAGATGGGAAGAGAGTTTCGGTCAACTCTTGGCGTTGCTTGTAGTGGAATTGACCTAGTAAATTGAAGACACGGCAAGGCAGCTTCGGTGGAGGAAGTAGCTCAATTGCCGCTGGACGGTGATTTCGGCTGCAGGAATAAAAAACCGTGGAGATGGGAATTGGGAATTTCTGCGGAAACGCGTGGGCTTTGGATCTTCGCTGGGATGCTGGACTTTGAACGTCAAAGAGTTAAACGGAGGGCAGCTGGTGCAAGGGTGGGCTGCATACGGTCAAACAAGGGGCTTCCATGGTTAATGGTTGTCCAAGGAGTAGCAATCGTTGGACGTGTCTTCAGCTGGAGAACTCGATGGAACAAGAGATGTTCGAAGGAGGGCAACGAAGGAGAGGAGTAGCAGCTCATCCAAGAGAGGAAAGAAAATTTTAAAAGCAAAGCAGGAGACCAAAGTTGCGAAGGAGAGAGAGGAATCCGTCGAGCTCACGCGTGTGAAGCAGACCAAAAGGAAGAGATAAGGGAGCAAAGTCAATGGATTTATCCTCTCCATTGAATGCCATGTCCCCAAATACTTTTAGAATAAATTGAATCCATAATTAGCACAAATAGATGCCAAAAATACAGCCCCCAAACCATACTCCGAATTTCACACTTTAAGCTCAATTTCTTCCCGAAATTCTCCAATTCGATGTCCAATTTCGTTGAAGAAAAATCACATACAATTTTTTGCAAGTCTCCAACACCCAAAGGCTCGGATTGGAAGTCCAAATTTCCTTTGACTTAGTCCATCCAAATTTTCATTAAATTTCCGCAACATCCGAAAAGATTTTCAGTAAACATCCCAGAATCTTTGAAAATTCTTCGAATGATGAGTTGACATTATAGATTGTGACATGACAAAACTTTCAATTTCTGAAATCGGGTTCAAATTCACGGTTAATTTTAATCTGGCGCTCTTTTAGTGTAACCTAGTCTACTAGATAACTTTTAGAAATTTTTGGTGCAATTGACTCGTGATCGATTTCTCTCGAGTCACAACGTACATCTCCGACTCATTGGTGACCTTCAGTTGTCGTGAAAATCTCGAGATTTCAAATACGAGCACCAATACCAAAACGATAGAAAAATCGGTTTAGTTCCGATCGACGAGTATTTTGCAATTAGGTGGAATCACCTACATCCAAATCACATATCTCAATCAAATTGACATATCTCTAGTCTCTGATCGATTTATGACAGTGCCGTAATGACCCTTGCAGACCAACACGGTTGAGCATCCTAGTCGAATTCTCAAGTCTATTGCATTTAGATTCCTTAATTTCTTCCCCATATGGTCCAGTTATCTCGTGAGTGATCAGCTTAGAAAATAGCACTATCGGCGAGTTGACGAAAAGCCCGATTTATTTAATCGAAAACAAGTTTTGAAAATTCAAGCTATTACACCACAACTCCTAGCGAAACTTCAGCAAGTGTGGCAACAGCTACGGCGGCAAGTGCAGCAACAGCTGCGGCCTCAGCAGCGGCGGCAACAGCAGCAGTAGCAGTGGCTTGAGTGGCAACCGCAATTGCGGTAGTAAATGCAACAACTTGATCTCGGGCCTGTTGCCCATCAACTCTCTCATAACATCTAAGGCCTGGTCAATTCAGATGGTTCCCTAATCACCTGGGGCTACAACCCCAGCATCTACTAGTAGCGATGCCACTCTACTCGCACTAGCCTGTGCTGGCGCTTGACCTCGGCCTCCTCGGGTACCAACCATGGTCGGTATTCTACTTTGAGTCACGGCCCTACTGGTCCTCTTGTTAGGAGTTCTGGGCTCTAGATCATTCATGGCTTAGTCTTTATCTACTAACGCCTGCTTCTAATTTCACATTGAATTAGAAACAAAGTGATCCAAACCACAAGTGATACTACCAATCAACTATCATAGACATGCACCAGTCATGAATTTAAAGGTCTTTCCTACCACTATCCATGTCCCTCGCACCTTATCACTCCAATCCTTGACCTTGAGCTTTGATACCACTTAAGTGGGGATGTCACGCCCGATCCTCGGGCATGCACCCATCCCTCAATTGGTTGATTAATAGCGACATCCCAAGATGCATCGCCGACCCCTTTCTTTTAGTATGCATGCGGAAGCATATAAAATAATCCATAGACAATAAAATAATGGGATAGACTAAAATCTCGAACCTAAAAACCAACACACTTTTATACAGAGCAAACCTCATAGGATATATTACAATACTATTACACATAGGTTCACAACTTAGGGTTTGCAAAATAGTGTGGGGTCTTAATCTTCACCGAGGTCGTACTCTAGATCCTCCTCTGGATCCTCCTTAGACTCCTCTACAAGTTCTTCTTCAGGGTCCTCTTCGGGTTCTTCCTCAGGGTACTCCTCCTCGAGTTCTTCCTTAGGGTACTCCTCCTCCTCAACGATCTCTCCTTCCTCCATGCTCCAGCTAGAGTCTACTACTGACTACTCTGGAGAGTCGAGATCATCCCCTAGCTTGTGATCCTTCGCATCAATCATCGATCCATCCTTAGGATCTGCAGTCCCCTCCCCGAGCGCAGCCTCCAAAACGTATCGAGGAACATCAAACTCTGGCACTAGACCCTCCCTTCAGCCGTCATGATAGTGACGATACCATGACTGGTACCTATGAGGCACCCTTTCGGGTCCACCCACGTCAACCCAGACAGTGGATTTTACCATCACATACTCCAATCCTTCAGGGTGGGGGTGTATTAGAATATAATAACCTACTTTTATGACTTCTTTAGGAATACCAAAATGCATGAGAGGAGGGGGAGGTACTAACATCTACAGACCTGAAATGTTGTCCCACAATGGGGTGAGACTACATCTCAACAAATTCTACTCTCTAAGACCTGATTAGGAAGCCAATACGCTTTTTAAGGGCTATCTAAGCACAACACGGGTTAGAGGACTTACCATGGCTTCAATTCCATCTTGCAAGTCAGTATATATATCGAATATACACAAACCACATCAATTCACCTAATCAGATCGAACTATTAATTAATTGACTCAGTCGATTACATGTCATCATGACTTTCCCTTAGTTGGTACATTTAATACTATCTATAGGTCCACCCATGATAGGACTGCTTGTTCTAAGCTAATAAATAGATAGTATAGCTTTCGTTAAGCTGATAAATAGTGTACTGCTCTCGCTAAGCTGACATATCAAATCCTTAAGTTGATATAGCACACGAATAATGCTCTCTCTAAGCTGATCATATTGCTCTCGTTAAGGTGATTGGGTATACTGCTCTTGCTAAACTGACATATTGTCCGTAGGCCGATATAGTATACCTTCCCAATTCTAAAATCAATTCCATCTTTTTATTATTCTCAATAAAATAGCCATGGGTGGGGACACAATTGGCCTTAGCCAAACTATCATAATTTCACTTTTTGAACATCCCACTAGTTTTAATAGCTCATAACATATTTTTGGTGCTGTAAACTGACATCCGTTAATTTTCTCATTAATACCAAAATCAAATAATTTAGGAATAAAATCCAAAAATCCCAATCAAATCAATTTAGCACAATTTAACGCTCAAATAAATAAATAGACCGCACAACAATAATCAGCATAAAATTTCAATCATCGGCTATCCCATCCTAATTTCCAAAAAATAATTAATTAAATAATTACAAAAAATATTATATAATGCGATAAATCCAATTTAGGCCCGTAATGCTTGATTGAACGGTGAAACAGACCCATAAATGTCACTAACCGCTAATGTCACTAACCATGTGTCTAACATGCATCGATAAGGTACTAAATTAATCACTTTACTCTAATCTATCCATCTAATTGTACTTAATTAAATCTAATCAGCCCCTAAACGTCATTAACCAACTAATAGATTATTAGTGAGTTAAATTCACTTGTTTAAAGCGGTTCGTTACAGAACGACGGGAACGTCGGGGCCCCACTTTCCTCGAGGCAAGCCTAGCAACCGAGGCTCGGGACCACCTCAAAATGAGCCTTGAAGGTGGCTGGATACCCACAAATTCAGCCTCTATTTTGAGCTACAAAGATAAAGAAACAAGGTTGGTTAGGGTGGCAAGGCTCAATAGAGGTAGCGGGGATGGTCTTAGGTCCAAATCGGGGCAAACTGGCGGTTGAGGGAGCTTCGACAATAGCTGGCACGGCTGGATAGCAACCCTGGACACACAAACAAAAGCTGCTGGATGGCGGTGAGGCGCGGCAAGGCGCAATAGCGCGTGTTCGCGCGAGGAGGGCGAACGACAGAGGCAGTGGTGTCGGCAACTCCAGTGGCTGTTGACTCTGGCAATGCAACTGGCTTCTTATTGGTTGCTGGTGTGCGAAAATGGAGAGGAAGGTGGAAAGGAAAGCTGGCTAGTTGCTTTGTGAGGAAGAGAGGGGGACAATGGTCCTCCAATGTCCAAATTTTTCATTATGGTCTCCCTTGACCATTCTCTGCCACCAGCCTTCCTTTGGCCTCCATTAGGCCACCAATGCATCCCATATGACCTTGAAATTGTCAACTTTGGCTAGGCAAGGGGGAAGCTATGAATTTACAAGTCTTCTCCCCCAATTGGACACATATTCTTGCTCAATTCAATCTCATTTAGCACATGCAAATTCAATCGGCACCTCAAAGGTCAAATTTATATTTTTCTTCACCAATTGATCCCGCTTATTTCTCAATTGTGCAATCAAAAATGGTCTTGGCCTTTTTCTAAACAAAAACATCCTTAGGATGAATTTTTCCCAAAAAGTCTCAACTTGCAGAAAAATCTTCTAAGACTGAGTCAACATTCCTAGAATTTATTGTGACGTGAAAAAATCTTCAATCTCTAAAATCGGACTCAATTTCGTGGTTAATTTCCATTTGGCGCGTTTTTAGTACGACCTAAGGTACTAGGTAGTTTTCAGAAATTTTTAGTGCAAATGACCCATGGGTGATTTTCTTTGAGCCACAATGAACCCACTTGACACATTGGTGACTCTCAGTTGTCGTGAAAATCTCAAGGATTCAAATACGGACACAGGTACCAAAACGATAGAAAAATCGGTCTAGTATCGATTAACATGTGTCACCCACGATTAGTCACAAATATCTGTCAAATCGACCTATCTTTGATTTCAAATCGATTTTTAACTGTGCCGTAATGACCTCTAAAGATGAGCACAGTCAAATAACTGATTCACGGTCGAATTCTCAAGTCTATTGCATTAGAATTCCTTAATGGCTTTCCTAGATAGTCTAGTTATCTCGAGAGTGATCAGCTTTGAGAATAGCCATATAGGCGCGTCAATGAAATGTCCGATTTATTCAGTAGAAAATAGAGTTGAAAATCTAGGATGTCACAGAGAGAGAGAGAGAAGTTGTTTGAGGATTTTGGTGGTTGAGTAAGATGTTGGATACCTTCGAACGAAAAAATTGGTTAGGCGTAGCGAGGCGGAAGTAAGATGACATTGACTCTTCGGTTCCGATCAAGTTCACCCCCCCCCCTCGGCTTCAACATCATTTCTGAAAACACAAAATAGACTCCCACTTTCCATATTCTTGTAAATCAAGAACATGTGTACCCAACGTATCAAGAACTTTGGATCACATTTCACATGGGTCGAACCTGATAACGATCATTTAGGGAGAATAATAATTTATGAATAGCATTAGGAACTCTCTTTCATAAGAAGGGTACTTAAGATATACAAAAAGTGCAGCATATGAGATTTTAAGGCCGAAGGAAGAGTAATTTTATGATTTTTAAGGTTCTTTCTTTGAGAGTTTTCTGTTGATGGGATTCCTCGTCTTTGCGTCCTTGTGTTTCATCAATTCTGATTAATTTAAAGGCTGCGTTCATTATCACAAAGCTTCAAGACATAAATCAATTTATACGATCGAGTGTCTTTATAGTAGATATGTGACATCTTGATTTTCAGGTCCCGATTTCGATCGGATAAGTTGGGCTTTTCATCATCACGATTATAGTGTTTTTTTCGGAGTTGGCCACTGACAAGGTAATTAGACCATATGGGGAAGTCATTAAGAGATTTTAAGGTAAATAGACTTGAAAATTTGACCAAGAATTGACTTCTCGACCGTGCTCATCTGTAGAGGCCATTACGGCACAGTATAAAACCGATTTGAGATCAGAAATAGGTTAGTTCCACTGAGATGCATGGTCGATCGTGGGTGACCCCACTGAATTGGAAAATTCTCGTTGACTGACACTAATTTGATTTTACTGTCGTTTTAGTACCCTATGTCCGTATTTGAATCCTTGAGATTTTCACGACAATCGAAAATCACAATTGTGTCGAGTGGGTTCATTGTGGCTTGAAGAAAATCGACAACGGGTCATTTGCACTAAAAAGTTTTGAAAACTACCTAGCAGCTTAGGTCCTACTAAAACGTGTCGGTGTGAAATTAACCGCCAATTCAAGTCCGATTTCAGAAATTTGAAGCTCTGTCATGTCACAAGCTATTTTAGGAATGTCAGCTCATCCTCCGAGAAATTTTTAGAGATTCCGAGATTTTTACGGAAAATTAACAGAAATTCATATTGGTCAAATTGAAGAAATTTTTGGACTTGCAAGCTGAGATATTTGATGAGGGGCACTTGTGAAAATTCTACAGGCTTTTTCTTCATTCAAATTGGAAGTTGAATTGGAGAATTTCAGGAAGAATTGAACCCAAAGTTGTGAAAATTTGGAGCTATGGAAGGTGTTGGATTTTTTTTGGCTTCAAATTGGGGTAATTTGTGGAATATAAAGCTGGAAAGTATTAAGGGACTTTGAGATAGGCTTGAACACCAAAGGGGGAACCAAGCATTTAGGTCTTTGGATAATCATGTGGACTTTTGGTCTCTCTCTCTCTCTCCAATCTCCTCATGTTTGCTAGCTGTTTCCTTTCCACTTTCTTGCGCGAGCCTTCCCCCTTAAATTTTTCATTTTGTTCTTCTTCAATTCCTACCCATCGTTTCTTTCATTTGTTCCTCTTTCCCTCGAGCAAAACCGAAGCACCACCTTCCGTTTTTCCAATCCATCGAAGCTTCAGTCAACGTAGCAAGCTCCCAAGCGGTTTTGTTGACTCCATGCTCGCTGCTCCAACATCGGTCCCTCTTCATCCGTGCTCCACTACCGAATCAATCCAGCGAAGCTGAAGCAGCTCGCCCTCTCTCCACTTTGGTTTATCCCCTCTGCCGCGTGTCTCCTGGTTGTTTGCCCAACAACCGTAAGCAGCGTCATCTTCGCTGCTTCGTTCTTCTTCAACGTTGCTACTTGAAGACTCCAACGAAGTAGCTGTCCACGAAGACCGAAACACCCCTAATTGAGAGCTGCAACCCACGTGTCCCCAGCATTTCCTTTGTTCGTTGCTCCTTCATCCAGCATCAATCAACCAAAGCAGCACCTCCAGCAAATTCGGCCCAGCACGTTTGTGCGTCTTCAGCCCACACGATTTCAGCCTAGATTTCGGTCCATCTCAGCTTGAGTGAGCCCAGTAGTTGGGCCATTGGAAGCCCAAGCCCACGAAAATTTGTAGCAGTCCAGCCTAGTGAAGCAATTACTCAGCCTAGTAAATAAGTCCATTAGCCCAAGTCTTGGCCCAGCAGCAAGCCCACGCCTTTTAAAAGCCCAGCAAAATCAGAAGCCCGCGATTTTGAGGCCCAAGCCCGCAAAGTCAGCCCGCTTTAGGCCCAGTCCAATTCAAAAGCAAATCTCATATTGGACTGGGATTTTTTGGGCCCGTTTTAGGCCCGGCCCAAGTCCGCCGACGCCGCCGAAGATTCAAATTTCGGCCACCGTCACGCCGTCGTCGCGGTGAACTGGTTTTCGTAATTAACCGATGATTTTATACTCTAAACTCTGCTTAGTAGACTAATTATGTTTAAGGGGTGTTTAGATTTATTTTATTAGGAATTAGATGGTTAGTTAGATTAAATTAGAAATTTAATTATTTAATTGAGCATGTTAGGTGGTTAGCATGGTTTAGCTAAGATTTAAATAAATTGTACTGTTTATCTAGAAGGGTTCGGGAATTTTCTAAGTCCATATTGGTATTTAATTTAATAATGTTGGCCTAAGTTAGTATTTTTAGAAATTAAATTGAATTAATTATTTATTAATTATTTTTCTGGAAATTAGGCCGGGATAGCTAGTGACCGGAATTTTGTGCTGGTTGCAATGGCGTGGTTAAATTCTTCAATTGAGTGTTAAATTATGCAAATTGAGTCTTTGATTGAATTTTTGGTAGTTAATTCCAAAATTTGTGAATTTCCAATATTTATCCAGAAAATCCCGGGTGTCGAGTTTTTGCACCGAAAATAGTTTTTAGTACTATATGAAATAGTGAGATTTCAAAAAAGGAAGAATATCAATTTTTCTGGGTCAAGTTGACTGTGTACCCCACACACGAGTAATTTCATGTGAATTTCTAATACGAGGAAAAAGGCTAGGCTCACCATTTTAATTGAAACATTTGAGTACAATGCAAGGTGCCCTAGGTGATATTTGAGTGATCGTGTGATGGTTAAGAGAAATCGTCTCGGGCTGTTAATTTGGACGTTATCCCTATTCGAGATACCCCCTAGACAACGGGAAGCCGGTCGCAATAGATTCTGGATCCTATGCTCCTTCGGGAAAGCCGTCTGATAAAGAGACGTGTTGTGCTCAATGGGGTGAGACAATGCTTGGCAATGCCAGAAGACTACCGAGCAGAGAGTAGACCGTGCTATATGCTGAGATCAAAACTAGGAATGCATAATTAATTGAGTGTGGCATTTCAGTTATTGGAGCTTATTTGTTGCTCATGCTCTCATGTTGTCTGTGAGATAAATTGTACTGACCTATAGGGTGAATTTGAGACGAGGTAAGTCTCCTTCATTGTGTGATTGTGTGATTAGGATACTTTTGGCGTATTTCCCTCCTAATCGGGGTTTAGAGCTTAGACTCGCTGAGATGATATCTTATCCCGTTGTGGGACAACATTTTCAGGGTCGTCGAGTGGAGGACTGAGAGACGAGAGGAGTTGATGTGAAGTGTAGGTCAGCTAGGACTATCTCTTTTTGGAAAGTTGGTTTTTCGTATCCTGCTTTTCTATCCTAAGATGATTATTGTCAGGGAATTTCTTTTTGCTTCCGCATGTGCAATAAAATAGAAAGGGTTGGCGACTCGTCTTGAGAAGTCGCAAATTATTATCGACTAAGTAGGAATGGGCACGCACTCAAGATTCGAGGCGTGACAGGATAAACTCTGATTCTGCTACATCGTGATTGCGAAGTGGCAGGCCTTCCATCGTACACTTCACGATTAAATAATGATGATTCAATTAGTGCGCTTACATATGGAAGCTGGACAAATTCAATAAGTCAAGGTCTTCGTCCAGCAGGCACCTCAAAAGTCAACAAGTCAAGGTCTTCGGACATGTATTGATTGCTGGACGAATCCACACCATTCGTCTAGAGTAATCGTCGTCTTTTGTTGTTTTCGTGATGTCGGACCTTTAGCCATCGAAAAGGAAACGTTGGTCAATTTGCCGTCTTTGATTGACTAGCAAGCCTCAACTAAACCGAAACGATCCGGAATAATACGCAGGGAATATTCTTATGTTGCCAAATATTCATGGCAACGACAACACATTATCACTTATCATACATTCTGATCTTACTAAAATGATGAAAAATAAACAACTGTCCGACAAAATGCTTCTTCACTCCTTAGCAATAGCTACTTAGGTAAATTCTAGCCTAGCTAGTATAGAAATTTTTTGACGTGACTTAAAATTGCAGAAGCAGTATACTTGATATAGCTCAAACACGTTCGGCGATTCGCAGGATCATTGTATCAATCAACTCTTCACTTGTTGGAATTTATTTGTTAGTATTGGGACAAGTACTTCGTGGTCCTTGCTCTTTTTTGGGGCTCGACGAAGTTCCAATGATCCATCTTCCCACCATACTCATTGATTATTTTCTTGGAGCTGCGAAGTGAAATTGAATGGAATGGCTGGGCCAACGCAAGTCTTGGAGCTAGAAAAGCTTTCCAAACTCGTTTCATTGTGGGTCGTGACTTCGGATCACTTCTTAAGCAAGTAAGCACCAGAGAAACTACCAAAATGATATATCTTGCGATGGAATTCGCTCTTGGGATTGGCAAGCGCAGGTCTAATACTTGATGTAGCATAATTTTTTTTCTAACGATTGTCGAGGGTGCTCACCCATTATTATTTCATTGTTACCACCCCAAAACTATATGTGTCACATTTCTCATTGACAACCAAAGTGTAAGCAAGCTCTGAAAAAAAGAACAAAAAGTTTTAAAATTAGATGAGGCTCAAAATCAAGTTGTCAATTTAGCCAAGCACTATCAACCAATAAATTTATAAGCACGATGAAGCATCAACGGTGTTGTTCACCACATGAGGGGTAAAATATATCAAATGTAGTCATGTACCTCTAGTAAAAACATTCTAGAAGTGTCAGGATCATTGCTCACCCGGTGCTATATGTCCACGAAAACCTACAATATTTCTGTGAGATTGGATGAGAAATTAGGTTTTATTACCATGCCGAAGTTTGATACGAAAGCTTGTAATTTGTTGTTGAGCAAAATATTGTTCCTAGATATGTCAACAATTGGCCAAGCACAATCATGGTACAAGTAAGACAAGGCATGTGTAATATCCTAAACAACATTGATTCTTTTAAACCAATCTAGTTCCACTGCTTCGATTTCATTTCTCAAAGCATAAAATAGACTCTCCCTTTTCATGTACTCATAAATCAAGAACATGAATCGCTTGTATAAATAGAAATCCTGGAGCTTAATTATGCTTCTATGTCATACTTCAGTTAAGTGTTTCACTTCATTTCAGAAGCTCTTGTCAAAAGATGGGTCCTTTGTTTCTTGACAGTGAAGTTTTTTCAATGCCACTATTTTCCCATTGGGCAAGTGTGCTCTATAGACACTATCATAATTGCTGGTCCTGATGCAATATTTGATGGTAAAATCTTCTGTTTTATTAATTATGTCTTCATTTGCAGTTCTCCCATCATAATTACATATTGACAAGAAATTTCCATTTTTTTCTACTATCTCTAATCACATACTCTTCATTCTACACCGAGATATGAAGCAAGACCCAAGAAATATCAGTAGTATAGCCATAAGTTATGTAATCAAGTCATATCCAAAACCTTACACATGATAATCATAGTTACAAGCTTAATAGTAGGCATTCTCCTAGAGCCTTTCAAAATTAATCTTTTGGGTTATTTTCTCCTTAAAATGGAAGCCTTTCAATTTAGAATTATGCTCAAAATTGATCAAGCACTTAGGGCTCTACCTTAGGGTTTCGATTGTCTTTAGAGATGAATGCCCTTAATGCATGCTTTCTATATGTTGATGGTTTCCCTTTGTCTTAGTTAGCAATGGCATGCTCCTTATTTGATAATGCTAGATTCTTACTCTCCTGATGCAATTTATTTGATGTGACTCCAGTCACTGATTGTTATATTACTGTTTGTGCAAGCGTATGGTCACTTTCCATGTTAGTGGATTGGTCTAAAATTAATCTAAACAACCTGGCAAAAATATATATTTTTTCAAATAAACAAGATTTGGTATCAAAAGAGCGCTAATTATTTAATTAGCGTAATCAAGTCCTTGACCTTAGATTTTCTAGTTATGTAGGAAGTGAAATACATTTTTATGTCTCACTTAATTTCTAGCCGACCCCAATAGGCTAGTAGTGACTTTTTTATTACAAAATTCTTATGAACATCCCAATGTGCAAAAGGTATGGGCTTGGGAGAGCCCATGCCTTCCATCTTTTAAGCAATATTCCCAAATCTATTCCCTGTCCCAAAGGGGAAGTCGCAACAATCACATGTCACAAGTCATTGAGAAAGGTCCTCCCCCGGATGTAACACGGCGGATGCAATTTCTCCTTTATTTACTTTTCCTCTAGTATTTTGTCTTATTCTTCGAAAGACTTCAAGACGCCTCGAAGTCTTCTTGCACCGAGAAAGCGGTACGAGTCTCATATCACCGTCACCACATCTCCCTATACTCGACATTACATGGTCATGAGGCGTTGGGCCCATGGTTTTAGTGTAGATACAAGCCAAACGTGCATGAATCAGATGCACAAGATCCCACTAAATTTCAATTGTTAGATGACGGTTGTCTTATATTTCTTGGGTTCGAGTACAGGCCAACCGTGTCTAAAGCGAGAATGAAAACGAAAAGGTCTTCTCACAGGTTAGTAGGAGGCACGTTCAATTTTAGTGGCGTAACACATGTTGCTTTTGTTTGATCTCATAGAAGGGGGACTTCCATCTAATATATAGGAGAAAAAGTGGATCTGCAATAGGATTAACTAATTCACAAGCAAAGGACAATACAAATGAGTGAGTCTTAAGCTGAAGTATTCTAAGAATCTTACATCCTAAAGAAGTTTCGGCCCCTCCGTCGAGAAATAATAATACTCCTTCAAAAATCAATAACTTTCAACGATTCAATCAGAACTTAAACCACCAACAGGCATGCTACCTTGTTGGTAAAGGGATTGAGGGTGGGGTCCAAGAGTACTGGACCCGATGCTTGATCTCCATGATTATCGCATATACATGTACATAGAAGAGAGGATAGAAGAGAGGAGTGAGAAAAAAAAGTTAGAACTTAAATGAGAACGCATTTTTTCAATGGTACTTGTACCCGTTCATCAAGAAGTCAAGGTCTTATGTGGAGAGTATGCAATTCGAGTGTCACTAGAAGTCATGGTCTTCGTGGTTTTATGTGTAGATTTTCGGACCGCGAGAACTACAACATGCAGCGGGTCCTTTGGGGTTTCATATGTTGATTTTCTGGACGACTACGTGTTTCATGGTTCGTGAGAAGTGATTGTCTTACAGAGACTTTTTGCCGATGTTTGGCCTTGGAAAATACTCATCTTTTATGGAGCGAAATATTGTATCAAATACACTTACTCTATGAGTTCATCTGAATATAATCAATTACATTATGGAAATTGTGAATGGATACTCGTGTTTTATATTGGAACTAGAGTCGGTTTTGTCTTTTCTTGATGCATTGTTCATTGAAAAGAAGAAAAATAAACGGACGTCATATATAAACTGCATCTCACTCTTACAGCATAGAATGGAAAAGAGTTTAACAAGACTTACTAATTTGCAGAAGCCATACAATTTTATATGCTCAATCATATTCACCAAATTGCAGCTTCATTATCAATTGTCTCTTTACTAGACAAGCACTCAATGACCCTTACTCCTCGCTCTGTCCTGATGAAGCTTCTGTTGATTCACCTTCCAACAGTGATCTATTTACATATCGGAGCTGAGCCAGTGAGATCTCATGGAAGGGCTTCGCCAATGGTGACTTTCGAGCTAGAAAAGCTTCTGAGACTTGCTTCATAGTTGGTCGAGACTTTGGATTAGCACTCAAGCAAGCAAGAGCTAGAGAAACTATCAAAACAATACTTCTTGCAACATATTTCTCTCTTGGAAAAGGCAACCACCTGTCTAGAATTTTATGTAGCATGATATCTTCTCGAGAGGATGTCAACAAGATAGATATAATATCTCCTGGATGCTCACCCATCATTGTTTCCTTTGCTACCACTCCAAAACTATATATGTTGCATTTCTCATTAACGACCAAAGTATATGCGAGCTCTGTAAAAAAAATACAAAAGGCATACAAAATTTTAGTAGTTGAGGCTTTGGACGGGATGACTACACCCTTAACTGCCCGCCCCGTCGCTGCACCTTGAGAGGCAACTTTTCCCTCTCCATCGTGCCCCGCATAACCATGTGCGGCACCCCATACTGCCCCATTTGCCCCTCCAATTTTCCTTTCAAAACAGTTATTTTATTTCCACAACAAAATGTTTAATAGAAATGAATGACTTAGTAATAACAATATGGATGTAATACAAAATCCAAAAATCTTACTATTCCGACATGCTTTTACTTAGATGCAACATAAAAATATAGTTTGAGACATTTTTATTCTAAAATAAGTAACCTAGTAATACTAACAATAGTAGCATACAAAATAAATATTCATTTTCCGAAAATATATAAATATATAGAAATGAATAAAATGAATACAGGAGTCAGAGCCATGGCATAAAAGGTGGTTCCGAGGGGACATTTTGCCAATCGTGGCACAACCAATCCTTAGCTATTATTGGCAAGTACAATAACAATCTACAAGTCACTGATGTGCATGGATAGCGAAACTTCTACAATGTCGTTTATTTGACTTCTACCTCTAGGAGTAACTTGCAGGGATATATATATATGAAGCATAAAATGTATCCATAGGTGCCAGCGATATTTGCAGTGAAGTTAGATGAGGAATCATGACCTAGAAGTCTCGCGGTGCCAAAATATGATACAAAAGCTTGCATTTTACTGTTGAATAAAATATTATTGCTAGATATGTCTCGATGAACAATTGGCCGAACACAATCATGGTGCACGTAAGACAAAGCATGTGCTGTATCCTAGACGAGGTTGACTCTTTTGGACCAATCCAATTCCACGGCTTCAATATCATCTCTCAAAGCACATAATAGACTCCCATTTTCCATGTATTCGTAAACTAAGAACATGCATCGCTGTGTAAGCAAAAACCATAGAGCTTGATTATGCTTCTATGCCTTATTTCTATCAAGTGTTTCACTTCATTTCGAAAGCTCTTGTCAAAGGATGGGTCCTCTGCTTTGAGATGGTGAAGTTTCTTCAATGCCAAAACTTTCCCATTGGGCAATTGTGCTCTATAAACGCGACCATAACCACCAATCACAATGCAATATTTGAGATCGAAGTCCTATGTTGCATCAATTATGTCTTCATAAGCAATCCTCCCATCATAATTCAACATTGACAAGAAATTTCCATTTTTCAATGTAGTCTCCGGTTGCTCTGTTTTGTTGCATGTTGAAATAGAAAGCAAGATCCGACCACTATACAAGAAATCGTAGCTAGTGGAATGAACACCGTCATATAATGAATTACACTAGACCTTCTTCTGGGGGCTTGGGTTTCATGAAATAGGTTCAAATCTTTATTGTCGAGAAAAGCAGTATCAGGAAAAACAACCCTAAGATTATCTGGAATGGAGCCAAAAAGAGAATTGTTGTGAAGATCGAGATAGAATAACAAGCTCAGTTTCCCAAGTTCAATGGGGATTTCCCCGACCAAGTTGTTCGAGCTCAAATCTAGTTGTTCGAGATTCCTTAAATCTCCCATTTTCAATGGGATGGCACAATCAATTCTATTTTCACATAAACTCAAGTTGACCAAGCTCTCCAAAATGCCTATTTGTGACGAAATACATCCACCGAGTTCATTTTCTTGCAAATGGAGATAAATCAAGCTCATCAAATTCCTTATTTCCGGAGGAATAGATCCACTGAGTTGGTTTCCTCGCAAATCGAGATAACTCAAGTTCCTCAAATTCCCTATTTCCGACGGAATAGATCCATAGAGTTGGTTTTCTTGCAAATCGAGATCGGTCAAGCTCATGAAATTCCCTATTTCCGAAGGAACAAATCCACCGAGTTGGTTTCCTCGCAAATCGAGATCAGTCAAGCTCGTCAAATTCCCTATTTCTAGAGGAATAGATCCATAGAGTTGGTTTCCTTGCAAATTGAGATCAGTCAAACTCACCAAATTCCCTATTTTTGAAGGAATATATCCATAGAGTTGGTTTCCTTGCAAATTGAGATAAGCCAAACTCACCAAATTCCCTGTCCAAAGGAATAAATCCACTGAGTCGGTTTCCTTGCAAATCGAGATAAATCAAGCTCGTCAAATTCCCTATTTCTAGAGGAATAGATCCATAGAGTTGGTTTCCTTGCAAATTGAGATTAGTCAAACTTGCCAAATTCCCTATTTTCGAAGGAATAGATTCATGGAGTTGGTTTCCTTGCAAATTGAGATCAATCAAACTCGCAAAATTCCCTATTTCCAGAGGAATAGATCCATTGAGTCAATTTCCTCGTAAATCGAGATCAGTCAAGCTTGTCAAATTCCCTATAGAGGATGGAATGGGACCAATGAAGTTGTTGAAACTTAAATCAACGGAATCCATTTTTGCAAGGTTCCCAAGTTCAAGAGGGACAAAGCCACTTAAATTGTTCAAGCTAAATCCAAGGAATCGTAAATTGTGCAAGCGACCAATAGTCAGAGGGATTGGTCGACTGCACCATTAAGAAAATTGAACTCGAGATTCAAGGTGTTCAATCCCTCCAAAATTTCCAACTCAGGAGGGATAGAGCCATTGATGTAATTACCACCGATATCAAGAATTTGAAGCCTAGTGAGGTTTTGGACACATGGAGGCAACTCACCAGTGAGGGAATTGGAGGACAAGTCAAGGTAAGTTAGCCTTGATAGAGTACATATTTGAAGGGGGATTTTGCTGGCTAGTCCATTATAAGAGAAATTAAGTAAGGTGAGGCTCGGAAGTAGAGAGAAGTTCATGTTGCTGAATTTACAGCCTATTTGGTACCCATATGGCAAGCAAATCCCATTGACGCTCCCAAAGGCGTTGCACAATACCCTAGGCCATGCGCAATGAGGTAAGTAGTGTTGTCGGTGACGGGGGAAGGCCACCACCTGCTGTAGAGAAGTGCACTTGCCTCTGACTATTTAGAAGGTGCTGGTGTTGCAAGAATTGAATTGTAGTAGGAGAAAGCTATAATGATCAGTACAGCTAAGGACATGTTGCAGATTATGCTCATCATGTTGCAGCTCTAGTCACTTGTTATTGCCGTATTCTTTGGATTACGGCATTTAAAGAGTAAAGTGAGAAACTGTAGCAATGCCTTGAAGGAAACGCGATTTCCACAATTCAAGTGCTATCTTTTTATTGACTTGACACTTAATCTAACTCTTTTATCCTTGCCTCCCTTCCTTTTTCTTTTGAGATGATGGACTTGCCATCAACTAGTAGGGCTGTAAAAGAGGAACTAATTACTAAAAATTGAATTAGGTTGTGAAGCAATCCAAGTTTCAGCACCCCCGCAAACCAAAAACTATGTATCAGATATCTTCACTACTTTTTATGTCCTTGCATAGTCACATTGCTTCATCAAGGGCTATTCTATTATTTCAAACCCAAAAAAAAAAGGAAGAAAAAAGGATCTTCTTCCATGCTCTAAAATTCCTAAAAGAGTTGGTAAGTGTCAAAGTACTAATGATAAATGGATCTTCATCGGATATGATTTTATGCAACATAAAATGAGCAATAATAATATTATAACCTTTTAAGTAATCATTTAAGTTTCATAATTTTTAGCTCACGTAAGTTACATAGGTGATTCTTTTACTAGAAATTCATATGTAGCATTGATTCCTGGCAAATCAATTGGATGATTTAATATTAAATTATTGCCATAAAGAATTTTCAAGTTATAAAACCGTTATTGTAATTTTAGATATTCGGTTTTTAAAAGTTACACCTCTAATTTTCAAGCAAACAAAATATTCTGCTCTTGTAAATCTCTGAATGTTGCAGTTTTTTGATTCGATTAGAATTTAAACAAGCATACTGGCCAAAAGAAAAGGATTTAAACCATGTAAGGATGGATTTTGTAAACATCCATCAAGAAGTCAAGATGTTTTGGGGTTTTACGTGTGTTGACTTTTGATTAGTACGTGGTCAATGGTTCATGGGAAGTCAAGGTCTTCATGATACTTTTACCGGGTGATGTTTGGCCTTAAAAATTTCTAACCCATCATAAGGGAAAGGTCATGGACCAATTTTTCAGCTTTTTCTTCTTTTCACAAACAAGCCTTCCTTTTAGAAAGAGAAAGATCCTTGTAATTCTAATCACACTGTAAATATCAAATCACATTGTGCATCAATAATAGTAACCCTATTGAAATCATTTCTCAAAGCACGTAGTAGACTTCCCCTTCCGTCATGTACTTGTAAACCAAGAACATGCATCACTTGTGCAAGCAGAAACCATGAAGTTTCATTATGCTTCTATATCATACTTTTGTAATTGTTTCACTTCATTTCAGAAGCTCTTGCCAAAAGATGGGTTCCCCGTTTCAAGATGGTGAAATTTCTCCAGTACCACGATTTTCCTTGGGCAACCACGCCATATAGATACTACCATAACATCCACTCACTATGCAATATATGATGTTGAACTCTTCCGTTGAATTGATTATGCCTTCATATGCAATTCTCCCATATAATTCCTTATAACAAGAAATCTCCATGTTTCTCGATGCCTCTAATTGCATGCTTTTGTTGTACATTGAAATATGAAGCGAGGCCTAACAACTAGATGGGGAATTTGTGACATCCTGAATTTCAAGTTTTCTTTTCAATTGAATAAGTTGGGCTTTTTATCGACGTGCATATAATTCTTTTTCCTTGAGTTAATCACTCACAGAATAACTAGTCTATTTGATGAAGCTATTAAGGGATTTTAACGCAATAAACTTAAGAATTCGACCAAAAATCGACTGCTCAACCATGCTAATCTCCAATGCTCAACCGTGCTAATCTCCAAGGGTCAATACGGCACTATCAAATTGATCAGAGATTAGAGATAGGTCAATTCAACTGAGGTATGTGATCAAAATGTGAGTGATTCCACCTAATTGCAAAATTCTCGTCAAACGGCACTAAACTGATTTTTTTGTCATTTCTGTATCTTATGCCCGTATTTGAAATCTCGAGATTTTCATGACAACCAAAAGTTGCCAATGAGTCGAAGATGTATAATGTGGCTCGAAAATAATCGATCACGGGTCAATTGCACTAAAAAATTCCTAAAAGCTACCTGATAGGTTAGGTTACACTTAAATCGCGCCCAGTTGAAATAAACAACAAATTTAAATCCGATTTCAAAAATTGAAAGTTCTGTCATGTTATGATTTATTTTAAGAACATCGACTCATCCTTCGAAGATTTTTCAACAAACCCGAGATTTCCGTGAAAAATCAAAGTTGGGTATTTTGGACTGGGAAAATTACAGGGCCGTTTTTTGTCGCATTTTTGGCCGTCAAGTTGGTTCAATTGACGAGGAAAAATCATGAGATAGACGATGGCACCTTAGCTGATTTTATGGACTCCAATTTGAGTCTAATTGGAGGGGAATTGAGTGAAATTAGAGGCCAAATGCCACAAAATTCGTAGCTAGGGGGTGCTGCAACTTTATGGACCATTTGGGAGACTTCTTGAGGAAGCCATGGAGGGGAAATTGGCTGAGGATGACAGCCTTGGCTGGTGGGGGCAAGCAATGAGCACAATGGGCCCGTTCAAGCTTCAGCTGGCTTCTTCTTCTTCATTTAGGCCTCCTTTATCCATTGTTGAGGCATTTGAGAGCTTGAGACAAACAAAGAATAGCCAGCAGCTTCCTCCTTCACCGTCGACTGCCTCCCCTACCGTCGTCGTGCCCGTCGCTGCCACTCGTGAGCCGCACGCCAGCTCACGCACCGTCCGCCGTCCCGCATTGCTCGTGTGCCTTGGTTTTTGTCCTGAGCTGCCCAGGCCACTGTCGTAGCTCACCCGGTCGCCGTCCATCCCCGTTCAACCACCATCCGCCGCCGTCAAGCCCTCTTAGAGTCGTTGCAGCCACCGCCACCCATCCCGTGCCGTTTCAACCGCTCAACCCAGCCTTTCTTGGCCCAAAGCAAAAGCTGAAGCTTAGCCCCAAGCTGAGGCTTCGTGGCTCATTTTAAGGCCCGTCCAGACCTTCGTTGGTGTCGCTGTAGGCTCGAGTGTTACTCACCTTTGCATCACCGTTGCCGCCAGTGATCCCTAGGTTGCAGCACATCCAGTTGTTAACCGGCCCACTAAACCAGTGAATTTACTTACTAAACTATGCTTAAAGAGTTAATGACGCTTAGTGGATAATTATTTTAGGCTAATTACGGATCATGTGGTTAGTTAGTTTAGATTAGTGATTTAATTGCTTAATTATGCATGTTAGGTGGTTAGAATAGATTGATTATGGGCTCAAGAGGTTGTGCTATTTATCTAGATAGGTGCATTAATTTTCTAGGCCCGTTTAGGTGACTAGATTAGTGTTTCCAGCCTAAGTTAGTATTTATTGGATTTAAATTGTGTTACTTAATTATTTTTGCTATTTATTTCATTATTTAATATTTTCCAAAAATTATACCGGGATAGTCGGTGACCATAATTTCATGCTGATTGCAGTGGTGTGCATAGTTTATGCAATTGAGTGTTAATTTACGTAAATTGAGTGGTGATTGTGATTTTGAGTATTTATTTCAAAATTTGAAAATTTCGATATTTAATTAGAAAATCATGTGTCAAGCCCTGAACCTCGAGTGCGTGCACATCCCTCGGTGGTCGATAACATTTGCGACGTCCCAAGAAGTGTCACTGACCCATTCATTTTATTGCACATGCAATAGCGTAATAACAATCTCCAAATAACATAAAAGTGGGATAAAAACGTAGGATAATATTTTCACAAAACACACTTATAATACAGCAACGTTTATATACAGAAAAGTCTAACACAACATGGGTCTATTTCAAAACGAAGAGCTACTAGGCTATCTACGCTCTAAGCTCCTCGTCCACGTGACCAGAGTCCCCTATGACCCTATCAGACTTCTAGATATCCATAGGGTGAACTGTCACCCACCGTCCAGTCCCAACAAAAGGCCCGTCAAAACCTAGTAGGGGATATAGAGGGACGTAAACTCCACCTTATGGCGAAAGGGTATAATCAACATAAACGAATTGATTATGAGGAAACCATTTTCCCTTTAGTGAGAATTATCTCAATTCGCCTTATTTTGACAATAGTGACTAATATGAATATTGAATTACATCAAATGGATATAAATACTACTTTTCTCAACGGATAATTAGAAGAACAAATTTATATAGAACAACCGTTGGTTTCATTTCAAAAGGTTAAGAACAAAAGGTATGTTGACTTTTTATATCAATATATGGCTTTAAGCAGTCATAGAGACAATGATGTATATGTTTTCAGAATGTTATAATTGCATATGATTTTACAATGATTGATGAGGATTATTGCATATATATCAAAAGGTCCAAAGATCAATTGTGATCATATCATTATATGTTGATGATATACCAATTGCTAGAAGCAATATAGACTTTGTTGATACTATTAAAGTTTGGTTATCTTTCAACTTTGAAATGGGAGATATGGATGAGGCTACATATATTTTTGGAGTTAACATTTTCAAGGGATCATTCTAAGAGATCATTATATCTTTTATGAGAGACCTATATAAATACGGTTCTTGAATGATTTCGTACGCAAGACTATAAACCCATAAATATTCTTATTGCAAAAAGTGAAAGATTAAGCTATAGACTATATCCAAAGATTCCACAAGAGAAGGAACAAATGCAATGACTTTTTTATACTAGTGTTATTGTAAGCTTAATGTACGTTATGATGTGTACAAGACCTAACATATGTTTTGTAGTTAGAATGGTAAGTAGGTATCAATCAAATCTAAGTCAAGTATATTGGATAGCCAACAAAAGAATACTAAGGTATCTGAATAGAACTATTGATTATTCATTGAGTTATCAAAGAAATGATCTGTGGCTTGAAGGTTACTTGGATGCTGATTGGGAAGGAGATTTACATGAAAGGAAATTTACCTATAAATTTATTTTCTTACTTAATAATGATGTTATATCTTAGAGTAGTAGGAAATAAATGTGTATAGCCTTGTCCATTATAAAAGCCGCGTTCATGGCATTATCAGCAGCTGTACGAGAAGATGTTTGGTTTAAGAGATTTTTGGATCATTTAGACGTTGCCAAGAATGTTATAAGCTCATAGTAGGTTAACTGTGATACCCAAGCATCGATAGCATGCACCAAAGATCTGGAACATCATAGCAAGACCAACCATATGGATACCAAGTACAACTTTATCAAGGATACGATTACACAAAAAGATGTGAACTTATAGTACATATCTACGCATAGAATAATAGTAGATTCTATAACAAAGCTAATACTTAGAGATGTTTTCTATGGTCATGTAAAATCTTTAGGACTGTGTAGAGGTCGATGTACCGAATATTACAATTTCCTAAGGTGTTCACATTTAATGAAGTTATCTTTTCATTATTAATGCCTATGATTTTTTTATTTGACGTTTATGTATATTAATGCTTAGTGCATTGTAGAATTGAGAAAGTATGTTGAATGGATAAGAGATTAGCCTATTCACACATATAATCGCCTCTATTTACTGTATGATAAATAGAGATGAAACAATTTTTAAGCTTATTATCTGGATGATAATTGAAAGCTCAAGTTTAAAATATAGATGTTGCATTAACTAAGTGTAAAGATAAGAACATAATATTTACTATATTAGAAAATAAAATAACTCACATATTTTATTTTATCTGTCTTTGATGCCAGATGTGAGTTCTAATGAATTCTTTGAAAGAGTAGATACGTGAACTCAAGTTAAATATTAGATATGTTTGAACTAGCATCTGTATGGTATTGAAAGTGAAAACATACACTTTATGGAAAATGAGTTAATACAGTAATACATCTCATTCATACATATATAGTATGAATGAGATGATCAATAAGAGCGGCAAAAATTCTAATCTTAATTTTTATATAATGTGAGACTATTGAGAAAAATAATTTTTCAATTAAGTGTCCTCACTACTCTTACTTGTTCTCAATGTTTCTATTTAATGTTTGCTATCTTAGAATGTCGCCAATGATTACGAATTGATTCGATCTAATGAGATATTTTTAGAAAAGAAAATTAATCTAAAATTGAGAGTTTCGAGAAAAGAAGATTAAGTTTGAGAAATCACATTTTGGTTCCATATTCCCTAGTCAATCAATTACGATTGTTTTGAGATAATCGTAATTGTAAATACAATATATTATAATTGAAAAGAAATCAAGAGACAGATGTCAATGCAATCGATTGATTTAGGGTATTGAATACTATATTTACTCAAAAGTATGCTTTTTTGAGCTATTATATATTCCCAACAGATTTATGGTAACAAACTCTCCAAGTATGTTAGTTGCAAGTATTATTTACTAGTATGAACATTATAGAGAGGAGAAGAGAGAGTTATGTTTAGTCAACCATGTGCGAATAGGAGATGTTGGGTTTTAAAAGACATAATTGGGCTAAGTTAGGCCCGTTCATCCATGTTGGGCCAAACCTAGCCCATAAGAGAAAGGCCATAAGAGAAAGGGGACAGTTATTTTTTTAAGTAAAAATAAACTTCTTTATAAAAAGAAAAAAAAAAAAAAAAAAGATGAACGTTGAGAATATGAAAAAAGTACATACGTTCTTCCGAACCTTTTTATGACAATGTTTTCTCTCTTGAGAACAGAACTCAAAGGCTTCAATACATTCCTCTCGAGTTGTAACAAGTATTTAATCTGTGACAAATAAGGTACGTCCATTTAGTAATGTACTTTTCGATCGGTATTACTTGTATCCTCGGTCCTATTTCCGAAATTATTTTTTGTATTCGATTGTTTAAGGATTTATTCGTTCTTAGGAATCAATTTCTGTCAAAAGCAATTTATCGAAAGTTTCATTTGACTTATTCAAAATATCAATTTTGGGCTTTAAAGTGTAATTAAATCCTCATGAACGAATAACTAATTCGCAAAAGTAAAATGTCCTCTCATTATTCTTGAACTCCAATGGCCTCTAATAGATTATTAAAAACCAAATTTTTATAACTACATGAGAAATCAAGTTGCGATTGGTGAAATTTAGGAAAAGCCAAGCTAAGTATTGAAACCACCTCTCTAGAGTAATCATTTGCATAATCTAATTACCATCTTAGAGAAATATCTAATGTATTTGCTCTAGGGAGGGTAGCAACTACTTACAAAGTGAGAAATTATAATATGAATACGTTGGTTTCCACGTGGGACCCAATTGCCGATTATGCCATGGTCTACCAGCACTAACCTTGACAAGTGTAAGATATGCATATTTGAGTTTGAAGTGTCTGAAATATGAAAATTCTTCCAATTGATTCATTGCAGCAAAAGAATGAACTTTCCCAAGGCAAAAGTCAATTCGCTTCCTCTCCCCCTTACTCTCTTCTTTGTGGATCATTTTTTTATTCTCGGCCATGGGAGAGGGTCTAATCTAGTTTCATGCTCCCTTTTCTCTTTTGTTGATTTTGTTTGTGTTTTATTTTTTTTATTCTTTTCTTATTTTTTCTTTTCGCTGGATATATATCCAGATCTATGAGCTCTCTTTTCCTGCTCTAGTTCTAGATTTGAAAGTTTGAACTCTCTCAATCTAGATTTCGGAGTTTGATAAATATGCTTTTAGGGGATTGGACACCTACTTTCCGTGTAAAGGTCCCTTCGTCTTTTGGCTTCTCGTTGAACCAAAAAAAATTTGCTCTTCCAAATATTAAAATCTGTTTTGATCATTTCCACATGGAGATGGCGTAGAGAAAGCCGAATGTAGAGACGTACCAATCATTGTAGTTCTTGGATAAGGAGTGCTCATCATTGATGATGACATGAGGGCTAGCCTTGATTATTTTGCTTGACAGATTTATTCTTGTACAATGAATGTATACTTAAGCCTGCTAATGCATGTTGATCCTCATTGTTTTCTGGATCCGGCTTTATTTTTCAATAATCTGACCTTTGTTTTGCTTTGATTTACTTTCTATGAAGTTTGAGTACTTCTCATGTATCTTTTTAAGTAATGAATACAACTTTCTTTCGACAAATAAAAAAATAAAAAGTCGATCAATTTATTCTTATTATTATGAGAAGGAGAGTTAATAGCTCATTTCCCCCTGTTGCCCACTATCCAATGGTGGGAACTTTATCGACATTTCCATTCTCATTGATCGACAAATAAACCCGACCGCAGCAACTGACATCCGGGCTTACAGATCCCGCCAGCAATGGCACAACCGTCACCAGTGGATTTTCTTTCTCAATTGTTGCCTTCACGCTGCCGGCATTTTGACCCAACAGCTCTGGCCAACTGGATTTGGGTGCTGTTAAAAATACATCAGAAACAATTAAGCAACCTTAATCTCTACTTTACTACACGTGTGTGTATTGTTAGTGACTAAGGTTATTATGCTATAAAATCCATAATACTATTTGCTCGGACCAAACATATAAGGCATCGCTTAGGAAATGGTGCATAGTAACTCTCGGGGACAAATCAAATGATACACAACCGAGATACTTGCCGTACCAAGCATCAAGAAAAATGACAAGATAGTAGTTGTCAATGCCTTGTCATATTCTCACTTTTGGAAGCTCAAACGTCAATTGTGTAGGCGTGATTAATTTCTTGTGTTTATAGGAAGGACAAGATCCCTTGCTCTGTTGGGTCCTTAGGAAGGATAAAATCATGAATCGAGTCGGAAGGCCGAATTTATCAGTTCGATCAGTAATTCCTCTAGACTAATCCATCTTCTATAATTCTGTGAAAGAGTGAAGCTTTATAAGATGATCTTGATTCGCTAATCATCATTACGTGACAACGGTTCCACAGAAGAAATTAAATAGAGTCGGCGTATTACCTCCCGGACAGCATTTTGGTAGGCAGCAAATATCTATGGTGGACATATTTTTCTGGCTCTCGAAGTGTCTTTGTTTTTTTTGTCAGATGTCTTCTGAAATTGAAAGACGCTTGCTTATTTATAAAGATATAAATCCAATATAACATGCATACTAGCTGTAAATGCTTGTCTTTTATGGAAATAGATCACGAAATATGGACAGATACCCCTCATGTTAATTACTGTAGCAAAAATTCATATTTTTCCTATGCCAAAGTGGCAGGATCATTATGTTTCTCTTCTAAAAAAAGCCATCCAATTAAAAAGCAAGATATCACAAAATTTATATGCTTTATAGGGTACGTATTCACCTACCATTTAATGCCACCATGACTTTAATACGAGCAGTAAATGCTCCCCTTTTGCAGAAATAAATCCCAGAATCTTCGCGGATCCCTCTCATATGAATCAAATTGGTCATCATTAGGCAACAAAATAGCCAAATTTACTTTCTTGCAAAATCGGGCGGAGGAAATTTCAAAATCTGGTCAGAGTCTTAAATTAACATACATGAACTTTTAAGCTGATAAAAAACTCTAGCAAAATTGTGAAATCCTGATTTTTACCAGTTCAACTAGCTGTTCATAGGACAGCTTTGTTTTGACAACCGCTCTTTTGTAGACTCGTAAATATATACTAGTATTGTAAATAGCCTAGTTTAGTTGTTGACACCTAAATTTTTCTTTTTTATTTAAAACTTAATTGCATACAGATTAGAAATTAGTCGCTAAATTTTTTAAAAATTAATTAATTAAAAAATAAATAAAATCGAAGAAAAAAAAAAGGATCCGGCTAGGGCCGGTCCTTTCCAATTCTCTTCTCGTCTGTATCTTTTTTTGCTTGGGCCAAAGACCAGTCCCTCTTTTTCCTTTCTTTCCCCGGCCCAACCTTCTTCTCTTCTTCCTCCCTCTCTCCCTCACGCTCTCTATAGAAAGAAGGAAAAGCAAAGTACGAGCCGAGGAGACGGGGATGGCGAGGAAGCAGAGGGGGCGGTAGATCGCGCGGCATGATCCCGGGTCAAAGTCAAGTCGGCAAGGCAGCTGGCGGTGGCAAGGGGCCATGCGCTTTTGCTAGCCGAGCATAAAAGCGAGAGGGGGAAGGCTTTGGGGGGCTCGGCTGTTTCTTTTGGGTCGAGAGAGAACATAGAGCACCGGAGAGAGCTCGAGAGAGTACAGGAGGGAGAGAGTGAGACTGAAGGACAGCTTCACTATTGCTAGTCGTCCACCGCAGCACTCCCCTTCAAACCAGGTAGGTCATTCCCGAGTACGTCTGCCCCGTTTTTTGGTGGGGCATCAAGTTGGAACTCGTGATCAACCGGTTCGCACGAGCTTCAGTCTCGATCCTCGCCCGAAATTCCATTGTGCTTGTGTTCATTCCTCACACAGCATATGTGATGGATTTATGAGATGGGCTTAAGGCCCGTCCGTTCAAGTTGGGCCCAAAAAGCCCGGCCCACGGGAATAGGGCCCGTGGATGGGGGAACGTATAAAAGGGATGAGAGAGAGAGAGGACGCACTGTTGGAAAAGGTTACGTACGTTCTCCCTCTCCCGCACGCTCTCTCTCTCCAAAAAGAACAGTATAGCAAACAACACTGTCTTCCCTTCGATTGACATCATCGGATCAAAATTTCTTCCTCTTCTTCAGCATTGGTGTTTAATCTGTGGCTAACAAAGTACACTCGAATCCGTGGTGTGCTTTACGATCGGTGATACGTGATTTTCCCGGGCTACGCTTCCGCATTCAATTTGGGGGTTCGATTCAGTGTCGAATCCGGTTTTCGGGGATCCATTATTCCCAACATTGGTATCAGAGCCCGCTTTCATGTTTTCCCGATCTTTTTCGTGCTTTTTGATTGATTTTTCGCTAAAAGTTCTTCGGCCATATGGATCGAGGCAAAAATCCCAACAACCAAGCGCTGTTCGGCCATTTTTCTAAGTTTTCATAAGTCGAAAACCAATTATGAAGCGACTGGGTGAAAGGCGACGTCGAGACGAGTCCGGCGACATGTCGTGCGCCGCCGAGCGACGCTGCACGCGCCCACACGCACGGCCAGAAGGCGCTACGCATGGGCGCAACGCGCCCGGAAGCGCTGGCTTCGCCAGCGCGTGCGCTACACGTGCCGGTGACGAACCGGCACGTGCGCGCCAGCGGCCGGCGAACCGGCACGTGCTGACGTCACCGTAACCACCAGGATGACGTCATCGGTGACATCATTGCCGACGACCGTTGGCCGGCCGGTCACCGGCCAGCGACCTGACCCGACGGCGGCGACCCGACCCGACCGACCAGCCCTAGCGCATGTTGCGCACGTGCCGGCTGACGTCTGCGTGACGTCAGCACGCTCACGCGTGAGGCACGTGCGGCTGACGTCTGCGTGACGCAGCCCTCGCACGTGCAGCCGGTTCGTGCGACCGTCTAACCGGTCTGACCGGCCCGACCCGTCCGACCCGCGCACCCGTTCATCGACGACCGTTGACAGTTGACCGACCGTTGACCGTTGACCGTTGACTTTGACCTTTGACCGTTGACCGGAAAAAAAAAAAAGAAAAAAGAATTTGTTTCTTTTTCATGTATGCCTATGTGGTTTATATGTAACCCATTTTTTTTTATTATGCATGTGTTGCATGAATCATGGAAAATTATGTATTTTCCCTTATATTTATTATGGATTATAAGTGATCAATTTTTAGTCTTGCATTTGTTGCAGGAATTATGATGCGTTATGCAAGGATACCTGCAATCCCGAGAACAGACGAGGGAAATGCAAGACTTAAAAGGCTGATGACAGAGTTAGCTAATTATCGGTGGCATGATGGTGATTTAGTATCACATGTGGTCAGGGTCAATCAGATGATATAGGAAATCATCTGGAATGGTTATCTTATGCCGGATTTTGAGAAGATGCCGGCTTTGATGAACACTCTTCGACCTGAATGGCAAGCAGTGTTGGATCGGCTATGGGAGGTCAATGTGGTCCCGGGTTATAGGAGGCTGGTGGAAGCTTTTGTAAGAGAGCACTATAGGATTGAGTTGGCCAAAACTTCAACCCTTAGATTGAGCGCCACATGGCGTAGAGTAAGTGCGCCTTGGTGGCGACATGAAAGCTCTCCAAAAGTTTTTCCATGGTTGGCAAATGTGCCTTCAGTTTTCTCAGATGTTTTGACTGATAGATTAGAAGGGACATTCCCTAATTATTTCTTAGATTAATTATGAGATGTTTTATGGGTGTAAATATCTCTTTCCATGTTGATATTTCTCTGTATATATTGCTTAGTGTAATGTATAATTGTATTATGATGAAAGCATTATTGTTTTATTGGATGCCTATTATCTGTTGCTTTCTATTATTGCTGGTTGCTGTGGGTAATTAGCTGTGGGTAGTTATAGAAGTTTTTGTAACTTCATAGGATTTATTTTGCATAAGACAATTATATTAATAATAATTTTGAGTTAGGATTTTTGGAGGTTGATTGGAAACATAGTAACCTTTTGATTCCAAAACCTTACTTGAAATTGTTTATTAATATGATGGGTCTGTGCAAAAGGGATGCATAAGTGATAGGCATTAATTATTCATTCATGTATGTCTGATGTGTTCAGATCGATGGTTTCAGCAACTAAGAACGTTATTGCTGATATGGACGGCAACAATTGTGAAATATTGAATATGAGAATTCAATATGTGCTGGAAAAGCAAGAAGCACTAGAAGCTCTTGACCATATTATGGAAGATCTTAAGGATGTTGTGCGCCACCTTTGAGCTAGTAGAGGACTGCCTATCGACATTTGAGTCGATAATAGATATTTACAATGCTGGTTCTAGCTCAGAAAGGGCTTTGTGCTCTAAGCGCAAGCGTATTGATTCGTTCAATATGTGGACATGCAAAGGATCAAGTCCTTATTGCAAGAAATCAAGAGTTAATCAACATAAGAGAGGAAAACGTCATCAAGTGAAGAAAATGTCAAGGGTGAGGTGTTACAATTGTGACAAGAGAGGTCAATATGCTCGACTGTCGTGAGCTAAAGAAGGTATACACCTCCTGTACATTTGAAAACTTTGCTTATGTGTCGAGTTCTGCATTATTGGCTGAATCCAATCCTTTGTGGACTGTAGATTCAAGAGAGACAATCTATGTAAGGAAGGATAGAGAATCCATTGTGAAATTTCGACGATACCAACTGGAACTATGTGGATCTATGTGGGAAATAACTTCAGAGCTGAAGTTAAAGGGATTGGCACTTGCCAATGAAACATGCGTGGTGGACGCATTTTGTTCCTACATGATGTTCTATATGCTCTGGAGATTCGTCGAAATTCAAGTGTCTGTTTTGGTGTTGGTTAAGCTTGATTTTTATATGAACTTCCATAATAAAGGTGTAGATTTGTATTTGGATACAAACTACTATGATTTTGGTCACTTTCTTGATGGTTTTATTGTACTAAATGTTGACTATGGTGATGTCAATATGTTATTCCCTTGTTTCACGTCTTCTACTTCATATGATAATGATGTGAATATGGTGGCATGCTAGACTTGGTCATATGGGCCAACAACATATGAAAAGACTAGCCAAAGAAGGCTTGTTGAGCAACATTGAAAAAGTCGATTTGCCCAGATGTGAGCATTGCCTAGTAGGGAAAACGACAAGGAAACCATTTAGAAAAGGTAAAAGAGCAGAATTTCATCTGCATTTAATCCATTCTGATGTCTGTGGTTCAATGAATGTGAGAGGAAGGCATGGGGCTGTTTATTTCATCACTTTTTTAAATGATTATACTCAATTCGGAAATGTCTATTTGATTTCTCATAAATTTGAAGCATAAGTTTTTTTAAAAGGTTTGTGAAGTTGGTAGAAAATCAATTAGACAAGGAAATAAAAGTATTGAGATCCGATCGAGCTCGAGAATATTTATCTGATGAGTTCAGAAAATTATTTGATGAAAAAGCAATAGAAAGATAGTTGTCTATTCCATATACTCCTCAACAATATGGTGTTGCAGAGAGAAGAAACAAGAACCCTCTTTGGAGATGGTTAGGTACATGATGGCGCATGCTAACTTACCTATTACTTTTTGGAGTGATGCGTTGTTAACTGCTGCCTATATACTTAACCGGGTGCCTTCCAAATCAGTTACTTCTACTCCATATGAGTTATGGACAAGTAGAAAACCGGACTTAAGTTTTCTTAAGGCATGGGATTGTGCTACCTATACACATCAGTCCTCTCACAAGTTTGGGAAATTGGGTCCCAGAGGAAAGAAGAGTATTTTAATGAGATACTCCGAACACTCGAAAGGGTATGTGTTCATAGGTGAGCAGGAAAGTGAGAGTATAAATGAATTTGAATCACGGGATATCACATTCTTAGTAGATGAATTTCCTAAGAAGGGCGAAATATGGGAAGATTACTCCCTATTTGTAATATAGAATCAAGATAATGATATTAGTGAAGTTCGTCCAAGTGGGAGTAATATGAGAAATGTTGAATTAAATTCAAATCATTCTCAATTACAACCACATGATGAGATGATATCGTCATTATCTAATCTGAGTGGGAGCATAATGGGAAATGATGTGCTAAGTGTACAATCTTCCATACGGCGAACGAGTCGCCAAAGTATTCCCCGTTGACGTTTTGACATTGAAGGGGAAAACTTTTATGATTGCTCCACAAGATGAAGATGAGCCAAGAAATATTAATGAGGCTCTGAAATGCCCTAGTAAGGAAAAATGGATTTATGCAATGAAAGAGGAGATGGAGTCAATGAAATCAAACCAAGTATGGGAACTAGTTGATCTTCCAAAATAACACAAAGCTATTGGGAACAAGTGGGTTCTCAAAATAAAGCGAAAGGCTGATGGCTCGATAAAAAGGCATAAGGCTCACCTTGTGACGAAGGGGTATAATCAACAAAAAGAAATTGATTATGAAGATACATTTTCTCATGTAGTGAGATTTACCTCGATTTCCATTATTCTGGTAATAATGGCAAGTATGGATCTTGAGTTACATGAAATGGATGTAAAAACTGCTTTCCTCAATGGAGAATTAGAGGAAGAAATATATAGAACAACTTACTGGTTTCATAATGAAAGGCCAACAAGAAAAGGTATATTGATTTTTGAGGTCGATATATGGCATTAAGCAGTCGTCAAGACAATGATATATACGTTTTCATAACGCCATAATGGCATATGACTTTACAATGATAGATGATGATCATTGTGTATATATCAAAATATCCAATGATCAATTTGTGATCATATCATTATATGTTGATGATATACTGATTGCCAGAAGCAATATGGAGTTGGTTAATACTGTCAAGAGATGGTTGTCTTCTAACTTTGAGATGAAGGATATGGGTGAGGCTGCATACATTCTTGGAGTTAAGATTTCGAGAGATCGTTCGAAGAGATCGTTGTCTCTTTCACAATAAACCTATATAAATAAGGTTCTTGAATGATTTCATATGCAAGACTGTAAACCCATAGACACTCCTATTGCAAAAGGTGAAGGATTGAGCCATAGTCTGTGTCCAAGAACTCCACAAGAGAAGGAACAAACGAAATATGTTCCTTATGCTAGTGTTGCTGGGAGCTTGATGTATGCTATGATGTATACAAGACCTGGCGTATGTTTTGCAGTTGGAATGGTGAGTAGATACCAATCCAGTCCAGGTCCAGCACAATGGAAAGCCGTTAAAAGAATACTAATGTATCTAAAGGGGACTGCTGATTATACGTTGAGTTATTAAGGAAAGGATCTGCAACTCAAAGGCTATTGTGATACTGATTTGGGATGAGATTTAGATGAAAGAAAATCTACCTATGGATTTGTTTTCTTACCGAATAATGGTACCATATGTTGGAGGAGTAAGAAACAAAAGTATATAGCCTTGTCCACAATAGAAGTTGAGTTCATGGCATTATCAGCAGCAGTATAAGAAGGTGTTTGGCTTAAGAGATTTTTGGATCATTTAGGTGTTATTGGAAGTGCTGCAGATTCAGTGTTGGTTAACTGTGATAGCCAAGCAGCGAAAGCGTACACCAAAGATCCAAAATATCATGGCAAGACCAAACTTATAGATACCAAGTATAATCTTGCCAAGGATATGGTTGCACGAAAAGACATGAACTTAGAGCACATACTACACATAGAATGGTAGAAGATCCTATTACAAAGCCAATACCTAGAGATGTGTTTTGTGGCCATATGAAATCTCTAGGATTGCGTAGAGGCTGATGTACTTAATATTGTAATTTCCCTAAGTGTTCACATTTGATGAATTTATGTTTTCATCATTAATGCCTATGAATCTTTGTTTGATCTTTATGCATCTTAATGCTTAGTGCATTGCTTTAAGTTGAGAAGTATGTCGAACAGATATAAGATTAGCCCACTCACACGGGTAATCGCCTCTATTTACTGTGTGATAAATAGAGATGAGACTGTTTTTAAGCTTATTATCTAGGTGATAATCGAGAGCTCAAGCTTAAAACACGTATGTCGCCTTAACTGAGTGTTAAGATGAGGACATAATACTAAAGATCTCCGAAAGTAAAATACCCCACATATTTTACTTTATCTGTCTAAGATGCCAGATGTGAGTTCTGATGAATTTTGTGAATGAGTAGATACGTGAACTCAAGTTAGACATTGGGTATGTCTGAACTATCATTTGTACGGTATTGAAAGGTGTAGACATACGCTCCATGAGAAAGGAGTTAATACCGTAATACGTATTTCATACTACGTATGCATGAGACGACCAATAAGAGTGGCAAAAGTTTGATCTCAACTTTTATGACGTGTGAGACTCTTGAGGAAAAGAGTTCCTCAATTTTTAGTCCCCTCATGACTCTTACTTATTCTCAAGATTTCTATTTAGTGTTTGCTATCTTAGGATGTTGCCAATGGTCATAAGTTTGATTCAATCTAATGGGGTATTTCTAGAAAAGCAAGCTGAACTGAAATTGAGAGTTTGAAGGAAAGAGGAAGATCGATTTTGGAGAATCACATTGTAGTTTTGTATTCACCGGTTAACCAATTATGACTGTCTTTGTGATAATCATAATTGTGAATACAATATATATATCATTATTTAAAAGAGATCAAGAGAGATATAAATGTGATCGATCGATCTAGGTACCTGCAAACTAAATCTACTCGGGATGTGATGCCCATTATGAGCTGCTATATATTCCTAACAGATGTATAGTAACGAGCTTTCAAAGTATGCTGGTCGCACGGATTATTCACCGGTATGAATGTTGAAGAGAGGAAAAGAGGATTATGTTCGGCCCACCATGTTAAGTGAGAGTCTATGATGGATTTTTCTCTGATGGGGATGAGTTGGGCCTGTCCGCCCATGTTGGTTTTGTACCACCATGTGCGAGTGGGAGATGATGGATTTATGAGATGGGCTTAAGGCCCGTCCGCTCAAGTTGGGCCCAAAAAGCCCGGCCCACGGGAATAAGGTCCATGGATGGGGGAACGTATAAAAGGGATGAGAGAGAGAGAGGACGCACCTGTTGGAAACAGAAGTTACGTACGTTCTCCCTTTTCCCGCACGCTCTCTCTCTCCAAAACGAACAGTAAGGCAAACGACACTGTCTTCCCTTCGATTGACATCATCAGATCAGAATTTCTTCCTCTTCTTCAGCATTGGTGCTTAATCTATGGTTAACAAGATACGCTCGAATCCGTGGTGTGCTTTACGATCGGTGATACGTGATTTTCCCGGGCTACGCTTCCGCATTCGATTTAGGGGTTCGATTCAGTGTCGAATCCGGTTTTCGGGAATCCGTTATCCCCAACAATATGCGTGCTTATTGTAGTGTTTTCTGCAAATATTTGTTTGTGTTTGGTGTTATGTCCGAGACTTGTTATTTTTGTTTAAACTCAAGTTAAATGTTGATAACTTGTCCCTGAGTCGATCCAGAATAGTACTTGTGCATCACGTAATGATCTTGGCCTGAACCCGAGCCCCGCTCGAGTCTATGCTTACCTCTCTAGTTAGTGCGTCTTCTGTGTTTAATAAAATGCCTTAATAAAAAAACTGAAGAGCGGTGTATGTTTTAGCACAAGATCAACTCTTTTTCTTTTCTTTTGCTCCCATGCCCACTGAGTCCTGCTTGCTTTGCTCATATTTGTTGTGTTTTCGTAGTGTTCATGAGAAATATTCATGCGTGTTCAAGTCGATGACGTTTCTTCGCACCGAAAGATGGGTTTGTGGTCACCAGAATCGGTATCCAACAGTGGTCATCATCGGTCGAAACAAATGACCAGCGCCAAATGATAGCTTGGCGACCCTCCAAACACCGGTGAGGGTTCGCCGTGGTGTTGTTTTTAGTTTGGTGAGGATGGCGCAAATTGAGGAAGAAGCGTCGGGGAAGAAGAAGAACGCCAAAGGGGACATTAAAAAGAACAAAGGAAAAGAAAAACCATAAAAGAAGAGAAAAATAATAATAGAGAAAAGAAGGCAAAAATGACTTCGGGAATGAAGTAAAAAAAAAAGGGATAAAGAATAAAAAGGAAAAAAAGCAAAACAAAAAAAATAGAAAACTACAAAATGAAAAAGTTGGCTTCGTGAATGAACGTTCAACAAATGGTGGAGGAAAAGGACGCAATGAGAAAAGAAAAAAGAAAAAAAATTAAAAATTAAAATGATTTAAAAAAAAAAAAAAAATCCAAAAGTGTTGGATCCGGGTTTGGGTTGGGTCCAACCTGGTCCGACCCCCAAAAAAAATACATTGCTATTTAAAGAAATTAAAATAAATTTCGAAAATCCAAATATTGTAGGATTTGATTAGGAATTACTATGTATTACCATTTTAGTGTAAGTAGGCCTTTATTTGCTTGTATATTGATTATATTGTATGTGTAGCTTGCATATCTTCTTATATTTAATTGCACGCGTTTAATTTGATGGCAATCAGGATGTGAGGTGTACTCCCATGCTTGACAAAAATCTTTTTAAAATGAACAAGATTAGGTACCGAAAGGGCACTAATTGGTTAATTAGTATAATCAAGTCACCGACTTTAGATTCTCTGGTTGCGTAGGAAGTGAGATACACTCACATGCCTCACCTGGTTTTTAGCCGACTCCAATAAGCTAGTGACGACTCTTATTGTGCAAAATTCCTAAAAATATCTCAATGTCGTGCGAGGTGTCGCGCAAGGTATAGACTTGGGAGAGCCCATGCCTAATCAAGGGTCATAAACTCATCCTTTAGACAATACCCCTAAAACCTATTCCCTCCCCTGAATGGTAGGTTGTGACACTGGTGTGTACAAAAGTTTGTAGTGGTTTTCAAAATGGTAGCCCTGCTTTTGTATTCCATCTCTGTGCCGTCTAAGGATTTATTTATTCGCTTCCGCATGTACATAAAATTTTAATGAGTCGACGACGCGTCCTGAGACGTCGCAAATTTAATCGATCACTAAGAGATGGGCACGTGCTCAAGAATCGGGACGTAACAAAAATTAACGGATTAAAGCACTCAAAACAATTTCCAAAATCCAGTTCTTGATTTGGCCATAGTTTGAAGCTACTATGTAAGCAATTTCATGGCCCACCATATCCTACTCAAATGCCCAATCAACCTAACCTCTAGCTGAAGTGGCAGGCGACCATGAGATGTGCTACTAGATGAAAATTGGCCATGGATAAGCTGATGAAGGGGAGTGAAAATCTCAACGATATCATTTAGTTCAGCAACGGTATAAGTTTGAAAATCTGACAAAGTCAAAGAACTGGTGAAACGGCTCAGTTGGCAGCTCTGATGTGTAGGCAAGGACTGACCAAAAGCTAGCTTAATTTGATGGATAAACTCTCTGAAGCATGTTCTTTTGATGAATAAAGATTTGGAGACAAAAGGCAGCAGGGGGAGCTCTTGATGGTCCCATAATTACACCAAAACGATTGATTGGCAAGCCTAGAAACAAAAAGAAGCAGCGTCTGAAGGGATTTTTCGAGAGCCATATCTCACACACCAGAAAAAAATCATACAAAGAAATCGCTTGGGTTTCAAGGGGGACCATTAAGCTTTCAACAGAGCATAGTTTCAATCCCTAGAGAGTTCTCCACGACAAGAAAACAACTCCAATCCAGAAACTGCAGATTGATCCTTTTAGAGAAGTGAAAACTTCACAAACTTTTAGCTAAAACTAGCCAAGACGTTCAACTAAAGTGTGAAAATGACAAAAGAACAATAAATGAAAAAGGTTATAAAAAAAAAGGGACTTGCGCTTAGTCATAAATTGCATGTTTAAGCGCTACTTAATCCATGTTTAATTGTTACTTATCACTATTTAATATGTCATTATAGTCATTTAGTTTTAGGGAGAATGAATTATCTAATTTAAAATATTTGCATATTTAAATTTGGGCAGAGCTCGCGAGTACCCAGGGTTTTTGCACGAGTTGTATTAGGTTTTATTTTTCGCGTTTTTATCACTTTATTATTGCAATTTAGTTGACGTGATGTTATATTATATATTTGATATTTGATTAAGCATCAATTTGGGCTTTAGAGCGTAATCAAATCCTTCGCCTCAAATCTCTAGTTCATACAATTAAAATGTCTTCTCATGTTTTACTTGAACTTTAATGGCCTCTAATAGATTAGTGACAAACAAAAACCAAATGTCCATAACTATCTGAAAAATCAAGTTATGAACAGTGAAATTTGGGAGAACCCAAGCTAAGTATTAAATCCACCTCTCAAGAGGAATCGTTTGGACATTTCAATAGCCATCTTAGGAAAATATCTAATGTAATTGATGCAGGGAGGGTAGCAACTGATAACAAAGCCAAATTATTATATGAATATAATACATATACCATTTGAATCTAGACTACTGAATATGTTGGGTTCTACGCCAATTTGCTAATTATGCCATTAGGCGGTGGCATTAACCTTGACAAGTTTGCGATATGCATATTGGAGTTGGAAGTGTGGGAACTATGAAAATTTTTCTAGCTAATCCATCGCAGCAAAGAAATTAAGTTCCCCAATGCGAAAATCAAGTTGCTCCCTCTCTCTCCCATAGGTGCAAATGATAACCATTCTGCTCATAAATTGATTTTTGGAAGAAAAATAAATTTTTTTTATTTCTATTCTTAGATGAGTTTTTAAGCAAAAATACGCATTTGATAAAGACATAAAACTTATATCATCGTATGAAAACGACGCAAAATTTCTTCCTTCTGAGTGGTAGGCGATGGTGACCGGAGGATGGCAGCGATGGAGGATGGCGACCGGCGGATGACAACGGTGGACAGTGATTGACGAGCGACAATCGACAGCAACGGCGGCGGATGACGAGTGGCAGCAGCGAGTGGTAGTCGACGGATGGGTAGCGAGGAAGAACAAAAGAAGAATTTTATTTCTTATTTCTGTTTCAAAAATAGAGAAATAAAAAAATTTACTTCTAATTTTTATTTTAAACCTATCTCTAGAGTAAAAATCTATTGTAGAAATAGAAACATGAAATAGTTTTATCAAATGAATTTCTATTCCAGAAATAAGTTTAGAACAGAAAAATAGTTATGAAATAGAAATTGAACGGTTATTATGCACGCTCTTAGAGCAATATATAAAAAAATTCATATGCTTTATAGGGGACATATTTATCTACCTTCTAAATAGCTATACACCTATGTAGATATAAATTCACTATGACTCGCATGTCAGCAGTAAATGCTCGCCCTATGTAGAAATAAATCGTGGAATCTTGACGGATCCCCTCATATGATTTAGGGTTAATACCCTAAAAAACCACAAACTGGTACACTTGTGACAAATTTACCCGAAACTATTTTTTTGACCACTAAAAACCCCAAACCGATATACCTTTGACAAATTTTCCCCAAACTGGTATACTTGTGACAAATTTACTCTCTATTAGTTTTCATTAAATTTTATGATCAAATTATTAAGTTAAATGACACGTGACAATTGACTAGTATACCAATTTGGATTTTATGATCCGTTTGTCAGAGTTTACAACTTTTATGATTTTTTGTGGCATTAATCCAATTTAGCGAAGGGTATATTTGTCACAGATTTATCAGTTTGGGGTTTTTGCGGTCAAATAAATTAGTTTTTGGTAAATTTGTCATAAATGTACCAATTTATTATTTTTTTTATAGTCAATCGGGGTAAATTTGTCACAAGTATATCAGTTTTGGGTTTTTCAAGTTCAAAAAAATAGTTTTGGGTAAATTTGTCGTAAGTGTACCAGTTTGGGGTTTTTCAGAGTATTAACCCTATGATTTACTGCAGCAAAAAGGTTAGATTTTTCTCTATGGCTAGCGTGGCAGGATTATTATATTTGTTTTTTCAAAATTAAAGCAATATACCAAACTTTTCATTGGTGCAATGGGGGAGGTTCACTGCGATTCTTTAGGGGAAAAAAAAAAGGTAATAAGGATGATTTATGTAATTACACAGATCTCTACGAATTGAGATCCGTATTAATTGGCATGCACTGAACATGAAAGAGGCTAAAGAAAAAAGAATGTGACGATACACTATCCATCCGTATCACATGCCGTTTAATTTCCATCCAATATATTACTAACACTAACAGAGTCTTACAGTAAGGATAAATCGCTATTAGAGATTTCAGATTTTCAATTTTTCTTTCCATTTCCTTGATTTTGCGTTTAATATTTGAAATCATTTGAGGTAAGCCCGAAAATTTCGGGAATTTGATGCCCTGGACCGAAGATTAGCCCATTCCGGAAATGAAGTATGAAGAAGCCGCCCAGATGCCCACGCCAAAACCAAACAAACACCATGCACATATCCCCATCTCCTTCCCCAACCCTTCTGCCTCCGCCACAGATCCAGCCCCGTCACTCACCGCCGCCCAGGAGCCGTCGACGTCCCTTGAACCCTGCTGCTATCACTTCCCGCGATCCGTCATGGTCATCAACCAACGAAGCCCCTGTTCTTTGCCCTCTACATCAAACAGAGTTGGTAGCTTGAATGAAAGTTAGTTATTCAAAAATAGCTGGTAATTTAGTCGGAGAAAAGTAGGTAAAAGACTTTAATTAAAGACAGCAATTTCTAAGAATAATCTATAAGTTAAAAATGTTGGTAAGTGAAGCATTTTGTAAGCAGTAAAAAAAACTTCAGACCAAAGAAAAAAAAATAAACATAAGTAAAAATACCAAATGAGGGTCAGTGACCCCCATACTAGCTTAGGTAGAACTGCAATGGGAGAAAGTTGGCAACTCACGCTAATTTGGATTAGTGATATCCAAATATATAATTAGTAAATGTAAGATGTTGCTAGCCAACACTCGTAAAAGTTGGTAATTATAAAAATAAATAAAATTAGATGAGTGACATAAGTTAAGCGTTCGTATCCCATAATTAGTTGGTACCTTACTCTAAATATGTAATTGCACGTACAAGTCAGTAAATTTGAAGTGTTAAGTAAGTTAAGTAAATAAAAGTTGGTAGCTGTATCTATATAAATAATATGCAAGCTAAAGAAAGAGTTGGTACTTTCGTAAGAGTATTGATTAGTTTCCAATAAGTTATTTGGGAGAAAGTTACTTCGCTTTTTTCTACTAACAGTTCTTTGACACTTACCAAAACTAATTGAGGGTTACTGATACGAAAATTTTTGCACGGAATAATAGAATTCTGCCTTGTCGAGAGGAGGAGGAGGTGAGGGTTCAGATTTACTCGAATAATTGAAATTGATGACATTAGATTTTAGGGCAAGACAAGAATCGATGATGTGGATTCTCTTTCGTTGACTTGTGTTTGCGCTTCTTGATTATTTGACACTTGATCCAATGATTTCCCTCACAAACTCATGAGTTAACTTCATCTCTTTCATGAGTAACAAAAACTATTGTTCGATAATGATCTCTTATGGCAGGTGGTCGCTATCATGTTTGGTGGGCAATGATTCGTGATTTGCTGAGGTATGCTTGCATGAAGTACTCGCCATCCATACTTGAAATCCGACACTACGACCACTTTTGCGATGCTGAATATGGAAACGAGCTACGCAAAATGCCACTCTGTTTTGTGATGAGAAGCAAACTCAAGAATCTCATCGTTCGCTAATTCGGACAATCTTCTGTCCTGAACCCAAGTTACCTATGGTCTTTGAAACTTCACTATGCGTGTCTTGTTCTTGATGATTGAAGTGCAATGGTGGATATGGGAATTCGGATGCTCACCTGCAACTATCGTACAGATTGCAAAAGCTGGCTTTTTGTTGTTTAGTGATGGATTTAATTGGTGATGGGTTTAAGCCCCGTCCGCCCAAATTGGGCCCAAAAAGCCCGGCCCATGGGAATAAGGCCCATGGATGGGGGAAGGTATAAAAGGGAGGAGAGAGAGAGAGAAGACACCATTTGGCCATTCTAACGTACGCTTCTCACTCTCTCTTTCCCTCCAAACGCTTAAGGCACGTTGTTTCCCTTTTCAAGGCAAATTGACATCATCGGATCAGAATTTCTTCCTCAGTCTTCAGCATTGATGTTTAATCTGTGGCTAACAAAGTACACTCGAATCCGTGGTGTGCTTTATGATCGGTGATACGTGTTTTCCTGGGCTTTGCTTTCGCATTTGATTTAGGGGTTCGATTCAGTGTCGAATCCGGTTTTCAGGGATCCGTTATTCCCAACATTGGTATCAGAGCCCTAGTTCACGTTTTCCCGACTTGTTTGACATTTTTTGATCGATTTTTCGCAAAAAATTTTCGGCCGTACGGATCGGGGCTGAAATCCCGACACCCGAGCGTTCTTCGGCCATTTTTCTGAGTTTTCGTAAGTCGAAATCATTTTCTAAACAAATGGGGAGAAAGGCGACGTCGAGACGAGTCCGGCGACATGTCGCATGCCGCCGTACGACGCTGCACGCGCTCGGAAGCGCTGGCAATAGCCAGCATGTGCGCCACACGCGCCGGTGACGAACCGGCACGTGCGCGGCGACAGCGAAACGGCACGCGCCAGTCCGCGGACCGACGCGTGCTGGCGTCACGCGATGACGTCATCACCGACGACGTTTCGCAGGCGGTCACCGGCCGGTGACCCAACCCGACCTCCAACCCGACCCGACTCGCGGACACGAGACACGCGCCGGCACGTGTCGGATGACGCCCGCGTGACGTCATCCCCCGCACGCGCGAGCGGCCTAACCGGCCCGTCCGGTCTGACCGGTTCGACCGTCGCAACCGGTCTGTCCGGTCCGACCCGCACACCGTTGACCCGACCCGTTGACCCGTTGAGTGTTGAGCGTTGACCCGAAAAAAAAAAAAAAAAAAAATTTGTTTCTTTTTTTTTCATGTATGCCTATGTGGTTTATATGTTATCCATTTTTTTATTATGCATGTGTTGCATGAATTTTGGAAAATTATGTATTTTCCCTAATATACATTATGGATTATAAGTAATCCATTTTTAGTTCTGCATTTGTTGCAGGAAATATAATGCGTCATGCACGGATACCTGCAATCCCGAGAACGAACGAGGGAAATGCAAGACTTAATAGGCTGATGAAAGAATTAGCTGATTATTGGTGGCATGACGGTGATTTAGTATCACATGTGGTCAGAGTCAATCAGATGATACAGGAAATCATCTGGAATTGTTATCTTATACCAGATTTTGAGAAGGTGCCGGCTATCATGAACACTCTTCCACCTGAATGGCAAGTAGTGTTAGATCGATTATGGGAGGTCAACGTGGTCCCGGGTTATAGAATGCTAGTGGAAGCTTTTGTAAGAGAGTACTATAGGATTGAATTAGCTAAAACTTCAACCCTTAGAATGAGTGCCACATGGCGTAGAGTAAATGCGCCTTGGTGGCGACATGAAAGCTCTCCAAAAGTTTTTCCATGGTTGGCAAATGTGTCTTCAGTTTTTCTCAGATGTTTTGACTGATAGATTAGAAGAGACATTCCCTAATTATTTCTTAGATTAATTTTGAGATGTTTTATGAATGTAAATATCTCTTTCCATGTTGATATTTTCCTCTGTATATATTGTTTAGTGTAATGTATAATTGTATTATGTGAAAGCATTGTTATTCTATTGGATGTTAGTTATTTGTTGCTTTCTGTTGCTGCTGATTGCTGTGGGTAATTAGCTGTGGGTAGTTTTAGAAGTTTTTGTAGCTTCGTAGAATTGATTTTGCATATAACAATCATATTAATGATAGTTTTAAGTTAGGATTTTTGGAGGATGATTGGAAACATAGTGACATTTTGATTCTGAAGCCTTACTTGAAATTATTCATTAATATGATGGGTCTATACAAATAGGGATGCATAAATGATAGGCATTAATTATTCGTGCATGTATGCGATGTGTTCGGATCGATGGTTTCAGCAACTAAGAATGTGATTGCTGATATGAACGGCAACAATTGTGAAATATTGAATATGAAGATTCAATATGTGCTGGAAAAGCAAGAAGCACTAGAAGCTCTTGACAATATTATGGAAGATCTTGAGAATGCTGTGCGCCACCTTGAGCTAGTAGAGGACTGTCTATCGGCATTTGAGTCGATAATAGATATTTGCAATACTGGTTCTAGCTCAGAAAGGGTTTTGAGCTTTAAGCGCAAGCGTATTGATTCGTTCAATATGTGGAAATGCAAAGGATCAAGTCCTTATTGCAAGAAATTAAGAATTAACCAACACAAGAGAGAAAAACGTCATCAAGTGAAGAAAATGTCAAGGGTGAGGTGTTACAATTGTGACAAGAGAGGTCACTATGCTCGCGACTGTCATGAGCTAAAGAAGGTATACACCTCATATACATTTGAGAACTTTGCTTATGTGCCAAGTTCTGTATTATTGGCTGAATCTAATCCTTTGTGGACTGTAGATTCAAATACGACAGACCATGTAAGGAAGGATAGAGGATCCTTCGTGAAATTCCGACGATACCAACTGGAACTATGTGGATCTATGTGGGAAATAATTTCAAAGTTGAAGTTAAAGGGATTGGCACCTGCCAATTGAATATGCATGGTGGACGCACCTTGTTCCTACATGATGTCTTATATGCTCCGGAGATTCGTCGAAATTTAGTGTCTGTTTTGGCGTTGGTTAAGCTTGGTTTTAGTATGAACTTTCATAATAGAGGTGTAGATTTGTATTTGAATACAAACTACTATGGTTGTGGTTACTTTCTGGATGGTTTTATTGTACTAAATGTTGACTATGGTGATATCAATGTGTTATTCCCTTGTTTCACGTTTTCAACTTTATATGATAAAGATGTGATTAAGTGGCATGCTAGACTTGGTCATTTTGGCCAACGACATATGAATAGACTAGCCAAAGAGGGCTTGTTGGGCAATATTGAAAAAGTAGATTTGCCCATATATGAGCATTGCCTAGTAGGGAAAACGACAAGAAAACCATTTGGAAAAAGTAAAAGAGCTGAATTTCCTCTGCATTTAATTCATTATGACGTCTGTGATTCAATGAATGTGAGAGGAAGGCATGAGACTGTTTATTTCATCACTTTTATAGATAATCATACTCGATTCGGATATGTTTATTTGATTTATCATAAATCTGAAGCATAAGTTGTTTCAGAAGGCTTATCAACCTGGTAGAAAATCAATTAGACAAGAAAATAAAGTTTTTTAGATCCGGTCGAGTTTGAGCATATTTATTTGATGAGTTCAGAAAATTATGTGATGAAAAAGAAATGGAAAGACAATTGTCTATTCCATATACTCCTCAACAAAATGGTGTTGCGGAGAGAAGAAACAGAACTCTACTGGAAATGGTTAGGTCCATGATGGCGCATGCTAACTTACCTATCACTTTTTGGAGTGATGCGTTGTTAACCGTTGCCTATATACTTAACCGAGTGCCTTCCAAATCAGTTACTTCCACTCCATATAAGTTATGGATAGGTAGAAAACCAGACTTAAGTTTTCTTATGTCATAGGGTTGTGCTACCTATACTCATGAGTCCTCTCACAAATTTGAGAAATATGGTCCCAAAGGAAATAAGAGTATTTTAATGAGATACTCCGAACACTCGAAGGGGTATGTGTTCATAGGTGAGTAGGAAAGTGGGAGTATAACTGAATTTTGAATCACGGGATGTCACATTCTTAGTGGATGAATTTCCTAAGAAGGGCAAAATATGGGAAGATTGTTCCCTATTTGAAACCTTGGATTAAGATAATGATATTAGTGGAGTTCATGCAAGTGTGAGTAATATGATAAGTGATAAATTGAATTCAACTCATTCTCAGTTGCAACCACATGATGAGACGACATCATTATTATCTAATCCAAGTGGGAGCATAATGGGTAATAATGTGCTAAGTGTACAATTTCTCATGCGGCGAACAAGTTGCCAAAGTATTCCCCGTCGACGTTTTGACATTGAAGGGGAAACTTTTATGGTTGCTCCACAAGGTGAAAATGAGCCAAGAAACATTAATAAGGCTCTAAATTGCCCTAGTAAGGAAAAAATGGATTTATGCAATGAAAGAGGAAATGGAGTCAATGAAGTCAAACCATGTTTAGCAACTGGTTGATCTTCCAAAAGGACGCAAAGCTATTGGGAACAAGTGAGTTCTCAAAATAAAGCAAAAGGCTGATGGTTCGATAGAAAGGCATAAGGCTCGCCTTGTGGCGAAGGGATATAATCAACAGGAATGAATTTTATTATGAAAGTACATTTTCTTCTGTAGTGTGATTTACCTTGATTCGCATAGTTCTGGCAATAGTAGCTAGTATGGATCTTGAGTTACATCAAATGGATGTAAAGACTGCTTTCCTCAATGGTGAATTAGAGGAAGAAATATATATGGAACAACCTGCTAGTTTCATAGTGAAAGGCCAAGAAGAAAATGTATGTCGACTTTTGGGGTCGATATATGGCCTTAAGCAGTCGTCAAGACAATGGTATATACGTTTTTTCATAATGCCATAATGGCATATGACTTTACAATGATAGATAAGGATTATTGTATATATATCAAAAGATCCAAAAATCAATTTGTGATCATATCATTATATGTTGATGATATACTAATTGTCGGAAGTAATATGGAGTTTGTTAATACTGTCAAGAATTTGTTGTCTTCCAAATTTGAGATGAAAGACATGGGTGATGTTATATACATTCTTGGAGTTAAGATTTCAAGATTGTAAACCCATAGACACTCCTATTGCAAAATGTGAAGGATTGAGCCATAGACTGTATCCAAGGACTCCACAAGATAAGGAACAAATGAAATATGTTCCTTATGCTAGTGCTGTTGGAAGCTTTATGTATGCTATGATGTGTACAAGACTTGGCATATGTTTTGCAGTTGGAATGGTGAGTTGTTACCAATCCATTATGATTTTCATTCTACTCGAGCAACTTATTCAGTGGATCATGTTACGTCGCTAAGTTAGATGTGGGGTCTGTTATTGTTTTGTACTAGGCTTTAATATTTATTGAAGATATTATGACTTTATTATTGTGTTTTTCACAGAACAAGCATCATTTCAGGAAAAGTAATTTACTATTTCTTGACATGCTTCTTGGACAGAATAATAGTTTTAATCAATGATTATGGGATTTCTAATTGAGTCGAATTTAAGATGCTTGAAAGTAATTTTTCGTGCATATCCAATACCAGCCTTCATTAGAGAAAGGCAAAGGACTATTGAGGAAGTTCAAACAAAATAGAAATATGAAATGAAATTCCTATCTTGGATGAATGTGATTCGCACTTGTTGTTTGTTACCTGCCATGTTTTGATTCAAGAACAGTTTGTAGTATGCTTAAACGTACATTGTCCACGTGAATGTTCTCGACTTGAATGAAATTCCCTCTTCGGCCTAAACTTCAATGCTGTAGAAAATTATAAACAAAATAATAATAAAAACACAAAGTGAAGTAGGAATTGCATTACTTTTGCAAGAATGAAAATGACCCACACTTTATCAGACCAACACAAAGTTCATCCCCCTTTTAGGTTCAAGATTATTTCATCATTTGCAAAACCTAAATAAAAACTATAGCTATCTTATGCACGTGCCTAGGAGAATCATAGCGTACATAATTTTCCATATTAAGATTATTCAAAGAGATGTTTGTGTTCATGATCCAATGCTCTATTGTCATCATCAATTCGGTCATACAATCAGATTGATAGAGACAGCATAAGAATTAGACTTCACCTTACACCATTGCCAGGTTCACATGTGACAAATGAGACATAAATATTCAAAATATAATCTCCAATGGATATACAATCATCTCTTGAGATCTCGAGCCCAACTTTAAGGAAAACATAAATCACATACATGAATATTCCTAACTTCTAACCGAAATAAGGAAAGACCGAATAAAAGATCGCAAAAATTACCAATTCCAATGACTGTATTTGCAATGGTCACATGCTACGAGGATTGAATGTGAACGCCATTAGTGTTGGGGCTCATCCCCTGAGTTTCAATCAACAAATTGCCGACGTTAAGGAAGCCACGTCTCCTAATTAACACATGGGTTTGAGAACTGTTTACTAGTTTTACATTATTAAGACTTCTCACACTACATGAAAGGAATTTCATAGCGAGGTAGGTGTGTTTATATTCCTAATACCTATGGAATTTCATCAAACATGTGTGGAAATTGATATGAAGGAAAAGTAAAAAAGACAACTCAATTATTGATTTTATTGCACTTTTGAATTCGGTCATCTTGAATCATATGAGAATCAAATGAAAAAGTGAAGTAAAATCTATGTATACCAGAAATGTGATATGTCAGCTAATGTCCCAGAAAAGTGTAATTATTTGGAATGATCATGATTGGATTCTCGAACAGACCAAATCGAGTGGATCAGTATTTAGGAAAATGTATTACTCCTGTATCTCCTATAATGACAATGTCTCCCACTTGTTGTAGGCATTTCTTGAAGCTTGATAGGCTACATGTAGCGCCCAATTCGAGAATCCAATCATGATCATTCCAAATAATGCTCCATAATCGTAGGCACTAAAGAACCCGGAGTCTCCAAAGAAAATCACAAAGCCAAAGCCACTAGAAATCAATCCAAAGATGAGAATGAGAGTTAACTTATCCTTTGCAAAGCAGTCATCCACAAATAAGTTTACATTGTACTTTAAACACAAATACTGAACAACACGGTCAAGGGCCTAACCATAAAGCTTATCCTTAGGTCTCTCACCATAACTTTTGCAGAACTTAGTGCGAGCCCTAACTGAAGGAACGATGTTCCATTGTTGCTGTTCTCATGGCTGCTCTGCTTCTTCCTTGTACAAAAGCTCCGTGCACCATTGAACAAGCATGAGATATATCATACAATTCAAAAAGCTAGCTGTTTTAAAATATCCATACTCCATGAACTTTTCTTTAGTTCAAGTAACAGCCTCTGCCTTTAATTGCTTTTTTCAGCAAAAGAAAATCGACTTGAGTGCTCTATGTATTGAAGAACTAGAACTCGCAATCATTCCTCAACATAAACGCACTCATTTTATTCATTTGGCTCAATCAGTAGAGTAACAGTACAGATAGACCGGCATGCTGGCATGCATGAACATAGTATGTACATTAAATCAGCATCATAAGACCAGTAAAGCAATTCAGATCAAACCGGCATGCACGCATGCATGGACAGATATGCTACCATAAATCAGCAACCTAAATTCAAGACGCTATCAGAGAATCATGTCAATACCCAATACACAAGTATGACACCATGCAGAAGAAGAAACAGTGAAACAGACACCATCCATGACAGGGTAGAAACAAGAAACACCAGATCTTCTTCAACAAAATCAATGAAGAGATTGAGTTCGAAGAAAAGGCCAGGATTTCCTTACAGAGAGAGATTCCAGAGCAAACCCTGCCAGTTGAAAAAAGCAAATGCATGGGAAAAGGAAAGAAACGAAAAGAAGAAGGAAAAGTAAGCATGAAACACTGAAGAAAAGACAAATTGGAAAGTCCCAAGAAGAGGGCCTCTTGTGAAGAAGAAAAACAATAACAAGTTTGCTAAGTCTGCACAATGGCCATTCACATGATCTTCACGCAAAGTCCACGAGATCGATTTGATCTTCATATATTTTATCATAAAATAGAATGCACCGATTTTTTTTTTTCTGAGTTAAAGACTCAACTAGTGCGTATGGTATAACTTATAACCAAAAAAAAGAAAACACCCACACCCCAAACCCTAAACCCTAAACCAATTTCCAAAACCAATTTCCGAAGACAATTGGTGCTCGTCTCTTTCTCCGTCCCCTTTCTTCTCCTGTGGTTTTGGGCTATGACTGATATGGTTTTTTCATTATCTTCAGTCAGTTCGTATCTCCCTGCATTATCTTCCACATATTCCACTCCTTCTACTCTGCCAACATAGTTATTCTACCTATTGTAGAGCAAACAATCCCAGAAATCAACCCCATACCAGTCCGCGCATTCCCTTCCTTCTCAAGTCCCACACCGGTCGGCGATTACACTCCTTAGTCCTTACCGCGGCCACCCACCCTACACCAAGCAAATCGTCCTGATAACTTTTTTCGTTCCAATCGACACTTGGAAATATCTCCCCGGCGATCAAAATCCAGCAAAACCCCTCGTTTGAGCAAAACCCTAAGAGCACCTCCAAAAAACGACACGAAACGAACTGCAGCAGAAAGAAATCGAAGGAATGGCCCAAACGCAAAACGATCGAGGACCCGACGGCTCCGCCCAATCGAGCGAAGAACCGACTATCGCTCAAAAGGCAGAGGGGAAGCGACGAAGAAACGGAGCGAGAATCGCGAAAGGAGAGAGGCGCCGACCGCTCTCCCGGACTCGTTGCGGCGACGGAGGAGAAGGAAGATGGCGTCAGCGACGGCTCCGTCGTCTCCCGCGACCGTCCGATTCGCCGATGCAGAAGGAGGAGGAGGGATTTCGCGAGGTGTAGAGAGAAGGGGTGCGGGGGTTTGAGAGGGAACGAACTGTGCCCTACTGGAGAGAGAGGGAAGTCGGTAACATCATATGATAAAAGAAAATCAGAAAAAAAAAAAAAATCAAACGGAAACAAGAAAATAATATATATAGTATGTGTCCCGATTTGTTCGAAAAGATAGACAAGATACTTATATTATAATTAACGTGAATTATCTAAAAGTACTTGAACTAGATGATAATTAATTTGAAAAAAAAAATCAGTAGATACTATTATTATAAAATGAACACAAATACAATTTAACAAGTACTATAAAATTAAATAGAAGTAGATTAACAAAAATTATGAAAAGCTTTTTGCTTGTTTCTATTCCACATAAATAAACTCAATATATTAGTATATAAGTACTTCTTCTTTTTAGAACTATAGCAATTCAAAAGATAAGGTGATTATCCATGCTATATAGATAATGGAATAACTTTTTTAGAGCAAAATGTAGAATCCAAATTAGATTAAAATTATTTTGACTAATAACAATAAAATATGATAAAAAAACGATGAAGTAATTTCGTTTTTTCATTTAAGTGAGCGTGGCCAACAGTATTACCCGCCGAAATTTTCGTTATGAAAGGACCATTCTGACTTCAAAGTGAGCAACAAACAAATAGATCTCCAAAGAGAGTCACGAAGTTCATCGATCTAGGAAAACGCTCTCAATACCCTTTGAGTCGGTGTTCTTCTGCAGCGTTGCCCTTTTGAGAAAGCACAAAGATCAGCGCTTTGCAAGAGGTCTCTTGGTACGCTTTAGTCCGACATGATCTCTCTTTCTGCTAATCCTAATCCACAATCAACACGTATAAGCAGTAACAGATCATGCTTCACAGGACAGTAATTACGTGCCACTCTCAGTCATGGGCTTTTTTCCACCATACTATATGTTTGCCCTTGTGTTCACCATCTCGGGCTTTTGCTACCCGGCATTCCGCGATGAATATCATACAAGAAGAGCAATGCCAAGATACTACTTATGTGGATTCGTGAGTTTCAAGCTCAAACGCAAGTACTACTTCCTCTAGGAATATGTACGGCAAAAAGAGCAATGCCAACATATTATTTGCGTCAACTCGGGAGTTTCAAGCTCAAATGCAAGTACTGCCACTAAAGATTTCCAGTTATGCAAACCAGCAGGCCGTTCGACGAAACTGACATATTTCCAGTTTTGATTTGAGGCTTCATACCGGTTGGCAATTCCCTTTTGGAGGACCTTAGTTTGATTTCACTTGAGCACAGCCAACACCCGGCGATGGAGTTCAATCATTATATTGCTTCGGACAATCTATTCTCATCTATGAATTGACACACGTCCTCTTCTTCTACAGGAGTAAGAAAAACTCTACTGCTAATCAAGACCGAGTATGGAAATTTCCTTTCAAGTAATTGCCCATCTACATCAAAGCGAGCAGAACTAGAAGAACCACATGTTCACAATTAAATAACTTCCGAGGAGCCTAAATATCAAGCAATTGGACAAACACGTGTGACATCCTGATTTTCAATCTTGTTTTCGTTGAAATGATATGGTCTTTTCATTTACGCGTCTATGGCATTTTTTTCTTTGAATTGGCCACTACGAGATAACTAGTCTATTAGGTGAAACCGTTAATGAATCTAAACGCGACAAACTTGAGTATTCGACCAGGAATTGACTACTCGACCGTGCTAATCTACAAGGGTTATTACGGCACAGTTAAAAATCGATTAGAGACCGAAGATAGGTTGATTCGACCAAACCATGTGATTAAGTGTCTGTGATTCCACCTAATTGCAAAATTCTTATCGATCGGTACTACACCGATTTTTCTATCGTTTTGGTGCCCTATGTTCATATTTGAAATCTCGAGATTTTCATAACAACCGAGAGTTGTCGATGTGTCGAAGATATATAATATGACTCGAAAATAATCAATCATGGATCAATTATGCTAAAAATTCATAAAAGCTACCAAGTAGGTTAGGTTACGCTAAAATCGCATCCGGTTGAAATTAATTACGAAATTGAACCTGGTTTAAGGAATCGAAAGCTCTGGCATGTTACGATTTATTTTAGGAACGCCGACTCATCATTTGAAGAATTTTTGGCGAGCCCAATATTTTTACAGAAAATCAATTTCGGAAGATTCGAAAACGAAAGGAAATTTGGCTGGGCCAAATAGAGGGAATTTTTGGTCTCCAAAGTGAGCTACTTGGTGAAAGGAAATTGTGGAAATTGTGTGGGCTTCCTCCTTAACAAATTTGATCACTAATTTGGAGTGAATTGTGACGAAATTGAAGTCCAAATTTGCGAAATTTGTAGGCTTGTGTGGGGGCTGCAACATTTGTCACCAAAGTTGGTTAATTATGGAAATAAAATGCAAGGAAGTAATGGGGGATCAAAGGGATGTGCATGAAGACTTTTGGGCCAAGCATTAATAAATTAGATATTTTTATTTGACTTTTCCCCCTCCTTCGACCTCTCTCTCTCTCACACGCCAAGCAAACCGACTCCCCTTGGCGGCTTCTACTTCTCCATTTCATTTTCCCCTTCGGTCTTTGCTTTTCTTTCATTTGTTCCTTCAAAGTTCAATCCCCACGCCGATTCTACCGCTCCACTTTCATGCCACCATCTCCACCGATCTTCAATCCCATTGCCACTTGTTTGCATCTCCCTCCCACCAAGTTAGCCACCAGTGAAATCCCTGCCCAATGTTGACTCCTTCGCTTGACTCCACCGATTCACATGCGGCAGCCCATGCAGTAGCTCCATTTCCAGCGACATCCCATGAGCCCAGTAGCTAAAACACGCTAACAGCTCCTCCATCTTCGTGTTGCACCTGCACCACTACTTGCGGCCACCAAGACTAGCCCAAGCCACGCTCGTTCAGCCACCATTTTCACCTCCACAGAAGAAAGTCCAAATCTCAACTTTGGCTAAGACGTGTTGAACCATTTTCGGCCTGGTCCAAGCTCCCGTTGGCATCGTCGTAAGCTCAAGTTTCGGCCGTCGTCGTGCCACCATCACCATGAATTGGTTTTTGCATTAAACCAATGAGTTTATGCACTAAACTCTAATTAGGGGCTAATTGTGCTTAAGGGGTAGTTAGTTTAAGTTAAGATTGGATTAGTATAATTATTAGCTTGTCTAGTTAAATTAGGTTAGTTAAATTAGTCAATTAGGTGGTTAGAGATTGTAATTAGTTAGTTTATTGTGTGGTATTGTAGTTAGAATGGTTAGGATAATTTAATTAGCGCATTAGGTGGTTAGATTAGCAATTGTTAGCCTAAGTATGCATTTATGGAATTAAATTGCATTTATTTAATTATTTAATATTTTCCGAAAATTATACCAAGATAGCCGGTGACTGGAATTTCGTGCCGATTGCAGTAGTGTGCTTAGTTTATATAATTGAGTCTTATTTTGTACAAATTGAGTGGCGATTGTGATTTTGAATATTTATTTCTAAATTAGGAAATTTTGGTAATTAATTAGAAATTACCAGGTGTCGGGTTTTGACACCGAAAATGGTTTTTAAATACTATATCAAATAGTGGGATTTTAAAAGAAATGATATCAATTTTTCTTGTTCAAATTGACCGTGTACCCACACATGATTATTTTACTATATATTTTTAATATTAAGAAAATATGTCAAGTTTGCTGTCTTAATTAAGGCATTTAAGTGCAAAGCACAATGCTATTGGCCATGTTTGAATGTGTTATGGTTTATAATCATGCTAAGATGATTATTAAAAGTTGAGATGACATGTGTTGTGTTGAGGAAACCCAATGGGTTGTGAGTCAGTAAAGAACTAAGTGTTACACGATAATGGAACCTCATGTGAGTCACCTCTAGTACCTTGTACCGTTGCTTATTGTAGTCAAGGTCTAACTGCTATTTGGTGAATTGAGTTACATGGGAGCCACCTCTAAAAGCCTTGCAAGATCTTGTCATGCATAGTCAAGAACTAAGTGTTACATGATTGCGAGACTTCGTGTGAATTACCTCTAAAACCTTGTACTAGTGCTTTTCGTGGTCAAAAACTATGTGCTACACGATAGTGATACTTCGTGTGAGTTACCTCTAGAACCTTGTACTAGTGCTTTTCGTGGCCAAGAACTAAGTGTTACATGACAACGTGACTTCGTGGGAGCTACCTCTAGTACCTTGAGCTTTGCTTATGTTAGTCGAGAACTAAGTGTTATACAATAGCGTGACTTCGTGGAAGCCACCTCTAGTACGTTGAGATATTGCTAGTTATGGTCAGGGACTAAGTGTCACATGATATCGGAACTTCGTGGGAGGGGGCACCTTTAGAACCTTGAGCCAGGTAATGAGTATTGAGTTGGAATGTGGAGTCGGAATATTGAGTGGGGATGTTGAGTTGAATTGGGAATTTGAAAATTGAGAGTGAATATCAGGTGTGGATTGAATCACCGATATGAGTTACTAGCGCCTAATTATGAGACGAAATTGTGTGACACGGAATGAGATGCGTCATATAATGATTTGGCCTTATAATCGGGACTCTTGTGAATTGCTTGATTGAGTGATTTAACCGCGTTTGATTATGTGACAAAATTGTGTGGTACCGTATATGACGTGTCATAATGATTTGGCCTTAGAGTCAGGACTCCTATGCTTGATTGGTTTGGTAATGAGATGTTCCAGTTGATGAGTGCATTGAGTATATGCATATGTTTTACGAATTGTATTTATGTGCAAGAATGAACTGAGGGGAGGTAAGTTTCATTGGTTGTGTGTGTAGGCTACCTCTAAGTGTATTATCTTCATAATCGGGGTTTAGGGCATGAACTCGCTGAGATTTATATCTCACCCCGTCATGGGTTACCATTTTCAGATCCATAGTGTGAAGAACCTAGAGCTTGAGGTGGAAAGGTCCTTATTTAGACTTTGCTCCAAATTTATTTTATTTTGCATTTATTTGCCAAGATTTCTTTTAAATGCCAATTCACTCCAATCTAGGTGTTCGTACTAGCACTTTCAATTGGTATAAGAGCCAAGTGCTCATTTCATTAAAGTGTTTTTACTTTTGAATTAAAGATATTCTATGACTAGTATCTTGGCACTAGGACTTATGGAAGGGCAAAGCAACACCATATTACCCTATTTTGATGGAAAGGAATACAATATTTGGAAAAATAAAATGAAAGCATTCCTAAGATCCAAAGATCCCTTGCAATGGGATGTCGTGGAAAAAGGAATCAATCTCACTGCTACGTCTATATCAAATAAGATTAAAGAAAGCAAAACCCTTACTCTTATGTCTTGGAAGGAGATGCCTAAAAGAAAAACTCTTGATGCAAAAGTTATTTATTATTTATATTGCATCTTGTCTCCTACTAAATATAATCGAATTTCTTCACGAGGAAATGTTACTTATGAAGGGATTAAGGAAAGAGAATAGACTTCATGTTACTTATGAAGGGACTGATCATGTAAAAGAGACAAAAGTAAATTTCTTGCTTTGCCAATATGAAGGGATTATGCCACTCTCTGTTGATGAATTGATTGGTACTCTTCAATCCTACGAAGTGGAACAAATCAACGAAGAAGATCCTAAAGGCAAGAAGTCCATCGCTTTAAAATCTAACGTTGATTTTGATGACACAGATTTAGAAAATGAAATGGACGACAAAGAACTTGCTTTTATGATCAAGAAATTCAAAAAGTTGAGTAGAAAGGGAATGAAATTTAGTGGAAGAAGACAATACAAGCAAAATGGGCATAAAAGAATAATGAAAAAAGATAACGAGTAAGGAAATATATGGTTGATGGCACATTCAGACTCAGACTCAAATTCGAAATCAGAATTAGACTCAGAATCAGAGTCTAACTCAGACATAGACTCAGAATCCAACAAAGAAATCGAGGTAAGACATTTAGGATTTCCTTTTAAAGGTAAAAAAGGAAAATTCATGGATTAGGCAACATGATCTTTTTTTTTCGGTGACCTAGGTGAGATAGCTAATATGAGCACCTAGAGGGGGGTGAATAGGTGCATAAACAATTTATCGAGATACGGAAGCGATTCTTGGCAAGCGATAGAAAGAAAATTCTTTCTGGATTAACAAAATGAAATACGATCAAGGTAAAGGGAGTAAGGGAGAGAAAATTAAACACAATGTTTATAGTGGTTCGGCTTATTCCAAGCCTACGTCCACTCTTCCGCACTGACAGCCCACCGGCTAGATTCCACTATGAATAAAAGAGAAGTTACACCACAGCTTTCCCTTGATTCCACAATGTAGATGTTCTACCACACTTCCTCAAGGTTTCTCACAAATATAGACTCTCTTTTGAATACAATGTTTCGCTCAAAGAAAATTGTCTAAACAACTTGAAGTTTTTAGACTTTGGAATTTTTCTATCGCACACTTCTGTAACAACTTTGGAACGTCTTCCTTATATACTACTTTATGCCATCATGCATGTTGGCACTTACCAAAGGAATTCCTCCAATCTATCCGTTGGATGGAATCAATTAAGAAGATAATTCGAGCTATTAAAGGAACGTGTCGATAGCCCATCAATTATGTTCGCCCATACAATCAGGATCTCGGTTTCCATAAGTAGAACATTCCAAGAATATTCAGTCAATCATCGGATCTTCAATCATCGATTCAATCTCGATCAATCAAAGAATTCCGTTATGTCTTTTCCAGCCACGAGATCTTCTCCAGTTGATAAGGTCATACCCTTAATGAAACATCAAGTTCTGGATAACCTTTCTTCAACGGATTAGAGACTATCAATGAGGATAGACTTTGAGTCTTGCGTCTGGCTGTCCGCAGGTCTTAAGACATTAAATAGCAGAGTCTGCAAACCTTCAGACTAGATTGATGGAAACGATTTGTCAGTTTCAAAACACTTCAAGAAGATTTCTCCAACAATCTCCCCCTTTTTGATGGTGACAAAACTTTCCTACAGATTTGGACAACTTTGACCTGCAAAACATTTCTCAAACACATATGCATATCTTTATGAGATAAATGGCTAAATGAATAACACTATAATCTGCAATCACAGAAAATAGGTTAGTCTTGAATAAGATAAAGCCATAAAGCCAACCATAAGATATCAATATCAATAGCAGTCAAGTCCAAATCCAAATCCAAACACAAAATTAAAGTCAAACATTAATTCAAATTAAACAATCCAAACGATTAAAAATTCAAAGTTTTGATTCAAATCTTGCACTTCTCCCCCTTTTTGTCAGCATTAAAAAAGGTTAAGATGAAAATGGAGTGAAGTCAAGATTGCTTGGGAACGCGGACAAGCTAGAAATCTCCCATGGACTGAACGATCCCTTCCAGCCTTTTCAAGTCTTCCTTCAGTTGAGCAATCTCCTCACCCTTGGCATTGGCCTGAATCTGAACAAAGAGGGCTTGGATATGATCTTGTAATGACACTGAAGAAACTTGACCAGCATTCTGCAAGTTTTGAACCTCGCATCCCAAGGCATAAATTTGACCGCGCATCTCCAAGAGAATATCGAGAATTCTGCGAAAATCGGTTGAGCTGTCGGTCTGCGTACTAGCTTTAGCACGTTCTGCAGATGATGGCATATCAGAATAATCTCGGAGGTTTGGTGATGAAACTTCATGACCTTCTTCTGGAAATTGAGAGGCATAAACGTCCTCTAGGTCTGCTGGAGAGCGACTGACTCCTTCACTTGCATCAGGATATGAGGACTTATTTCCTTTCTCTTGATCTCCCCCTGTTTCCATGCCTACAGGTGGAGAAGAGTGTTCCTCAGGTTCTCCTTCTTCTCTTCTTTCTTTTCCAGATCTTTCCTCCTTTGCTTCTTTTTCGCCAACTGCTCTTTCTTCTTCCTTCTCTTCTTCCTCTCTTGCTTCTTCTTCTCTCTCGTTTTCTTGACCTTCTCTTTCATCTTCTTCTGTCTCACACTGTTCCATTGATTCTGGAACAGTATGACTTAGCTTTTTCAAAGTTATGGCCGAAATAGTAAGGTCATCATCTTCATCATCTTCCACAATAAGAGTTCTTCTTTTCGGTTTTGAAGCAACCAAGGGCTCCTTTCCTTTCCTTTTTGAAGAAGAGGTTTGATGAGCTGTGACTAGAGTCTTCTCCTTGAATTTTCTCCAACTCCTTGTTTAGTTCCTTCAGACGCATTTTGGTCACCATCTTTAGTCCTACCACCATATGATCGCACGATCTAACACAGAAGATTTGCGGAGGCTGAATATTCAGATGTCGGAATAACTTCGTCACAAGGCTTGGGTAAGGGAGTTGACCTCTGTCTTTCATCATCGCTCTATACATGTGAAACATGATAATGTGAAGGAGAGAAAACATTTTCCCAGTGAGGATGTCATACATCAGCTTTGCCTCTGAACTTGAAACATCAGTCTTGGAGGTTGATTTAGGTCGAAGGCAATTGATTACAATCTTGTGAAGCAAAATATTGAATGCACTCATCCTTAGGTAGGTGATCTTCTCATCTGTTCTCCTATCCTTCACAAGTTCCAGTGTGGCCCGAGCAATGGAAAATTTGATCGGTTGATATCTTCCTCTTTCAACTCCTAACACATCCGCCAGCATATTCATATCCACAACATAGTCTTGATCTTTGGCACTGAAAGAAAATCTATTTGCATCCAAAAAGTTAAGATTTGAAGAGAAATATGCGGTCGATTCAAAGATAGGCCTCGTAGTGTCGGAGCAGAACGTTTCAAGCTGAAGATAACCGAACTTCTCCCGTAAGTTCACATTTACAGCATCCAGAAAATCAAAATCCACACTCCTAGGGTTTATTACCCCACGCTTCAGCAATTTCGAGTACAAATCCTTTTGTTCTTTCGATCTGAACAAATCTCCTCTTTTTCCTCGACTTTTTACCGCAACACCCATTCTCGGTTGAAATTGGCTGTACAACTTGTCATCATCATTCCCATCTACAGAATTTGGTCCCCAATCACGAGGATCACTTGGGATATTCGCAAGGGTTTCCTCAGCCACCCCTTGTTGAGCAATTCCCAAACTTTCCATTTTTCGCAAAAAGATATATTCGTTCCCATATCCTTTGTCTTTAAGAAAATCATCAACATAGTTCAAGGGAATAAAAGTTCCTTTTAATGCACGATACAGCTTATAAATAAAAGCGGGTTTTTGAGCTCTTACTGGATCTGCATCCTCAATGATTTCTTCCTCTTGTTGATGATCAACGCCTTGAGGACTAGGAGGAGGAGAATGACGTGGTTGAGAATGTTGTGGGCTCTGTCGCTATTCTGGAGACACTTCTTCTTCAGTAAGATCGAAGTTCGTAGGCCCCTCATTCATCTGCCGTGGTCCCCTGCTTGCGATCCTTAACGACTTTCTTGAAGAAGACATTTTTCTTGCACTTTGAGAGATTCCTTGCTTAACTTCCCCCAAGAAAAATGACAACTTTTTCGAAGATTAGGCAAGAGATAAAAACGGGAATGGAGGATCGGTGCTTTTTAGGGTTTTTGAGAGTAAAGTGAGGAGGAAGCAACAGTATACGATCGGTTAAAAGAGATGTATATGAATCGTCAGAAATAAAAAGATGCCTTTTAAAAAATAACTGTCCTTTTTCCGCGAAAATAGTCATTTAAAAAAAAACTTCTTTTTCGAAAAAGGAAACGATGCAGTAATTACGCTGATTAAAGATAGCAATAAAAAGACACGGTTCGACGATCGTACCTTTTCAAGATAATATTCAAGGGAGAGAAAGACTAACTTACAGTTAAAGTTTTGTATGTCTGAGTCTGAGAGTCTTTAGACTTTGATCTCCTCATACCTTAATATGTTGAGTCTGGAGCGAATCATTTCAAATTGATTTTTCTCCAGAGGCTTTGTGAATATATCCGCCAATTGGTTCTTTGAATCAACATACTGAATCGAAACTTCTCCATTCTGAACATGGTCTCTGATGAAGTGATGTCGAATCTCTATATGCTTTGCTCTTGAGTGAAGAATTGGATTTTTGGTGAGATTGATAGCGCTGGTGTTGTCGCAATTAATCTCTGTGCATGAGTCTTCAATTCCAAAGTCTCTTAGCTGTTGCTTTATCCATAGAATTTGTGAACAAAGCAACTTCCAAGAGCTACATACTCGTGTAGAGAGAGCTACCGTATTATGTTTTCTTGAAAACCAAGACACCGTCCCGCCTCCAAGTAGTTGACAGGTACCCGAGGTGCTCTTTCTATCAACTCTGCAACCGGCTAGATCTGCATCTGAGTATCCAAGAAGAGTAAAGTCTCCCTTTTAGGATACCATAGGCCGATGCTTGAAGTTGAAGCAATGTATTTGATAATACGCTTTGCAAAGACTTAAATGAGATTCTTTAGGGTCTCGTTTGAAATCTAGCACAAATGCAAACACTAAACAAAATGTCAGGTCTAGAAGCAGTAAGATCAAAAAGTGAGCCAATGATACTCCTGTATAGCTTCTGATCGACTTTCTTTCCTTTTTCATCTTTGTCTATCTTCAAGGCACTTGACATTGGAATGTCAGTCTTTTTGCAATTGTCCAGTCCAAACTTTTTGACAAGATCATTAGCATATTTTTCTTGACGAATAAAATTTCCTTCCTTTAGTTGATTTACTTGAAGTCCAAGAAAGAAGGTTAACTCACCCATCATGCTCATTTCAAATTCATCCTGAATAGTCTTAGAGAATTTCTTGCACAGACTTTCATAAGGGGATCCAAAAATAATATCATCGACATATATTTGAACAAGCATAAAACTTTTGCTTTCTCTTTTAATAAAAAGAGTTGTGTCTACTTTACCTTTAACAAAACCATTTCGAATTAAAAACTTACTCAGCCTATCATACCAAGCTCGAGGTGCTTGTTTCAAGCCATATAAGGCCTTTTTGAGTATGAATACTGAGTCTGGTTTCCTTGGGTCTTCAAACCCAGGTGGTTGTTCCACATAAACTTCCTCATGGATAAATCCATTTAGGAAAGAACTTTTGACATCCATTTGGAATAACCTGAAATTTTTGTGACAAGCAAATGCAAGTAATAAACGGATTGCTTCTAACCTTGCTACTGGTGCATAAGTCTCGTCATAGTCGATTCTTTCTTCTTGTGTGTATCCCTTGGCCACGAGTCTTGCTTTGTTTCTTACGATCTTGCCTTTTCGTCCATCTTGTTTCGAAACCCATTTAGTTCCAATGACAGATTTACCTTTTGGTTTTGGAGACAATTCCCAAACATCATTGATGCTGAATTGCCTGAGTTCTTCTTGCATAGCTTCAATCCAGCTTTCATCAGATAAAGCTTCTTCTATGCTCTTGAGTTCTATTTCAGAAATAAGAGCCACAGCCCTAGATTCTTCACGCCTTTTGGATCTTGTGCGAATTCCTTCATTTATGTCGCCAATGATAAGATCTTTGGGATGACTGGACTTATGCTTCTAGTTGCTGGATAATTTGTCTAATTGATGATTACTTTCTTCGCTTGATTTTTCGAGAAGAGTCAACATTGTTCCTTCAAAGTCCGAGCCGCTTCTTGAGATTTAGACTTTGTAGAGTCTTGAGCAGTTGATCTCTTCAAGATGTGTCTGAATGGATTCATTTTGTGTAGAATCTTGGAATTTGACATTCATTGATTCTTCCACTGTTTGAGTCTTCTTGTTGTAGACTCTGTATGCTTTGCTAGAGGTCGAATATCCAAGGAAGATGCATTCATCTGACTTTTCTTCAAACTCCAATGCTTTGAGTTCTGGTTGGTCCAAAGAAATCCATATGCAGAAGCTGCAGTACACGGTTAGTGGAAACTTGATTTATTGGTTTAAATGAGTTTCTTACCTATTTTCCCAATATATATGGTGTACATAGATCAGAATTTTGGTATGATAAATTGGGTAGACCACGAACAAGCTTCTTTGCTGAAATTTTGGCTATCTGCTTCATATTGATAAGTCCAAGCTTTCTGTGCCATAAACTTGCTTCATCTTGTATTGAGATTAAACACTGCGATTCATCTAGTTTTACATCCAAGAGGTAGATATTTCCATGTCTTCGACCCATAAACGACTGAGTAGAGTCTTTACTGGTTCCAGAACATATTCCCTTTTGAAAGTAGATTTTGAAACAGGTATCACAAAGCTGGCTGACACTGAGCAGATTGTAGTTGAGTCCTTCAACTAAAGAAACATTGTTTATTGTGAGGTTTCCAATCTTCACAGTTCCAAGACCAACTATTCTTCATTTGCTATTTCCTTCAAATGAGACTTTTCCACCATTCACTTGAATAAGCTTTATGAAACAATTTGAATCTCTTATCATGTGTCTCGAGCATCCACTATCTAGGTACCATTTCACATTTTTCTTGATAGTGACCTGCATTTAAAAAGGGACTCAAATTTTCTTTGGTACCCATATTTTCTTGGGTCCTTTTAAGTTAGTCTGATATACAGTTTTTGCCCAGACTTTATTGACAGGTCTCCATACCATAGGACATTCTTTCTCAAAATAATCCGTACTATTGCATTTTGAACATCTAAGAGCATTGCGACCTCTTTGGTCTTACAAAGGTCCTTTCAAAATGATTTTTGTAAGCATTTCTTGAGGGTCTTTGTTTGATTCTTTCTTTTACTTTAGGAAAATCGATTAAAGGAATGGTTTCAAAGAATCATTCCTAAACCCGATTTATTGAAATAAGGTCTTTGAACATAAAGTATCTTTTCCAGCTTTTCAAATCCTAGAGAAAATCTTTTGGAAATATTTGAAATGTCATTTTTCAAAATGCATTTTCTTTTAAAAGATTATATTTACTTTCTTTGAGAGAAGAAACATTGGGTCTAAGCATTTCACTTTTTCTTCCAAAACATTCTCTTGTTGTTTTAAAGCAGAATTTTTCTTTTGAGTTCGGAAATTCTTTTAAGAGAAGTCTTAAGACTAAAATATAATTCATTAATGTATTTTGAAACTTTAATGGGGATTTTGAAGTTACTTACCTCGAATTTACTTTCGAATCCGAATCGGTCTCGGAGTTTGATTTCGAATCCGATTGTGCCATTAGACATATGTTGGCATAATCATCATCACTATCTTCGCACTCCGTATCACCCAAGTTTCGCTTTGAGAGATTTTCGATATTTTTCAGTTTTTCCTTTCTTCTTCCTTAGAAGAGGACAGTTGGGTCCGATGTGTTCCTTTTTCTTACATTCAAAGTAGACTATATCTTTGTTTGATTCATCATCTTTAGCAGACTTGGTCTGTTGCTTTTGAAAACTTTGTTTCTTTGGATTGAATCTTCTTCCTTTTCTGTTCAACTTTCTTAATCTTCTTATCAAGAGAGCAAGCTCCTCATCGTCCATATCGTCTTCAGAATCTGCAACATCAGAATCATCATTGGATTTTAATGCAATAGATTTCTTACCTTTAGGATCTTCGTCTTCATTGATTCGTTCCACTTCATAAGACTGAAGGGTCCCAACCAACTCATCGACAGACAGTGGCATGATTCTTTGGGTCTCTCTGATTGGGGTCTTTATGTGATTCCAATCCTTGGAGAGTCCACGCAGTAGCTTGTTCACTTTCATGGGATCAGAAATTGGTTGACCTTGGTTTTCAAGACTATTCACGATATCTGTAAAACGACTAAACATGTCAGTTATAGATTCTCCCAATTTCATCATGAAGGCTTCGTATTGATCGAGGAGTATATTGACTCTGGTCTCTTTCACTCGATCGGTTCCTTCATAAGTAATGTGTAATCTATCCCAGATTTCTTTGGCTGTATCACAAGAAGATATTTTGTTATATTCAGTAGGTGATAAAGCACAATATAAAGAATAAATTGCTTTTGCATCAAGAGCTTGTCTCTTGATTTTCTCTTCCTGACTCATTTCGCTGAACTTAACAGTATCCTTTCCTCTTTCTGAGACAGATGCAACTTTAGGAATGATTCCTTTTTCTACAATGTCCCACTCCAGATGATCCTTTGATCTTAAGAACACCTTCATCTTGTTCTTCCATATGTTGTAGTCCTTTCCATCAAAGTAAGGTGGTCTCGTGTTGCTTTGCCCTTCTACCAGCCCTGGAGCCAACATACTAGCCATGGATCTTTTACTCTGAAGTAAAACACTTCAAACAAGTGAGCACACGAGCTCTGATACCAATTGAGATAGCTAATATGAGCACCTAGAGGGGGGTGAATAGGTGCATAAACAATTTATCGAGATACGGAAGCGATTCTTGGCAAGCGATAGAAAGAAAATTCTTTCTAGATTAACAAAATGAAATACGATCAAGGTAAAGGGAGTAAGGGAGAGAAAATTAAACACAATGTTTATAGTGGTTCGGCTTATTCCAAGCCTACGTCCACTTTTCCGCACTGACAGCCCACCGGCTGGATTCCACTATGAATAAAAGAGAAGTTACACCACAGCTTTCCATTCATTCAACAGTGTAGATATTCTACCACACTTCCTCAAGGTTTCTCACAAATATAGACTCTCTTTTGAATACAATGTTTCGCTCAAAGAAAATTGTCTAAACAACTTGAAGCTTTCAGACTTTGGAATGTTTCTATCGCGCACTTCTGTAACAACTTTGGAACGTCTTCCTTATATACTCCTTTATGCCATCATACCCGTTGGCACTTATCAAAAGAATTCTTCCAATCTATCCGTTGGACGGAATCAATTAAGAAGATAATTCGAGCTATTAAAGGAACGTGTCGATAGCCCATCAATCATGTTTGCCCATACAATCAGGATCTCGGTTTCCATAAGTAGAACCTTCCAAGAATATTCAGTCAATCATCGGATCTTCAATCATCGATTCAATCTCGATCAATCAAAGAATTCCGTTATGTGTTTTCCAGCCACGAGATCTTCTCCAGTTGATAAGGTCATACCCTTAACGAAACATCAAGTTCTGGATAACCTTTCTTCAACAGATTAGAGACTGTCAATGAGGATAGACTTTGAGTCTTACGTCTGGCTGTCCGCAGGTCTTCAGACTTTAAATAGCAGAGTCTGCAAACCTTCAGACTAGACTGATGGAAACGATTTGTCAGCTTCAAAACACTTCAAGAAGATTTCTCCAACACTAGGAACCGCCGTACAACTGGCAGTCGGCGGTTAAACCTGGGGCAAACTGAGCCACCACCATAGGCCCAGCCACGGGTGAGTTGCGCAATGGGGATGCGGGGTTTTGAACCCCTCCCCTTTTGGTGAGGGAAGAGAGCTCTAACTATCGTGGCCACCACGGGCGGTGGTTAGGCAACATGATCTTTCTCGAAAAGAAAAGTTTGAACTTTTGCAAAAAGATTTTCTACAAATAAAAAGAAGTTGAGATTTAGATGTCAAAGAAAGAATTTTTAAATATTTCAACAAAATTTTCAATGGGTTCAAAAACATTAGAGCATATCCTTTCCATACAAGTACCTTACTATAATAAGTCGGGACTTGGTTTTAATAAGGAAAGTGATTCTCTAATTAATTTTCCTAAAGTTAATGAGAGACTTAGACGAAGATCTCAAAACTTGCATACAAAAAGCATTTTTTCAAAGGATTTTTACAAAACTTGTTGGTCTAAATGCCCTCAAGTGTTCAACTTGTGGAAATTCACAAAACTTTAAGAAAGAATGTCCTAAAGTTTGAAGACTTATTAAGAAAGATTGGGTAAAAACAACATACTCTACTAAGTCTCATGGACTCAAGAAAATATGGGTACCAAAGAAAATATGAGTTGTTTTTGTAGGAAATAAAGGAAAAGAAGAAAGAGAATTTAGTAAGGAAGGTATATTTTATTCTCAATTTGATTTGAGTACATAATTTAAAATAGATCCTCTTTGATTTGGATTTTATTATTATATGATTGATTTTATTGAAGAAAGAATCATGTGATTTATTTTTGTGATTTGTGAGTTGAGATTTGATTTAATACGTGTGATTATTTTTGATGTCTTGGTTAGAGACAATTGAGTTTATTTGGATTAATTTTATGCTCTTAGATTTTGTCATATTTTGCAAAGTGAAAATCGGTTTTATGTGATTATGCAAGATATTCTTTCTTAAATACTCAAAAATTTTATTCTCTTTGATTTTATTGTGCTTTGATTAAGTGAGAATTTCTTTTTTAAGATATTATTGTGCATAATGTTTTTCCTTAAATAATATGTCATGATGAGTTAATAAAGAATATTTGATTATCTATGGAAATTTCATATTTTGCTCTAACAAAATGGATGGATCCAAATTGATGAATACCAAAAAGGAAATGAGTTCATTGCAGGAAATTCTATAAGGGAAGAATGATTGCGAATCTATGTAAATTTTGGTGCAATCTGAAAAGTATCTCATTCAAAGATTGGTGGAGAACGTGAATCCAAAAGAAAGGAAAGAATCATGATCATCTCAAAAAGGCAACAAATTGAGGGAGAGCATTGATTAATTATGGAAAAATCTTTTTCAAATTGATCATGATCTTGATTATTATGGAATGAAGTAAAAGGTAAATGTGACAAAACTTGTTAAGTTCTACGAAATCCGGTTAGTGCATCTTTTATTACCTTTTGTCATCAACAAATCTCTTATTGATATTATCATTTTATTATGACAAAAAGGGTAAGTGAATTTTATAATGCATCCGTGATTTTTATTGGATATTTGCCGATATATATGATCGAAGTAAGCTATATTACATATCTTTAATATTCGATTTACTTTATAAAAACTGATTTTTTTAGAAATTGTGTTTCCTGCAAGACATACTTGTTTTCGTTCTATATTCTCTATGTGATACTATTTCTATTGTTATCACTTTTTGATTATGACAAAAATGGGGAGAGAATATAAATATACATATGTGTTGATATTAGTTATTGAATTGCAATTATTTTTCTATATATTGTTATGCTCAATCTATTTGCTGTGTTATGCTAAACCTATTTGCTTTCTTTTGATTCGAATCACATTTTTTGAAAATCTAAAATTTGGTGATTGATTTATTAATATTTTAGAAAATGTAATTACACATCTGCATATTTAGAAATTGTCTTGTCATCATAAAAAAATGGGAAGATTGTTAGGGAAATCCCTTATGATATTTTGAATATTACAAAATAAATCAAAGGCCCATTGCTTGCTACAACATTATCTATAAGTGTATTACCAAGCTGCTTCCTAATCGCATAGCAACTGTCTTGAAGGATGCAATAAGCCCTTATCAAAGTGCATTTGTGAAAGGCAGGATAATTATGGATAATATCTTGAGCTGAATGGGGAGCCTCACGGATTCTTTGCAAGTGGTCGTGGCCTTCGGTAAGGTGATCCTATCTCTCCCTACTTATTCACCTTAGTAATGGAAGTTCTTTTAGGAATCTTATATAGATGCTCATTGAAACCGGAGTTTAAATTCTTTTGGAGATGCAAGTCGATGAATCTCTCACATCTTTTCTTTGCGGATGACGTCTTTTTGTTTTTGGAGGCGGATCTGCCCACTGTAGCACTCTTTAAAGAAGGCCTCCAAACCTTCTCTTCTTGGAGTGGTTTGCTTCCTAACTCAAACAAGAGTGAAATCTTCCTTGCTGGTGGCTCTCTGTCACTAAGGAATCAGATTATCTCTAAGTTGGGCTTTCTTGAAGGTTTCTTGCTAGTCCGCTACTTAGGGGTTCCCATTATCACCTCGCGGCTCACCAAGGCTAACTGCTGCACTCTTGTTAATCGCATCATGAAGGGTTCAATCTTGGTCTCATCGATTCCTCTCTTTAACTGGTCATCTACAGCTCATCAAGTCAGTTCTTCATGCTATCCAAGCCTATTGGGCAAGTGTTTTTATTATACCTGCAGCTATCTTGGATCAAATTGAGAAAATCCTTAGGCAATTCCTTTGGAATGGCCTAGAATTAGGTAGAGGGGGTGCCAAAGTTGCCTGAGAGGAGGTATGCCTCCCAAAGAAGGAGGGAGGGCTTAGTATTAGAAGGCTTAGAGATTGCAATAAGGCTACCATGGTGAAACATATATGGCTCTTGTTCTGAAATAAAGAGGCGTTGTGGTGTAAGTGGGTTCACTCCACTTTTTTAAAGGACAAGAACTTTTGGGTTGCTAGGAAGCCTTTTGTTTGTTCTTGGGCTTGGAAAAAGCTTCTCAATCTCAAGAGTGAGTATTAGAATGCCTTCTTTTGGAGAATTGGTGATGGCCGCTCGGTCTCGCTTTGGTTTAACAACTAGCACCCTAGGGGACCATTGAACTTTTACTTCTCAGACTCACTTATCTATAGTTTAGGTTTATTTAGGTAGGCCTCAGTTGTAGACCTTTTTTCTAACAAGGGCCAGGCTCTCATAACAGTTCTTCAGTCGTGGGATCATCCTTTGCCATCCCTTTATCAGGGTGCGGATTGTATTTGCTGGAGGGGGGGACCCTTTGAGTCGTTTCACGATTGCTTCTGCTTGGGATTCCATTAGGCGGAAGTGAAATAACATCTTTTTTGGCATGATTTCATTTGGAATAATGCAATTACACCAAGGTATCAACTTAACCTTTGGCTTATGACGAAATGCAAATTACCCACTCAAGCTTTGCTTTTGTCTCATGGTAGAATTGAGAGGGGATCCTATGCTTTTTGCAATGGGGTGCTTGATTCCATTGATCACTTATTTTTTTATTGCTCTGTTACGGCTGGAGTTGCGTTTTTTTTTTTGCGGCGTGTGGCACCCCTCGACGGCCCCCGATCCGCTAGGGTCACCACAGTTCACTTTTCCTTTTTCTTTCCCAAATAACATGTCACTCTGATACCATTCTTAGTTGTAGCGGGTCCATACAACCATGGGGGTTTACATCTTTTATTAACGGTCCCTTGCGCAATTTACATGCGGAAGTATATCCAACAACTCCCTTCCCTATATTCAGAAATCGATGCACACCTACTAAACATTTATAAGTAAAAGCCGTATACTTTTATTCACTTAACCCAGATGGACATCATTCATCGGTACATCAAAATGCCGCAGTCTTCTATACTCGGCTATACTTCAAAGGATGACCGACATCTTCTCCAACAGTCGAATACTTAAAGTCCATCGATCAGTGTTGGCATCCAAAAGTTCCCTCCTTTGCTATCCTTCTCCTCGCGGTCATATCCAACCGCTTAAAACATCTACTAATCTGAAATGTTGGTCCCCAAAAGGGGTGAGTACAATCACTTAGCAGGTAAAGGAATCCAATAACCACTCAATGCATCATACAAGTCATACATGCATTGCATACATTACTTACCTTGAAGCCATGCATATACTATCATGCATTATCACCACAATCATAACACATACATGTGTATCATCATGTCATACTCATATCATCGTCATCATGACATTATTATATCACACACATGTCATCATCATCATATACATGACACCATCATATACCATACACATATCATCATCATCATGACATCATCATATCACACATGTCATCATCATGACATCATGACATCATGCATGTCATCATCAATTTCATCATCCTCATCATCATCATCATGCATATCATCATGCATATCATACCATGGGTGATCATCATATCACATCACATGTCATCATCATCATCATCATGCATATCATCATGCATATCATACCATGGGTGATCATCATATCACATCACATATCATCATCAATTTCATCATCCCCTCGGGCAAAGACCCCCGAGGCTTCCAGCATTTAGCCATCCCAGGTCACCGTGCATTCGGCCCCCCACATTACGGGCATCTCGCATCCCAACTAGCATCACGAGGCATTCCCTTCGGGCAGAAACCTCCGACAGGGCTTCCGGCATTTACACTCCCTGGCCGGGCATCCCGCACCCCAATCCCGGCATCGCGAGGCATTCCCCAGGCACAAACCTCCGTGGCTTTCGGAATTATGTACCGACATACCACCAGGCCTCCCTTGGAATTACGTACCGTATACCACCGGGCATCCCGACACTCCCGGGGCCATCCAGCAATGTATCTCTATACATTCCGGGCATTATCATCCACCACAACCACCTCCTCATTTACCATCATTCCATGTTTTCCGATTTCAATCTTAATTTAGCATGGCATATGACATGACATCAAACAAGTCATACTTGGCATGAAATTCACACATGCAATCTCAATTCAATATCATACATACACTAAGACTTTATCACACATGCAACATAATAAATTTATTTATTTATTTATTTATTATATTATATTATATTATATTATATTATATTATTTATTTAATATCCATAAATTCCCAAAATTATAAAAATTCAAGAAATTATTAATCAAACCAATAGGATGATAATTACATGCAAAATTCATGGCCAAATTGAATTTTTACAAAATCTCACAATTTTCACAAAACAACCTATGATTCTCGGATGAAACCAGAATGCACGGTTTCCGAATAAATTCAATTAAAATATCCATATAGCCTCCAAAAATTATGAAATTTTACTGGGTTTTAGCCAAGACATTTTCGTACAACTTTCATGAAGAACTCCAAGTCAGATTCTTTCTAGATTATTTTCTACAGTCACACGAAGCTTCTAGATCCATCACCGAAATGTCCAGTGCCTCCATCTCCGAAATATGAAGTTTTAACCTATCTATCCTCTTTCGTTTTCTCTGAAATTTGGATATGTTATACATCAAGATATCCTCTACAAGTTTCATGAGAGATCTAGGTCAAATAACCAGAATATGGTCACCATTTAGGTCCATCAAGTCTCGGGTGTCTCGGAACACATCACCAGAATCATCGTCTCCAAGGTCTAGCCGATTTACTAGGCTATAATTGTTCATTTCACTTCAAATTTGAGTATGTTGTATTTTAAGGTGTCACCTACAACTTTCATGAAGACATCGAAGTGAGATCTTCAACAAAACCCAACATGCAATCAAGAATCCAGCAAGAGGTCAGTAAAAACTTTACAGATCTGGGGTCTCCGTAGGATGAGACTTTAACCCCTCAAATCTCCATCATTTTTCATGAAATTTTAGTATGTATGTTATAGTACAAGATGTTAGCTACAACTTTCATGAAGAAATCGAAGCCAAAATCGGACTCCAAACACACATGAAAGCTCAAACAAGTTTCTGACTCACATGATCCAAGCAAGAACAGTCACACCATTCACACACAACTCATCCATGCTTTGGTTTTTCCCATCTAACACTCAAAAATTCAACATGCAATCAACATACAAGCATGCAAGAGAAGCTAGAGGACTCCCACTTGCCTCTAGACCACACGAACGGCGGCACAAGAGACGGCACACCGGCGACGGACGAACGGCGTGCGGGCGGCGACGGTTCCTTCTCCTCCTCTCTCGGCCTCCCCTCTCTCTCGCATCTCACTCTCTCTCTCGGCAACTCTCTCCCTCTCTCTCACTCTCTCAAAACCAGCCACTCTCTCTCTCTCTTTTTGGTTATATATATTTGCATGCATTCTTAGTTTGCATGAGGGACAAGTGTTCTCATGAGGAGAACAAGTGGCAAAAAGGAGAGGACAAGTGTTGGAGGACATGCAAGGTTAATGGGCCTTCTTCTTGGGTCTATCTTGGGCCAACAAATGGGCTGGTCGACAGCCCCTCCTTGGCTCCAATGGGCCGACCATTTGGCCCTCCAAAATCCATACTCTTGGGCCTAAGGCCCAACCTAATTAAACCCACAATTTCCCTTTCAATTTTTCATCTTTAATTCTTTCTTTTAAGAATTTAATTACTAAATTCCACATGGCCAAAATCTTGAAATCATAATTCCATAAATTCCAATTTATAAAACACATGGCCAATGATAGGATTTTCTTTCCTATCACGTAATTATCCCTCAAAAGCTTGGCCATATATCTTATTGCAAATTATGGATTAAATGGCCATAAAATAACTTGATGGTACTTCCATCACCTATTCATAGACTTTAATGTAACTAGAGGTCATTATGAATTTTGGGATGCCACACGGCGAGATGCAATTTGCCTTGGCAGAACAAGTCTTGGGGAGAGAACCTCCTGTGGGCCTCCTCATTCTTGAAGGGCAAGGATTTCTTCAAGTGCATTGCTCATTTTTCCTTTGAGGTTCTTTGCCACATTATCTAGAAGAACAGAAATAGCATACTTTTCAAAGAACAACCCCTTACCGTCCCGGCTATGAAGAATTACCATTTTATGGTGGTTAGGGAAAGAGCCAGCACATTCAAAAATGTCGAGGACAACTTCAAGAACAAAAGATTGCAAAGGAGTTGGGACATTGATCCCATTATCTTTTCGGGTGAATCGTGATCGACCATGGATTTGGATGTCGCTTCAAGGAACTTAGATGCTTTGGAGCTGACATCCTTCTTCCTTCAACGAGGATTTGTATCTTTGCCGGTTGTTCATGCCGTGCCTTTTGTTGTATGTGCATCTTTCTTTGGGCGTTGTCTTCATTTTATATCACAACATCATTTCACTCATTATGATTGCTCATCTTGAGTGCAAGTTTTGATGCCGTGATCTTTTGTATATTTGGCTTCCCCTCTATTTATTTATTACCTTATACCAACAACAACAAAAAATCAAAGGTTACTAACGTGTTTAATGGTTAAGTAATAGACTATACTTGGAAGAATCAGAAGACAGACTCTATGCTGGAGTTGAACTTATTCAAATTGTGTCCGGACCTTAAAGTTAAATATGTTTAGACTTATGTCCATATTGTAAAGTCTATTTCAGACAGAAGACATCCGGACTCTACTTCAAATGGAAGACACTCAGACTCTACTTTAGAGGGAATATTCTTAGACTTTACATCTAGAACAAGACACAAGGCCAGAACGTGACAAGGTCCAGAATGAGACACAAATCCAGAACATAGTAGATTCAAAACGAAGCATATTCAGAATGAAACAACTTGACAAAACGTAACACAAGTCCCAAATGTATAACGGCTAGTGATCTGGTTTGGATTCTATGTCAAGATAGATTTAATTGACTCAATCTAATTGGTTGACAATTGGATCTTGAAGACAAAAATTTTCTATACAAAGAAACTTTACTTATGGAAACCAAGATTCTGTTTGTATGGACGATCATAATCAATTTTGGATTATACTTTTATCACTTAACGGCTACCAAATTTTCTTGATACAATTTGTAGATTGGAAGATGATCCTCTAGATACTATTCAACGGCTAGTTTGGAAGTGGAGGAGTATTTAAGGGGACCAAAGACTGATGAGCAGGTAAGAGATAGAGCGTAGAATTTATAATTCCAAAGTTTAAGATTCGATCATACACTTGTCTTTCGTGAGCTTAAACGTTTGTAATCGTGAGAAAAATATCAAAAGAGTGACTTAGTTTGCATTCAAAATTGTAATCTCTTGTTGATTGTATAGTGGAATCCAACCAGAAGGTTGTTAGCGTGAGAGAGTTGACGTAAGCTTGATCTAAGTCGAACCACTATAAATTTCATGTGCAACATTCTCTTTCCTTAACTCTTTATATTTAAGTATGTTACATACTTACATGTTATTTCAAAAGTCTGTTCCATCGTATAACAGATTCTAAACATCTACCAGAAGTCTGGTGGCTCATTTAATCAGACTCTGATCCTTATTCAGATTTTGCTCGAAATTTATTTTATTCTGCATTTATTTACCAAGATTTCTTTTAAATGCCTATTAAACCCCTCTAGGTGTTCGTACTAGCACTTTCAGTCTATACTATTGAGATATTTTGGTATTGATGGGGATTGGTCGTCCTCAATGTAGAAATGCGCTCCTTCGCATATTCGGTCACCTTGTCCCTAATTTCCATCCCGATCATGAGTCTGTCGGGAAATACGGTTGAAAGAGCAACTAGTAGCCCTCTAAAGCCGCAGCCAATGTCGGCAAACTGAATCCTTTTGGGATTTGTCATCATTAGATGGAGCAGGGAACAACGGAGGGTAATGAAGGGAATAATCAAATTGACTTCGGGAGAGTGGAATGAGAAAGTGCGAATCGCTTAGTGGATTGCTGTGAGCTCGTGCTCGGTAGAATCGCTTCCCTAGGCGAACCAGTTAATTTGTTGAAGGTAGAGGTCGTCTCTTTCTCGATCATGTCTCTTTTATCTGTAGAGACATGTTGCTAGCAAAACCATAATCATATGGTGAAGGAACCGAAAACACAGATAACAAACGGCACTTGGTTGTCATCCTATACAATGATTTACTTTAAAAATATAACTCACAAAGAGTTTACAAAATATGAAGGCGTCTATGAGGCCACTAGCGGAGCCAATATAGAGTTTACATGGCCGAAAATCAATACAAGCTATAAGAGTCAAAGAAACATCTAATGAATGTCCACTCACAATACTATAAACATCCCATGGTGAGAGTTGCGCTTCAATTAGGCTCAACTGAAACCTGCTATATGGTCCGAAGCAGTGAACTTTTGAATTCTTCTGTCACTTTCTTAAGATTATGCACCCATCTAGCACTGTTTCTTAGGAAAATTCTTATTGGCCACCTTCATGGCATCGTAGTTTATATTATAAAAAATTACTAAAAAAGTCCTAAATCTATTACAATTTTTTCAAATCAGTCATGAACCTTTTTTTCCCCATTCAATCCTAAACCTCTTTAAATTATGCTAATTCAGTGTATTCGACCAATTTTGGTTTGTCAGTGCTGACGTGGATGCCAGTCAACACTGACATGGCAATTTTTTAAATAATTTTTCTAAAATTTTTTTGAATTTTTTTGAATTTTGAATTTTGAATTTTTTTTCCTTTTCTTCCTAATAAAAATTATAGAAATTAAAAATATTATTAAAAATTACCACGTTAACGTCAGCCAGCCGCCTGGGGTCTACATTAGCACTTATCGGCCAAAATTGATTGAATGAACTGAATTATCACAATTATAAAAAGTTCGAGACTGAATGGGCAAAAAAAAAAAAAAAGAAGAAAGAAAGATAGAAAGAAAGAAGGTTTAGGACTGATTTGGAAAAATTGCAATAAGTTTAGAACTTTTTTGGTAATTTTTCCATTTATGTTAACTCTGTAGACAAGCATGTAGATCATCTTGACTCTTGGAGCAAGAAATTCGTCAACCTACAAAAGTGCATGCTTCTACAACCTCAATAGCGTATTGAATGAGATAGAGGTTCCCAATTGTAAGGGAAAGTAACAAGAACAAGCCCAGTTTGAGCATACCAAGTCTCTGAGCCCAAGTACCATTCCTAAGGCGACCTATTCGCCAAAATGACATACTTAAACATTGGACCCACATGCATTCTCTAAGGCACTAGTTCGCCAAGGTGATGCATCGAGTCACTGAGCCCACGTGTCCCTTTTAGATGCCAGATGTACTCATTGAGATCACGTGCATTCTCCGAGGTAATGCATTAATTTATCGAGCCCACGTGTCTTTTTCAAGATGCCACACTTAATCACCAAGCCCATGTGTATTCTCCCAGGTGATAGACCAACTCATCGAGCCCACGTGCCTTCTCCGAGGTGATATATAACCTATAAAGGATCCACTATACACATGACCAATTTCCTAGATGACATGCCTAGTCACCGGGTTAGCATATATCTTGCATACGCACTTTCATTTCCACAATTTCCATTATGATCGGTAGTCTACCACAATACCTTTGTCACTAACAACCGATACCCAATTATTCATCAGTCAAATACTCAAAATTAATTCAATTTAGGAACAATCCCTAAAAATCCACAATTAAATTAATTCAGCACAACATAGAATTGAATTAAATAAACGGACTACACCGCGACAATCAGCATAAAATTTCGGTCGTCAGCTATCCCAGCCTTATTTCTGAAAAATAAATAAATAATTTAATTAATTTTGAAAATTAATAATTAAATACTAAAAATCTAATTTAGGCCCATAATGCCTAATTGAACGCCAGAATGGATTGGGAAAATCCTGAGATGCATTCAATAAATAAAAGTACGTCTCTAATTGCTAATTGCACAATTCAATGGTCTAACATGCATCATAATTATCTAATAATCACTAATCTACTCTAATCTAACCACCTAATTGCACTTAATTAAATCTAATCAACTCTTAAGCATAATTAGAAAATTAAGAAAGTATTAGTGAGTAAAACTCACTTGATTAAAGCGAAGACCGGAACATCACGACGACGGCGAGACGGCGGCCGAAACTTGGATTTTTGGTGACGTCGGTGGACACTCGGGCCAGGCCCAAAAGCCTTGCAAGCCCACAGAAATTTATGGGCTTAGACTTGGGCTTGGGCCTGCTAAAAAAGGACTGAATCAAGAGGGCTTCTCTAAATTAGGCTTCTGAAATTGAAGATGGGTTGAATTGCTGCAGGCTTCTCGCTCACGGGCTGGACTGCTGAAAAGAATGCGAGCTGGGCTTGAAGTGGGCCTGACACGTGAAGATGGGCTTCAAGTCTGGGCCATAAATGTTGGAATTTGCTGTTGGGTTTGCTGGGCTTCAAAGACTGGATTGAAGGCGTGCGATGATGGTTGATTGGGATCTTGGTGGATGATGGCGAAGACAACGACGAAGCCAGCAAACGTTGGCGTGGAGTGGCAAGCGTTGGCGGCGAGGGAGCAGACAATCATGAGCTGGGCTTCGCTGGCATCTTCAATCGTGGGAGCTGAAGAAAACGAGCAGCCTCGGTGGGTTGAAGAAGCCGAAGATGCGTGGAGGAGCAGCTTCGCTGGCTTCGGTCTTCGTGGGCTTCAACTTGGTGGAGGCTATTGACCAAAGATGGGCAGCTCGTGGACGCGTGGCCAAGCAAAGGAGAAACGGTGGGTGGCTATGTTGGTGTTGGACAGTGCATGAAGAAAGGAGGAGGAAGGGCAGCTTCGTAGGAAAAACAGAAATAAAAGAAAGACCGAAGTTGAGAGAAAGAGAGAGATTCGATTATGGCGTGGGGAAAATTGGTGAACAGCTGCTGTGGGTGCTCGAGCGAGAGAGAAGACAAGGCAGCGAAGCTTGTCCAAGAAGGCTGAAGTGTGCGGATGAGGGAGGAGAAGACGTCCAAAGGAGGGGGGTTGAACCTTGAGGTAGAAGCCAGCAAAGAGGGAATATTAGTCAAAGATTATTCTGTCCATTAACTTCTTGTCCCCCTTAATACTTTCCAATAAGATAAGCCCATAATAATTTAATTATGATGCAAATAATGCACCCCCAACCAAAGCTCTGAATTTCACCACTTTAGGTTCCAATTTCTTCATGAAATTACTAAAATTAACATCCAATCTCATCATGGAAAAAACCCACAAAATTTTCACACTTTCCTGCCGTCAAGTAGCTCGGTCTGGAAGTCAGAATTTCCTTCAAACGAGCTAAACTGAATTTTCGCTAATTTTCATCGACATCCAAATCAGTTTTCCGAAAAAATCTCGGAATCTCCGAAAATTTTTCGGAGGATGAGTCGACGTTCCTAAAATAGATCGTGACACCACAGAACTTTCAATTTCTGAAATCGGGTTTAAATACACGGTTAATTTCACTTCAAAGCGATTTTAGCGTGATTTAGTCTACCGGGTAGCTTTTATGAATTTTTGTGCAATTGACCCGTGATTGATTTATCTTGAGTCACAAAGTACATATTCGACAAATTGGCGACCATCGGTTGCCATGAAAATCTCGAGGTTTCAATTACGGGCACTGGGCACCAAAACGATAGAAAAATCGGTCTAGTTTCGATCGATGAGTATTTTGCAACCAGGTAGAATCACCCACACTCTGATCATATATTTCAGTCAAGTTGACCTATTTCCGATTTCTGATCGATTTCGACAGTGCCGTAATGACCCTTACAAATCAATACGGTCGAGTAGTCATTCCTGATCGAATTCTCAAGTCTATTGCATTTAGATTCCTTAATTGCTTCCCCAGATAATCCAGTTATTTCGTGAGTGATCAGCTTAGAGAATAACACTATAGGCTCGTCGACAAAATGTCCTATTTATTCAGTAGAAAACAGGACCGAAAATCTAGGATGTCACAGAAGGCTAAGAAGTGAACATAGCCGGGTTAAGACCCCATGAGATCTTCTATTCCTTTGAGTATCCGCCACCTGGCTAAATGATATAGCTTTGTCCCTCACAACTTTAAGGAGGTGGTTCTTCATGGTAGGCACAGAGAGAGATTTACCCCAGAACAAAATGTCGTTCCTAGTTTTCCAAATAAGATGGCAGAGAGCAGTGAAGGAAAATCTAGCAATCAACTGAGAAAAAGTCATCGCCCGAAATAAATTTTAGGGGCCAAGAAATGGTATCTTGTCATAGTCTTGTACCATGCCAAATTAGGTTGCATTTTGAAGCCCATAACGACCCCAATCCTGTAGTAATCCACTAGCCAAAGAATAGATGATCAATGTAATCCGATCTAGTACTACAAAAACACAAGAGCCATCAACAATCCTACCGAAGGAGAGTAGAAGGACCTGAGTGGAAAGACGGTTCCTCGTGATGAGCCACAAGTGGAATTGGTGTCTCGGGGTAATAGATTTGCTCCAAACAAAGGGAAACAAAGGAACCACATTACGCTTCGAATGGATAGCTTCCCAGGTTGAGGCAATAGAAAAAACACCTGAGGTGCTCTCAAGCCACGTAAATTGATCCAGGGACTAGGACAACAAAGGCAGAGGGTGTCCCCTCGCTTCAATAAGGAGCTTGGTCTCTAGGCTTGGAGTGGAAAATAGATCAGCAATCGAAGCTTGCCTAGACAAACCCAACTGGTAGATGTAAGTGTTAAGGAAGACCGAGTTAAGGGGGCTCTGTGGGAGCCAGGGGTCAAACCATAAGGAAACCGTTCGGCCATCACCCACACACTATAAAAAGAATCGCTGGAACTCATTCCTCAACGCAAGGAGTTTCCTCCAAGCCTAAGAGCACATTGAAGGCTTCAGCACAACCCAGAAGTTCTTTCTCTTTAGGTAAATGGAATGGATCCACTTACACGAAAGGGACTCTCTCTCAGTGAATAGAATCCAAATATGTTTTAGTATAGCAGCCGTGTTACAATCCTGAAGAGATCGAATCCCAAGTCCTCCCTCCTTCTTAGGGAGGCAAACTTCATCCCAAGCAACTTTTGCACCCCCACTACCCAGAACCGGGTCTTTTCCATAGAAATTGCCTGGAAATTTATTCAATGCGATCCAAGACTACTCTAGGAATCATAAAGATACTAGCCCAAAAGATTTAGATGGAATGGAGAATCGACCTAATAAGCTGAAGGCGGCTTGCAAACGAAAGGAAATGCTGAGTCCACGCTTGAACTCTAGCTATAATAAGATTGACCAGGGCATTGCAATCAGCTTTGCGGAGCTGGGAGGAGATGATAGGAACCCCAAGGTGATAGACAAGCAGCACGCCTTTCTGAAAACTAAGAGCTTGGATGATGTCCATGTGGCATCCCAAAATTCAAGACAGCCTCTAGAGGAATTAAAGCCCGTAATTACGTAATCAAGTTACCTATGGTTTATGTTTTAGCCATTAGTTTTCTCTTAAGGCTATGTGTTTGTGCTTGTGTTCATGAGTTTTTAAATTAGTACTATAAGATAAATAATGAGGATGATTTATTCTTGGCCATGTGAATTTTAAAATTTAAAATCTATAAAAGAAATAATTAAAGATAAATAATTGAAAGTGAAATTGTGGGTTTAATTAGGTTGGGCCTTAGGCCCAATGGCCTAAGCTTTTGGTGGGCCGAATGGCCGGCCCAATTAGGGCCCAAGGAGGTGTGGCCATCGACCATGAGGGGGGAGGAGTGGCCGGCCCACTTCTTCCAATTCAAGCCCAAGCCCAAAGCCCATTATGCATGTGTTATGACAAGTGGCAAGAGGAGTTCATGCATTGGCCATTGGAAGAGGCAAGTTAATCATTGCTAATGATGAGGATTTGGGGAAATAAAAGGAAGAGGAGAGAGAGAGGATGGCCGGTTGGGTTGCCGTCCAAGTGAGAAAGAGAGAGAGTGGGTTGCGAGAGAGAGAGAGGGAGGAACCGAGAGGGAGAAGGAGCTCGCCGTCGGCGCCGCACACCGTCCGTCTGTCGCCGGTGTGCTGTCCCTTTTGCCGCTGTTCGTTCGGTCTTTAAGGCAAGTTGGGATCCGTTTTCTACTCTTGCATGTGTGTGTTGTATGTATGTTTGGAGTAGTGTCGAATTTTGGGTGATTAGGAGGGAGAAACCGAAGCTAGAATGACTTGCTCTTGAGTGATGTTGCTGTTTTCGCATGAACCGTCTGAGCCAGAATCTTGTGAGAGCTTGCATGCATGTTTTGAGTTCGATTTTGACTTTGATTCCTTCATGAAATTTGTAGCCAACATCTTAAAATATAACATAATAAAATTTGGGACAAAATGGTGGAGATTTAAGGGGTTAAACTTTCACCCTACGAAGACACCAGATCTGGAACGATTTCACTGACCTTTCGGTGGATTTGTGGTTGCATGTTGATTTTTACTAAGAATCTCTCTTCGACTTCTTCATGAAAGTTGTAGAGAACATCTTGAAGTTAAATATACTCAAATTTTAAGTAAAAAGGACAAATGTAGCCTAGTAAATCAACTTACTCTTGAAAACCGTGGATCTGGAGACGCGGTACAGGATACCCGAGACTTCATGGACCCATATGATGACTATACTCTGAAAATTTGGCTTAGATCCCTTAATGAAAGTCGTATGGGACCTCTTGGAGTAAAACCTATCCAAATTTCAGAGGAAACGAAGAAGAATAAAGGGGTGAAAACTCAGTATTTCGGAGAAACATACACTGGACGTTTCGGTGCTAGATCCAGAAGCTTCGTATGACTATAGAAAATAATATAAAACTAATTTGGCTTAGAAGTCTTCATAAAAAATCTACTTTAGCGTCTTGGCTATGACCTGGTAAAATTTCATAATTTTTGGAGGTCGTTTGGATATTTTAATCAAATTATTTCAGAAACTGTGCATTCTGTTTATATCCGAAATTGCATGCTGTTTTGTGTAAATTATACCCTCTTGTGTGGAACTCTATTGGGCATGTGCTTTTCATGAAATTGCTATCTTATTGTCTTGTCTATCACATGTCTTAATTTCATGATTTTTGAGAAGCATATGGATATTTAATTTAAATATTTTCTAAAAATGGTACTTGCTGGAATTTTGTAAAAGGCATGAAATATGGATTGGATGATGGTGTCTTGATGGATGCATGATAATGAATTGAGATGCATGTATGAATCAAAGGATGAAAGTGATCTTGTTTGCTATTATATTGTGCGCCATGCTGAGTTGAGGCATGAATTGGTAAACATGAACAATGATGAATGAGGAAACTGCTTGAGGCGGATGATAATGCCCTGGGAGTATCAGGATGCCTGGGATGGGGGGTGCCGGATGGCCGGAATGTATAGAGATACATGGCCGGATGTCCTCAGGAGTTTCGAGATGCCCGGAATGGTTGGGTGCCGGAAGCCTCGGAGGTCATTGCCCGAGAGGATGCCACGTGATACCAGTTGGGATGCAAGATTCCCGAAGAGTGGGGTTGCTAGATGCCCGGTGGCCTTAAATGGTTGAATGCCGAAGGTTTTGATGCCAGGTTGGGGTGCAAGTGGTAAAGTATGGGATGAAATTTGCTGATCTCGAGAAGAAGAGATGTGATGACTAAGTTGAAAGATAAAAGTGGAAATTGAATCATGTACATATGATATGATGACATGCGTATGGATATATGACATGATGATGATGGCATGTGTATGATATGGTGATGACCTATGGTATGATGATACATGTGTACGACATTATGATGATGGCATGTGTATGATATGGTGATGACTTATGGTATGATGACACATGTGTATGACATGATGATGATGATATGTGTATAACATGATGATGATGATATGTTTATGACATGATGATGATAACCTATGACATGATGACATGTATGTGATATGATTGTGATGAGGATGTATGATGGTATATGCATGGCTTCAAGGTATGTGATGCCTGGAATGCATGTATGACATGTATTATGCTATGATTGTATTATATGATGCTTTGAGTGGTTATCGGATCTTTTACCTGCTGAGTGGCTGTACTCACCCCTTTTGGGGACCAACATTTCAGATTAGTAGGATGCTGCTCCCTGCTGTCACGCGGGGCATGTTTTACGGCCTACCTTCCGATGTAGAGGTCGAGTGCGAGGAGTTTGACTGTCCCTCCGTTCCTGGACTGACGTATATTCGAGTGCGTTGTTTAGTTATGTACGATGTGGGCCTGGCTGGGGGTCCTGTTATCCAGGAGTTCATATCTGTCCATGTTCGTCGAAACGGAGTGATGCGTGGAATGTTACCGCCGCCACCACCTGATGCACCGGGATGGGTGTGAGGGCCCGTACGTGATAAGTAGGAGCTGAAACTTTTTGGGATGGTTAGTCGACACGAGTGATGGGGGATCTTTCACGATTGTCGTAGTGGGTCGAGTGTTTCTTTTTGAGGCTATGGCCGAGTGTGGCTATAAGTCCTGGTCTTACCTTTTGATGTACCGACCCAAGGAAACCCATCTTGAGAAATATGTAAATAAAGTGTCATGGCTTTGTCTTTTATTATGATGTTAGTGGTGTGCAATTGTATCATGGGTTGATGGAGGGTGAGATGACGATGTTATATTTTGCTTCCACTAAATGAGTCGCGCTGGGACCGTTTTAGAAAAAAAAAATGTGTGTCTATGATTCATGACACTTCTTCTAAGAGATGTAATCAAGTGCAATGTTTGGTGCTTGTGGCGACCTAAGAGGGGTTCGGGGTGCCACAGTGCCCCCTTTTGGTATCAGAGCGAATGGTTATAGGTGGAGTGATAAGGAGCCTCATTTGGAAATTGAGGAACATGATGACAATGCACACTATAGGATATAAAACGGAATAATTGAATAATGGGTGATGAGTATTCACTCGTAGATCCCTAGTAGTTGGTTTTGAGTTGTCCTTAGGTACCAGTAACATGTATATGTTACTCATGTAGTAGTAGTAGCCACTTTGAATGGAGATAGTGAGTCTTAGATTATTCCTGAGGCAATGTTTGGAAATTGCAGGAAAGTCATGGTGCGAGCTGGAAGTGCTCATCCATCGAGGGCTGAAGCCTCTGCTGCAAGGGCTGAACCCCGAATGGAAGACATCTTGCAAGCATTAGCCAACATTGGAAATCTGATGGAAAGACAAGTGCAGCAACAGCCCGGAGTAGAACGCCGTGCTCAAGGACTGGTGGAGCAATTTCTAAAGTTGAAGCCACCTAAGTTCAATGGAATAGGAAGTCTTGAGGAGGCGGAGCAATGGATTGATGGGATGGAACGAATTTTCCGGCTGTTGGACTGCAATGATGCTGAGAAAATAACTTTGGCAGAGTACCAGTTGGAGGGAAACACAAAGTTTTGGTGGAGAACTTCGAAGGACATAATCTTTTCACTAGGTACTGATGTTAACTGGGAAGAGTTTGTGAGAGCTTTCAATAGAAAGCATTTTTCTGACTGTTCTAAGGATAAGAAAATTTCGAAATTTGTTCAGTTATAACAAAATGGGCTAACAGTAGATCAATATGAGGCTAAGTTTTCTAAACTGTCTAGATATGCTCCTAAACTGATTAAGGATCAGGAGGAAAAGGCTAAGAGATTTATGAAAGGGTTGAGAATTGACATTAGGAAGCAACTAGTGCCTTTGAGCATAAGGGATTACCATGAGATTTATGAGAGGGCACAATTAGTGGAGCAGGAGTTGTTGAGAGAGCGGTCGGAGTTTAAGAAACCGCTGAACTTTAATGATGTGAGGAGGGGTAAGAGACCCTATTCTAGTCAAGGTCAGACTTGGAATGTGAAGAAGAAGAATAATTTTGGAAATTTTGGAGGAGCAAGAAATGGCCTGAATATAGGGAAAGCACCCTATCAGCTTGATGTTTGTCAAAGGTGTAATGGGCGACATGGCCCAGGACCTTGTAATGGACGACCGAAATGTTTTGGTTGTGGACAAGTGGGTCATCTTAGGAGAAGTTGCCCACAGGAGAGGTCGCAAGTGAGTGTTGGCTCGGTGCGACATGGATATTAGAGTGCTGTTAGATCAAACTTACAAGGGAATCCTTAGAGGCCACCAACACAAGGAAGGGTGTATGCGGTCACCCAAGAGGAAGTGGAAGCTTCCAAAAATGTTATCTCAGGTATGATCCTTATAAATGATGGAAAGGCATATGCATTGTTTGATACGGGTGCGACGCATTCTTTTGTGTCTGAAAGATATAGACGTTTGAATAAGATAGAAGCTATGCCTCTTGAAACGCCTCTTTGTGTTTCCATGCCTTTAAAGGATATGGTATTGTCTACGCTGATGTGTGGAAATTGTAAGATATCAATGGGAGGAAAAGATATGGAAATAGACTTGGTTGTAATGGCTATGTATGATTTTGATGTTATTATAGGAATGGATTAGCTTCATAAGTATCGAGCCAAAATGGATTGTTATAGAAGAGTGATCCAATTTGTTTTGCCTGATCAGTCTAGTTGTGAATTTTTAGGAGGTCAGACCCACCTACCTATAGCACTTATTTCGGCAGTAGAAGCGTGTGCGTTTCTTGACAAAGGATGTCAGGGATACTTGGCCATAATTAAAGATTACGCTAGAGAGGAGCCTAAACTTGAGGAAGTTCGAGTAGTTAATGAATTTCAAGATGTATTCCTTGAGGAATTGCCTGGATTACCACTAGAGCGAGAAGTTGAGTTTGAAATTGAATTAATGCCTGGAACAGGACCTATATCAAAAGCCCCATATAGGATGGCCTTAGTTGAATTGAAGGAATTGAAAGTGCAACTGCAGGAGTTGCTTGACAAAGGATTCATTAGGCCAAGTGCTTCACCTTGGGGTGCACCAGTCTTGTTTATGAAAAAGAAAGATGGATCGATGCGTTTGTGCATTGATTATAGGCAGCTGAATCAAGTGACCATTAAAAATAAGTATCATTTGCCTAGAATTGATGACATGTTTGACCAACTCCAAGGAAGTTCGGTCTTCTCTAAGATTGACTTAAGATCGGGATACCATTAGCTAAGAATTAAGAAAGAGGATATTCCTAAGACTGCGTTCAGGACTCGTTATGGACACTACGAGTTCCTTGTGATGCCATTTGGATTGACTAACGCGTCGGCTGCATTTATGGATTTAATGAATAGGGTATTTAAGCCTTATTTAGACCAATTTGTGATTGTTTTTATTGATGATATTCTGGTATATTCGAAATGGCCTAAAGAGCATGAATGGCATTTGAGGATAGTTTTGCAAACCTTGAGAGATCATAAGTTGTATGCCAAATTTAGCAAGTGTGAATTTTGGCTGGACCAGATAATATTTTTAGGGCATGTGGTATCAGGAGAAGGAATTGCAGTAGACCCGGCTAAAGTTGAGATGGTAATAAATTGGCTAAGACCGACAACACTCACTGAAATACGAAGTTTGTTAGGACTTGCTGGTTATTATAGGAGGTTTATTGAAGGATTTTCACGGCTGACAGGACCTTTAACTAAATTGACTCGAAAGAATGTGAAGTTTGAGTGGAAAGGGGAATGTGAAAGGAGTTTCCAGGAGATTAAAAGGAAGTTGACCTCAGCTCCAATACTGACTATACCGACAGGACCTGATGGTTTTACAGTGTATAGTGATGCATCTCATAAAGGACTGGAATGTGTTTTGATGCAGCATGGCAAGGTCGTAGCCTATGCATCTAGACAATTAAAACCCCATGAACTGAATTACCCAATGCATGATTTAGAGCTAGCAGCTATAGTATTTGCCCTGAAGATATGGAGACACTGTGACACCCCGAACCCTTTGCAGGTCGTCACCAGCACCGATGTTACACTTTATTACCTTTTTCTATCTTGTACTTAAAACAAGCGTCGTTAATCATAAGTTTTTTTTTTTTTAACACTCAGTCCCAACGCGACTCATAGCGGAAGCAAATTAAACACCACCATCTATCCCCCTACCAATCCATGATACCAATACACACCAGCTAAACATCAGGATTTTATAACCAAGCTTCGACACTTCGCTTTCATACATATATGACAAGATGGGATTCCCTTCGGGTTGGTACAAAACAAGAAAAGCTAGGACTCTGCCATGTCCTGCCTAAAATCTCAAAAAGGAACCCTCGACCCTCAACATCATACGAGCACAAACCCCCATCGAAAGTGTCGACTATCTACATCAAAAAAGATCTAGCCTCTACTCATGGGGCGCGGGTCTCACACCCAACCCGATGCATCAGGCGGTGGCGGCGGCAACATCCCTCGCATAGCTCCATCCCGACGAACGTGCACAGAAATGAACTCCTGAATGACAGGGCCCCCAGCCAGGCCGATGTCGTACATCACTAGATAGCGCACTCGAATAAAAGTCAGTCCGGGGACAGAGGGACAGTCTATCTCCGCACACTCGACCTCTACATCGGACGATAGACCATAAAACACCCCCCGCGAGACGGCAGGAAGCGGCATACTGCTAATCTGAAATGTTATTCCCCAAAAGGGTGAGTACAACCACTCAGCAGATAGGGAAATCCAATAACAACTCAATGCATCATGCATATCATCATACATTGCAGGCATTACTTACCTTCAAGTCATGCGCATACTATCATGCATCATCATCATATCATCATGCATATCATCATCATTATCATCATCATGCATATCATCATCATTATCATCACCACCATCATATCATCATGCACCTCATCATGCATATCATCATCATTATCATCATCATGCATACCATCATCATTATCATCATCACCATCATATAATCATGCATCTCATCATGCATATCATCATCATTATCATCATCATGCATACCATCATCATTATCATCATCACCATTATATCATCATGCATCTCATCATGCATATCATTATCATAATCATGCATATCATTATGCATATCATATCATTATCATCATCACCATCACCATCATATCATCATGCATCTCATCATGCATATCATCATCATTATCATCATGCATCTCATGATGCATATCATCCTCATCATCATCATCATCATGCATATCATCATGCATATAATATCATGGGTGATCATCATTATTTCACATCACATATCATCATCATCATCATCATCATCATCATCATCATGCATATCATCATGCATATAATATCATGCATATCATGTCATGATTTAATTTTCCACTTTTGGATTTCAATCTTGATCACCACATCACCAATTTCTCAATTTATCAATTTCATCATCCCTTCGGGCAAAGACCTCCGACGGGGTTCCCGGCTAAAGATTCGGCCTCCCAGCCACCGGGCTTCCGGCCCCCACATTCCGGAAATCTCGCATCTCAACTAGCATCACGAGGCATTCCCTTCGGGTAGAAACCTCCGACGGGGCTTCCGGCCTTTACCCTTCTAGCCGGGCATCCCGCACCCAAATCCCGGCATCGCAAGGCATTCCCCGGGCGAAACTTCCGAGAGGGCTTCCGGCCCCCACATTCCGGGCATCCCTGAATCTCCCGGGAATTCCGGCAATGCATCTCCGTACATTCCGGCCTCATCCTCCACCATCACCTCTTACTCACTTATCATTATCCACATTCATCATCCTTTTGATCTCATTATTACACGGCATATGTTTCACACATGCATCACAATTCATGATCATACATACACCAATGTCTTATCACACATGTAACAATGCATAATAAATTCAATGGAATTTATGGCCAATAAAATAATCCCTTATTATTTTATTATTATTTTATTTAATTTTATTATTATATTTATTTATTTCCATAAATAAATATTTAATTCAATATCTATGATTTTCCCAAAATCATAATATTCAAATAATCATTAAAAAAACCAATAGGATGACAATTTCATGCAAAATTCATGGCCAAATTGAAATTCACACAATTTCACAATTTCCACAAAATAGCACATGATATTCGGATAATGATCAGAATGCACAGATTAAAATACATACGGCCTCCAAAAATTATGAAATTTTACAGGGTGATAGCCAAGACATTTTCGTGAAACTTTCATGAAGAACTCCAAGTCAGATTATTTTTATATTAATTTATACAACCTCACGAAGCTTCTGGAACCATCACCGCGTCGTCCAGAACACACATCTCCGAAATATTAATATTTCACCCATCTATTCTCTTTCGTTTCCTTTGAAATTTGGATATGTTATGTATCAAGGTGTCCTTTACAAGTTTTATGAAGAGATCTAGGTCAAATAACCAAAGTATGGTCACCATTTAGGTCCATGAAGTCTCGGGTGTCTCGGAACACATCACCAGAATCATCCTCTCCAATATCTAGCCGATTTACTAGGCTATACTTGTCCATTTATCTTAAAATTTTATTATGTTGTATTTTAAGATGTTACCTACAACTTTCATGAAGACATCGAAGTCAGATTTTCATTACAAACCAACATGCAATCAAGAATACAACAAGAGGTCAGTGAAAACTTGACAGATCTGGGGTCTCCGTAGAATAGATCTTTAACCCCTCATATCTCCATCATTTTCCACTAAATTTCATTATGTTATACTAAAATATGTTAGCTACAACTTCCATGAAGACATCGAAGCCAAAATCGGACTCAAATCACACATGCAAGCTCAAACAAGTTACTGACTCCTACAACCCGAGCAAGAACAGTCACACGGCTTGAGAACAAACCAACCTTACCTCGGTTTTTCTCACAAATAACACCCAAAATCGAACATGCAAGAGAAGTTAGAGGAATCCACTTGCCTCTAGGATGAACAAACGACGGCGTACGGCGGCGTACACGGCGAACGGACGGCGGGACATGGTGGCTCCTCCTTGGCTCCGCCTCCTCTCCCTCTCGGTCTCTCCCTCTCTCTTGCGGTTTCTCTCTCTCTCTCACCCTCTCTCTCAGCCGAATGAAGCAAGAACCGGCCACCTTCTCTCTCTCCTCCCCTTTTATTTCCCTTAAAGCTCATCATTTGTAATGATTGATTTGCCTCAACCAATGGCCAATGCATGGTCTTCCCCTTTGCCACTTGTCTTGATCCATGAATGGGCTTTTATTGGGCTTGGGCTTTGGAGTTGGGCCATCCAGCCACTCCTCCTTGGGCTGGTCGACAGCCTCCTTGGGCTTTAATGGGCCGGCTAATCTGGGCCCATTAAGGTTCCACTCTTGGGCTTAAGGCCCAATCAAATTTTAACCTCTTTTTTTTTTTTTTTGAAATTCTCCTATAAATATTTTTGAATTCCACTTTTCACCTCGGCCAAAGTCTTAGGGCATTTTTGTTCATTGAAATTTAAATCATATGGCCAAGCATAGATTATTAATCTATTAAATTTAAATTTCGACAATCACAAGCACAAATCATCAAATTAAAAGACAAATGGCTTAAAACATAAGCCATGGAAATTCTATCACATAATTAAAGACTTTAACACACCTTATGGCTTGGCTTTGAATTTCTGGGATGCCACAGACACTATTTATATGGGGAAAAGTTTGAGATTTATACGGACCATAAGAGTTTGAAGTATCTATTCTCACAAAAAGAGTTGAACATGAGACAGAGGAAGTGGATGGAGTTGTTGAAGGATTATTTTTGTGAGATAAGATATCATCCAGGGAAAGCGAATAGGGTAGCAAATGCTCTTAGTCGTAAGTCGGCTATGGAGATGGCAAGTTTAAGAGTGGCAGAATGGAACTTGTTAAAGTCTGTAGCAGACTTAGAGTTTAAATTGGAAATGGATTGTCTTACTGGTATGCTTAGTGCATTAAGAGTTGAACCCGAGATTATTCAAAAAGTTAAGACCTTACAAGAATCTAACCTAGAGATTTTGAAAGTGAAAGACGCGTTGTGTCTTTAGGAAAAAGACCGGAATTTCAAGTCTCTAATGATGGAATAGTAAGATGCCAAGGATGGCTCTGTTTTTCGACAACGAAGAATTAAAGAAGGAAATTATGTCCGAGGCACATAGGAGTAATTATAGTATCCATCCAGGTAGTACAAAGATGTACAGGAATTTACGTCAGCAGTTTTGGTGGAATGGTATGAAAGCAGATACGGCTAAGTACATTTCTCAATGTTTGACGTGCAAGCAAGTAAAAGCGGAACATCGTAAACCCGCAGAACTTTTGAGACCGTTAGACATACCATAATGGAAATGGGAGCATATAACGATGGATTTTGTGCAAGGATTGCCAAGGACATCAAGTGGTCATGATTCTATTTGGGTAATAGTAGACCGCTTATCTAAGTCTGCTCATTTCCTAGCAATTCATATGGATTACCCAATGGACAAATATGCGGATCTATATGTGAGTCAAGTTGTGGCATCCCAAAATTCAATGACAAGCCATAAGGTGTGTTAAAGTCTCTAATTAGGTGATAAAATTTCCCATGGCTTATGCTTTAGCCATTAGTCTTTTTATTGAGATGATTTGTGCATGTGATTGTGAGAATTTGAATTTGATAGATTAATAATCTATGCTTGGCCATAAGATTTATAAATTAAATTTTAATGAACAAGATGTCCCAAGACTTTGGCCAAGATGAAAATTGAAACTTAAAAATATTTATAGAAGAATTTCAAAAAAAAAAAAAAAAGAAGAAGAGGAAAAGGTCAATTTTTAGGATGGGCCTTAGGCCCATTGGCCTAAGCTTTTAATGGGCCAAGTTGACCAGCCCAATAGTGGCCCAAGAGGAGTAGTCGACCGGCCCATTGAGGCCCAAAAAGGAAGGTGGCCGGCCCATGCATGAGCCTTGACAAGTGGCAAGGAGGAGCTCATGCATTGGCTTAGAGAAGAAGGCCATGCATTGGCCAAATGAAAGGCAATCTCATGATTGCTAATCATGAGAAGTTGGGAAAATAAAAGGGAAGAGAGAGAGGACAGTGGCCGGATCCCATTTGGCCGAGAGAGAGGGTGAGAGAGAGAGAGAAAATTCGAGAAAGAGAGGGAGAGGCCGAGAGAGGAAGGAGGCGGAGCCGAGGGGTCGTCGCCGTCCGTCCGCCGTGTGCCGCCGTGTTCGCCGCCCTACGTTGTCGACCGACCGGTCTAGAGGCAAGTGGGAGTCCTCTAGCTTCTCTTGCATGCTTGTATGTTGTTTGCATGTTGAATTCTTGAGTGTTAGATGAGAAAAAAACCGAAGCATGGATGAGTTGTGTGTGAATGGTGTGATTGTTCTTGCTCGGATCATGTGAGTCAGAATGTTGTTTGAGCCTGCATGTATGTTTGGAGTCAGATTTTGGCTTCGATGTCTTCATGAAAGTTGTAGCTAACATCTTTTACTATAACATACTAAAATTTAGTGGAAAATAATGGAGATTTAAGGGTTTAAAGTTCTATATTACGGAGACCCCAGATCTGTAAAGTTTTTACTGACCTCTTGCTGGATTCTTGATTGCATGATGGGTTTTGTTGAAGATCTCACTTTGATGTCTGCATGAAAGTTGTAGGTGACATCTTAAACTACAACATAATCTAATTTGAAGTGAAATGAACAAGTATAGCCTAGTAAATCGGCTAGATCTTGGAGACGATGATTCTGGTGATGTGTTCCGAGACACCCGAGAATTCAAGGACCTAAATGGTGACCATATTCTGGTTATTTGACCTATATCTCTTCATGAAACTTGTAAATGACATCTTGATGCATAACATATCCAAATTTCAGAGAAAACGAAAGAGAATAAGTAGGTTAAATCTCAATATTTCGGAGATGTGTATACTGGACGATGCGGTAATGGGTCCAGAAGCTTCGTGAGGTTGAATAAAATAATCTATAAGGAATCTGACTTGGAGTTCTTCATAAAAGTTGTACGAAAATGTTTTGGCTATAATCCAGTAAAATTTCATAATTCTTGGAGGCCATATGGATATTTTAATTGAATTTATTCGGAAACCGTGCATTCTGGTTTCATCCGAGAATCATAGGATGATTTGGGAAAAATTGTGAGATTTAGTAAAAATTCAATTTGGCCATGAATTTTGCATGTAATTATCATCCTATTGGTTTGTTTAATAATTTCTTGGATTTTTATAATCTTGGGAATTTATAGTTATAGTTAATAATAAAAAATAATAATAAATAAATAAAATAAATAAAATAAAATAAAATAAAATAGATTATTTTATTGGCCATAGATTCCATGTAATTAATTTATGTTGCATGTGTGATAAAGTCTTGGTGTATGCATGACATTAAATTGAGATTGCATGTGTGAATCCTATGCCAAGTATGATTTGTTTGATATCATGCCATATACCATGTTAAATTGAGATCAAAATAATGATAAGTGTGGATAATGATAAGTGAAGAGGTGGTTGTGGCGGGGGATAATGCTCGGAATGTATAGAGATGCATTGCCGGATGGCCCTGGGAGATTCAAGATGCTCGGAATGTGGGGGGCCGGAAACCCTGTCGGAGGTCTTTGCCCAAAGGGAATGCCTCGCGATGCTAGGATTTGGGATGCGGGATGCCCGGCCAGGGATGCTAGGATTTGGGATGCTAGAAGCCCTGTCGGAGGTTTCTGCCCGAAGGGAATGCCTCGTGATGCTAGTTGAGATGCGAGATGCCCGGAATGTGGGAGGCCGGATGCCCGGTGGCCATGGGATGGCTGAATGCTGGAAGCCTCGGAGGTCTTTGCCTGAGGGGATGATTAAAATTGATGATGATAATGATGATATGCATGATGATGATGATAATATGCATGATGATATGCATGATGATGATGAGGATGATGATGTGGCATGATGATATGCATGATGATGATGATATGGTATGGTGATATACATACTTGATATGATAATGCCATGATGATGATGACGTGAATGACGTGATGATGTCATAATGATGACGACGTGTATGTTATGATGATGATACACATGTACGTATTATGACTATGATGATGATGCATAATAGTATGCGCATGGCTTCGAGGTAAGTAACGCATACAATGAATTGAGTTGTTATTGGATTCCTTATCTACTGAGTGGTTGTACTCACCCCTTTTGGGGACAACATTTCAGATTAGTAAGTATGCCGCTTCCTGCCGTCGCGTGGGGTGCATTTTACGGGTTACCATCCGACGTTGAGGTAGAGTGTGAGGAGTTCAGTTGTCCTTCCGTGCCTGGACTCACCTACATACGTGTGCACTATTTTGTCACATACGACATTGGCCTAGCTGGGGGCCCAGTCGTTCAGGAGTTTGTCTCTGTCCACGTTCTCCATAATGGGGTGATGAGAGGGATGCTGCCGTCGCCACTGCCTGACGCACCGGATTGGGTGTGAGGCCCGAGCGCGACGAGTAGGGGCTGTGTTTTTTTGGGAGTTAGTTAGCTGACACATATGATGGGAGGTTGTACTCATGTGATGTAGAGGGTTGAGGATCTTTTTGAGGTTTTAGGCAGGACATTGCAGAGTCCTAGCTTTTCCTTGTTATGTATCGACCCGAAAAAGAAGTCCCATCCTGAAAGAATATGTAAATAATGTGTCGTTGCTTGTTTATAAAATCCTGGTGTTTAGTGGTGTGTATTGGTATCATGGTTGGTAGGGGGATAAATGATGATGCTTTGATTTGCTTCCGCTAATGAGCCACGCAGGGACCGCTTTTAAAAAAAAAATGCCTGTGAATAATGACGCTTCTTCTAAGTATAAGATGCAAGGGTAATAAGGTGTAACATTGGTGCTTGTGGCGACCGCCGAAGGGTTCGGGGTTCTACACAAGTGGTACGCTTACATGGTGTTCCAGTGACTATTACTTCGGATCGGGATTCAAGATTTGCTTCGAACTTTTGGCGAAGTCTTCAAATTGCATTAGGAACTAAACTTCAGTTTAGTACTATTTTTCACCCTCAGACAATTGGACAAACATAAAGAGTAATTCAAACATTAGAGGATATGTTGAGGGCTTGTGTAATTGATTTCAAAGGAAATTGGGATGAAAGGTTGCATTTGGTGGAATTTGCATATAATAATAGTTTTCAGAAAAGTATAGACATGGCTCCCTATGAAGCATTATATGGAAGGAGATGTAGGACTCATGTCTGTTGGAATGAAGTTGGTGAATAGAAATTGATAGGACCTGAACCGGTACAAGTTACCACTGAGGCTGTTAAAATTATTAGGAAAAGACTTAAAACCGCTCAGAGTAGGCAGAAAGACTATGCAGATAGGCATAGAAGGCCTTTGGAATTTAGTGTGGGAGATCATGTATTTCTTAAGGTATCTCCAATGAAAGGAATATCTTGATTTGGAATGATGGGTAAGTTAAGCCCTAGATTTGTTGGACCTTTTGAGATACTTGAAAGGATAGGGGATGTAGCTTATCGTTTAGCGCTGCCTCCTAAGTTAGGAAATTTGCATGATGTGTTTCATGTATCGATGCTGAGGAAGTACCAGCTGGATCCTGGTCACATACTTGATCATGAAGCCATCAAAGTGGATGAGAAAGTGAGGTACATTGAAGAACATGGAATCTACTAAATAAGAAACCCCAATCAATAGTATCGTAAGCTTTTTGAAAATCTACCTTAATGTCACATTTTGGCAAATACGGGTCAACATGGAATCTACTAAATAACTCATGGGCCAACAAGATATTATCACTAATTCTCTAGCCCTTCACAAAAGCATTTTGGGGCAAGCTAATGAAGGAGGGCAACACCGCCGCCAGATGATTAGCAATAAGTCTATAATCATTGAACGAAGTCACATTAGGGACTTTAGGCACCAAGACCAAGATTGTGTTGTTGATTTCACACAATAGGCTTCCGAAAATAAAGAGATCCCTTATGGCCTCAGTGACCAAAGGCTCCACCACATTCCAATTAAGTTTGAAAAATTAATCGTTGAAGCTATTTGGACCGAGAGCCTTCCCCCCACCCCGGTAAGAGAGAATAGAGTCTCATGAATTTCCAAGTTAGAAACTGGACGAGCAAGGCTACTAATGTGGCATCCCAGAAATTCAAAACCAAGCCATAAGGTGTGTTAAAGTCTTTAATTAGGTGATAGAATTTCCATGGCTTATGTTTAGCCATTAGTCTTTTAATTAGATGATTTGTGCTTGTGATTGTGGAAATTTAAATTTAATAGATTAATAATCTATGCTTGGCCATATGATTTAAATTTCAATGAACAAAAATGTCCCAAGACTTTGGCCAAGATGAAAAGTGGAATTCAAAAATATTTATAGGAGAATTTTAAAAAAAAAAAAAAAAGAAGAAGGAAAAAGAGGTTAAAATTTGATTGGGCCTTAAGCCCAAGAGTGGAGCCTTAATGGGCCAAGTTGGCCGGCCCATTAGAGCCCACAAGGAGGCTGTCGACCAGCCCAAGGAGGAGTGGCCGGATGGCCCAAGCCCAAGCCCAACTCCAAAGCCCATCTTGCATGGATCAAGACAAGTGGCAAGGAGAAGGCCATGCATTGGTCATTGGTTGAGGCAAATCAATCATTACAAATGATGAGCTTTAGGGGAAATAAAAGGGGAGGAGAGAGAGAAGGTGGCCGGTTTTGCTTCATTCGGCCGAGAGAAAGAGGGAGAGAGAGAGAGAGAAATCGCTAGAGAGAGGGAGAGACCGAGAGGGAGAGGAGGCGGAGCCGAGGAGGAGCGCCGTGTCCCGCTGTCCGTTCGCCGTGTACGCCGCCGTACGCTGTCGTTTGTTCATCCTAGAGGCAAGTGGAGTCTTCTAACTTCTCTTGCATGTGTGTATATGGTTTGCATGTTCGATTTTGGGTGTTATTTGTGAGAAAAACCGAGGTAAGGTTGGTTTGTTTTCAAGCCGTGTGACTGTTCTTGCTCGGGTTGTGGGAGTCAGAAACTTGTTTGAGCTTGCATGTGTGTTTGGAGTCCGATTTTGGCTTTGATGTCTTCATGGAAGTTGTAGCTAACATCTTGCACTATAACATACTGAAATTTTGTGGAAAATTATGGAGATATGAGGGGTTAAAGTCCTATTATACGGAGACCCCAGATCTGTGAAGTTTTCACTGACCTCTTGTTGAATTCTTGGTTGCATGTTGGTTTGTGATGAAAATCTGACTTCGATGTCTTCAAGAAAGTTGAAGGTAACATCTTAAACTACAACATACTCGAATTTGAAGAGAAATTAACAAGTATAGCATAGTAAATCGGCTAGATCTTGGAGACGATGATTCTGGTTATGTGTTTCAAGACACCCGAGACTTCATGGACTTAAATGGTGACCATAATTTGGTTATTTGACCTAGATCTCTTCATGAAACTTGTAAAGGAAACCTTGATACATAACATATCAAAATTTCAGAGGAAACGAAAGAGAATAGATGGGTGAAATCTTAATATTTCGGAGATGTGTATTCTGGACGATGCGGTAGTGGTTCCAGAAGCTTCGTGAGGTCGTGTAAAATAATCTAAAAAGAATCTGGCTTGGAGTTCTTCACGAAAATGTCTTGGCTATCACCCTGTAAAGTTTCGTAATTTTTGGAGGCCATATAAGTATTTTAATCGAATTTATTTGGAAACTGTGCATTCTGGTCATTATCCGAATATTATGTGCTATTTTGTGAAATTGTGTGAAATTCAATTTGGCCATGAATTTTGTATGAAATTGTCATACTATTGGGTTGTTTAATGATTGTTTGAATATTATGATTTTGGGAAAATCATAGATATTGAATTTAATATTTATTTATGAACATAAATAAATATAATAATAAAATTAAATAAAAATATTAATAATAAAATAATAATAAAATAAAAAGGGATTATTTTATTGGCCATAAATTCCATTGAATTTATTATGCATGTGTGAATTATATGCCATGTAATAATGAGATCAAAAGAATGATGAATATGGATAATGATAAGTGAGTAAGAGGTGATGGTGGAGGATGAGGCCGGAATGTACAGAGATGCATTGCTGAAATTCCTTGAGAGATTCATGATGCCCGGAATGTGGGGGCCGGATGTCCGGTTGTATCTTGGATACATGCCCGGAGGTTCCTCGCGACGCTGGGATTGGGGTGCGGGATGCCCGGCTAGAAGGGTAAAGGCCGGAAGCCCCGTCGGAGGTTTCGCTCGAAGGGAATGCCTCATGATGCTAGTTGAGATGCGAGATGCCCGGAATGTGGGGGGGCGGAAGCCTAGTGGCCCGAGAGGTTGAATGCGGGAACCCTATGAGGTCTTTGCCCGAAGGGATGATGAAATTGATAAATTGAGAAATGGGTGATGTGGTGATCAAGATTGAAATCCCAAAGTGGAAAATTAAATCATGACATGATATGCATGATATTATATGCATGATGATATGCATGATGATGATGATGATGATATGTGATGTGAAATAATGATGATCACCCATGATATTATATGCATGATGATGATGAGATGCATTATGATATGATGGTGATGATGATAATGATATGATATGCATGATGATGTGCATGATAATGATGATGATATGCATGATGAGATGCATGATGATATGATAATGATATGATATGCATAATGATATGCATGATAATGATGATGATATGCATGATGAGATGCATGATGATATGATGGTAATGATGATAATGATGATGATATGCATGATGAGATGCATGATGATATGATGGTGATGATGATATGCATGATGATATGCATGATGATGCATGATAGTATGCGCATGACTTGAAGGTAAGTAATGCCTGCAATGCATGATGATATGCATGATGCATTGAGTTGTTATTGGATTTCCCTATCTGCTGAGTGGTTGTACTCACCCCTTTTGGAGAATAACATTTCAGATTAGCAGTATGCCGCTTCCTGCCGTCTCGTGAGGGGTGTTTTACAGTCTACCATTCGATGTAGAGGTTGAGTGTGCTGAGATAGATTGTCCCTCTGTTCCCGGACTGACTTTTATTCGAGTGCGCTGTCTAGTGATGTACGACATAGGCCTGGCTGGGGGCCCTGTCATTCAGAAGTTCATTTCTGTGCACGTTCGTCAAGATGGAGCTATGCGAGGGATGTCGCCGCCGCCATCACCTAATGCACTGGGTTGGGTGTGAGACCCGCGCGCGATGAGTAGGAGTTGGATCTTTTTGATGTAGATAGTCGACACTTTCGATGGGGGTTTGTGCTCGTATGATGTTGAGGGTCGAGGGTTCCTTTTTGAGATTTTAGACAGGACATGGCAAAGTCCTAGCTTTTCTTGTTTTGTACCGACCCGAAGGGAATCCCATCTTGTCATATATGTATGTAAGCAAAGTGTCGAAGCTTGGTTATAAAATCATGATGTTTAGCTGGTGTGTATTGGTATCATGGATTGGTAGGGGGATAGATGGTGATGTTTAATTTGCTTCCGCTATGAGTTGCGTTGGGACCGCTTTAAAAAAAAAAATGCATGTGATTAACGATGCTTGTTTTAAGTACAAGATAGAAAAAGGTAATAAAGTGTAACATCGGCGCTGGTGACGACTTGCGAAGGGTTCGGGGTGTCACAACTAACCTAGTCGGGACCGAGGGTATGCTGAAGGGCCGCAAGGAGCTCCTGCACATCAGGCCACAAAAGGGGGTTTCTTGGAGATAGAAGATCTTGGAAGTGGGAGACAAACACTTGTTGCATGCCATTCGGATCAGAAACCAGGGAGCCTTGAGAATCCTCAACCGAAAGAATTCTATTGGTCAACTCTCTCCTATTCATAGTGTGGTGGAAAAATTTAATATTCTAGTCCCCTCCTTAATCCACCTAATTCGAGACTTTTGCCTTAAGAAGAACTTCTCCTGGAGTCGGAGGTCCGAGAAGGTCCTAAGGTGTTCCCTCTCTAATTTCGCAAGTTGGACATTATCGAGGTCTTGCTGAAGAGCGTCTTGAGTACAGAACAGATCATTTCGAGCATTGACCATCCTAACCAAAATATCAGAGAAGGTCTCTCTGTTAAGCTGCTTGAGGCAAATCTTGGGTGCCTTCAACTTACTAACAAGTATGGATAAAGGAGACCCAACACCGGACTATCCCACACCTGTGAAACAGTGTTGTGGAACTCTGGGTGCTTCATCCAGTAGTTAAAAAACTTGAACGGCTTTTTGAGAGTAGAGGTAGGCAAAACTCTAACAACCATTGGAGAGTGGTCAGAGATACTTGGGGCCAAGAAGGATGTTTCCGAGAAGGAGAACTCCGAGCACTATTTAGGATTAACGAGAACCCTGTCAATCTTCCTTATTTTACATTTTGCACCCGAAGAGGCCGACCAAGTGAACTTGTAACCAACATATCTCAGATCATCTAATTCTGCTCGAGCTAGGCATTGTCTAAACTCATCAAAAGACGAGAGCCAAGAGTCAAGGCCACCAACCCGATCTGTCGGATCCCGGATGGCATTGAAGATGCCAGCCACTAGCCAAGGACTATCCAAGAGGCTAGTGTTGAGAAAAGAAAGGTCATCCCATAATGGACGACGCAACATGAACGAGTGTCTGGCATAAACTACAAAAAAGGTTGAATTCAACCCCAGTTTCCAAGGGCTTAAGCTTGCCATGAAGCGCTTGGGCATTAGAGGAAGACTCAACGAAATCCACTAATCAAGGATTCCAACCAATCCACACTCTCCCACGATGAGAATAATCATAGTTAGCCAGTCAATTTCATCCCGAAGCAAGGCCCGAGGAGATGGAAGAGAAACGGGGTTTAGGAACTTTCATCTCCAGAAGACCTACACAACAAATATTATAAGAACAAATAAAATTCTTAACTTCCGCTTGCTTAATGGCGTTTATAATACCCCTAATATTCCATACTCCTATATTATGACATCCTGATTTTCCAATTCTATTTTCAATTGAATAAGTTGGGCATTTCATCTTTGTGCTTATAGCTCTCTTCTCCGAGTTGGCCACTCACGAGATAACTAGTCTATCAAGTGAAGCTGTTAAGGAATCTAGACACAATAGGCTTGAATTCGACTAGGAATCAATTGCTCAACCGTGCTAATCTGCAAGGGTCATTACGGCACAAATCGATTAGAGATCGGAGATAATTGATTCGACAGAACCATGTGATTAAATGTGGGTGATTCCACATAATTGCAAAATTCGGATCAATCGGTACTAGACCGATTTCTCTATCGTTTTGGTACTCTGTGTTCGTATTTGAAATCTTGAGATTTCTATGACAACCGAGAGTCACCAATGTGTCGAAGATGCACTTTGTGGCTTGAAAATAATCAACCATAGGTCAATTGCACTGAAAATTCTTAAAAGCTACCCGGTAGATTAGGACGCGCTAAAGTCGCGCAAGATTGAAATTAACCGTGAAATTGAACTCGAATTCAGAAATTGAAGGTTCTGTTATGTCACAATTCATTTTAGGAACATCGACTCATCCTCAGAAAATTTTTCTACAAACCGAGATTTTTGACAAAAAAGGAAAGTAAAGCCGTTTTTGATCGGGAAATTTAGAGGGCCGGTTCTAATCGCATCTTTGGGATGCAAGTTGGATTATATGATGGGGAAAAGTCATGAGATGGACGAGGACACATTGATGAATTTTATGGACTTCTGTTGACACCTAAATTTTGACTAGAAGATTTCCTTGCTGAAGAGCAGAGTGGTGGCCTAAAGAAAGGTCTGGAGAAGATTAAAAAAGGGCAAAGTTCAGCTTAAATTCTGGAAAAGTTGCGGCTGCGTCTTGTCAGGATAAAGCTGGCTATCTTCAAGAGGCAACTATAAATAAGACCACAAGAAGCCGTGTCAAAAAAAAAAGGAAAAAGAATTCATTTGAGAGGTCTGTAAGGGGAGCGAAAAAGAAAATGTGAAGGGCTTCTCTTTCGGTCAGACGAGTGAAGGGAAGAAGAGTGTCAGAGAGAGCTAAAAAATATTCATTGGGAAGGGGCTCGTCCTTCGGACAAGAAAAAATTGAAGTCAGGGGAGGATATTAAAAAAAGAGATGAATGGAGAGTTTGTCAGAGGAAAAGAAGGTGAAGTCAGAGAGGGCAACAAGAAAGAGAAAAGAATGTGAAAGAAAAATAATAAAAAAAGAAGGGTTGTCTTCTTAAAGGGGAGGCTTCGAGCAACACAAAAGGAGGGAGGAGGAGAAACGTACAGCAGGGAAAAAGAAAAAAAACACACACAAAGTCTTCTTCTTCCTCGCGCAGCAGCTTCGTCGAACCCGGCAGCCGTCCGAGCTTCCCCTTCACTTGAGCGACCAGCAGCTCGTCGTCCTGACCACACAGCAATCTGTCGCAGCCTCCCTCCTTCCGGCAAGCTCCGAACACCGTCACCGCTGCACCCCCCCGAGCCTCACCGACGCTCAACGTCTGCGACCTGTGGCTGCCCGATGCCGCTCCTCCGCCCATCGCTGGTCGCCATGCCACCCACCGCCCGCCACCAGCGATGTCTGCAGCTCCACAGCTGCGCCTCAGCCCGCTCAGCACCGTCCCAGACACCTGCAACCAGCAGCCACCTCTGCTCATCGCCACCACCACAGCAGCTTCACTCGGAGTCGACCTCGCACCGGCAACCACACGCGACTCCTGCTCCTCCCTCGCCGTGGGTTCGTTGCCCCTTGCCGGAGCTCCTCCGATGACCTTGTCCACCGCCCACTTGTTCCCCGTCGCAACAGCAGCCACCCCGCCGCGAGCTGAGTCCCTGTCGTGGTCCATAAAGCACCACTTGTTGAGGCAAATTTGGAAAAAGTCCAAATTAGGTAAGTTTATTTTATTCTTTTAGGTAGATGTTTTTTTTATGATTAGTTTATCCTTTTGTTATATAGTTTATAGTTTGTTTTTATATAGTTTTTTAGTGTGATTATTCGTTAATGCATGATTGAAGTTCCAATGTGAAATAACCCCTCAAATTAGGGATTAGGAGTCCGATTTTCGCGCCCGAAATCCGAATCACGATCTCTTACAAAAATTGACAATCCCACTTCATGCTCGAGATTCGATTCGTGATTTAATTTAAAATTGACAAACCCGATCTCATGCGCGAGATATGGTTCGTCAATTTTGGGTATTAATCTTATCTTGATTGGATTGGATATCGGGTTATTTGAATTAACTTTGTTTTTGCATAAAAAATTTCAAAAAAATGCAAGTTAGATTAGGGTTTTTTTAAAATAAAAAAATCCAAAAAATGCATTTAGGATATTAGTTTTAGAATTGCACGTGTCAATCTAGAATTAGACTTTTACTTCAAAATTTTATAACAAAAAATCCCCAAAAAATTAATTAATTTAGGATGCTAGTTTTTTAGGTTGCATGTTTAATTGTGTGCAAATTTTTAAAAATTTGAATTTTATATATATTAAACAAAATCATCATGCATATTAGAATAGAATTGCATGTCTCATTTTAAGTTTCCATTTTAGGATAAATTGCATTTTTAGGAATAAAAATATCATGTGCACGTCATGTGAGATTAGGTTCATAAAATGCATGTCATGTAGAATTAGGCCCATTCAAATAAAAATTGCCCGTCATTATAATTAGGTCACTTTGATTTGCATATTTAATTATTGCATGTTCATTAAGAAAACACAAAAAAAATATTTTACTCATGTCATGTTGTTTAGAACACATTGTCATGCCATTTCATGTTAGATTAGATGCATTGCATATTGCATGATTTTCATTAAAAAAAAACTACGTGTTAGAAATCATATCTAGAATTTGTTGATATGAATTCCGATTTAACATTGCGAGATGCTTTCATTGCTATGAGGTAAGTCCCGCAATTTATTCGTAAACTTTCTTGGGTGTTAAATTGGTGGTTTGCGCACCCATATGATCACCTCACATGTTAGGAATATAAATTAAAATCAAATTCAAGCTGCCTGCAAAATATTTTTTGAAATAAAAAAGAAAAGGTACCGAAATGGCGTTAAAGAAATCTAGCGTAATCAAGTCCCCGAACTCATTTAATCTCTGGTTCGTAGGAGTGAAGTAATTCTCCCATTACTTTACTTGGGTTTCTAATCGACCCACCCAAAATAGATTAGTGGCGACTCCATGATAAAAATCATTTGCATATAAAGAACTTGAACCATAAGTCGCGAATTGGTATGGGCTTGGGAGAGCCCGAGTTAAGTCTAGGCTTAACAATCCATTAGCCGAACCCTTAGGTGGTCCAAACCCGCTTCGGGGAGGTCGCGACAGCTTGGCAACTCCGCTGGGGACTTGAGTTGAAACTCTTAGTAGACTTAGGCCAATTTTCTTTTTGAGAAATTTTTTTTTTTTGGCAGCGAGGATCCCAGGTACGTCCCTAACATTTAAGGTGTTAAATGTTCTTGCAGGATGGGAGGTATAAGGGGAAGTGTTTGCTAACATTTATTTTGCAGGGAGGTGTAGGAATGTATGGTTTACTTTCACTTATGAAGTGTTGCTTGATATAAATTGTCGTGCATGCCTTGCATCTAGCACTACACTATTGCACACACAACCCGCCGCCGGACTCAGGCCGCACTAGGACACTTAGGATGGTATTGAGTTGGATACGACTTCGACCGCGAGGCCGCGTAGTAGAGGTTGCCCAACTCAATCCCAAAAGTTTCTTTCTTGGTGTCAAGAATGTTTACTTCTACCCACGAGACTACACCGCATTAGGGTATCATTCTTGACTAAGTCGGAGTTAAGAGGGTTTGATTTAGTACGCGAGGCTGCGACTAGTCATCCTACCCTTTTAACTCCACTTTGCTTAGCCTTCCTAGTTAGAAATCGAACCCCACTTTTCATGTGCTTGTCTATGTGATTGCTTTAATCGCCTGGTAAAGTAAGTTCTCTACCCTTTACTCTTGCAATTTACTTACCTTATTATGTCTTTGGTCGGTCCATGACATTAGGTTGGTCGAGTCTTGGTCTATAAACAATGGGAAGGTCCGACATTCGATTCATGCCTGCACCAAAGGCTGAACTCAAATCATGGTGGGATCATCTCGACAATGATGGTCAAAGCTATGTGGAAAGTAGACTTGGTCGCCTTGTTCCCCTCCTTGATATCGATGTCCAAAGTGGCGTCATGCAAGCACTTGCTCATTTATGGTGCCCCCAAACATCAACGTTCATATTTGGTAAGCACGAGTTGACTCCGACTCTGGAGGAATATAGCATTGCCATAGGAAAACCTTTGGAATTGAAATTAATAAACCCACCCCTTGGATTAGAACCTGAATCAATTTTATCTGACTTTCTTAGGATGGAAAAGAATCAAATAAAAAGAGTGTTAAAAGATAATTGTCATGCATGTCATTTCTCCTTCCTAGATCGAAGTTTTGTTAATGCTGACACTCTTTTAAAAAGTAAGATTTTCCTTCTAGCCTTCTTCGGATTAGATGCATTGCATATTGCATGATTTTCATTAAAAAAAACTGCGTGTTAGAAATCATATCTAGGATTGTTGATATGAATTCTGATTTAACATTGCAGATGCTTTCATTGCTATGAGGTAAGTCCTGCAATTCATTCATCGCTTTCTTAAGTGTTAAATTGGTGGTTTGCGCACCCGTATGATCACCTCACATGTTAGGAATATAAATTAAAATCAAATTCTAGCTGCCTGCAAAATATTTTTTGAAATAAAAAAGAAAAGGTAGCGAAAGGGCGTTAGAGAAATCTGACTTCAATTTGAGCTCAATTGGATTTATTTGGAAGATGATTGAATGGATTTGAAGTACAAATGTCTAAAATTCGTATGCCATGCGATGCATGACATTTTGGACCATTTACCAAGCTTGTTGAGGAAGCTAGAGGTGGGAAATTGGCTGAGGGTGAGGGCCGGCCAAGGTGGGGGCAAGAGAGAGGAGAGCAAGACATGTGTTGAAGGCCTAGAGAGGCTTTGGGGTCCCCCTTGTTCAGCAACTCTTCTCCCTCCATGAAATCAGGGTTTCTCCATTGTTGTGGGCTAGAGAGACCTTGAGAGAACCAGAGGAAACCGAGCCATCAACCCTCTCCATCGTTGCACGCCCGCCGGAGCTCAAGCAGCCACCGTTGACCGTTGTTTCCCCCTCTATTTTCCTCTCGTTCTAGTTTCTGCTCCAGCCAACCTTTCGCCAAAGATACGAGTGAAAATTTGACTTCCTAGATGAATCAACCAACGAGCCACCTATCACCGTGACAAGGACATCCAGAACGTTCTAAAGAGCCTAGTTTCGCCTTGAATGGAGCCGCCGACTGTCTTGTACACCGCCAAGAAGAAACTGGCCATTAATGTCGGTCCGCCTAGTAGTTCACCCTAGGTTCGCCATTTCAGTGTTTTCTTCTGTTTTTCTTCCATTCCGACCATTCTCCACCCATACCAACCACCAACAGGTCCCCACCGACCCCTGGGAGCTGTCGGTTGCCGGCCAAGCCCTCGCCGGAGCTCCGGCCAAGCCCGTTCAGCTTTATCTCTCCTCCGACAGTCCATTTTTTCAAAGTTGCAGAGGGAGTCCGAGATTGTGGTTGTTATTCCAGCCTCGGGACCGCCTTGGATTGTTGTGGTTGAGGCCCCGATTCGTCACCTCCATCGTGCGCCGCCCTCAAGCCGCTAGAAAGCCGCCGGAGTCGCCATTTCTGCGCCAAACCACCGCCGGTTTCAACCTTTTCAACCAAAGATCAGAAGAGAAAATCAACAAGGGTTTTCGATCTTCGAGGCCCATTTTAAGTTCCTTCTTGGCCTTGGTTGGTGTTGCCGCTTCGAGGTTTATCGCCCGCCTTGGTGTCGTGGTCGCCGTGGACTCACCGGAACGAAAAACCAATGAGTTTACCTTATAATCATTGCTTAGTAAGTTAATTATGCTTAAGGGGTGTTTAGATTAGTCTAAGTATGCTTAGGTGGTTAGATTAGATTATTTAAATGTTAATTAGATTAGTTGTATGATTAGTTTAGTGGTTGATTAATTAGGGCTAATTGTATGTTTAAATTAGTGTAATCTAGTTTAAGCCCTAATTAATTATTTTTAATTTCGGGATGGCCAATCGTTAGAATTTTGCATTGATCGCAACAGTGCGATTAGTTTGTGCTAATTGTTTGTTGAATTGAAAAATTGAGTGATTGATAATCGTGGTTAGTAATTCCAATAATGTGGAATTGAGTGGAATTGGAGAAGTTTTGGTATTTAACTTGAAAATACTCGGTGTCGACTTTTGGCACCGTTGGTTTATAGGACCAGTTTGAATTGTTGGATGTTTTTGGATTGTATATCCAGTTCTATGGCTTATTATTAAATGATAGTATTGGAAAGATAGATAGTATGATTGAATTGAATCATTTGATCAATTGTTTGATTGAGAATTGAATTGTACTGATGTGCAAGAAGGGACTGAGGCGAGGTAAGTCATCTATCCTCTTTGTGTGGCTAGAGTGCCTTGGGATATATTTTCTTCTTAATCGAGTCTTAGAGGGTAGGACTCGCTGAGACATTGTCTCACCCTGTCGTGGGCTCAACATTTTCAAGTCCTTATATGGCGGTCGTAAAGGACCCGAAGCCATGGACATTTGTGGAGGTAGAGACCGAAGAATTAGCGAACGTGTTTGACTAGTTGGTCATAGGACAATTCCCTTTTTGTTGAGCCGGTCTATTTTGTAGGCAATCTAGTGTTGTATATAAACCTATGTGTTTATAAGAAAGCTTGATTGGTTGTGATTAATTACCTGCTTTTCTATCCCAAGTTAAATGTTGTCAGGGGATTTGTTTCGCTTTCGCATGCGTAATAAAATGAATGGGTCAGCAACGCGTCTTGGGAAGTTACAATTGTATCGACCAAAGGGGATGTTCGCACGCTCGAGGTTCGAGGCATGACATATATTCCTAATAGAGAAGGGGGAGAGCATCACCGCCGACTGCTTGACCTTTGTCAGCTTGAGGTTGGCTTAAGAGGGGTAGAAGACTTCAAAACCAAAAGAGCTAACTCAGGGTCAGGATGCTTCGAGTGGTTGATCTATAGAGAGACAATTAAAGGCCCATAGAGCTTCAACTGCTTTGGGGTGTCCAACAAGGCAAAGGAGCTCTTTAGCAAACGATCTTCCTCATTCGAGCTACCCGGCTCATCAACCAGGTCATCATTCGAGATAGAGGAGGGGGATGGGAGGCCGAAACCAAAGGGTGAGAGGCACCGGGTGGAGAGGAGGAAGCCAAGGTGGGAGGAGGTTGAGAAGAGCCCTGATCCAATCGTTCCATAATAGGAGGCATCGAAGGATAGGGATTAGCACAACTTGCAGACGCAGGCTAAGATGGGCCAACGTCCTTAGGCTTAGAGCCTTTCTTCTTCTTTTTACTCCAGGCTTGCACCCAACCTTCCCCATCAGTAGGAACTCCCGGCTCCACAATAGGGACAGGCTTAGGGACAATGATTCCAGGAGCTGTAGAGGGGTCGTAGCTAGGGTGGGGGGCTTTTCTCCTCCGGGCATTTGTGGCCAAAGCAACCATAAATTGAGCAAGAGAGAGGTTTCCACTCATATTCAACCTTGACCAAATGGGACTCCCCATTGCAAATGATCTCCATAGAATCATAGCACGGCTCCTTGGTAGAAATCTCTACACAAACACTCGCAAAGTAAATAGTCTTCCTCTGTTCTGTTCTCCGATCCACATAAAATGGCTTCCTGATAAAGCTCGTTGCCATGCTGATGCCAAGGACTGACCATAACGCAAATGGGAGATTTTTCAATCAAACCCACACAGGAATAGAAGCTTGGAGGTCCTTCAAATCCATAAATGGGTGCCATTGTTGAAGAACCAACGGGACTCTAGCCACCGTCCAAGGCCCTTCCTTCAGAATTTTCCTTCTAAAATTCAGGTCCGGGACATGAAGTAAGTAAAAACCATCTTCATTCATCATTACCTCATCAAGTTTAGCACCCCACAATTGTTTCAGAGTAGTTTCAATAAGCTTGAAAGGAAGCTTTCTACCAACAAAGAAGCTAACAAGACACTCATGCTAAATCGAGTCTACAACTTCCAATATCTCCTCAGACAATTCAACCACAGTTCTATTATCCATAATAGAAAGGTGTATGTATGAAAGATTATAACCTTTGACCGCAAGCTTGGCCACATTCGCCTAAGAACGCTCAGGGGCCGATTTGGGGCCCTTAGGAAGTTGCTCCTAGGTTTGAAGGCGAAAACCAAGTCGTCTAACTCTGCTGCACCCTCTACGATTCTAAGTGGCTTGAGGACCTTTGCACGTGCCCACCTAAGCAGGGGGTCGAACAGGGGAAGCTTTGCTTTGGGGCCAAGTAGAGGAAGGTCTGCTTTGGCTTTGAGCTCGGCTACTTTCAGTGAGCATATGGGCTTTACCCGAGGCCGGGCGGCCTCTAGCGGCACGAGGAACAAGGGATGAGCTTTCCTCGAGGGCATCCATGGAGAAAACCCATAAAAAATCCTAATCCAAAGTAGTCATTCTTACCCGATCAAGGAGAGATAGGTAAAACGCTTCAAAGGGCTGATGTGGAGGGAAGGACAAGTCAATCCTCCAAAAAGTAGCGCAGATGGATGGCTGGATCACCCGCACCAAGCCAAAGACTAGCCGGTGAGAACAGTACCTGATTCACCCAAATGGAGAGGAAAGTGAACAGTAGCTCCCGAGTGCATAACGTTATGCAATTTTTGTCTCTAATTGACTAGTAAACCTTCTACTAAACAAAGATGATCCTAAATAATATGCAGTGGATATCCTTTTTAAGCCAAATATTCAGGTCAACAACAACACGTCATCAATCATCATGAGTTCCGACCTTACTAGAAACATGAAAGATAAACCACCGTCTGACAACTACTTCTCCCTCCTTAATAATTGCACAAGCCATGTACTTTACATCCTTAACCCCTTTCACCAATTTGCAGCATCATTTTATCATTCTCTTCACCAATCACTGATACAAGCACTTAATGATAGTTACTCATCGTTTAGACTCGATGAAGAAAATGCTCGTGCTGCAACAATTGAATTGCAGTAGGAGAAACCTATTGTAATCAGTACAACCAAGGACTTGTTGCAGGTTATACTTATCATAGGTGACATCTCTCTTGTTGAGAGATTAGGATATTGTTTTAGTCAGGGTAAGACTATCGCAAGTGCTATAATTTTCGTATGATACTCACTTGAGTGCCATAGTTTTTTTGCTCATTTAAGTGCTATAAATTTGAAAAATTGATCACTTCAGTGTCATTGGTGATTTGTCTCATATAGAAATCTGACATGGACACCGATCGTCCTACGTAGTTTCCTTAACGCTAATGTGGACAATTTTAAATATTTTTTAAATAATTTTTTTGAATTTTTTATTCTCCTTTTTTTAAGGTCAGCAAGGGCCACCTTGTTGTCGGCTGTAAAGGCTTGGGCAAGGGCATTGTAGCCTTGCCAACCTTGTCCTTAGCCCTGATGGCCCTTGCCTAAATCTTTCAAGGGCCTTCATAGCTGAGGGCAAGGGTTTTGCAGCTGACAAGGGTCATTGGCCCTAAAAAAAAAAAAAAGGCAAAAAAATGGAAAACAAAAAAAAATTAAAAGATTTAAAAAAATCCATGTTCAATGGAAAATAATTAAAAAAGAAAATCCACATAAGACAATTTGCTGAAAGTGGCACTCAAATGATCAATTTTACTTCGAAGTGGCACTTAAGTGAACAAAAAAAAGTTACGATATTTAAGTGAGCAGCGTATGAAAATTATGGCACTTGTGTTGTTTTTCACCCATTGTAGTCACAAAAGTAGGATCTTTTTTAGTCAGTTTTATCCATAGAATATTAAGTATGATGTATTTATGGACCATGACGCTTATAAAGTAAAGCAACAACGTGTCAAAGGAAGATCCCTGGATTAGAAAAACATCCTAGCATTAGAACTTTTAAATGGACTTCACACTTACCTTTTATTGTGAGTCTCTTAATCTTTTCCTTCCGTAATTTTTTGACATCACCAAGTTGCCATCAGTTCGGAGGGCAGTGAAAATAAATGAAATTAATCACGACAAATTGAATTAGCTTATGAATCTAGCCAAGTTTCAGCACCTTCGCAAACCAAAAACTATGTATCTAGTGTTATTTCCCTAGATTTGACATGCTCGAGAGAGAGAGAGAGAGAGAGAGAGTGTGTGTGTGTGTGTGTGTCACGCCTCGATCCTTGGGCACGCACCCATCCCTTAACTGATCAATTAATAGTGACATCCTAGGACAATAAAACAATGGGATAGAAAAGTAGGACCAAAAACTCGAACCTAAAAACCAACACATTTTTATACAAAGCAAACCTCATAGTACATATTACAAGACTAGTAACAAGGTCAGATCTATCACACATAAATTCACAACTCAGGGTTTGCAAAATAAGGTGGGGTCTCAATCTTCGTCAGGGTCATACTCTGGATCCTCCTTCGACCCCTCTACAGGTTCTTCTTCAGGGTCCTCTTCGGGTTTTTCCTTGGGGTACTCCTCCTCGGGTTTTTCCTCAAGGTACTCCTCCTCCTCAACGATCTCTCTTTCCTCCATGCTCCAGTTGGAGTCTACTGCTGACTGCTTTGGAGACTCGGGATCATCCCCCAGCTTGGGATCTTTCGCATCAATCACCTATCCATCCTTAGGATCTACAGTCCCCTCCCCCCCCGCGAGCGCAGCCTCCAAAACATATTGAGGTACATCAGACTCTGGCATAGGACCCTCCATTCGGCTATCATGATTAAGACGATACCATGACTGATACCTATGAGGCACCCTTTCGAGTCCACCCACGTCGACCCAGATAGTGGATTTTACCATCACATACTCCAATCCTTTAGGGTGGGGGTGTATTGGAATATGATAATCTACTTCTATGACTTCTTTAGGAATACCAAAATGCATGGGAGGAGGGGGAGGTGCTGCTATCAAGGGACCTGAAATATTGTCCCATAACGGGGTGAGACTACGTCTCAGCAAGTTCTACTTTCTAAGATCCGATTACGAAGCCAATACGCCTTAAGGGCTGTCTAAGCACAACACAGTCGAGGACTTACCTTGGCCTTAGTTCCATCTTACAAGTTAGTATATATATCGAATATACACAAACCACATCAATTCACCAAATTAGATCGAACTATCGATCAATCGACTCAGTTGATTACATGTGATTACAATTTTCCCTTGATTGGCACATTCAATACTATCTATAAGTCCACCCATGAGAGGACTGCTCGTTCTAAGCTAATAAATAGATAGCATAGTTCTCGCTAAGCTGATTTATCAAACCCTTAAGTTGATATAGCACATGAATAATGCTCTTTCTAAGCTAATCATATTGCTCTCGCTAAGCTGATTAGGTATACTGCCCTCGCTAAGCTGACATATTTCTCATAGGCGGATATAGTAAACCGGTATATCTTTGCTCTCATTAAATTGACATATCGCCGTAGGTCGATATGGTATACCTTCCCAATTTTATAATCAATTCCATTCTTTTATCATTTTCGATAAAATAGCCATGGGTAGAGACACGGTCGGCCTTAGCTAAAATATCATAATTTCACTTTTTGAACATCCCACTAGTTTCAACAGCCCATACCATATTTTTGGTGTTATAAACTGACGCTTGGTAATTTTCCCATTAATACCAAAATCAAATAATTTAGGAATAAAATCCGAAAGTCCCAATTAAATCAATTTAGCACAACTTAATGCTCAAATAAATAAACAAACTGGACCACAATAATCAGCATAAAATTTCGATCGTCAGATATCCCAGCCTAATTTTCGAAAAATAAATAAATAAATAAATAAATAATTACGAAAAATATTAAATAAATGCAATAAATCCAATTTATGCTCCTAATGCCTAATTGGACGTCCAAACGGAACTAGGAAAATTTCAAAGTTCATTCAAAATTAATAACACGAGTCTACTCGTTAATGTTGCTAACCATTTATCTAACATGCATCGATAAGATACTAAATTAATCGTTCTACTCTAACCTATCCACCTAATTACAGTTAATTAAATCTAACCATCCCTTAAATGTCATTAACCAACTAATTGAGGATTAGTGAGCTCAACTCACTTGTTTAACGAACGGTTCGATGCAAGATGATGGGAACGTTGCGGGGCTCAACTTTCCTCAAGGCAGGCCTAGCGATTGAGGCTTGGGACCACCTCAAAACGGGCCTTGAAGGTGGTTGGATACCCACAAACTCAGCCTCTCTTTTGAGTTACAAAGATAAGGAAATAAGGTTGGTTAGGGTGGTAAGGCTCAGGAGAGGCAGTGGGGACGGTCTTGGGTCCAAATCAAGGCAGACCGGCAATGGAGGGAGCTCCGGTGGTGGCTAACACGGCTGGATGGTGACCCTGGACGCACGAACATAAGCTACTAGACGGCAGTGAGGTGCGGCAAGGCGCGACGGCGTGCGTGTGTGCGAGGAGGGCGAACGGCGGAGGCAGTGGCATTGTGCGGCTCCGGTGGCTAATGACTCTAGCGATGCTGCTAACTTTCGTTGGCTTCTTGCTGGTTGCTGGTGTGCGAAAATGGAGAGGAAGGTGGAAAGTAAAGCTGGCCGGTTGCTTGGTGAGGAAGAGAGGGGGATAGGGGTTCCACCAATGTCCAAATTTTCCATTCTATGGTCTCCCTTGACCATTCTCAGCCACCAGCCTTCCCTTGGCCTCCATTAGGCCACCAGTGCATCCCCCATGACCTTGAAATGGTCTTTTTTGGCTAGACAAGGGAGAAGTTACAAATTTGCAAGTGTTCTCCCTCAATTGGACACCTATTCTTGCTCAGTTCAATCTCATTTGGCCCATGCAAAGATCAAATTAATATTTTTTTCACCAATTGATTCCACTTGTATCTCAATTGCGCGATCAAAAAGTGGTCCCGGCATTTTTCTAAACAAAAACAGCCCTAAGACAATTTTTTCTCAAAAAATCTCGGGTTGCAGAAAAATCTTCTAAGATTGAGTCGACGTTCCTAGAATTTATTATAATATGACAAAATCTTCAATCTCTGAAATCGGACTCAATTTCGCGATTATTTTCCATTTGACGCGTTTTTAGCACGACCTAGACTACTAGGTAGCTTTTAGAAATTTTTAGCGCAAATGACTTGTGGTCAATTTTCTTCGAGCCACAATGAACCCACTCGACACATTGGCGACTCTCGGTTATTGTGAAAATCTCGAGGATTTATGGACATAGGATACCAAAACAATAGAAAAATCAGTTTAGTGTCGATTGATGGGAATTTTCCAATTTAGTGGTGTCATCCACGATTAGCCACACATCTCTATCGAATCGACCTACCTCTCATCTAAAATCAATTTTTAACTGTGCCGTAATGGCCTTCTAAAGATGAGCACGGTCGAATAGCCGATTCTTGGTCGAATTCTCAAGTCTATTGCATTAGAATCCCTTAATGGCTTCACCAAATAGTCTAGTTATTTCGAGAGTAATCAGCTCTGAGAATAACCCTATAGGTGTGTCAATGAAATGCCCGATTTATTTAGTAGAAAATAGGGTTGAAAATCTGGGATGTCACAACTTTTCCCCTCTTATAAAAATTTTGTCCTCGAAATTAAAACATTTACAAAACTTAAGCAAAAAGGTGGGGGTGCAAATGTCTCATCGACTCTTTAGTCTCCCATGTCGTTCTTTCAGTATCATTGTGTTGTAAGACCAGTTTGACCAATGGGATGGTTTTTGTACGCAGAACTTGTTAGTTTTTGTCCACGATCTAAACTGAGTTTTCAATGTATGACACATAGTCATCCACGCCCAATTCCTCAAAATTGAGCACGTTGGTTGAGCCAGGCTTGTATTTCCTCAACATTGACACGTGAAGACGTCGTACACTTGCGCCAATCTCGGCGGCAATGCAAGACGATATGCGCGGCTCCCGATTCTCCCAAGAATCTCAAACGGACCTTCATACCTCGGACTTAGTTTTCCTTTCTTCCTAAAGCGCGAAGTTCCCCTTATTGGTGACACATTCAAAAAAACGTGATCATCAACTTGGAATTCCAAAGGTCTCCGGCGCTTATTTGCATAACTTTTCTATCTGCTCTAAGTAGTCTTTAATCTGTTTCTGATCACTGCCACGGCATCCACTGACCACTGGACCAATTCTGGTCCTGTAATCTTTCTCTTCCCAACTTCATCCTAACATATTAGTGTCCTGCACACCCTACCATACAATGCTTCAAAAAGAGCCATCTGAATGCTCTGTTAATAACTGTTGTTGTAGGCACATTCCACTAGGTGTAGCTGATCTTCCCAACTTCCTTTGAAGTCTAGTACACAAGCTCTCAACATGTCCTCGAGGGTCTGAATTGTCCTCTCAGACTGGCCATCCGTCTGAGGATGATATGCCGTACTGTACAGCAGCTTGGTACCTAAGGCACTTCACAAGCTCTTCCAAAAAGCAGCAGTAAATCTTAGGTCTCTATATGAAATTATCATAACCGGCACTTTACGCATACAAACCACCTGACGTACGTACATATCTACGTGCCTATCCAAATTGAGGTCTTTTCGAACTACAATGAAATGAGCCGACTTTGTCAGTCTGTCGACTACTACCCAAATTGAATCATTTCCTCTTTGACTCCTCGATAATTCGGTCATGAAGTACATCTTGATATGCTCCCAATTCCATTCATGCATATCGAGAGATTGCAAAAGTGTTCTCGGCTTGCAGTGCTGAGCTTTGACTTATTGACATGTCAAACACTTAGCGACATGCTTGGCGATGTCCGCCTTCATACCTGACCACTAATAGTGTTGAAGTAGATTATGATACATCTTGGTACTACTAGGATGAATGTCATAATTACTACAATGAACTTCTAATAAAATCTCATCTCTAAGTTCCACATCGTCAAGTACAACCAAACGTCCTCGGAATCTTAGTATTCCATCATCAAAAATTTGAAAGTTAGCATTTCTTTTCTTAGTAGCCTCCTGTAGAATTTTCTGCACATCTAGATCTGTCAGTTGGAGTAACTTGATTTTGATTTGGACATCTGGTTTAATTTTGAGGGTGGCCATAAGACTCGAAAGGCGGCCTATGTAACAACCTGAATTTTCAGATTTCGTTTTCGATTAAATAAATCAGTCCTTTCATTGACGAGCCTATAGTGTTATTCTTTGAGCTGATCACTCATGAGATAACTAAACTATTTGGAAGCCATTAAGGGATTTTAATGCAATGGACTTAAGAATTCAACAAGGAATCGACTGCTCGACCGTGTAGATCTACAAAGGTCATTATGACACCATAAAAAATCAATCAAAGACCGGAGATAGGTTGATTCGATGAAGATATGTGATTAATGTGTGGGTGATTCCACCTAATTACAAAATTCACATTGAACAGCACTAGACCGATTTTTCTGTCATTTCTATACCCGGTACTTGTATTTAAAACCTTGAGATTCTCATGATAACCGAGAGTTGCCAATGTGTCGAAGATGTACATTGTGACTTGAAATAAATTGATTATGAGTCAATTGCACTAAAAATTCCTAAAAGTTACCTGGTAGACTAGTTCACACTAAAATCATATCAGATTGAAATTAATCGCAAATTTGAACCCAATTTCGGAAATTGAAAGTTCTGTCATGTCATGATTCATTTTGCGAACGTCGACTCATCCTTTGAAATTTTTTTTGGAGATTCCGGGATTTTTACAAAAAATCAATATGGACGTTGTAAAAAAATAATTGAAATTTGGATGGGCTCATTTGCTGGAAATTTGGACTTCCAAGCCGAGCCTTTAAGTGTCAGGGACTTACAGAAAATTGTTCTGGATTTTTCTTCAACGAAATCAGACCTCAAATGGGAGATATTGGAGAGTAAATTAAAGAGTATTTGAGTAAAATTCGGATCCATGGAAGGGGTGCAACACTTTGGCTTCAATTTGAATTTAATTGTGGCATTATCATCTAAGAAAGTATTAGGGGAGACACGTAATTAATGGAAGGGGTAAACCTTGTAGACTTTCTTCCCCTTTGGCCTCTCTTGCACATCTCTCCTCCCTTGTCTATTCCCCTCCATCTTCGAACACCGCCCTTTCTCTGTAACCCTCCTACCTCCATTTCCTGCTTTACTTTTCTTTCTTCCTAATTTTCCCTATGAAGCTGCCCATCCACCATCGAAATTTCTCCATCATTTCTTCTTTGCCGCATGCCTCTCCATCACATTTTGTTCCCCCACGCCGGTCAACAATCAAGTTTCTCTTCTTCCTTGTTTGACCGAAGCCTCCATGTGCATCCAGCAAATCAATCGAAGCTGCTTCTCGTCCCCAGTTCCTTTGCCTCGGTCAATGCCTCCTTGGTCTCCACCAGCTCGCTAGCAAGCTGCGAGTGAAGCTCGGAGACACCGAATAGCTGCCGCCCATCCTTATCCACGCAGCCAGCAAATCCAGCGTCTTCATCCACTTCCTCCCACGCCTGAGCATCGCCAGCTCCATCAAAGACTAGGCCCACAAATTCACTTCAGCAGTTTAGCCTAACAACCCAGTTTGTTGTTACCCAATATCTTTAGCCCATTGGATTTCAGCCCATTTTTAGCAGCCCAAGTGAATTCAGTTCAACCCAACTTCCAAGTCTAGTTGTAGCCCAATCTAGTTCTCAGTCTTCTTTTCAAGCCCATAAGATTCCAGCCCATCCAAAGACAAGCCCATGGGAATTTTGGCCCATCTCAGCCCACGTGAGCCCAGCAGCCCACTTCACAGTTCAGGCCCAGTATCGACCCAGTATTGTGCTGTGGGCTTGCAAGGCCTTTGGGCCCGATCCGAGTATCCATCAACACTGCCGAAAGTTCGAGTTTCGGCCGCCGTCACGTCGTCATCACGGTGAACCGATTTCCGCAATAAGCCGGTGAGTTTAAGCACTACACTCTTCTTAGTGGGCTAATAACGTTTAAGGGATGTTTAGATTTATTTAAGTGTAATTAGTTAATTATTAGTTTAGTTAGTTAAATTAGGATAGTTAGATTGTTTAATTAGGTGGTTAGAAACTATAAGTTAATTTGGTTAGTGTGTTGTTATATAGCTCGAATGTTTAGAATAATGTGTTTAGCTCAATAGGTGGTTAGATTAAAATTATTTAGCCTAAGTTAGCAATTTTCATATTTAATGTATTTATTTAATTAATTTTAGAAATTATTTATTAAATATTTTCTGGAAATTAGGCCAGGATAGCCGGTGACCAGAATTCCGTGCTGATTGTAGCAGTATGTTCCATTTATGCCATTGATTGTTAAATTGTGCAATTGAGTGATGGTTGTTATTTATGAATATTTAATTCAAAATGGCGGAATGTTGGTATTTAATTAGAAAATACTAGGTGTCAGGTTTTGGACACTAAAAGTGTTTTTAAGTACTATATCAAATTGTGGGATTTTAAAAGTGATGCTACAAATTTTATGGTTAGATCAGACCGTGTTCCCATACAAGATTATTTTGCCATGCATTTCTAATATGAAGAAAAGAGGCTGGGATCACTATTTTAATTGAGGCATTTGAGTGCAATGCACAGTATCTTGGGCCGAAATTGAATGAATGCATGAAAGATTTAAGATACCATCACGAGCCTTTGGGGCCGAATGATGCTCCTTCAAGAATGCCCCAAGTCAATGGATGCCGGTCATAGTGGAGGCTGGACCGATGCTCTTTTGAGAAATGCCATCTAAATGTAGACGTTGTCGTGCTCGACGGTGCGAGATGAAGCCTGATTATGCCGAGAGACTGTTGACTGTTGAATCGGCTGTGACTAATGGGTCATAAGCAATTTGAACGCATGAATGATTGAGTTGAAGGGCCTGATTAGGAGACGGAATCATGTGGTGCGGTATGGGATGTACCATAATGGTTTGGTTTGGTAATCGGGGCCCATGAATAAGTGATGATATATGTTTATATGTGTATACAATTTGAGATGTTCCAATGATGCCTAATTTCAATATGATTACATGCAAATTGAATAGTACTAACATGTAGGGTAAATACCGGTGTTACATGAGTTTTGAGGGAGATATGGTTAGACTGCATGCGGGTGTACTTTTCTCCTAATCGGAATTTAGGGGATGGTCAATTTAGGGGATGGACTTGCTGAGACATCGTCTCACTGGTTATTGTATAACCATTTCAGGTCCCTAAATGGAGGATTGTCAAACGAGGTGTAGGGGTTCTCAAGAAGTAAAGCTTAGGTTTTTCTTTAGTCTCGTCAAATGTTGATGGGTCTTCCGTCTCATTTGGACAAAGTGGGTGATAGTTCACCCTTTTGTTATTGAGAAGTCTGATAGAATCGGAAGAGATTATGCTCCCATGGATGAAGAGCTCAGAGCGTAGATAGACTAGAAGCTCTTTTTTTTTTTTTAAAATAGATCCATGTGGCATTAGACTTTTCTATATATACATGTCGTTGTATTATAAGTGTGTTTTGTGAAAATATTATCCTATGTTTCTATCCCATTTTTATGTTGTTTGGAAATTGTTATTACGTTTTCGCGTGTGCAATAAACTAAATAGGGTGGCGACACTTTCTGGGACGTCACAAATTTTATTAACCATCAAAGAATGTGCATGCACTCAGGATTCGGGTCGTGACATCCCTGTTTAAGTGGTATCATAGCAAATTAGTGTTTAGAGTGATAAGGTGCGATGAGTCATGGGGTAGTTATTAGGAAATGCTTTTAATATGATGATGCATGTGAGTGATAGCTGATTGATAGTTTGATGGTAAAATCACTTAAATTCTAATTTGGTGTTGGAATAGGAGGCAAGTGTCTATAAAGAATCTGCGCCATGAGTGAGCAAGATCAGAGAACGCCTAGGAAAAAGGGCGATTGGACTCGTTACTCAGGCTAAGATGCCAACTAGAGTCGGTGCTCGAGGTAATAGAGGTAAAGCACCAACTTAGGCCAGTGCTAGTGGAGTAGCACCGTAGCCGGTTCTACCGGTTGGAGCTGGGATAGCAGCACCTAGTAATCTGGGAACTGTTGGGATCATGCAAGCGCTAATGGCGATGAGAGACTTAATGGGACAGTAGGTCCAGAATCAAGCTGCTGCCATTACTGCCGTCGCTACAGCTGCCGCTACTGCCACTGCCAATGCTGCTGTTGCTGCTACACCTGCTACTGCACTTGATGAGGTTCTGGCAGGGAATGTGGTTGTGGAGAGACCCATACGTAAGCTAGTGGAACGATTTTTGAAGTTGAGTCCATTGAGATTCACTGGTACGGGGATCCATAGACCGCCTCTCGTTGGATTCAGTATTTAGATAAGGCATTTGCTCTTTTAAGATGCAATGGGGAAGAGAAAGTAACCCTAACAGTCTATCAGCTACAGGGCAATGCTAATACTTGGTGGAGAGCCATCCGAGAGACCGTGTTTCCGGGAGGAGTAGTTCCGTTATGGGACGCCTTCCTTAGGGCATTCAACAAACAATATTTCTCTAAGAGCACCAAAGAGAAAAAAAAAAAATGGAAGAGTTCTAGCGCCTCCACTAGGGAATGATGACTATTGACTAGTACAAAGTCAAGTTTGCAAAGCCTTCTCAATATGCTCTAAGGCTGGTAGAGTACCCCCGAAGAAAAGGCTCAGAGGTTCAAGAATGGCCTCCGATTGGAATTGAAACAATCACTGGTGCCTTTTGATCTGATTGACTATCGGGAAATTTATTGTCAAGCTCAACTAATAAAAAGGGATCTAAACGAGCAAGCTGCCGTGTTAGAGGTTTAATGCAAACAGGAACAATATCAGGTTTGGGAAGAAACCCATGGTTGGAAGAAGGTATCATGTCCCACCTAATAGAAATGGTGGGGTGAGTAAGACAATGTCGAGCAATAATGGAGTTTGTCACTTCTATGGAAGGCGACTTAGATCTGCACCATGCCATGCTAGGACGGGAGCCTATTATGGGTGTGGCCAATAAGGCCACCAGGTCAGAGATTGTCCCAACAGATCAATGGGACAGTAGTTACCACCTTCACCACCGATGGGTCAGAATAGGGGGTATACACCCTTGAATGCACAGTAGGGTGAACTAGTTAAGCCTCTAGCACGTGGAAGGACATACGCCATCACCAGACGGCAGGCAGAGGACGCACCGAATGTGATCACAAGTACCGTTTCCTTGAATGATCATTCTGTGGCATCTGGGAATTTCAACCCAAAATATTGATTTTGAGGGAAACAATATTTGTCTTTGAATGGCCATAGGTACAATTACATCATCGGCCACGATACTTTATCTCTTGGACCGAACCCCCCTTATGAAAATGTTAATTGATTATGAGAATGTTAATTGATTTCTATAAATAAAAATAAAAAAAATCAAATGCCCTAAAGTGGTGAAGGAATTATGGGCTTATTATCGATATTTTTCTATGGGCTATTTAAATTGGACATAGGACGATTTGATAAAGAAGACTTTGTTCTTGACTATGCACTTTATAGATTTGATGGATTAATGTCACAAAGTCTTTTGGCCATTTTATTATGCAATTAGTTATTTATTTAAATGAGGATTAAAATGTATTATTAAAAATAAACTTGGGCCATTTAAGTTTGGACTTTAGGCCCAAGTGAGATGGGCCTAAAGTGGGCCATAAGCCCGGCCCATGTCGGCGCATGGAGGGGGGAGGAGGAGCCGCATGGCTTCCTCCAAGTGTCTTCAGCAAGGGAGACACTTGTCTCCTCCTTGGGGACAAGTGTCCATCATGCAAAATAAGAATGCATGCATATATATATATACAACCAAAAAGAGAGAGAGAGAGAGGGAGTGGCTGGTTTTGAGAGAGTGAGAGAGAGAGAGAGTTGCAAGAGAGTGAGGAGCCAAGAGAGAGAGGGAGAAGCCGAGCGAGGGAGGAGGTCCGCTTGTCTATCGCCGTCCATCCGCTCGTTTGTTGCCGTCCGTGTGCCGTTGTTTGCTCAATTTTGGAGGCAAGTTAGGATTGATTTCTACTCTTGCATGTGTGTCTTGCATGTGTGGTTGAATTCGTGGATGTTTAGAGGTAAGGAACCGAAGCTAGTGCGGCTTGTTCTTGAAAGATGCTTGCTGATTTCGTGTATACCGCCCGACCCAGAAACTTGTGGAGGCTTGCATGCATGTTTCGAGCTGGATTTTGACTTTGATTCTTTCATGAAAGTTGTAGACAACATCTTAAAATATACCATACTAAAATTTGGGACAAAATGGTTGAGATTTAACGGGCAAAACCCTCTTCCTAAGAAGACAATAGATCTGGAACTGCTTTGCTGACCTTTTGGTAGCTTTGTGGGTTGCATGTTGCTTTTTACCGAGAATTTCTCTTCAACTTCTTCATGAAACTTGTATAGAACATCCTAAATACTAACATACTCAAATTTTAGGTAAAATGAGCAAGTGTAGCCTAGTGAATCGACTTACTCTTGAAGACGGTAAATCTGGAAACACGGTACTGGACACCCGAGAGTTCTTGGATCCATATGGTGACTATTCTTTGGAAATTTCACTTATATCCCTTGATTAAAGTTGTAGGGGACATTTTGAAGTAATACATATCAAAATTTCAGAGGAAACGAAGAATAATAAGTGGGTGAAAACTCGATATTTCGGAGATAGCTACACTGGACGTTTTGGTGCTAGAATCAGAAGCTTCGGATGACTATAGAAAATTTTCTAGAACGAATCTGGCATAGATGTCTGCATGAAAAATTTACTTTAATGTCTTCAATATAACCTGGTAAAATTTCATAATTTTTGGAAGTTGTTCGGGTATTTTAATCGAATTATTCAAAAACTGCGCATTCTGTTTCTATCCGAAATTGCATGCTGTATTTGTATGAATTATATCTTCTTGTGTGAAACTTTTTTGGGCATGTGTTCTTCATGAAATTGTTATCTTATTGACTTGCCTATCACATGTCTTGATTTCATGATTTTTGAAAATCATATGGATATTTAATTTAAATATTTTCTAAAATGGTACAAGCTGGAATTTAGTAAACTTCAAAAAGGCATGAAAAATGGACAATTTTAAATTATATGGACTCCATGAATTGTATTGTTATGGATGATTGTGTCTTGCTGCATGTATGATGATGATTTGAGATGCATGTATGAATTCAAGGATGAATATGATCTTGATTGCCATCACATCACATGCCACGTTAAAATTGAACTATAATTGAAGATGTGAATTGAGATAAGTGAGAAGGCCGTCGGAGGTGTGAGCCGACGATGCCCCGGGAGTGTCGGGATGCCCGGTGGTATATGGTACGTAATTCTAGGGGAGGCCTGGTGGTATGTCGGTATGTAATTCCGGAGGGTAGGGGAAACCATTTTCATGGCGAGCCCCGGAGATTTCCTCGGGAATTTCGAGATTCCCGGTAGTATACGGTACGTAATTCCAGGGGAGGATGCTTGGTGGTATGTCGGTACATAATTCCGAAAGCTCGGCAGGTATTGTGCCGAGGGATGCCTCGCAATGCTAGTTGGGGTGCGAGATGCCTGGCTAGAAGGGTACAGCTGGTTGCCCGGCAGGTATTGTGCCGGAGGGTCCTCGTGATGCCAGTTGGGGTACGAGATGCCTGGAGCGTGGGGATGCCGGATGCCCGATGAGGATTGTGCCGGAGGGTTCTCGCAATGCCAGGATTGGGCGCGAGTGATGAATGTGAGATGCAAACATTGGTCCCGGGAAAGAGAAATGTGGCGGTCCAATATGAAAGAATGAAATTGAGAAATTGAAATTGAAATATGCATGAATATGCATGATGGTGCATATGCATGTGATATGAAATAATGATGATATGTGCATGGATGCATGGTAAGGATGATGGCACATGTGATATGATGATGATGAGTGCATGGATGCGTGGTAATGATGATGGCACATGTGATATGATGATGATGAGTGCATGGATGCGTGGTAATGATGATGGCACATGTGATATGATGATGATATGTGCATGGATGCATAGTAATGATGATGGTACATGTGATATGATGATGATGAGTGCATGAATGCATAATAATGATGATGGTACACGTGACATGATGATGGTAAGTATATGGCATGATGGTGATGACTATATGATGATGTATGTACATGAGGTGTGATGACATGTGCATGATATCAAGGTAAATTGTGCATGGATGCTTTAATGACATGTAATGTTATGATTGTGATGATTGTGGGGCATGATGCATTGAGTGGTTTATTGATCATTTATCTACTGAGTGGTTGTACTCACCCCTTCGAGGACCAACCTTTTAGATTAGTAAATGGATTGAGCGGTTTGATATGATCGCGAGGAGGAGGATAGCAAATGAGGGAACTTTTGGACGCCGACACTGGTTGATGGACCTTAAGCATATGATTGTGGGAGGAGATGTCGGTCATCTTTTGAAGTATAGCCGAGTATAGAAGACTGCGGCATTTTGATGTATCGATGAATGATGTCCATCTGGTTTAAGTAAATAAAAGTGTTCGGCTTTAACTTTTATAAAATGTTTAGTTGTTGTGCATTGTTTTCTGAAAATAGAGAGGGGAGTTGTTGGATGTGCTTCCGTATATAAATTGTGCGGGGGACCGATCTAAAATATGTAAACCCCCAGGTTGTATGGACTCGCGGCAATTGAAATGGTATCAGAGTGACATGTTATTAGAAAAAAGTAAATGGTAAGCGAACTGTGGCAACCTTAACCGGATCGGGGGCCGTCAAGGGGTACCACACATTCAACATACGCTTTATTTGACCCTGGTGCAACTCATTCATTTATAGCTGAACAATTTATTAAGTTAATAGGATTAAGTCCTAAATTGTTGGAATTAGTTGTTAGTATATCAACGCCTTTAAAAGATAAGGTATTATCTACGATGGGTTGTCCTAGTTGCAAGTTGGTGATTGGTGAGCAAGAGGGGAGAATAGACTTGATAGTTCTAGCCATGTATGATTTCGATGTAATAATTGGCATGGACTGGCTCACCAAGCAACGAGCTAAGATGGACTGCTATCGTAAAGCGATTTAGTTCAACCTGCTAAAAAGTGAAAGTTTTGAATTTAATGGAAGTCGGGGAGGACATTTGATTACCCTAATCTCGTCACTTGAGGCAACCCGTTTGTTAGACAGGAGTTGTCAAGGTTACTTGGCGGTGGGAGAGCTAAAGATAGAAGACATTGCAGTGGTTCAAGAATTCCCATATGTATTCCTAAAAGAATTGCTAGGTCTACCGCCAGAAAGGGAAATAAAGTTTGTGATTAAGTTAGCTCCTAGGGCAGAGCAAATCTCTAAGACTCCTTACCGGATGGTGTTATCTAAGTTGAAGAAACTGAATGTGCAGATGCAAGAATTGTTGGATAAGGGATTCATACATCACAATACATCACCTTGGGGAGCACCAGTTCTGTTTATGAAAAAGAAAGATGGTTCGTTGCATTTGTGCATCGACTATCGTCAACTCCATCAGGTGACGATCAAGAACAAGTAACCACTCCCAAGAATTGATGACTTGTTTGATCAATTGCAAGAAGTGTCGATATCTTTAAAGATCGATCTAAGGCATCATCTGAGGATCAGGAAGGAGGATATACCCAAGTCAGTGTTTCGTACTCGGTATGGTCATTATAAATTCACGGTCATGCCGTTTGGATTGATTAACGCCCTAGCTACTTTTATGGATCTAATGAACCGTGTATTCAAGGAATACCTATATCAGTTCGTAATCATGCTCATCGATAATATCTTGGTGTACTCTAGAAGTTTAGAGAAGCCTGAAGGACATTTGAGATTGGTACTATAGACTCTAAGGACTCATGAGCTGTACGTCAAGTTCAACAAGTGCGAATTTTGACTGACTCGTGTTACTTTTCTAGGTCACGTGATTTTAGGTGAAGGAATCTCTGTGGACCCATCCAAGATTAAAGCAGTAATTAATTGGCCGAGACCGACATCAATGACGGGAGGCGTATGCAACTACTCTATTATGTTGCATCAACACACAACCCAACCCTTTGAATGATGCATCACTATAAATCTCGAATCCTCCAGGACCAAATGGAATCGTCAACACAAGAGTGGTAGTTAACTTTTCCTTAAGCTCTTGAAAACTACTCTTACACTTGTTTATCCACACGAATTTCTCTTCTTTCTTCAAGAGTCTTGTCAATGGCAATGCTAATGATGATAATCCTTTCACAAATCTTTTGTAATAACCTGCCAAACCCAGAAAACTTATGATCTCTATCGCTATAGTCGGTCTTGGCCAATTGATCACAACTTCAATTTTGCTTGGGTCCACAAAAATTCCTTTGCATGAAATCACGTGATCTAAGAAAGCAACATGAGTCAATCAAAACTTACACTTTCTAAACTTGGCGTACAACTAATAGACTCTCAGTGTCTGCAGCACTAATCTCATATAACTCTCATGCTCTTCATCACTTCTCGAATATACCGGAATATCATCAATGAACATGATCACAAAGTGATCCTGAATGGCAGCAGAAGCATTCGTCAACCCAAATGGCATCATTGTAAACTCGTAATGACCATATTGAGTACGAAATGTTGACTTAGGAATATCCTCCTTCCTAATTCTCAGCTGATGATATCCTATCCTCAAGTTGATATTTGAGAAAATTGATGCTCCTTGCAATTGATTGAACAAATCATCGATCATCGACAATAGATACTTGTTCTTGATCGTTACCTAATTGAGTTGCTGATAGTCGATGCACAAACGCAACGAACCATATTTCTTCTTTACAAACAGAACCGGTGCTCTCCAAAGTGATGCACTAGGACGAATAAATCCCTTATCCAAAAGTTCTTGCATTTATACCTTCAGTTCCTTCAACTCAAATAACACCATCCGGTAAGGAGCCTTAGAGATTGGCTCTATCTCGAGTGCTAGCTCGATCACGAACTCAATTTCTCTCTTTGGTGGCAATCTTGGCAATTCTTTTGGAAAAATATATAGAAATTCTTGTACCATTATAATGTCTTCCATCTTCAGCTCCTCAACTGTCGTATCCACGATGGTTGCCAGGTAACCTTGGCAACCCTCATCAAACAGATTAGTTGCCTCTAGTGATGAGATTAGGAAAATTGAGGGTCCTCCTCGGTTCCCTACAAACTCGAAGCTCTCACCCTCTAACGGGTCAAACTGAATCCCTTTGTGATAATAGCCCGTCATAGCTCATTGCTTGGTGAGCCAGTCCATGCCAATTATCAAATCAAAGTCATACATGGCTAGAACTAATAAATCTATATTCCCCACTTGCTCACCAATGCTAACTTGCAACCAAAACAACCCAAAATAGCAATGACTTTATCCTTCATTGGTGTAGATATGCAAATTGCCGACTCCAGCAATATAGGACTTAATCCTAACAACTTAACATATTGCTCGGCAATAAAGGAATGAGTTGCTCCAGAGTCGAATAAAGCATAAGCAGGATGGTCATTTAGTGTAACCATACATGTGATCACGTCAGGCGCAGCCTCTACCTGACCTTGTGTGATGGCATACATCGTGCCTTGAACTGGAGGTCTTAGCTATCCTCCTTGCGGTGCGATCTGTGGTGCATACCCCATAATCTGTCCAATTGGTGGCAGCGGCGATAACTATGGTTATCCTCTCGATTGTCTCGGACAATCTCTAGCCAGGTGACCCTGTTAGCCACATTCAAAATAGGCACCTGTCCTTCGGGGGCACGGATTAATACCATGTCGCCTTCCACATAAACGACACATCTCGATCTTATTTGGCACTAGCTTGCCAACTCCACCCCTCCTATTCGGTGGGACTTGGAATTTATTTCCAGGCATGGGCCTCTTTCCCTAGTGAATTCCATTCTCGATGAGAATTAAACCTCGATCTAGCCAAGGTAGCTTGCTTGTTCAAACATCTCTCTATCATCTGAGCTCAATGATAGACTTCTAAATACTCGATCAGATCTAGCGGTAGCAAGGGTTGCTTCAACTCAATACGAAAACCATTCCTAAATCTTCGGGCTTTCTCTTTTGGGTCCTCAACTAATCTCGGAGCATACTATGAAAGTTTGGCGAACTTGACTCCATTGATCAACGGTCATCGTCCCCTAACGAAGATGCTAAAACTCTTCCATCTTTTGTTCCTGAGCAGTACTCGAAAAGTACTGATCATTAAAAGCTCTGAGGAAGGCATCCCACACCGGGATCACACCTTCTGGGAACACTGTATTCTTGGTGGCTCTCCATCAAATGTTCGCATTGCCTTGAAGTTGGTATACAACCAATACCATCTTTTCCTCTTCATTGCACATCAGAAGTGCAAACGCTTTTTCTAGATCATGTATCCACAGTGAAGCAGCCTCGGGATCTCCAATACTCGTAAACCTTGGCGGGCTCAGCTTCAAAAACTGCTCCACCAACTTGTGGATTGGTCTCTCAACGACCACATATCATGCCCCAATTCTCGAGCGCGTGCCCATCCCTCTCTGATCGATAATATTTTGTGACTTCCCAGGACAAGTCGCCGACTCCTTTCATTTTATTACACATACGAAAGCGAAAATAAATCCCCTGACAGTAACCATCTAGATAGAAAAGTAGAACAACACATTCACAAACAAATATGCTTTTGATAAGCAATGGGTTTAGTTACAAAATGAGTCTGATCAATAGTTTACAAGAAGGTCGGCTCTCAAAAACAAATGTATTATCCTACGACATACTAGTTGGACCCAAACGCGAATCCTTCTAACTCCACCTCCATAGACTCAGGACCTGAGACCGTCCCCGCTCCCTCTATTGAGCCTTGCCGCCCTAACCAACCTTGTTTCTTTATCTTTGTAGCTCAAAACAGAGGCTGAATTTGTGGGTATCCAGCCACCTTCAAGGCTCATTTTGAGGTGGTCCCGAGCCTCGGTTGCTAGGCTTGCCTCGAGGAAAGTCGGGCCCCGACGTTCCCGTCGTTCTGCACCGAACCGCTCATTAAACAAGTGTGGCAACAGCTACGGTGACAAGTGCAACAACAGCTGCGGCCTCAGCAGCGGCGGCAACAGCAGCAGTAGCAGTGGCTTGAGCGGCAACCGCAATTGCGGTAGTAAATGCAACAACTTGATCTCGAGCCTATTGCCCCATCAACTCTCTCATAGCATCCAAGGCCTAGTCAATTCAGATGGTTCCCTAATCACCTGGGGCTACAACCCCAGCATCTACTAGTAGCAATGCCACTCTACTCGCGCTAGCCTGTGCTGGCGCTTGACCTCGGCCTCCTCGGGTACCAACCATGGTCAGTATTCTACTCTGAGTCACGGCCCTACTGGTCCTCTTGTTAGGAGTTCTAGGCTCTAGATCATTCATGGCTTAGTCTTTATCTACTAACGCCTGCTTCCAATTCCACATTGAATTAGAAACAGAGTGATCCAAACCACAAGTAATACTACCAATCAACTATCATAGACATGCACCAGTCATGAATTTAAAGGTCTTTCCTACCACTATCCATGTCCCTCGCACCTTATCACTCCAATCCCTGACCTTAGGCTTTGATACCACTTAAGTGGGGATGTCACACCCCAATCCTCGGGCATGCACCCATCCCTCAATTGGTTGATTAATAGCGACATCCCAAGATGCATCGCCGACCCCTTTCTTTTAGTATGCATGTGGAAGCATATAAAATAATCCATAGACAATAAAATAATGGGATAGACTAAAATCTCGAACCTAAAAACCAACACACTTTTATATAGAGCAAACCTCATAGGATATATTACAATACTATTACACATAGGTTCACAACTCAAGGTTTGCAAAATAGTGTGGGGTCTTAATCTTCACCGAGGTCATACTCTAGATCCTCCTCTGGATCCTCCTTCGACTCCTCTAAAAGTTCTTCTTCAGGGTCCTCTTCGGGTTCTTCCTCAGGGTACTCCTCCTCGAGTTCTTCCTTAGGGTACTCCTCCTCCTCAACGATCTCTCCTCCCTCCATGCTCCAGCTGGAGTCTACTGCTGACTGCTCTGGAGAGTCGAGATCATCCCCCAACTTGGGATCCTTCGCATCAATCATCGATCCATCCTTAGGATCTGCAGTCCCCTCCCAGAGTGCAGCCTTCAAAACGTATCGAGGAACATCAAACTCTGGCACCGGACCCTCCCTTCAGCTGTCATCATAGTGACGATACCATGACTGGTACCTATGAGGCACCTTTTCGGGTCCACCCACGTCGACCCAGACAATGGATTTTACCATCACATACTCCAATCCTTCAGGGTGGGGGTGTATTAGAATATAATAACCTACTTTTATGACTTCTTTAGGAATACCAAAATGCATGAGAGGAGGGGGAGGTACTACCATCTACAAACCTGAAATGTTGTCTCACAACGGGGTGAGACTACGTCTCAACAAATTCTAATCTCTAAGACCTGATTAGGAAGCCAATACGCTTTTTAAGGGCTATCTAAGCACAACACGGGTTAGAAGACTTACCTTGGCTTCAATTCCATCTTGCAAGTCAGTATATATATCGAATATACACAAACCACATCAATTCACCTAATCAGATCGAACTATCGATTAATTGACTCGGTCGATTACATGTCATCATGACTTTCCCTTAGTTGGTACATTTAATACTATCTATAGGTCCACCCATGATAGGACTGCTTGTTCTAAGCTAATAAATAGATAGTATAGCTTTCGTTAAGCCGATAAATAGTGTCTTTGCTCTCGCTAAGGTGACATATCAAATCCTTAAGTTGATATAGCACACGAATAATGCTCTCTCTAAGCCGATCATATTGCTCGTTAAGGTGATTGGGTATACTGCTCTTGCTAAACTGACATATCGTCCGTAGGCCGATATAGTATACCTTCCCAATTCTACAATCAATTCCATCTTTTTATCATTCTCAAAAAAATAGCCGTGGGTGGGGACACAGTTGGCCTTAGACAAACTATCATAATTTCACTTTTTGAACATCCCACTAGTTTTAATAGCTCATAACATATTTTTGGTGTCAGAACCGACATCCGTTAATTTTCTCATTAATACCAAAATCAAATAATTTAGGAATAAAATCCAAAAATCCCAATCAAATCAATTTAGCACAATTTAACGCTCAAATAAATAAATAGATCGCACAACAATAATCAGCATAAAATTTCGGTCATCGGCTATCCCATCTTAATTTCCGAAAAATAATTAATTAATTAATTAATTACAAAAAATATTATATAATGCGATAAATCCAATTTAGGCCCGTAATGCTTGATTGAACGGCGAAACGGACCCATAAATGTCACTAACCGCTAATGTCACTAACCATGTGTCTAACATGCATCGATAAGGTACTAAATTAATCACTTTACTCTAATCTATCCATCTAATTGCACTTAATTAAATCTAATCAGCCCCTAAACATCATTAACCAACTAATAGATGATTAGTGAGTTAAACTCACTCGTTTAACGAGTGGTTCGGTGCAGAACGACGGGAACGTCGGGGCCCGACTTTCCTCGAGGCAAGCCTAGCAACCGAGGCTCGGGACCACCTCAAAATGAGCCTTGAAGGTGGCTGGATACCCACAAATTCAGCCTCTGTTTTGAGCTACAAAGATAAAGAAACAAGGTTGGTTAGGGCGGCAAGGCTCAATAGAGGTAGCGGGGACGGTCTCAGGTCCAAATCGGGGCAAACTGGCGGTTGAGGGAGCTTCGACGATAGCTGGCACGGCTAGATAGCAACCCTGGACACACAAACAAAAGCTGCTGGATGGCGGTGAGGCGCGGCAAGGCGCAATAGCGTGTGTTCGTGCGAGGAGGGCGAACGACAGAGGCAGTGGTGTCTGCAGCTCCAGTGGCTGTTGACTCTGGCAATGCAGCTGGCTTCTTATTGGTTGCTGGTGTGCGAAAATGGAGAGGAAGGTGGAAAGGAAAGCTGGCTAGTTGCTTTGTGAGGAAGAGAGGGGGACAATGGCTCCTCCAATGTCCAAATTTTCCATTATGGTCTCCCTTGACCATTCTCTGCCACCAGCCTTCCTTTGGCCTCCATTAGGCCACCAATGCATCCCATATGACCTTGAAATTGTCAACTTTGGCTAGGCAAGGGGGAAGCTATGAATTTGCAAGTCTTCTCCCCCAATTGGACACATATTCTTGCTCAATTCAATCTCATTTAGCCCATGCAAATTCAATTGGCACCTCAAAGGTCAAATTTATATTTTTCTTCACTAATTGATCCCGCTTATTTCTCAATTGTGCAATCAAAAATGGTCTTGGCCTTTTTCTAAACAAAAACATCCTTAGGATGAATTTTTCCCAAAAAGTCTCAAGTTGCAGAAAAATCTTCTAAGACTGAGTCAACATTCCTAGAATTTATTGTGACATGACAAAATCTTCAATCTCTAAAATCGGACTCAATTTCGTGGTTAATTTCCATTTGGCGCGTTTTTAGTACGACCTAAGCTACTGGGTAGTTTTCAGAAATTTTTAGTGCAAATGACCCATGGTCGATTTTCTTCGAGCCATAATGAACCCACTTGAAACATTGGTGACTCTCGGTTGTCGTGAAAATCTCAAGGATTCAAATACGGACACAGGGTACCAAAACGATAGAAAAATCAGTCTAGTATCGATTGACATGTGTCACCCACGATTAGCCACATATCTCTGTCAAATCGACCTATGTTTGATTTCAAATCGATTTTTAACTGTGCCGTAATGACCTCTAAAGATGAGCACGGTTGAATAACTGATTTACGGTTGAATTCTCAAGTCTATTGCATTAGAATTCCTTAATGGCTTTCCTAGATAGTCTAGTTATCTCGAGAGTGATCAGCTTTGAGAATAGCCTTATAGGCGCGTCAATGAAATGTCCGATTTATTCAGTAGAAAATAGAGTTGAAAATCTAGGATGTCAGAGAGAGAGAGAGAGAGAGAGAGAGAGAGAGAGAGAGAGAAGTTGTTTGAGGATTTTGGTGGTTGAGTAAGATGTTTGATACCTTCGAACGAAAAAATTGGTTAGGCGCAGCGAGGCGGAAGTAAGATGACATTGCCTCTTCGGTTCCGATCAAGTTCACCCCCCGCCCCGGCTTCAACATCATTTTTGAAAAGACGAAATAGACTCCCACTTTCCATATTCTTGTAAATCAAGAACATGTGTACCCAACGTATCAAGAACTTTGGATCACGTTTCACAAGAGTCGAACCTGATAACGATCATTTAGGGAGAATAATAATTTATGAATAGCATTAGGAACTCTCTTTCATAAGAAGGGTACTTAAGAAAAACAAAAAGTGCAGCATATGAGATTTTAAGGCAGAAGGAAGAGTAATTTTATGATTTTTAAGGTTCTTTCTTTGAGAGTTTTCTGTTGATGGGATTCCTCGTCTTTGCGTCCTTGTGTTTCATCAATTCTGATTAATTTAAAGGCTGCGTTCATTATCACAAAGCTTCAAGACATAAATCAATTTATACGATCGAGTGTTTTTATAGTGGATATGTGACATCCTGATTTTCAGGTCCCGATTTCGATCGGATAAGTTGGGCTTTTCATCGTCACGATTATAGTGTTTTTTTTCGGAGTTGGCCACTCACAAGATAACTAGACCATATGGGGAAGTCATTAAGAGATTTTAAGGCAAATAGACTTGAAAATTTGACCAAGAATTGACTTCTCGACCGTGCTCATCTGTAGAGGCCATTACGGCACAGTATAAAACCGATTTGAGATCAGAAATAGGTTAGTTCCATTGAGATGCATGGTCGATCGTGGGTGACTCCACTGAATTGGAAAATTCTCGTTGACTGACACTAATTTGATTTTACTGTCGTTTTGGTACCCTATGTTCGTATTTGAATCCTTGAGATTTTCACGACAATCGAGAATCACAATTGTGTCAAGTGGGTTCATTGTGACTCGAAGAAAATTGACAACGGGTCATTTGCACTAAAAAGTTTTGAAAACTACCTAGTAGCTTAGGTCATAATAAAAACGTATCGGTGTGAAATTAACCGCCAATTCAAGTCCGATTTCAGAAATTAGAAGCTCTGTCATGTCACAAGCTATTTTAGGAATGTTAGCTCATCCTCCGAGAAATTTTCAAAGATTCCGAGATTTTTACGGAAAATTAACAGAAATTCAGATTGGTCAAATTGAAGAAATTTTTGGACTTGCAAGCTGAGATATTTGATGAGGGGCACTTGTGAAAATTCTACAGGCTTTTTCTTCATTCAAATTGGAAGTTGAATTGGAGAATTTCAGGAAGAATTGAACCCAAAGTTGTGAAAATTTGGAGCTATGGAAGGTGTTGGATTTTTTTTGGCTTCAAATTGGGGTAATTTGTGGAATATAAAGCTGGAAAGTATTAAGGGACTTTGAGATAGGCTTGAACACCAAAGGGGGAACCAAGCATTTAGGTCTTTGGATAATCATGTGGACTTTTGGTCTCTCTCTCTCTCCAATCTCCTCATGTTTGCTAGCTGTTTCCTTTCCACTTTCGTGCGCGAGCCTTCCCCCTTAAAACAGCTGACCACGAGGACCCCTGCTTCTCCATTTTTCATTTTGTTCTTCTTCAATTCCTACCAATCGTTTCTTTCATTTGTTCCTCTTTCCCTCGAGCAAAACCGAAGCACCACCTTCCGTTTTTCCAATCCATCGAAGCTTCAGTCAACGTAGCAAGCTCCCAAGCGGTTTTGTTGACTCCATGCTCGCTGCTCCAACATCGGTCCCTCTTCATCCGTGCTCCACTACCGAATCAATCCAGCGAAGCTGAAGCAGCTCGCCCTCTCTCCACTTTGGCTTATCCCCTCTGCCGTGTGTCTCCTGGTTGTTTGCCCAACAACCGTAAGCAGCTTCATCTTCGCTGCTTCGTTCTTCTTCAACGTTGCTACTTGAAGACTCCAACGAAGTAGCTGTCCACGAAGACCGAAACACCCCTAATTGAGAGCTGCAACCCACGTGTCCCCAGCATTTCCTTTGTTCGTTGCTCCTTCATCCAGCATCAATCAACCAAAGCAGCACCTCCAGCAAATTCGGCCCAGCACGTTTGTGCGTCTTCAGCCCACACGATTTCAGCCCAAATTCGGTCCATCTCAGCTTGAGTGAGCCCAGCAGTTGGGCCATTGGAAGCCCACGAAAATTTGCAGCAATCCAGCCCAGTGAAGCAATTACTCAGCCCATTAAATAATTCCAACAGCCCAAGTCTTAGCCCAGCAGCAAGCCCACGCCTTTTAGAAACCCAGCAAAATCAGAAGCCCGCGATTTTGAGGCCCAAGCCCACGAAGTCAGCCCGCTTTAGGCCCAGTCCAATTCAAAAGCAAATCTCAGATTGGACTGGGATTTTTTGGGCCCATTTTAGGCCCGGCCCAAGTCCGCCGACGCCGCCGAAGATTCAAATTTCGGCCACCGTCACGCCGTCGTCGCGGTGAACTGGTTTTCGTAATTAACCGATGAGTTTATACTCTAAACTCTGCTTAGTAGACTAATGACGTTTAATGGGTGTTTAGATTTATTTTATTAGGAATTAGATGGTTAGTTAGATTAAATTAGAAATTTAATTATTTAATTGAGCATGTTAGGTGGTTAGCATGGTTTAGCTAAGGTTTAAATAAATTGTACTGTTTATCTAGAAGGGTTCGGGAATTTTCTAAGTCCATGTTGGTATTTAATTTAATAATGTTGGCCTAAGTTAGTATTTTTAGAAATTAAATTAAATTGAATTAATTAATTATTAATTATTTTTCTGGAAATTAGGCCGGGATAGCTAGTGACCGGAATTTTGTGCTGGTTGCAATGGCGTGGTTAAATTCTTCAATTGAGTGTTAAATTATGCAAATTGAGTGCTGATTGAATTTTTGGTAGTTAATTCCAAAATTTGTGAATTTCCAATATTTATCTAGAAAATCCCGGGTGTCGAGTTTTGGCACCGAAAATAGTTTTTAGTACTATATGAAATGGTGAGATTTCAAAAAAGGAAGAATATCAATTTTTCTGGGTCAAGTTGACTTTGTACCCACACACGAGTAATTTCATGTGAATTTCTAATGCGAGGAAAAAGGCTAGGCTCACCATTTTAATTGAAACATTTGAGTACAATGCAAGGTGCCCTAGGTGATATTTGAGTGATCGTGTGATGGTTAAGAGAAATCGTCTCGGGCTGTTAAGCTGGACGTTACCCCTATTCGGGATACCCCCTAGACAACGGGAAGCCAATCGCAATAGATTCTGGATCCTATGCTCCTTTGGGAAAGCCGTCTAATAAAGAGACGTGCTGTGCTCAATGGGGTGAGACAATGCTTGGCAATGCCAAAAGACTACCGAGCAGAGAGTAGACCGTGCTATATGCCGAGATCAAAACTAGGAATGCATAATTAATTGAGTGTGGCATTTCAGTTATTGGAGCTTATTTGTTGCTCATGCTCTCATGTTGTCTATGAGATAAATTGTACTGACCTATAGGGTGAATCTGAGACGAGGTAAGTCTCCTTCATTGTGTGATTGTGTGATTAGGATACTTTTGGGCGTATTTCCCTCCTAATCGGGGTTTAGAGCTTAGACTTGCTGAGATGATATCTTATCCCGTTGTGGGACAACATTTTCAGGGTCGTCGAGTGGAGGACTGAGAGACGAGAGGAGTTGATGTGAAGTGTAGGTCAGCTAGGACTGTCTCTTTTTGGAAAGTTGGTTTTTCGTATCCTGCTTTTCTATCCTAAGATGATTATTGTCAGGGGATTTCTTTTTGCTTCCGCATGTACAATAAAATAGAAAGGGTTGGCGACTCGTCTTGAGAAGTCGCAAATTATTATCGACTAAGTAGGAATGGGCACGCACTCAGGATTCGAGGCGTGACAGGATAAACTCTGATTCTGCTACATCGTGATTGCGAAGTGGCAGGCCTTCCATCGTACACTTCACGATTAAATAATGATGATTCAATTAGTGCGCTTACATATGGAAGCTGGACAAATTCAATAAGTCAAGGTCTTCGTCCAGCAGGCACCTCAAAAGTCAACAAGTCAAGGTCTTCGGACATGTATTGATTGCTGGACGAATCCACACCATTCGTCTAGAGTAATCGTCGTCTTTTGTTGTTTTCGTGATGTCGGACCTTTAGCCATCGAAAAGGAAACGTTGGTCAATTTGCCGTCTTTGATTGACTAGCAAGCCTCAACTAAAACGAAACGATCCGGAATAATACGCAGGGAATATTCTTATGTTGCCAAATATTCATGGCAACGACAACACATTATCACTTATCATACATTCTGATCTTACTAAAATGATGAAAAATAAACAACTGTCCGACAAAATGCTTCTTCACTCCTTAGCAATAGCTACTTAGGTAAATTCTAGCCTAGCTAGTATAGAAATTTTTGGCGTGACTTAAAATTGCAGAAGCAGTATACTTGATATAGCTCAAACACGTTCGGCGATTCGCAGGATCATTGTATCAATCAACTCTTCACTTGTTGGAATTTATTTGTTAGTATTGGGAAAAGTACTTCGTGGTCCTTGCTCTTTTTTGGGGCTCGACGACGTTCCAATGATCCACCTTCCCACCATACTCATTGATTATTTTCTTGGAGCTGCGAAGTGAATTGAATGGAATGGCTGGGCCAACGCAAGTCTTGGAGCTAGAAAAGCTTTCCAAACTCGTTTCATTGTGGGTCGTGACTTCGGATCACTTCTTAAGCAAGTAAGCACCAGAGAAACTACCAAAATGATATATCTTGCGATGGAATTCGCTCTTGGGATTGGCAAGTGCAGGTCTAATATTTGATGTAGCATAACTTTTTTTCTAACGATTGTCGAGGGTGCTCACCCATTATTATTTCATTGTTACCACCCAAAACTATATGTGTCACATTTCTCATTGACAACAAAAGTGTAAGCAAGCTCTGAAAAAAAGAACAAAAAGTTTTAAAATTAGATGAGGCTCAAAATCAAGTTGTCAATTTAGCCAAGCACTATCAACCAATAAATTTATAAGCACGATGAAGCATCAACAGTGTTGTTCACCACATGAGGGGTAAAATATATCAAATATAGCCATGTACCTCTAGTAAAAACATTCTAGAAGTGTCAGGATCATTGCTCACCCGGTGCTATATGTCCACGAAAACCTACAATATTTCTGTGAGATTGGATGAGAAATTAGGTTTTATTACCATGCCGAAGTTTGATACTTAAAGCTTGTAATTTGTGGTTGAGCAAAATATTGTTCCTAGATATGTCAACAATTGGCCAAGCACAATCATGGTACAAGTAAGACAAGGCATGTGTAATATCCTAAACAACATTGATTCTTTTAAACCAATCTAGTTCCACTGCTTCGATTTCATTTCTCAAAGCATAAAATAGACTCTCCCTTTTCATGTACTCATAAATCAAGAACATGAATCGCTTGTATAAATAGAAATCTTGGAGCTTAATTATGCTTCTATGTCATACTTCTGTTAAGTGTTTCACTTCATTTCGGAAGCTCTTGTCAAAAGATGGGTCCTTTGTTTCTAGACAGTGAAGTTTTTTTCAATCCCACTATTTTCCCATTGGGCAAGTGTGCTCTATAGACACTATCATAATTGCTGGTCCTGATGCAATATTTGATGGTAAAATATTCTGTTTTATTAATTATGTCTTCATTTGCAGTTCTCCCATCATAATTACATATTGACAAGAAATTTCCATTTTTTTCTACTATCTCTAATCACATACTCTTCATTCTACACCGAGATATGAAGCAAGACCCAAGAAATATCAGTAGTATAGCCATAAGTTATGTAATCAAGTCATATCCAAAACCTTACACATGATAATCACAGTTACAAGCTTAATAGTAGGCATTCTCCTAGAGCCTTTCAAATCTTTTGGGTTATTTTCTCCTTAAAGTGGAAGCCTTTCAATTTAGAATTATGCTCAAAATTGATCAAGCACTTAGGGCTCTACCTTAGGGTTTCGATTGTCTTTAGAGATGAATGCCCTTAATGCATGCTTTCTATATGTTGATGGTTTCCTTTGTCTTAGTTAGCAATGGCATGCTCCTTATTTGATAATGCTAGATTCTTACTCTCCCGATGCAATTTATTTGATGTGACTCCACACCGATTGTTATATTACTGTTTGTGCAAGCGTATGGTCACTTTCCATGTTAGTGGATTGGTCTAAAATTAATCTAAACAACCTAGCAAAAATATATATTTTTTCAAATAAACAAGATTTGGTATCAAAAGAGCGCTAATTATTTAATTAGCGTAATCAAGTCCTTGACCTTAGATTTTCTAGTTATGTAGGAAGTGAAATACATTTTTATGTCTCACTTAATTTCTAGCTGACCCCAATAGGCTAGTAGTGACTTTTTTATTACAAAATTCTTATGAACATCCCAATGTGCAGAAGGTATGGGCTTGGGAGAGCCCATGCCTTCCATCTTTTAAGCAATATTCCTAAATCTATTCCCTGTCCCAAAGGGGAAATCGCAACAATCACATGTCACAAGTCATTGAGAAAGGTCCTCCCCCGGATGTAACACGGCGGATGCAATTTCTCCTTTATTTACTTTTCCTCTAGTATTTTGTCTTATTCTTCGAAAGACTTCAAGACGCCTCGAAGTCTTCTTGCACCGAGAAAGCGGTACGAGTCTCATATCACCGTCACCACATCTCCCTATACTCGACATTACATGGTCATGAGGCGTTGGGCCCATGGTTTTAGTGTAGATACAAGCCAAACGTGCATGAATCAGATGCACAAGATCCCACTAAATTTCAATTGTTAGATGACGGTTGTATTATATTTCTTGGGTTCGAGTACAGGCCAACCGTGTCTAAAGCGAGCATGAAAACGAAAAGGTCTTCTCACAGGTTAGTAGGAGGCACGTTCAATTTTAGTGGCGTAACACATGTTGCTTTTGTTTGATCTCATAGAAGGGGGACTTCGCATCTAATATATAGGAGAAAAAGTGGATCTGCAATAGGATTAACTAATTCACAAGCAAAGGACAATACAAATGAGTGAGTCTTAAGCTGAAGTATTCTAAGAATCTTACATCCTAAAGAAGTTTCGGCCCCTCCGTCGAGAAATAATAATACTCCTTCAAAAATCAATAACTTTCAACGATTCAATCAGAACTTAAACCACCAACAGGCATGCTACCTTGTTGGTAAAGGGATTGAGGGGTGGGGTTCAAGAGTACTGGACCCGATGCTTGATCTCCATGATTATCGCATATACATGTACATAGAAGAGAGGATAGAAGAGAGGAGTGAGAAAAAAAAGTTAGAACTTAAATGAGAACGCATTTTTTCAATGGTACTTGTACCCGTTCATCAAGAAGTCAAGGTCTTATGTGGAGAGTATGCAATTCGAGTGTCACTAGAAGTCATGGTCTTCGTGGTTTTATGTGTAGATTTTCGGACCGCGAGAACTACAACATGCAGCGGGTCCTTTGGGGTTTCATATGTTGATTTTCTGGACGACTACGTGTTTCATGGTTCGTGAGAAGTGATTGTCTTACAGAGACTTTTTGCCGATGTTTGGCCTTGGAAAATACTCATCTTTTATGGAGCGAAATATTGTATCAAATACACTTACTCTATGAGTTCATCTGAATATAATCAATTACATTATGGAAATTGTGAATGGATACTCGTGTTTTATATTGGAACTAGAGTCGGTTTTGTCATTTCTTGATGCATTGTTCATTGAAAAGAAGAAAAATAAACGGACGTCATATATAAACTGCATCTCACTCTTACAGCATAGAATGGAAAAGAGTTCTCCAAGACTTACAAATTTGAGAAAGCCATACTATTTTATATCCTCAATCACTTTCACCAAATTGCAGCTTCATTCTATCAATTATCCCTTTACTGGACAAGCACTTAATGACCCTTACTCAGCGCTCTGTCTTGATGAAGCTTCTGTTGATTCGCCTTCCAACCATGATCTATTTACATATCGGAGCTGAGCCAGTGAGATCTCATGGAAGGGCTTCGCCAATGGTGACTTTCGAGCTAGAAAAGCTTCTGAGACTTGCTTCATAGTTGGTCGAGACTTTGGATTAGCACTCAAGCAAGCAAGAGCTAGAGAAAATATCAAAACAATACTTCTTGCAACAGATTTCTCTCTTGGAAAAGGCAACCACCTGTCTAGAATTTTATGTAGCATGATATCTTCTCCAGAGGATGTCAACAAGATAGATATAATATCTCCTGGATGCTCACCCATCATTGTTTCCATTGCTACCACTCCAAAACTATATATGTTGCATTTCTCATTAACGACCAAAGTATATGCGAGCTCTGCAAAAAAAATACAAAAGGCATACAAAATTTTAGTAGTTGAGGCTTTGGACGGGATGACTACACCCGTAACTGCCCGCCCCGTCGCTGCACCTTGAGAGGCAACTTTTCCCTCTCCATCGTGCCCCGCATAACCATGTGCGGCACCCCATACTGCCCCATTTGCCCCTCCAATTTTCCTTTCAAAACAGTTATTTTATTTCCACAACAAAATGTTTAATAGAAATGAATGACTTAGTAATACCAATATGGATGTAATACAAAATCCAAAAATCTTACTACTCCGACATGCTTTTACTTAGATGCAACATAAAAATATAGTTTGAGACATTTTTATTCTAAAATAAGTAACCTAGTAATACTAACAATAGTAGCATACAAAATAAATATTCATTTTCCGAAAATATATAAATATATAGAAATGAATAAAATGAATACAGGAGTCAGAGCCATGGCATAAAAGGTGGTTCCGAGGGGACATTTTGCCAATCGTGGCACAACCAATCCTTAGCTACTATTGGCAAGTACAATAACAGTCTACAATTCACTGATGTGCATGGATAGCGAAACTTCTACAATGTCGTTTATTTGACTTCTACCTCTAGTAGTAACTTGCAGGGATATATATATGAAGCATAAAATGTATCCATAGGTGCCAGCGATATTTGCAGTGAAGTTAGATGAGGAATCATGACCTAGAAGTCTCTCGGTGCCAAAATATGATACAAAAGCTTGCATTTTACTGTTGAATAAAATATTATTGCTAGATATGTCTCGATGAACAATTGGCCGAACACAATCATGGTGCACGTAAGACAAAGCATGTGCTGTATCCTAGACGAGGTTGACTCTTTTGGACCAATCCAATTCCACGGCTTCAATATCATCTCTCAAAGCACATAATAGACTCCCATTTTCCATGTATTCGTAAACTAAGAACATGCATCGCCTGTGTAAGCAAAAACCATAGAGCTTGATTATGCTTCTATGCCTTATTTCTATCGAGTGTTTCACTTCATTTCGAAAGCTCTTGTCAAAGGATGGGTCCTCTGCTTTGAGATGGTGAAGTTTCTTCAATGCCAAAACTTTCCCATTGGGCAATTGTGCTCTATAAACGCGACCATAACCACCAATCACGATGCAATATTTTAGATCGAAGTCCTATGTTGCATCAATTATGTCTTCATAAGCAATCCTCCCATCATAATTCGACATTGACAAGAAATTTCCATTTTTCAATGTAGTCTCCGGTTGCTCTGTTTTGTTGCATGTTGAAATAGAAAGCAAGATCCGACCACTATACAAGAAATCGTAGCCAGTGGAATGAACACCGTCATATAATGAATTACACTAGACCTTCTTCTGGGGGCTTGGGTTTCATGAAATAGGTTCAAATCTTTATTGCCGAGAAAAGCAGTATCAGGAAAAACAACCCTAAGATTATCTAGAACGGAGCCAGAAAGAGAATTGTTGTGAAGATCGAGATAGAATAACAAGCTCGTTTCCCAAGTTCAATGGGGATTTCCCCGACCAAGTTGTTCGAGCTCAAATCTAGTTGTTCGAGATTCCTTAAATCTCCCATTTTCAATGGGATGGCACAATCAATTCTATTTTCACATAAACTCAAGTTGACCAAGCTCTCCAAAATGCCTATTTGTGACGAAATACATCCACCGAGTTCGTTTTCTTGCAAATGGAGATAAATCAAGCTCATCAAATTCCTTATTTCCGGAGGAATAGATCCACTGAGTTGGTTTCCTCGCAGATCGAGATAACTCAAGTTCCTCAAATTCCCTATTTCCGACGGAATAGATCCATCGAGTTGGTTTTCTTGCAAATCGAGATCGGTCAAGCTCATGAAATTCCCTATTTCCGAAGGAACAAATCCACTGAGTTGGTTTCCTCGCAAATCGAGATCAGTCAAGCTCGTCAAATTCCCTATTTCTAGAGGAATAGATCCATAGAGTTGGTTTCCTTGCAAATTGAGATCAGTCAAACTTACCAAATTCCCTATTTTTGAAGGAATATATCCATAGCGTTGGTTTCCTTGCAAATTGAGATAAGCCAAACTCACCAAATTCCCTGTCCAAAGGAATAAATCCACTGAGTCGGTTTCCTCGCAAATCGAGATAAATCAAGCTCGTCAAATTCCCTATTTCTAGAGGAATAGATCCATAGAGTTGGTTTCCTTGCAAATTGAGATTAGTCAAACTCGCCAAATTCCCTATTTTCGAAGGAATAGATTCATGGAGTTGGTTTCCTTGCAAATTGAGATCAGTCAAACTCGCAAAATTCCCTATTTCCAGAGGAATAGATCAATTGAGTCAATTTCCTCGTAAATTGAGATCAGTCAAGCTTGTCAAATTCCCTATAGAGGATGGAATGGGACCAATGAAGTTGTTGAAACTTAAATCAACAGAATCCATTTTTGCAAGGTTCCCAAGTTCAAGAGGGACAAAGCCACTTAAATTGTTCAAGCTAAATCCAAGGAATCGTAAATTGTGCAAGCGACCAATAGTCAGAGGGACTGCACCATTAAGAAAATTGAACTCGAGATTCAAGGCGTTCAATCCCTCCAAAATTTCCAACTCAGGAGGGATAGAGCCATTGATGTAATTACCACCGATATCAAGAATTTGAAGCCTAGTGAGGTTTTGGACACATGGAGGCAACTCACCAATGAGGGAATTGGAGGACAAGTCAAGGTAAGTTAGCCTTGATAGAGTACATATTTGAAGGGGGATTTTGCTGGCTAGTCCGTTATAAGAGAAATTAAGTAAGGTGAGGCTCGGAAGTAGAGAGAAGTTCATGTTGCTGAAAAAAGGATCTTCTTCCATGCTCTAAAATTCCTAAAAGAGTTGGTAAGTGTCAAAGTACTAATGATAAATGGATCTTCATCGGGTATGATTTTATGCAACATAAAATGAGCAATAATAATATTATAACATTTTAAGTAATCATTTAAGTTTCATAATTTTTAGCTCATGTAAGTTACATAGGTGATTCTTTTACTAGAAATTCATATGTAGCGTTGATTCCTGGCAAATCAATTGGATGATTTAATATTAAATTATTGCCATAAAGAATTTTCAAGTTATAAAACCGTTACTGTAATTTTAGATATTCGGTTTTTAAAAGTTACACCTCTAATTTTCAAGCAAACAAAATATTCTGCTCTTGTAAATCTCTGAATGTTGCAGTTTTTTGATTCGATTAGAATTTAAACAAGCATACTGGCCAAAAGAAAAGGATTTAAACCATGTAAGGATGGATTTTGTAAACATCCATCAAGAAGTCAAGATGTTTTGGGGTTTTACGTGTGTTGACTTTTGATTAGTACGTGGTCAATGGTTCATGGGAAGTCAAGGTCTTCATGATACTTTTACCGGGTGATGTTTGGCCTTAAAAATTTCTAACCCAACGTAAGGGAAAGGTCATGGACCAATTTTTCAGCTTTTTCTTCTTTTGACAAACAAGCCTTCCTTTTAGAAAGAGAAAGATCCTTGTAATTCTAATCACACTGTAAATATCAAATCACATTGTGCATCAATAATAGTAACCCTATTGGAATCATTTCTCAAAGCACGTAGTAGACTTCCCCTTCCGTCATGTACTTGTAAACCAAGAACATGCATCACTTGTGCAAGCAGAAACCATGAAGCTTCATTATGCTTCTATATCATACTTCTGTAATTGTTTCACTTCATTTCAGAAGCTCTTGCCAAAAGATGGGTTCCCTGTTTCAAGATGGTGAAATTTCTCCAGTACCACGATTTTCCTTGGGCAACCACGCCATATAGATACTACCATAACATCCACTCACTATGCAATATATGATGTTGAACTCTTCCGTTGAATTGATTATGCCTTCATATGCAATTCTCCCATATAATTCCTTATAACAAGAAATCTCCATGTTTCTCTGATGCCTCTAATTGCATGCTTTTGTTGTACATTGAAATATGAAGCGAGGCCTAACAACTAGATGGGGAATTTGTGACATCCTGAATTTCAGGTTTTCTTTTCAATTGAATAAGTTGGGCTTTTTATCGACGTGCCTATAATTCTTTTTCCTTGAGTTAATCACTCACAGAATAACTAGTCTATTTGATGAAGCTATTAAGGGTTTTTAACGCAATAAACTTAAGAATTCGACCAAAAATCGACTGCTCAACCATGCTAATCTCCAATGCTCAACCGTACTAATCTCCAAGGGTCAATACGGCACTATCAAATTGATCAGAGATTAGAGATAGGTCAATTCAACTGAGGTATGTGATCAAAATGTGAGTGATTCCACCTAATTGCAAAATTCTCGTCAAACGGCACTAAACTGATTTTTCTGTTATTTCTGTACCTTATGCCCGTATTTGAAATCTCGAGATTTTCATGACAACCAAAAGTTGCCAATGAGTCGAAGATGTATAATGTGGCTCAAAAATAATCAATCACAGGTCAATTGCACTAAAAAATTCCTAAAAGCTACTTGATAGGTTAGGTTACGCTTAAATCGCGCCCAGTTGAAATTAACAACAAATTTAAATCTGATTTCAAAAATTGAAAGTTCTGTCATGTTATGATTTATTTTAAGAACGTCGACTCATCCTTCGAAGATTTTTCAACAAACCCGAGATTTCCGTGAAAAATCAAAGTTGGGTATTTTGACTGGGGAAAATTACAGGGCCGTTTTTGTCACATTTTTGGCCGTCAAGTTGGTTCAATTGACGAGGAAAAATCATAAGATAGACGATGGCACCTTAGCTGATTTTATGGACTCCAATTTGAGTCTAATTGGAGGGGAATTGAGTGAAATTAGAGGCCAAATGCCACAAAATTCGTAGCTAGGGGGTGCTGCAACTTTATGGACCATTTGGGAGACTTCTTGAGGAAGCCATGGAGGGGAAATTGGCTGAGGATGACAGCCTTGGCTGGTGGGGGCAAGCAATGAGCACAATGGGATATTTTCTTGGACTTTTGAGGCAATTGGGCCCCCTTCAAGCTTCAGCTGGCTTCTTCTTCTTCTTCATTTAGGCCTCCTTTATCCATTGTTGAGGCATTTGAGAGCTTGAGACAAACAAAGAATAGCCAGCAGCTTCCTCCTTCACCGTCGACTGCCTCCCCTACCGTCGTCGTGCCCGTCGCTGCCACTCGCAAGCCGCACGCCAGCTCACGCACCGTCCGCCGTCCCGCATTGCTCGTGTGCCTTGGTTTTTGTCCTGAGCTGCCCAGGCCACTATCGCAGCTCACCTGGTCGCCGTCCATCCCCATTCAACCACCATCCGCCGCCGTCAAGCCCTCTTAGAGTCGTTGCAGCCACCGCCACCCATCCCGTGCCGTTTCAGCCGCTCAACCCAGCCTTTCTTGGCCCAAAGCAAAAGCTGAAGCTTAGCCCCAAGCTGAGGCTTCGTGGCTCGTTTTAAGGCCCGTCCAGACCTTCGTTGATGTCGCTGTAGGCTCGAGTGTTACTCACCTTTGCATCACCGTTGTTGCCGGTGATCCCTAGGTTGCAGCACATCCAGTTGTTAACCGGCCCACTAAACCAGTGAATTTACTTACTAAACTCTGCTTAAAGAGTTAATGACGCTTAGTGGATAATTATTTTAGGCTAATTACGGATTATGTGGTTAGTTAGTTTAGATTAGTGATTTAATTGCTTAATTATGCATGTTAGGTGGTTAGAATAGATTGATTATGGGCTCAAGAGGTTGTGCTATTTATCTAGATAGGTGCATTAATTTTCTAGGCCCGTTTAGGTGACTAGATTAGTGTTTCCGCCTAAGTTAGTATTTATTGGATTTAAATTGCGTTACTTAATTATTTTTGCTATTTATTTCATTATTTAATATTTTCCAAAAATTATACCGGGATTGTCGGTGACCATAATTTCATGCTAATTGCAGTGGTGTGCATAGTTTATGCAATTGAGTGTTAATTTACGTAAATTGAGTGGTGATTGTGATTTTGAGTATTTATTTCAAAATTTGGAAATTTCGATTTTTAATTAGAAAATCATGTGTCAAGCCCCGAACCTCGAGTGCGTGCACATCCCTCGGTGGTCGATAACATTTGCGACGTCCCAAGAAGTGTCACCGATCCATTCATTTTATTGCACATGCGATAGCGTAATAACAATCTCCAAATAACATAAAAGTGGGATAAAAACGTAGGATAATATTTTCACAAAACACACTTATAATACAGCAACGTTTATATACAGAAAAGTCTAACACAACATGGGTCTATTTCAAAATGAAGAGCTACTAGGCTATCTATGCTCTAAGCTCCTTGCCCACGTGACCAGAGTCCCCTATGACCCTATCAGACTTCTAGATATCCATAGGGTGAACTGTCACCCACCGTCCAGTCCCAACAGAAGGCCCGTCAAAACCTAGTAGGGGATATAGAGGGACGTAAACTCCACCTTATAGCGAAAGAGTATAATCAACATAAACGAATTGATTATGAGGAAACCCTTTTCCCTTTAGTGAGAATTATCTCAATTCGCCTTATTTTGACAATAGTGACTAATATGAATATTGAATTACATCAAATGGATATAAATACTACTTTTCTCAACGGAGAATTAGAAGAACAAATTTATATAGAACAACCGTTGGTTTCATTTCAAAAGGTTAAGAACAAAAGGTATGTTGACTTTTTACATCAATATATGGCTTTAAGCAGTCATAGAGACAATGATGTATATGTTTTCAGAATGTTATAATTGCATATGATTTTACAATGATTGATGAGGATTATTGCATATATATCAAAAGGTCCAAAGATCAATTGTGATCATATCATTATATGTTGATGATACACCAATTGCTAGAAGCAATATGGACTTTGTTGATACTATTAAAGTTTGGTTATCTTTCAACTTTGAGATGGGAGATATGGATGAGGCTACATATATTTTTGGAGTTAACATTTTCAAGGGATCATTCTAAGAGATCATTATATCTTTTATGAGAGACCTATATAAATATGGTTCTTGAATGATTTCGTACGCAAGACTATAAACCCATAAATATTCTTATTGCAAAAAGTGAAAGATTAAGCTATAGACTATATCCAAAGATTGCACAAGAGAATGAACAAATGCAATGACTTTTTTATACTAGTGTTATTGTAAGCTTAATGTACGTTATGATGTGTACAAGACCTAACATATGTTTTGTAGTTAGAATGGTAAGTAGGTATCAATCAAATCCAAGTCAAGTATATTGGACAGCCAACAAAAGAATACTAAGGTATCTGAATAGAACTATTGATTATTCATTGAGTTATCAAAGAAATGATCTGTGGCTTGAAGGTTACTTGGATGCTAATTGGGAAGGAGATTTACATGAAAGGAAATTTACCTATAAATTTATTTTCCTACTTAATAATGATGTTATATCTTAGAGTAGTAGGAAATAAATGTGTATAGCCTTGTCCATTATAAAAGCAGCGTTCATGGCATTATCAGCAGCTGTACGAGAAGATGTTTGGTTTAAGAGATTTTTGGATCATTTAGGCGTTACCAAGAATGTTATAAGCTCATAGTAGGTTAACTGTGATACCCAAGCATCGATAGCATGCACCAAAGATCTGGAACATCATAGCAAGACCAACCATATGGATACCAAGTACAACTTTATCAAGGATACGATTACACAAAAAGATGTGAACTTATAGTACATATCTACGCATAGAATAATAGTAGATTCTATAACAAAGCTAATACTTAGAGATGTTTTCTATGGTCATGTAAAATCTTTAGGACTATGTAGAGGTCAATGTACCGAATATTACAATTTCCTAAGGTGTTCACATTTAATGAAGTTATCTTTTCATTATTAATGCCTATGATTTTTTTATTTGACATTTATGCATATTAATGCTTAGTGCATTGTAGAATTGAGAAAGTATGTTGAATGGATAAGAGATTAGCCTATTCACACATATAATCGCCTCTATTTACTATATGATAAATAGAGATGAAACAATTTTTAAGCTTATTATCTGGATGATAATTGAAAGCTCAAGTTTAAAATATAGATGTTGCATTAACTAAATGTTAAGATAAGAACATAATATTTACTATATTAGAAAATAAAATAACTCACATATTTTATTTTATCTGTCTTTGATGCCGAGATGTGAGTTCTAATGAATTCTTTGAAAGAGTAGATACGTGAACTCAAGTTAAATATTAGATATGTTTGAACTAGCATCTGTATGGTATTGAAAGTGAAAACATACACTTTATGGAAAATGAATTAATACCGTAATACATCTCATTCATACATACATAGTATGAATGAGATGATCAATAAGAATGGCAAAAGTTCTAATCTTAATTTTTATATAGTGTGAGACTCTTGAGAAAAATAATTTTTCAATTAAGTGTCCTCACTACTCTTACTTGTTCTCAATGTTTCTATTTAATGTTTGCCATCTTGGAATGTCGCCAATGATTACGAATTGATTCGATCTAATGAGATAAATTAAAAAAGAAAATTAATCTAAAATTGAGAGTTTCGAGAAAAGAAGATTAAGTTTGAGAAATCACATTTTGGTTCCATATTCCCTAGTCAATCAATTATGATTGTTTTGAGATAATCGTAATTGTAAATACAATATATTATAATTGAAAAGAAATCAAGAGACAGATGTCAATGCAATCGATTGATTTAGGGTATTGAATACTATATTTACTCAAAACGTATGTTTTTTTTGAGCTATTATATATTCCCAACAAATTTATGGTAACAAACTCTCCAAGTATGTTAGTTGCAAGTATTATTTACTAGTATGAACATTATAGAGAGGAGAAGAGAGAGTTATGTTTAGTCAACCATGTGCGAATAGGAGATGATGGGTTTTTAAAAGACATAATTGGGCTAAGTTAGGCCCGTTCATCCATGTTGGGCCAAACCTAGCCCATAAGAGAAAGGCCATAAGAGAAAGGGGACAGTTATTTTTTTAAGTAAAAATAAACTTCTGTATAAAAAGAAAAAAAAAAGATGAACGTTGAGAATATAAAACAGTACATACGTTCTTCCGAACCTTTTTTATGACAATGTTTTCTCTCTTGAGAACATAACTCAAAGGCTTCAATACATTCCTCTCGAGTTGTAACAAGTATTTAATCTGTGACAAATAAGGTACGTCCATTTAGTAATGTACTTTTCGATCAGTATTACTTGTATCCTCGGTCCTATTTCCGAAATTATTTTTTGTATTCGATTGTTTAAGGATTTATTCGTTCTTAGGAATCAATTTCTGTCAAAAGCAATTTATCGAAAGTTTCATTTGACTTATTCAAAATATCAATTTTGGGCTTTAAAGTGTAATTAAATCCTCATGAACGAATAACTAATTCGCAAAAGTAAAATGTCCTCTCATTATTCTTGAACTCCAATGGCCTCTAATAGATTATTAAAAACCAAATTTTTATAACTACATGAGAAATCAAGTTGCGATTGGTGAAATTTAGGAAAAGCCAAGCTAAGTATTGAAACCACCTCTCTAGAGTAATCATTTGCATAATCTAATTACCATCTTAGAGAAATATCTAATGTATTTGCTCTAGGGAGGGTAGCAACTACTTACAAAGTGAGAAATTATCATATGAATACGTTGGTTCCACGTGGGACCCAATTGCCGATTATGCCATGGTCTACCAGCACTAACCTTGACAAGTGTAAGATATGCATATTTGAGTTTGAAGTGTCGGAAATATGAAAATTCTTCCAATTGATTCATTGCAGCAAAAGAATGAACTTTCCCAAGGCAAAAGTCAATTCGCTTCCTCTCCCCCTTACTCTCTTCTTTGTGGATCATTTTTTTATTCTCGGCCATGGGAGAGGGTCTAATCTAGTTTCATGCTCCCTTTTCTCTTTTGTTGATTTTGTTTGTGTTTTATTTTTTTTATTCTTTTCTTATTTTTTTCTTTTCGCTGGATATATATCCAGATCTATGAGCTCTCTTTTCCTGCTCTAGTTCTAGATTTGAAAGTTTGAACTCTCTCAATCTAGATTTAGGAGTTTGATAAATATGCTTTTAGGGATTGGACACCTACTTTCCATGTAAAGGTCCCTTCGTCTTTTGGCTTCTCGTTGAACCAAAAAAAAATTTGCTCTTCCAAATATTAAAATCTGTTTTGATCATTTCCACATGGAGATGGCGTAGAGAAAGCCGAATGTAGAGACGTACCAATCATTGTACTTCTTGGATAAGGAGTGCTCATCATTGATGATGACATGAGGGCTAGCCTTGATTATTTTGCTTGACAGATTTATTCTTGTACAATGAATGATACTTAAGCCTGCTAATGCATGTTGATCCTCATTGTTTTCTGGATCCGGCTTTATTTTTCAATAATCTGACCTTTGTTTTGCTTTGATTTACTTTCTATGAAGTTTGAGTACTTCTCATGTATCTTTTTAAGTAATGAATACAACTTTCTTTCGACAAAGAAAAAAATAAAAAGTCGATCAATTTATTCTTATTATTATGAGAAGGAGAGTTAATAGCTCATTTCCCCTGTTGCCCACTATCCAATGGTGGGAACTTTATCGACATTTCCATTCTCATTGATCGACAAATAAACCCGACCGCAGCAACTGACATCCGGGCTTACAGATCCCGCCAGCAATGGCACAACCGTCACCAGTGGATTTTCTTTCTCAATTGTTGCCTTCACGCTGCCGGCATTTTGACCCAACAGCTCTGGCCAACTGGATTTGGGTGCTGTTAAAAATACATCAGAAACAATTAAGCAACCTTAATCTCTACTTTACTACACGTGTGTGTATTGTTAGTGACTAAGGTTATTATGCTATAAAATCCATAATACTATTTGCTCGGACCAAACATATAAGGCATCGCTTAGGAAATGGTGCATAGTAACTCTCGGGGACAAATCAAATGATACACAACCGAGATACTTGCCGTACCAAGCATCAAGAAAAATGACAAGATAGTAGTTGTCAATGCCTTGTCAGATTCTCACTTTTGGAAGCTCAAACGTCAATTGTGTAGGCGTGATTAATTTCTTGTGTTTATAGGAAGGACAAGATCCCTTGCTCTGTTGGGTCCTTAGGAAGGATAAAATCATGAATCGAGTCGGAAGGCCGAATTTATCAGTTCGATCAGTAATTCCTCTAGACTAATCCATCTTCTATAATTCTGTGAAAGAGTGAAGCTTTATAAGATGATCTTGATTCGCTAATCATCATTACGTGACAACGGTTCCACAGAAGAAATTAAATAGAGTCGGCGTATTACCTCCCGGACAGCATTTTGGTAGGCAGCAAATATCTATGGTGGACATATTTTTCTGGCTCTCGAAGTGTCTTTGTTTTTTTTGTCAGATGTCTTCTGAAATTGAAAGACGCTTGCTTATTTATAAAGATATAAATCCAATATAACATGCATACTAGCTGTAAATGCTTGTCTTTTATGGAAATAGATCACGAAATATGGACAGATACCCCTCATGTTAATTACTGTAGCAAAAATTCATATTTTTCCTATGCCAAAGTGGCAGGATCATTATGTTTCTCTTCTAAAAAAAGCCATCCAATTAAAAAGCAACATATCACAAAATTTATATGCTTTATAGGGTACGTATTCACCTACCATATAATGCCACCATGACTTTAATACGAGCAGTAAATGCTCCCCTTTTGCAGAAATAAATCCCAGAATCTTCGCGGATCCCTCTCATATGAATCAAATTGGTCATCATTAGGCAACAAAATAGCCAAATTTATTTTCTTGCAAAATCGTGCGGAGGAAATTGCAAAATCTGGTCAGAGTCTTAAATTAACATACATGAACTTTTAAGCTGATAAAAAAACTCTAGCAAAATTGTGAAATCCTGATTTTTACCAGTTCAACTAGCTGGTCATAGGACAGCTTTGTTTTGACGACCGCTCTTTTGTAGACTCGTAAATATATACTAGTATTGTAAATAGCCTAATTTAGTTGTTGACACCTAAATTTTTCTTTTTTATTTAAAACTTAATTGCATACAAAATTAGAAATTAGTCGCTAAAAAAAATTAAAAAAATTAATTAATTAAAAAATAAATAAAATCGAAAAAAAAAAAAAAAAAAAAAGGATCCGGCTAGGCCCGGTCCTTTCCAATTCTCTTCTCGTCTGTATCTTTTTTCGCTTGGGCCAAAGCCCAGCCCCTCTATTTCCTTTCTTTCCCCGGCCCAACCTTCTTTTCTTCTTCCTCCCTCTCTCCCTCACGCTCTCTATAGAAAGAAGGAAAAGCAAAGTACGAGCCAGAGGAGACAGGGATGGCGAGGAAGCAGAGGGGGCAGTAGATCGCGCAGCATGATCCCAGGGTCAAAGTCAAGTCGGCAAGGCAGCTGGCGGTGGCAAGGGGCCATGCGCTTTTGCTAGCCGAGCATAAAAGCGAGAGGGGGGAAGGCTTTTGGGGGGGCTCAGCTGTTTCTTTTGGGTCGAGAGAGAACATAGAGCACCGGAGAGAGCTCGAGAGAGTACAGGAGGGAGAGAGTGAGACTGAAGGACAGCTTCACTGTCGCTAGTCATCCACCGCAGCGCTCCCCTTCAAACCAGGTAGGTCATTCCCGAGTACGTCTGCCCCGTTTTTTGGTGGGGCATCGAGTTGGAACTCGTAGTCAACCAGTTCGCACGAGCTTCAGTCTCGATCCTCGCCCGAAATTCCGTTGTGCTCGTGTTCATTCCTCACACAGCATATGCGTGCTTATTGTAGTGTTTTATGCAAATATTTGTTTGTGTTTGGTGTTATGTCCGAGACTTGTTATTTTTGTTTAAACTCAAGTTAAATGTTGATAACTTGTCCCTGAGTCAATCCAGAATAGTACTTGTGCATCACGTAATGATCTTGGCCTGAACCCGAGCCCCGCTCGAGTCTATGCTTACCTCTCTAGTTAGTGCGTCTTATGTGTTTAATAAAATGCCTTAATAAAAAACTGAAGAGCGGTGTATGTTTTAACGCAAGATCAACTCTTTTTTTTTTTTTTTGCTCCCATGCCCAATGAGTCCTGCTTGCTTTGCTCATATTTGTTGTGTTTTCGTAGTGTTCATGAGAAATATTCATGCGTGTTCAAGTCAATGACGTTTCTTCGCACCGAAAGATGGGTTTGTGGTCACCAGAATCGGTATCCAACAGTGGTCATCATCGGTCGAAACGAATGACCAGCGCCAAATGATAGCTTGGCGACCCTCCAAACACCGGTGAGGGTTCGCCGTGGTGTTGTTTTTTGTTTGGTGAGGATGGCGCAAATTGAGGAAGAAGCGTCGGGGAAGAAGAAGAACGCCAAAGGGGACATTAAAAAGAACAAAGGAAAAGAAAAACCAGAAAAGAAGAGAAAAATAATAATAGAGAAAAGAAGGCAAAAATGACTTCGGGAATGAAGTAAAAAAAAAAAAAAAGGGATAAAGAATAAAAAAGCAAAAAAGCAAAACAAAAAAAAAATTAGAAAACTACAAAATGAAAAAGTTGGCTTCGTGAATGACCGTTCAACAAATGGTGGAGGAAAAGGACGCAATGAGAAAAGAAAAAAGAAAAAAATTAAAAATTAAAATGATTTTTAAAAAAAAATCCAAAAGTGTTGGATCCGGGTTTGGGTTGGGTCCAACCTGGTCCAGACCCCAAAAAAAAAAAATACATTGCTATTTAAAGAAATTAAAATAAATTTCGAAAATCCAAAAATTGTAGGATTTGATTAGGAATTACTATGTATTACCATTTTAGTGTAAGTAGGCCTTTATTTGCTTGTATATTGATTATATTGTATGTGTAGCTTGCATATCTTATTATATTTAATTGCACGCGTTTAATTTGATGGCAATCAGGATGTGAGGTGTACTCCCATGCTTGACAAAAATCTTTTTTAAAATGAACAAGATTAGGTACCGAAATGGCACTAATTGATTAATTAGTATAATCAAGTCACCGACTTTAAATTCTCTGGTTGCGTAGGAAGTGAGGTATACTCCCATGCCTCACCTGGTTTCTAGCCGACTCAAATAAGCTAGTGGCAACTCTTATTGTGCAAAATTCCTAAAAATATCTCAATGTCGCGCGAGGTGTCACGCAAGGTATAGACTTGGGAGAGCCAATGCCTAATCAAGGGTCATAAACTCATCCCTTAGACAATACCCCTAAAACCTATTCCCTCCCCTGAATGGTAGGTTGCGACACTGGTGTGTACAAAAGTTTGTAGTGGTTTTCAAAATGGTAGCCCTGCTTTTGAATTCCATCTCTATGCCGTCTAAGGATTTATTTATTCACTTCCGCATGTGCATAAAATTTTAATGAGTCGACGACGCGTCCTGAGACGTCGCAAATTTAATCGATCACTAAGAGATGGGCACGTGCTCAAAAATCGGGACGTGACAAAAATTAACGGATTAAAGCACTCAAAACAGCTTCCAAAATCCAGTTCTTGATTTGGCCATAGTTTGAAGCTACTATGTAAGCAATTTCATGGCCCACCATATCCTACTCAGATGCCCAATCAACCTAACCTCTAGCTGAAGTGGCAGGCGACCATGAGATGTGCTACTAGATGAAAATTGGCCATGGATAAGCTGATGAAGGGGAGTGAAAATCTCAACCATATCATTTAGTTCAGCAACGGTATAAGTTTGAAAATCTGACAAAGTCAAAGAACTGGTGAAACGGCTCAGTTGGCAGCTCTGATGTGTAGGCAAGGACTGACCAAAAGCTAGCTTAATTTGATGGATAAACTCTCTAAAGCATGTCCTTTTGATGAATAAAGATTTGGAGACAAAAGGCAGGAGGGGGAGCTCTTGATGGTCCCATAATTACACCAAAACGATTGATTGGCAAGCCTAGAAACAAAAAGAAGCAGCGTCTGAAGGGATTTTTCGAGAGCCATATCTCACACACCAGAAAAAATCATACAAAGAAATCGCTTGGGTTTCAAGGGGGACCATTAAGCTTTCAACAGAGCATAGTTTCAATCCCTAGAGAGTTCTCCACGACAAGAAAACAACTCCAATCCAGAAACTACAGATTGATCCTTTTAGAGAAGTGAAAACTTCACAAACTTTTAGCTAAAACTAGCCAAGACGTTCAACTAAAGTGTGAAAATGACAAAAGAACAATAAATGAAAAAGGTTAAAAAAAAAAAAAAAAAAAGAAGGGACTTGCGCTTAGTCATAAATTGCATGTTTAAGCGCTACTTAATCCATGTTTAATTGTTACTTATCACTATTTAATATGTCATTATAGTCATTTAGTTTTAGGGAGAATGAATTATCTAATTTAAAATATTTGTATATTTAAATTTGGGCAGAGCTCGCGAGTACCCAGGGTTTTTGCACGAGTTGTATTAGGTTTTATTTTTCGCATTTTTATCACTTTATTATTGCAATTTAGTTGACGTGATGTTATATTATATATTTGATATTTGATTAAGCATCAATTTGGGCTTTAGAGCGTAATCAAATCCTTCGCCTCAAATCTCTAGTTCATACAATTAAAATGTCTTCTCATGTTTTACTTGAACTTTAATGGCCTCTAATAGATTAGTGACAAACAAAAACCAAATGTCCATAACTATCTGAAAAATCAAGTTATGAACAGTGAAATTTGGGAGAACCCAAGCTAAGTATTAAATCCACCTCTCAAGAGGAATCGTTTGCACATTTCAATAGCCATCTTAGGAAAATATCTAATGTAATTGATGCAGGGAGGGTAGCAACTGATAACAAAGCCAAATTATTATATGAATATAATACATATACCATTTGAATCTAGACTACTGAATATGTTGGGTTCTACGCCAATTTGCTAATTATGCCATTAGGCGGTGGCATTAACCTTGACAAGTTTGCGATATGCATATTGGAGTTGGAAGTGTGGGAACTATGAAAATTGTTCTAGCTAATCCATCGCAGCAAAGAAATTCAGTTCCCCAATGCGAAAATCAAGTCGCTCCCTCTCTCTCCCATAGGTGCAAATGATAACCATTATGTTCATAAATTGATTTTTGGAAGAAAAATAGATTTTTCTATTTCTATTCTTAGATGAGTTTTTAAGCAAAAATACGCATTTAATAAAGACATAAAATTTATATCATCGTATGAAAATGACACAAAATATCTTCCTTCTGAGTGGTAGGCGATGGTGACCGGAGGATGGTAGCGATGGAGGATGGCGACCGGCGGATGACAACGGTGGACAGTGATTGACGAACGACAATCGATAGCAACGGCGGCGGATGACGAGTGGCAGCAGCGAGTGGTAGTCGACAGATGGGTAGCGAGGACGAACAAAAGAAGAATTTTATTTCTTATTTCTGTTTCAAAAATAGAGAAATAAAAAAATTTACTTCTAATTTTTATTTTAAACCTATCTCTAGAGTAAAAATCTATTGTAGAAATAGAAAAATGAAATAGTTTTATCAAATGAATTTCTATTCCAAAAATAAGTTTAGAACAGAAAAATAGTTATGAAATAGAAATTGAACGGTTATTATGCACGCTCTTAGAGCAATATATAAAAAATTTCATATGCTTTATAGGGGACATATTTATCTACCTTCTAAATAGCTATACAACTATGTAGATATAAATTCACTATGACTTGCATGTCAGCAGTAAATGCTCACCCTATGTAGAAATAAATCGTGGAATCTTGACGGATCCCCTCATATGATTTAGGGTTAATACCCTAAAAAACCACAAACTAGTACATTTGTGATAAATTTACCCGAAACTATTTTTTTGACCACTAAAAACCCCAAACCGGTATACATTTGACAAATTTTCCCCAAACTGGTATACTTGTGACAAATTTACTCTCTATTAGTTTTCGTTAAATTTTATTATCAAATTATTAAGTTAAATGACACGTGACAATTGACTAGTATACCAATTTGGATTTTACGATCCGTTTGTCAGAGTTTACAACTTTTATGATTTTTTGTGGCATTAATCCAATTTAGCGAAGGGTATATTTGTCACAAATTTATCAGTTTGGGGTTTTTTGAGGTCAAATAAATTAGTTTGGGGTAAATTTGTCATAAATGTACCAATTTATGGTTTTTTTTATAGTCAGTCGGGGTAAATTTATCACAGGTATATCAGTTTGGGGTTTTTCAAGATCAAAAAAATAGTTTGGGGTAAATTTGTCATAAGTGTACCAGTTTGGGGTTTTTCAGAGTATTAACCCTATGATTTACTGCAACAAAAAGGTTAGATTTTTCTCTATGGCTAGCGTGGCAGGATTATTATATTTGTTTTTCAAAATTAAAGCAATATACCAAACTTTTCATTGGTGCAATGGGGGAGGTTCACTGCGATTCTTTACGGGAAAAAAGAAGGTAATAAGGATATTTATGTAATTACACATATCTCTACGAATTGAGATCCGTATTAATTGGCATGCACTGAACATGAAAGAGGCTAAAGAAAAAAGAATGTGACGATACACTATCCATCCGTATCACATGCCGTTTAATTTCCATCCAATATATTACTAACACTAACAGAGTCTTACAGTAAGGATAAATCGCTATTAGAGATTTCAGATTTTCAATTTTTCTTTCCATTTCCTTGATTTTGCGTTTAATATTTGAATCATTTGAGGTAAGCCCGAAATTTTCGGGAATTTGAAGCCCTGGACCGAAGATTAGCCCATTCCGGAAATGAAGTATGAAGAGGCCGCCCAAATGCCCACGCCAAAACCAAACAAACACCATGCACATATCCCCATCTCCTTCCCCAACCCTTCTGCCTCCGCCACAGATCCAGCCCCGTCACTCACCGCCGCCCAGGAGCCGTCGACGTCCCTTGAACCCTGCTGCTATCACTTCCCGCGATCCGTCATGGTCATCAACCAACGAAGCCCCTGTTCTTTGCCCCTCTACATCAAACAGAGTTGGTAGCTTGAATGAAAGTTAGTTATTCAAAAATAGCTGGTAATTTAGTCGGAGAAAAGTAGGTAAAAGACTTTAATTAAAGACAGCAATTTCTAAGAATAATCTATAAGTTTAAAATGTTGGTAAGTGAAGCATTTTGTAAGCAGTAAAAAAACTTCAGACCAAAGAAAAAAAAAATAAACATAAGTAAAAATACCAAATGAGGGTCAGTGACCCCCATACTAGCTTAGGTAGAACTGCAATGGGAGAAAGTTGGCAACTCACACTAATTTGGATTAGTGATATCCAAATATATAATTAGTAAATGCTAAGATGTTGCTAGCCAACACTCGTAAATGTTGGTAATTATAAAAATAAATAAAATTAGATGAGTGACATAAGTTAAGCGTTCGTATCCCATAATTAGTTGGTACCTTACTCTAAATATGTAATTGCACGTACAAGTCAGTAAATTTGAAGTGTTAAGTAAGTTAAGTAGATAAAAGTTGGTAGCTGTATCTATATAAATAATATGCAAGCTAAAGAAAGAGTTGGTACTTTCGTAAGAGTATTGATTAGTTTCCAATAAGTTATTTGGGAGAAAGTTACTTCGCTTTTTTCTACTAACAGTTCTTTGACACTTACCAAAACTAATTGAGGGTTACTGATACGAAAATTTTTGCACGGAATAATAGAATCCTGCCTTGTCGAGAGGAGGACGAGGTGAGGGTTCAAATTTACTCGAATAATTGGAATTGATGACATTAGATTTTAGGGCAAGACAAGAATCGATGATGTGGATTTTCTTTCGTTGACTTGTGTTTGCGCTTCTTGATTATTTGACACTTGATCCAATGATTTCCCTCACAAACTCATGAGTTAACTTCATCTCTTTCATGAGTAACAAAAACTATTGTTCAATAATGATCTCTTATGGCAGGTGGTCGCTATCATGTTTGGTGGGCAATGATTCGTGATTTGCTGAGGTATGCTTGCATGAAGTACTCGCCATCCATACTTGAAATCCGACACTACGACCACTTTTGCGATGCTGAATATGGAAACGAGCTACGCAAAATGCCACTCTGTTTTGTGATGAGAAGCAAACTCAAGAATCTCATCGTTCACTAATTCGGACAATCTTCTGTCCTGAACCCAAGTTACTCATGGTCTTTGAAAACTTCGCTATGCGTGTCTTGTTCTTGATGATTGAAGTGCAATGGTGGATATGGGAATTCGGATGCTCACCTGCAACTATCGTACAGATTGCAAAAGCTGGCTTTTTGTTGTTTAGCAAGTAAGATGTGTGCTATGATTTGGACACCCTATCCACCCACAAACCTTCACGGGGCCAAATCAAGTTAGTTTATTACACATTATATAAATTGGTTCAAAAAAGAAAAAAAAAAAAAACTAAAAATATTTTCTTCTACTGATGCTAAACCAGAAAAAAAAAAAAAAAAAAAAAAAAAAAAAAAGAGAGAAAATATTCAAGTTCTGGACGTCAATGCCTCCGAGCTCAGGCTCGTCGCCACAATGGGGCTTTTGACCACATGCTTGCCACCGTTATCCATCCAACTCAAAGAACCAAAAACCAGCGTCTCATTCATTTGTTTTGGTCCTTCTATTGTCAGCTTATACCTCAGCTTCTCATACTTCTCTTTGAACGTCAGTTTATCCGGCACGGACTTCGATCTTGAATCCCTCCATCGGCATCACCTTGGCAATGTAGGTTGATGGCCCGTCTCCCACATTTGTTACCGTCCGGAAGAATTCTTGCACCGTCAAAGAGCCCGAGCTGTTTGGACTAAAGAAGGCAATGAAGGAAGGGTAGTTAAGGTCCACTGATGAGTCTGAACAATTGTAGGAAGATGACCTGGTGATAGTTTGGATTTGCTTCGATGTGTAATTCATCGCGCACATGAGGTTGACATAGTCTTGGGGGCTGCGCTGGTCCAGAAACCAGAGACACAAAACAGAGTCTTTGCTCTGTTTTTGGTGCTGCTATTCGGTCGGTAGGGAGGAAGCAGGACCAAGCAGTTCGAAGAAGACAAAGACAGGGCTTATGGAAAGAAAAGGAAAGGAAAAAGGAAAGAAAAAGAAAGAGAGGGAGAGAATCAGTCGAGCAACAAAAGGTGGGGAGGGGGGATTTCGCATGGATGGAAAGGGGAAGAGGAGAAAGCAAGGCTATGGAGGGTTCCCCTCTTAATTTCCACATCACTTAGTCCATATTCCATGGAATTCTTGGGCCACTCTGACTATCAAGGGGCCTACCACTCCAATGAAATCTTATCTTTCCCAAATGGAACTCACATGAAGTTGAATTTCCCTTTGGCATATAGTCATCTGAATTTTGCAGCCCTTACACTAGTTTTTCCCTTTAATATTTTGCAATTTAAATGGCCTTAGGTAACAATGATAAGGCCTCAATTAAATGCTTATGTTTCTCATCTCCAATCGTTCACATTGAAGACTAAAAATTCACCTAAATTGCGGTCCTTCACATTCTCACTTAATTTGCTGCATTTGAATTTACCGCCAAAATTCAAGTTCGTCAAAAGGTCTTGAAATGATGCAACAATATTTTCAAACCAAAATGTAAATCTTCAACTTATTTCAACCCGACGCGATTTTAGCGTGACCAATTGTGAAAATTTAAGGATTTTTTAAATACGATTAAAGGGTACCAAAATTTCAAGGTTTTAAATACGGGCAAAGGGTACCAAAACGACAGAAAAATCGATTTAGTGCCAATCAACGATAATTTTGCAATTAGGTGAAATCACCCACACTAAATCACACCTTGGTCAAATCGGCCTACTCCGGTCTTTGATAAATTTTCGACTATATCGTAATAACCCTTGCAAACTAAACGGTCGAGCAGTCAATTCCTGGTCGAATTCTCAAGCCTGTTGCATTAAAGTCCATTAGTAATTTCCCCAAATAGTCTAGTTATCTCATGAGTGATCGGCTCAGAGAATAGTACTATAGGCGTGTCGATGAAAAGCTCGGCTCATTCAATTGAAAACTGTCGTGACCAATTTTTCGGGATGTGAACCACCTAGGGTTTTGGCTAATGGATTGTTAAGCCTAGATTTAACTCGGGCTCTCCCAAGCCCATAGCAATTCGCGACTTTCGGTTCAAGTTCTTAACATGCAATTTTTTTAATTAGGAGTCACCACTAATCTATTTTTTGGTGGGTCGATTAGAAACCCAAGTAAAGTAACGGGAGTTTTACTTTACTCCTACGAACCAGAGATTTATGAGTTCGGGGACTTGGTTACGCTAAATTTCTCTAACGCCCTTTCGGTACCTTTATCTTTTATTTTAAAAAAATTGTTTGGCAAGCAACTTGGATTGATTTTAAATCTAATTCTCTAACATGCGAGGCGATCATGCGGATGCGCAATCCATTAATTTAACACCCAAGAAAGTAAATAGAAAATGCAGGACTTACCTCATAGCAACGAAAGCATCTGCAATGTTAATTCAAAATCCACATCAACAACCCTGGATATGGTTTCTAATTAACACGCAATTTCTCTTTTTTTTGTTTTAACTTATTTAATGAAAATTATGCAATATGTGATGCAATATTAACTAAATAACCTAACTCTAATGACATGTAATTTCTAATTGAATGGACCTAGCAACAACTACAACATGACATGCATTTCAATTAATCTAATCCTAATGATGTGCATGTGGCATTTTTCTTTTCTTTCTTTTCTTTCTTTTTCCTAAAAGAATGCAATCTATCCTAGAAAATAAAACTAATTCAACCTATGGCATTTTTTGTATTTTTCATGAAATTCGAAATTAGGTGAAATGTGAAAATTTCCTAATTAGATTAAGATCCTAATTAGTTTATATTAGGAATTAGATTGAGCCAAATCCTAATTTAAACTAAAACATTATCTTAACCTAAATAATCCTAAAATGCAATATATCTAAAAATGCCTAAACTTATAATAAATTAAAAAAATTATCTAAATTAAACTAAGTGCAATTTAACCCTAATATGCAATGACATGCAAAATATGCCCTAATTCTACATGACAAGTGTATGATGATTTTTTATTGTTTTATTAATTTTCGAAATTAATAATTGCCAACTAATTAAACATGCAACCTAAATTAAAATCTAGCAACCTAAATTGATTTATTTGATTTTTTATTTTTTTTATTTTTTTCTTAAATTTGAAATAAAATTCATATTCTAAACATGTAAACCCTAAGACATGCAATATTCTAACTCAACTATATCTCGAGATAAACAAGGCAATTAAGACGAGACAATTCATTCAAAATCATCAAAAATATCGCACATCATTCAGATCAAGAGATAATATTTCGCTAATAAAATCAATAAATTGATCTTAAGCCTTAAAGATCAAGATATCAATTTTACTCCCGCGTGATTAATTATTCCATCTAAAGCCTTATAGATGGAATAAAAAATTAACGTGCGGTTGTGGATTAGGAAATAAATCCTAATTGGGAGATATGTCTATCACTCATAGATATGCACGTTAGATATTAATAGACATATATTAGGCAATAAAATATGCAAATATACGTGCATCTTACCTAGTTTGAGGATATTCTTCCAAATTTGGACCAAGTGCAGTCGAACCGGGATTGTGACCAACTTCTCGACGGTGAACGGCGGCAAGCGTTATGTGCACAGCGACAATATAGGTTGACACGAAGCACGGCTCCACAGTGCTTGGGTCGCTCAGAAACCTGCACAAAATAAGTTCAAGCGTGGGGACTTCGAAATCTCTTTTTTATTGTCCCTTCTTTAGGCATGTTCTGTACATGGTCAATGTGAGTGGATCTCTGTTCTCGATTCCACCCATCATGCATTGGATGTTGGTCAAGCATGGGAATCACGTGAATGAGTGGAAGCCTACGACTCCTTGAAGAACTCGAATGCCGCCATAAAATTCTTGGAAACGACTCCAAATTTCATCGCGGTGAGGGTATTGTGCAGCAAGGATCGGGTCTCCACGGCTTGTGGACAACCACAGCAGGCGTATGATCGGTGACAACGATATCGTCGTAAAGTGGCTAGCAGCTTCGTCGTCAACGCTCGGGGCTGGTCGTTGGGCTCCAGATGGCATAGAGCAGCAAGCTCAAGCAGCAGATCGGGAGGTGGATCAAGCAATAGTGCGTTGGGACAGGGGGCAGTGCGTCAGGAATCTCGGCACGGCTCGACCAAGAGAACTCACGGTTCTCCTCTCCGATGGCATCTCTCTATCTGGTCTTTCGTTCTTGTGTTCTCCTCAATTGTCCCTTCTCACGTGTGTCTCCCTATGCTCTCAGAATTGTGGCCGTATGTATTGATTGTGTGGCCTCTTCAAACAAATTGCACGCGAGATATTATATAGGTCTAAAAAATGCATCTCTACGGTATATATTTTTTCCTTTTTGTTCGCGCATGATACCCCTAAATATATCGTTGAAATATATCCACCTCGGGCAATATTCCCCTTTTGTATTTTTCACATATTCTATCCAAAATTTTCCTTTTTGCTCGAAAATACATCCTTTGGTGTATATTGCCTAAAAATATGAAAAGCTTGAACGGAATATGTGAAAAAACCTTCCATTCACCGGCAGCCTAAAATAAAATAAAACAAAATGAAAATAAAATGCTTCTAAACTATATGCCATGTGTTTTTTATTTTTATTTTAGTAAAAATTAACCCAAAAATTGTGCAAAAATTTAGGTGTCAACAAAAAAGTGGAAAATCAGACTGTCACATCTTAGGTATCTGGTTTTGACACTAAAAATGGTTTTAAATACTATATCAAATAATGAGATTTTAAAAGGAAGGACATCAATTTTTCTAGTTCAAGTTGACCCTATACCCACACACGATTATTTTCACTATGTGTTTTTAATACAAAGAAAATATCAAGTCATTATTTTAATTAAGGCATTTGAGTGCAAAGCACAATATCCTTGGCCGGGATTGATTGATCGTGTGATGGCTAAGTGAACCCGTCCCGATGTGTGTCGATAGGACATTGCCCCTATATGGGATGCCCCTGGACAACAAAAGCTGGTCACAGTAGATTCTGGACCAATGCTCCTTCGGGAATGATGTCCCCAATATGCGTCGGTGGATGTTGCCGTGCTCAAAGGAGTGAGACGAAGCCTAGCTATGGCAAAAGATCAATGTGCGTCGATATATTGTGCACATGCAGGCAGTAATCAAGTTGGAACATGTGTTTAATTAAAATTGAAGCGCCGGATTATGAGACAAAATTGTGTGGAATGGTATAGGACATCTCATAACAATTTGGCCTTACAATCGGAAACCCCTATGATTGATTAATCGATTGTATTAATTGAATTGATTGATTGATTGATTGATTAGTATGTGAATTGTAATGATATGCATGAGGGAACTGAGGCGAGGTAAGTCTTCTATTTTGTGTGTATAAACTGTCTTTAGGCATATTTCCTTCTTAGTCAAGGTTTAGGAGGTGAATTTGTTAAGACATTGTCTCACCCCGTTGTGGGCTCAATCTTTTCAGGTCTTTAGATGGCGGCTTCTCCGGTATGTTATGGTCATCCTCAAAGGGTTATTGAGTTGATTACTGACTTCCTTGTTCCCGAGGGCCATTGGGTCTATGAGCTCATAGTGACCATCATCTAGGTCGATGAGAGCCTACCTCAGAGGGTACTTCATCGATTTAGGGCGTGGTTTCGCTGCGAACTCAATGGATACAAAGCCGGTCACCTCTAGGTTTTGAGATCCCCGCTGTAGTAGTTGACCCCGCTCTAGGTGAGGGTGCAGCTACCCCTCCTAATGGTGTTGTGGAGGATCGGATGCCCCTAGAGCCTGTCGAGTCCGAAGGATCAGTGAAATCCGACTAATAGATCGTAGGACAATTTTCTTTTTGAGAGCCGATCCTTTTTGGCAAACAGACTAGCATTGTATATAACCTAGTTTGTTTATAAAAGTGTGTTTTAGTTGTGAATTTGTCATCTTGCTTTCTTATCCCATGTTGTTTGCTATCAAGGGTTTTGTTTATACGCTTCTGCATGTGCAATAAAATGAATGGGTCGGCGACACGTTCTGGGACGTCGCAATTTTATCGACCACCGAGGGATGTGCATGCGCTTGAGGTTCAAAACGTGACATCTCCACCTGGAGTGGTCCCGACCGCATGTAGGGCCTCAACGAGGGCTCTGTGCTCCCAAGAGGGGGAGAGTGTGATGGCCTAGGCGGCGGTGCGCAAGGAGGAGGGATGACGGTATGTCTGCACCTCGGTCCTCGGACGTGCACATGAAGGGAGCATGTCTCATGTCCCACATCGCTTGGGGGGAGTCCTAAGCTAGTTTATAAGGCTTGTGTTCTCTAATTTGTGTAACGCGTTTTAAAGCCGTGAGGACCGAAGGCCTAAAGCGGACAATATTACACAATAGAAAACCCAAGTCCTTACAAAATTAGATAAGTGAGATTATCCCAACACACCAATTAAAAAATGTCCACAGTTCAAAGAGAGCCACAAGTTTATGAACAAGATCTAATTTTTTTCTGATGGGCCATATAAAATTCTCCAGCCTCACTCAACAATTAACTCCCAATTATTTTAAGAGTCCTTTTTTTTTTGGTAAAATTATTTTAAGAGTCCATTTATGTTTCTGAAATTGATAATTATTGCTTTGAGGAAACTATTGTTGTTGAGTAATTGAACTTCTGTTTTTCCTTCTAATCATCCATCAATCCATTCATAACCCCATTTTAATTATTTTGTTTAATGTCCCACAAGACTGCTAAGAAATTGCAAGGAACTGCCATGAAACTTGAAAGAGACTATATGTAAAAATTGTATGGTCAATGGAACAAGACAACTCAAGTCACAAACAGCTTCCAACATACTTTGCCTAGTTTCAACTTTCGTGGCCACACATAACACATTGTGTTCAACCAATTTGAGGACCTGCATCAACTATTGAGTAAACAAAGATGACAACCATAATGAATTTTTTAATAGGAAAATGAGAAAAGATTCAACGATTTGGATACTTCAAATCACTCACGAATTAATTACACTTCTATCCTTGTCCAACCGGAAGGAGTTCCTATCGAAAAGTACTGAACTATGAAATTTATCCAAGGTACTAATTTCTTCTTCTGTATCAAAAATGCACCTAGTCAATTTAGCTGTTAAGAAGACCATGAAAATGTTGATGTGCCGGATAGAGTCTGTCGGAGCTACGCCAATGAGATTGCATGGAAGAGCTCAACCATTGGTATTTTTTTGAGCCAAAATAGCTCCAGAAACTCATTTCATCGTCGGGCTTGACTTTGGGTCTGCACTTAAGCAAGCAAGAGCTAGAGAAATCGCTTGAACAATATTTTTCACAACAAAACTCTTTCTCAGAATAGGCAAGCACTGGTCTAACATGTCGAGTAACATGATATCTTCTCCTTCGGAGGTCAATAGCACCGAGATGATCTTTGCCAGATGCTTGCTCATTATTGTTTCTAGTACCACAACTTCGAAGCTATGTACATTAGATTTCTCATTAACCACCAAACTATAAGCGAGCTCTGTGAAAAGGAAAGAGAATCACAAAGTTGTGCAGTCATATCTCGGAGTTAGAACATGGACAGCAAAGATGATTTTGAAACTAGCTATCAATCAACTTCTTTTGTTACAAATGAGGGACACCTGGATGTTAATCAAAGCCTTCAAGGCGTATCGCCATTGAAATCTTGTTCTTAATGATCCGCAGCATAGGAACTTGTTTACTACTTTTACAGTGACTGCGTGTAATAAACATATCTTTTATTGAATCAAAGGTAGGAAATAAGAAAACTTTCCCATATAATTTTGACCAAAGCAACCTGTTTAGAAATTGTTTGGGATGTTAGATGAATAAGCCAAGGTCTAGGCAGCAGGAATGTCCAAATTTTTCTGTATTGAAATTAAGCATGAAAGAAAGCTATAAAAGTTGCTGCATATCAGTCTAATATGGCCAACTAAACAAGTTCTGCAATGCATGAGGAGGCTGCAACAATGTTGATTACCCTTACAACACTTCTTTTTTTCAGTAAAATCAATTGAAGATTGCTCACCTGGTGCTATGTATCCATGTGTCCGAACAATATTTGCGGTGAAATTAGATGAAGAGTCTGGATCCAGGAGTCTCGCAGTGCCAAAATTGGACATGAAAGCCTGCATTTCATCATTGACTAATATGCTGTTGCTCGATACATCTCGATGAACAATCGGCTAGGACAATCATGGTGCAAGTAAGACAAGGCATGTGCAAAATCCCATATGACATTCACTCTTTTGGGTCAATCTAGTTCCATTGCTTCAATGTCATTTCTCAATGTTGAAAATAAACTCCCCCACCCCATGTATTCATAGATCAAGAACTTGCATCGCCGATGCAAGCAGAAACCATAGAGTCTAATTATGCTTCGGTGCCACACTCTTGTTGAGTGCTTCACTTCGTTTCTAAAGCTCTTGTTGGAAGATGGGTCCTCCACTTCGAAACAATGAAGTTTCTCCAAGGCCACAATCTTCCCGTTGGGCAATTCTGCTCTGTAGACACTACCATAACCACCAGTCCCAATGCAATACTTGATGTTGAAGTCTTCTGTTATGTTGACTATACATTCGTATGCAATCTTCCCATCGTAATTTCATATGGACATGAAATCTCCATCTTTTTCTGGCATCTCCTTTGTCTCATCGCTCTTCATTCGACGTCTTAAGGGGAAGCGTCTTAAAAGGAAGCAAGAAATGGGAACCGTAATGAACTCAGGGAATATAGCCAAAACAAGCACAATCTTAGTCGGATCACTTCTTGAAGGAGGACGTTCCTTCACAACGTACAGATAACCGTGCACATCTGGTCTCCATATGCTCTTTCGATCACCTAGGTTAGGTGTTATTTACAATTTCAATTCGTAGGTCACCTTTGTTCAGACGACTACATGGCCATCACAATTTGTACAGAGTACAGTAGTAGCCTAAAACTTCTATTAATGATGCGATCAATTTTCTGGGTTCAATTGGTCTAGTCATGACAAAGTATAGTGATTATTGAGCAGGATCAAGTAGGACTTTGATATTGAGAATGAATTTTTGCCCAAAACTGCCCTCACTTAACTGGTATATGTTGTTAAAAAAAAAAAAACGGGTATATGTTTGGTGGATTGCTTATCGGGCCGGGCTGAACCACCTTGGCCGGCCCAATCAATAGTAGCTGATTGCACAAAAATTTGGCCCAGCTTAGTGAAGTTTTGGTCCTCTACGAACCAAGGGATACCAACAAGGCCGCGGATTGGGTCGCTAAAGCCCACCAAGCCAACTCTCTCCCTACTAATTGGGTTTTATTTCCTCATCAGCCTTTAATTTTTATCTTATGTTCAGACTTTCCATCTAATGGTGCCCCTTTTATGGGCTAGTAATGAAATCATTTTCCTTCGGCCAAAAAAAAAAAAACTGGTATATGTAAACCTCGAGCTTTCATGCTAAATGCTCCCGTTCAAGCATGCCCAAAATGGCTTCAGAATCTTGTGGCTTAGCTCGGGCCTGGGATGGCTCATGGGCCACTAGAATCATCATTGGGTCTACGACAAATGTTGGCTTCTCCAATTTGTTTAATTTCCCACTCTCACTAGTCTGATAATTTGGAATACATATGGCTATATTACATTGGTTTTGTTTTTTACTCTTTTATATCTGTATGAAGACTGCGGTATTTTAGGGAAAAAATTTTACAATTCATCGAAGTAATGCTTAATTTGAGGGAGATTGAGTTGAAATTAACTATCTATATAATGTAAAAGTTGGGAGTATCAGAGTCTTAAACCAAATACATTTAGGTTTCACCAAACTTCCTTTTTGGATCAATTTTCTTTTGGCCAAGAAGACTTCTACTTTTTGCTTGATGCAACTATAAAATTATGAAGCATCTACGATCATAGAAGGGGCATGTTTTCCGCTGTCTCTATTAGAGAAAATGAGGATATTTTAGGAGTAACCACTTATAAAATGGATCCTACCCTGAAACCAGAAACCTAATCAGATAAGGCAAGATCCCAGTTTATAAAATTGGAAACCAACCCTATCCACCTGGAATTGGACCGGACTAGATTGATTGGTCCTACTCCGATTTTCGGGTCACATTAAGATCGGCTGTGTAGCCTTTTTATGTTTTTGTTTCCTTGGTTGAAAATGAAGACTTCTTGAAGGAATTACAATAGAAACCTTATTATGATGCTTGTTATGGGGAAATGCAGACACATAATATTTTCGATATAATCGAAATAATTGTAGTTTGTATTGGCCATCACTTACCAACTACCACTGCCTGCTTAGTAGTCGTGTTTGGCCATGAGGTTTGGACTGTGTATTCTCTACTTGTATCTTGATGCTCATGTCTGATGGATATATTAGAACAAGCAGATTTCATGTTCTCTACTGAGAGAGATGAAAAATAAAACGCGAGCGTGACAAAAACCGAAGAGTTGGAGCACTATATTTTAATATAGCGCAGCCGACCTGGTTCCTTGAGCAGAATCGGAAAATCAGAACGGTTCTCACCGATTCCAAATTTTGAAAAGTAAGAATCATTCAGAACAGGCTGGTTCGGTCCAATCCGATCCAATTCTTAGATTGAATCAGGTGCAAACTTGCAAGAAGTTTCCTCTAACCAAGCTTTTAATTAGTGTTTTCACAAAAATGGACATGACCAAAATCTGATTGCGATTAAGTTTCCTCGTGGTGGTATACATAATTTGAATTCCATTTTTGCAAGTTTACTCCAATCTTAGAAGTTCATTCGTACTTATCCCACTATGGTTTGGCAAAGCAAGCAGTCAGCTACTCATTGTTTTCGGAACTTTCAACTAAGTATTCATTGATAATTAGCGACGCAGTTGGATCTAACAATACTTAATCCCACATATTAAAGAATACTGTTAGAGATATTATTCGATACTTCGTTATCGTTGGGCACACCGCACCCTCTGGGCCCTGCCGTGCACGTCCCCATCCTTCTCATAATCCTCCTGTGGCCCCTTTCGCTCCAGCTCCTCCTCGTCCTTAACATCGAAGAGCCGTTTCCGCCTGCTCATCCCGTTTCCATGTCCATCGGTCGTACCGATGAACGTCTGTTTCTACTGGAAAACACGGGACTAAAAGCGAGTAAGAAGATAAGAAATGCATCGGATGTGGATACCCGATAGTGAAACGAGTTTGAATTTTTGACTGACCACTGGATTCAGACACTGCTAATTAGAGAAAATTCGTGTTCCACCAGACACCACAACCACCATTTGACCAGGAGACAAGGAGGACAAGAAGAAGGACGAAAGAGACCGAAAAGCGGTCAAAAGATGCTCGCCACCACCGATCCGATGGGCTGATGTCGGGTTTCCAGAACGAATGGACTCGAGTTTGTGCATAAATTAGACAAACGCGATGGACCCGACTCCCCCCGTCATCAAGTGCAAATATCGTGCTTGAAACACATGAAATTTTTCTTCGTGCGTTTACCTTAGTACAAGATTATAGGTATTTCATGGCCTCGAGATTTCCGTTCTACCTTGCGCGTCCTAAGGAACCTTGTTCTTTCATTTGAGAGCACCTAGTTCGCAGAAACACAAAACGAAAAAGATATGCAAATCATGCGATCCTGAGCTATCTATGCACATGTGCGGGCATGAAAGTTGAACCCTTGGACGATAATGGTCTCTTAGGGCCATGAACATCAGCTGGTGCAAAAGGTTTTATAGATCATAGTCTTGACGAACCCCGACGTTAGGAGCACGCTGAGCAAGCACGGCCCCGCTCCACTTTATTGGAAGCGAGGATCGGAATCCGGAGGTCAAACCAAGGACCTATGGAAGTCCGGGCCCCATATTGGACCAGAAAATTGGGGGCCATACTGGCCTTTGTTCTAGCCCATCTTCTACGCAATGAGCACGTTGCTTGAACTAGCATTTCATTAATTTAAAAAATAGAACATAATTCTAATTATTTAGAATTCTATAAACTATATAAAAATATTAATTAATTTAGATAAATATTATTTATTATATAACTAATAACTATTAACATTAGTTCAAAATACATATTCTAGTTTAATTTGAATTAGTAGTTAAATTAAAAATGACTATTCTTATCCGTAGGCTTGAGATAGAACTGCTCACATACCAACGGAAGGACCAATAAGGTTAGGAGAAAAGGATAATGGAGTTTTAGCAAGATTCCATAATGTATAATCCTAGGTGGGGTACAGGATATCTATCTATAACAGGCTTGCTTGCTACTATCTCGATAGCAGAAAAAAAAAATGAGTTAAACTACAACTGAAACGGTTTCTCAGACCAAATTAAACTTTATATAACCATATACTCATAAGGGAGCCCAAATAAAAGTCACACTCGCTCACAAGCAAAACACTTGTTTAATCTAACACTCTCTAGAAGATACATGGCTATACTACTTTGTTCTTGTTTTACTTTTTTATATCTGTACAAAGATTGTAGTATATAGAGAAAACACATGATTGATCGAAGTTGTGCCTAATTTAAGGGAGACGAGGTTGAGAGTATTCTAGCCTTAAACCAACCAATTTAGGTTTTCGACAAAACTTTCAATACGGATCCAAGAAGACTTGCAAAAGGGGCATGATTCTGCCTTTCTCGATTGGCGGGTTTACAAATATGTAACACCAAAATTTAATTCTAGTTGAACTTGCATATGGCGAAATACATAACTCGTAATCTACGAACCAGAAAAATGGTTTTAGCACGATTCTTCCAAATCTGCAATGGCAGAAAACATTGGCCTCGGGAATCAAATTACAGAGCTTATCAAACATAAATCCCTGCCGGAATACATCAGAAAAGTGCTGAGAACGAAACGCGAGAAGAAGAGAAGAGATGCACAGGATGTGGATACGTGATGGCCAGACGAACTCGAGTGTTGACTGGCGACTGGATTTAGACACTGAATAATTCGTGCAGATTTGTCTTCGACTAGACACCACAAACATCGTTTGACTAGAGCAGGAAAAGGAAGGACGAAAATGACGGAAAGGAAGATGGTCAAAATTCAGCCGCGGTTCGTGGTTTCCAGAAAGCATTAGCTGCCAACCAACGAGCATGAGAGTGTACGTTTTCAAAGACTTTTATCACGTCCCTTGGATAATTCTCATCATAGAAAAACCTAATTCGATAATTGACTCGAAATATAAACGTTATTCATGTGACGAAAGTCTCCTAGAGCTTTTTGCACGGTCAATGGACCTACTAAAGATCCTTGGTTTTACTATCATGGGCATCAACTTTGGGAAATCAACCAGACGTTATGATTTCCGTGATACTTGTGCAGCTAGTTCCCATGAGATGGCCTATAGTGTCTGATGAATGGATCTATTTATGTGCACAGATTAGACCAAGGTGATAGGTCCAACTCCCTTCATCGTCAAGCGCAAACATCATATTCGGAGTATATTTGATTTTCTCTAGTACGTTACCTTTAATAGGAGATCATAGGTACTTTACGGTCTCAATGTTTTAGCTCCACTTCAATTCATGCCTTCAAGTAAAAAAAAAAAAATTTTTTTTTTTTGCTTACCAAAGCACTTGTTCACACAAGAACGAAGAGGTCTTATTCTTGAAAAACGCCTACGTTTAGGAGCACGCTAAGCAGGTAAGGCCCAGTCCCACTATATTGAAAGCGAGGACCCATGGAACTCGGGACCCAGTCAACATTAGATCAAATAATTGAGGGGGGCTATACTAGCCTTTATTCTAGCCTGTCTTATACTCGATGGCTAGGTTAGGTGAACTAGCTCGTTCGTTGGCTTGAGATAGAGCTACTTAATTACCAACATGAGGGACTGGCAAGGCTATGAAGAAAGAATAAAGTAGTTTCAACGAGATTCCATAATGTATATCCTAAACTTTTCGACTATCCCATACCGGCAGGTCAAGTACAACATACATTTCTCTGATATGTATATCAGATCGACTCTTTTGACTATTTGTTTGAAAGTTTGATGATCCTAAAAATGATTCTAGGTTACTTATCTAGAATTTCACTATTTGTTTGGAAGTTTGATGGTACTGGGAATGATTCTAGGTTACTTGTCTTGAATTTTTCATGGCCCAAAGAGTATTTATTTCGAGTTATTTCTCATATTTTGAAAGTTGTTTCCTTGTGAACAAGTGCGACTCTCACTTGAGTGGGAAATTATGAAAAAAAAAAATCTTAAATTTATTATAAAAATGTCAATTCAATTCTAAACTTTTCAATTTGACCAATTTTATCAGAAACATTTTGACAATTAATCAATTTAGCCTCCTAGTCAATTTTGATAAAATAAAAATAAAAAATCACCGACATGGATGTATGCCACCCTACTACATGATATAGCCAACATTAATGTGAACAATTTTTTACAATTTTTTTAAAGGAAATGAAGTTTTAGTTTTTTTTCCTCTTTCTTTGTTCTAGTCGTTGTGTGTCGGCTAAGCAAGCCCTTGTTGACCGCTAGCAGGGCCTTCATGCCCTTGCCTGCGGCCTAGGCAAGGGCCAATTACAATTAAAAAGAAAGCAGAAAATATAATAAAAAAATTAATAAAACTCAAAAAAAAATTTGAAAGTTACAAATAAAAAATTGTCAACATTAGCACCGATCGTTCGATATCACACTGCCAACATTTATGTCAACGATTTTCAATCAAAATTGGTTGGAATTGTCAAATTGTCAAAAAGTTGAGCACTAAATCGATCAAGACAAAAGATTTCAAGACTAAATTGACCATAAATTTAGTACTATTTTTTCAAAAATTCCCCTCGAGTGAGCGCCACACATATTTACAAGGAAAATATTATCAAAATATGATAAATAACTTGAAATAAACACTCTTTTGGCCGAGAAGAAAATCCAGTAACCTAGAATCATTACTAGTAGTCTAGTATGATCAAACTTTTAAACCGAATGATAATGGATCGTGTGCTGTAGGAAGAAAAAGTTGCCCTGGAAGAGGATGGTCAAAAGAGCTCGATCCGATGTCCATTCCCAGTGCCGGCATGCCTCACCTCAGCACGGTGTGACCCGCCAAGTCTTCACCTTTTCCTTCTCCTTTTGTGCGTTGAACGTGGGCGCTTTGCTCAGTTGCTCTGGCATGCAATGAGCTTTTTATTAAATGCAATCATAGAGCACCAGAAGAATCGGTCATCCGTAAAGCTTGTCTTCATTTTCTTTTCTTCTTCCACGCTCGTGGGTAATTCATCAGTGCCAGTTGGGTCGTTTGATTTGGTTGTGAATCGCCATACCCACTACAAATATCAACAATGGATGGGGAGGGCGATCGTCTCCAGCGATCGCATCTTTGCGTTACCATAAATATTTCGCACTCACTATAAATTACTCGACTTTAATCGTAATTATTTTGCACCATCTGCAATCCTAAAGTCCTATACTAACGAGCCTATCAAGACAACTACATCAAAAGGCCACCAATCAAGAAATCTCTCCACACGAGAGATGTCATAATTATACAGAACAGCACGAGGTTCCAAGGGCTTGATGGTCTGCACGTGATTTACTAAAGTAAATTTCCAAATGTTAAAAAATCATATATGGGTATTTGGGGGAGTTTTGGCTTTTGTTTTGGTTTTAGAGTTTTAGGCTGTGGTTAACGTTGAATGTGCCGCATATATTTAGAGGCAGTACGCAAGATGCTAACATTTTTAAGTTGCCTTAAATTGTTTTCATGATATCTCCGTTAAAAGATTATCTTCTATTATGATGATAAATTTTAAGGGATTTTCGACTTCAGAAAGCCAAATCTGAAACGTTTTTGAGTAAAAAACAAAAGCTAAAGCCATTTCAAGGTAAGAAACGACTAATTAGAAAGCACTCATACACCCCGTGACGATTCGTGCTAAATTTAAAAAAAAAAAAAATACAATGATACATTCAAACACCCAAATGTCAAACCTTACTTTCACTTAAATGTTTAAACTTTTAGATAATAAGTTTATGGTAGGTTTACAATAACGAAAAATACACACGACAATAATGCAGGGGTCAAAGTTCGCTAACTCAAAAGGGAACCAAACCAATCCATATGTCCTGAACAAAGATAAGATTTGATATTGGGATTGTTCAAAATAGAGTTCAAACGTTCTGGAAGGCAAGGATTGCAATCAAGCATCAGTTGGAAAGAGGAAACTTTGAATAATCAAGATGATGACAAAGATCTCGACAAAATAATAGCTAGGGTTTTGACCATGGTTTGATGCCAATCCCCCTCATAGACCTCTGCTTTTCTGAAAGCTCGTAATTACAATTCGAAATTATAGTTTAGTGAGCTATATTAAGGGAAAGAGATCCACGTGTATCTCACAATTTGAAAAAGGAAGGAAAACAAAAACACAGACTGTAGCTTTTCTTTTTCCTTATTTTTCCAGTTTTAGATAATTGCCCTAATTACGTGGGCTCTAAAAAGGGTTCCTGCTATGACTAAATCATTGGGATAATTATCCAAAAGATCCTAAATTTATAATACGTGCATGGCACTAATTGGATAACAACGTTAGTAATTTTGATCGGAAATCCAATTTTGGTCGGAATGATTATAATAAACAATCGTCAAAAAGGTCGAGATAAAATTAATCAAATTAAAAAAAAATGGACTTAATTGACTGCTATAAAGGCTTTCTAGATAATTTTCCCTTCAATTATTGCTCATTTAACATCTTCTAATGAGAAGACAGAGTGGTGCGGTGAAAGAACGAATGATCTCGTGAGTGGAATCTTGAATTCAAAGCAGGAAATTCCTTAAAATTTCATAATGTGGGGAAAGAAAGCGGCGTCCGGACAATTAACAAAAAATCAAAGGCGAACGAGGAGCCACGGACCACATATATTACATGCAAATTGCAAATTTAATTCAAACACGTCATGCCACTTGGCCAAATGCACGTCACTCTGCTTCTGTGTCATCCCTTGCGTCATCTAATTCGTTGGGGCATGAAATGGTTGGCCCAATTGATCGGGTTTCGAAATATTTAATTTTTGGTCGATTGAGCTTTTTCACCTTTCTAAATCTAATTCGTTGGGGCATGAAATGGTTGGCCCAATTGATCGGGTTTCGAAATATTTAATTTTTGGTCGATTGAGCTTTTTCACCTTTCTAAAATACATTGAATCAAGTCACCGATCATCCAAAGCGGCTTACTTCGATTCGGATAAGTGCTATGGATGAAGTCACGCACTCATTGCACATTTTAAAAATGAGGAAGACTCATCCGGTCAAGATAGACTGGGGAGAGCTCGATTGAATACTGGTTGATTGATAAAAAGCCTACGATTATGGAATTTATTTAATTTTTACCTAAGATAAAGAAACTTTTAGAATGTTTCATGAGACGGGCACGTCCAAATGCCTCTAATTATTTATTATATGCATCCATTAATATGATTATATAGCTGCAATTGCTAGAAAAATGATGGGTTAGATTTTTATGATAGTTCAGTACTACTAACCCTAATTAAAACTCCCCCTGTATCAATGAAAGTCAATGCCGCAATAATTTTGAGTAGGACTTTTCAATTTAATGCTAACCAACATTCAAATACAAACAAAACAATCATGATGTATGTCATATGTTGAATTAGATAAATTGAATTTTCCCTCACAAAGTGCCGTGTCATTGTACAGTAAGATTCATGTACGAAGCCCTTCCATCATCTAACTATCTTTCACTAGATCCGACGGTCTCTATCCGAACATGTATACGTTCAACAACATCGCCAAAGCGTACGAGGCATGCTTCTACTTACGTTAACCTCGAAAGGAAGACCGGGGCGCACCATTTCACACCCTCTCTTTGAGCAAGAAGATGCATCATGATCATCGCTTGAGGAACCTGTTTGAATTCTTACGACTCCAATACGCTCGAGCCTTCGACGGTGTCGTCTCGGCATCATGATTAATGATTGACCCACACTTCACATGCCCACTTGAGTTATTTTGGCACGTGGTGATTAGAGCTTCGGAAACTAGACAAAAAATATTCAACCACGTGGGGTCTGAGGAAAACAAGAAAGAAGGTCGTATGAAATACTCCAACTTGAAAGCAGCGCGTGTATAAATTTCAACGAGCGGTTGCTGAGCCTCTTTGAGCTCTCGAATACTCACTTACCCTGCACTACTCAAGTAGCAAGAGGAGGCAGAAGGAGAAGGAGAAGAAGATGAGTACTCAACCGCCAAAGCAGCCGCCACCGCCGGGAAATGGGAAGCCCCATCCAGCCCCATCCTTCGGCAACCTCCCACCTCCGAGAGGCAGCGTCATCAGGGCCATCATCTATGGCAACAGCTGAATCTGTTATGATCTTAATCCTGGGGAGGTGTAAGTAGCTTTTCAATTATCCGAAATACTTAACCTTCGTCCTATCTTATCGGAGGCCCCCTCTAGCCCCACCCTTCGGCAACCAACCACCTCCGAGAGACAGTGCAGTTAGCTATATCCTATCTACTATGTGTAGTTAGTATAACGAGTTTGATGTACATATTATGAAGGGTATGCTGGGATGGCCCAGATCTGAGATCTTGTACTTACTTTGTGTTTTCGTTATGTGAAATATAATCAAGATCCTCCCCCAAATTAAGGTTGTGATGTTTTTACAGGGTAGGCATATTTCCAGATAATTCTCACACCCGCATGCGCTAACGAATAGATCTCAGGTTCCTCTTGTGCTTTCTTATCGTTTCTGCCCTGCAAGCGCGGCACGCATGTTCATACGTATTTGCTTGTGCGCGGGCAAGCGTGCTGAACAGGTGGAATATTCGGGTTGAACTTCGAAGTGGGATTTCTAACCAGAAACCTCGTATAAGCGGACGACGAGTATCAGCCTGAATGTCCGTACCGACGCATCGAACCTCGCAGGAGGCTAATGCCAAGAAGGATCCCGAATGAGCAATTTTTTCCTTAGATAACTCTTCTCTGATACTGTTGATTATTCAGAATTTTTAACCAGAAACCTCGCATAAGTGAACTGACAAGTGTCAGTTCGAATGTCTCTACCGACACATCTAACATCGCCGGAGGCTAATGCAGATGAGGATCCCGGATGAGTAACTCCTTCTCTGCACTCTTCTATATTATTCTTTCCATTGATTATTCTCTTTTTCTTTATTTTGAGAATTGTTATGGAGGGAAAATCTGACTTAGCTCTGAAATAGGAGATGAAGGTCAGACCATGACCCACCATGACATGAGAGATGAAGATTGAGATGATAATGTTTGGTAGATATTAATTGTGGCCAGTTATAAATTACTGCTTAAATAAAATAAAAAAAGTTATCAGTCTATATCAAAGGAGTGTGAATCCGACTTGTCTTTCCCTTCGACTTAGTGGATTATGTAGGTTAATGCTGTATTCTTTGAAGAGCAACGTCCCGGACCATAAAAGTCGATGCAGTATCGTATTTTATCACTTGTAATATCTTGAATATATAATTAATGGAAACGACATGCGGATAATTTCGACAAGCGAAATCCACTCAATTGGCCCGACGTCTTTGTCATCGTGCGTTGAAAAGCAAGGAAGCCGTGTGTATCGGAGCCTCCCACGCGAGGCAGAAATCATGCAGTGCGGGATAATGACAGATATCATAAGTCGATCAATTGATATATTGAACGACCATCATCGCTAGGCAAAATCTCAGCGGTCTCGTCCGCGATTTCGATAAAACTTGCTATAATTACGGCACGGGGCTATAATTAGAGGCCCACCAGACTTGGGAGTCGAAAATTCCAAATGTGGTGGAAGATAATGAAACGAAGTTCATCGTATAAACACCACTTGCCTGGCCAAGTAGAAAATAAGACAAAGGGAAAACAACCACCAAACAAATTTGAATCGCATGCACCAGACGCGCTGTTCCCTCGACAGCTCTTGAAATTCGTCGAGAGTGATTGATTGCTTCGGGAGTGTTGGAATCTATTGGCATTCGATTTGATTTAGATAAGCATGAGGGTCCATCTTCAAGTGAGTTAAACAACATATATCAAATGAACTCGAGATGTGGAGAATATGCTCAATCATACTATCCGAATTCCATAGGAACTCATCTGTTTTTCAGGGTTTTATGTAGATTTCTATGAGATGTTGTGATATATCACTGCCAAATGTTCCAATTTTAGAGTTCGGATTCATTGAATCTTGCCATGGGATTAGTTTAGCTCACTAGATCAATGCCTATGTATTTGTCCTCCTTCTGTCTACTTAATTGTCATTTAATATGATCAATATCTCAAATGAAGTCATAGAAATACAATTTCTATTATTAGGTACCAATTAGTTATATACTTCTCTCTCTCATCTCATCCATTATCTTAGGGTTTTCATGCAATAATAGATTGGAGGAATATATAATACATATAGAAGAAATCAAATTAATTGATACATAGATTTTTCTTTCATATAAGGGGCCATGTATAGATTATCCGCTTTGTTGTTGGATAGCTAATCTAAAAGTAAGCAAAAGGACATGTTGCATACATGTGACAGAACTTGTGTAATATGAATTCTACGTCATAAGATGTTTGCGTGTCATACAATTTTCAGAAGGTGTTGAAAAATATGATTGTGCATTTGCATATCTAGAAAGGTTATAGGCGCTTTGCGCTAAATAAAAACTAAATAAATTGAAGGGTCATATGCGTTATAGAAAGTTGAATATTTGAAATAGAGGACAGCACCCAACAGATAACACTTGAACAATTTTTGTTATGGCAAGCATTCGGGCCTGTTGAGCCGTGGACTATTCAGCACTTGTTAAGAAACCTTCCCATTATGTATTGAAGATTGACAAAATCTTCCTCAAGTATTATGATTCTGATGCTAAGATTTTCAGATAATATTCTTGAAGCTACTTGTTTAGACCTTATTCATCAGACTCAGAGACTCATTAGTTTACATAAGAAATTCTGTTCTCTAAGTTGAAGATATTGTTATGTCATGATAATCAAAGATTACGGTGTAATTTGCAAGGATTATCAAGATAATACACAGCATCAAACATAACGAGAAGTTTCCTGATTTTATTATTAGTTTGGATTTTCTGAAGCGCAACGGCTAGTAACCTTGGCTCAAATTTCCTTTTAAAGTTATATCAATTGTCCATCTATTCTGAAAGGATAAATATCAACATAATCCTTCCATAATAAGGATTCGTGATTCATGTGAAAATCTTCTAGAGACAAGATGCTCTTCCAAACGAGGAACTCTACTTATGGAAACCTAACAGAGCAACAAAATCAAAGGGAGATTCTGATTTTTCAATCCTATAGAAACAATCAAATCTTCTCATATCATTTAGGTCTAACGAGTTGATTGAATGAATGATCCTTAAAGTCTCCATCTAACGGTCAACTTGGATATTGAGGAGTATAAAAGGAGATTGTGGTGCTAAAGAAAACAAAATATTTGAAATCTACAATTCCAAAGTTCAAAAAAACTTCGATATTGCATACTTGTCTTCATGAGCCTAAATTGTAATCTTTGAGAGATTGTTGTTGAGAGTGTGAGATTGGAAGATACAATTGCACGTACCTAAGTAGAGAGTACTCAAACTTTGTAACCTCTGATTGATTCTCTAATGAAATCCAGCCAATAGAACGTTAGCACGGGAAGGTAGACGTAGGCTTATCATAAGCCAAACCATATAATATTGTGTGCAATTTGCTCTATCCCTTAATCTCTTATTTATTCTGATTGACAATCTATTGCACACAGTAACATCTAATCACTACACTATTCATCTTCAGATGTCTGTCATTTGCAATATTGAACTTGACTTCTTTTTTTAATTCCACTTAATCATCTATTCACCCCTTGAAAGATCTAGCCCCAACAATAATATCTTATGAGGAATTCATTAACCCAGCAAAATCACATTGGCCAATTACTATTTGGGAATCACATTGACTTTAAGCAAAGCCCACAATTTTTTTTATTTGTTTTTTTATCTTTGTGGGTGTCTCAACCACTTATTTTAAGGTGAGATGACACTAATTGGCTGCTTTTGAGTGGTTTTTAGCGAGCAAGTTGTGCTTTCTTCCCCTCTAAGAAGGATAAGTTCGGGAGCCATCTTTCATCAAAGTCAAACGACATAAAAGTCACGTTTTTTTTTCCTTTTGACAAGGTACCACGTTTCTTATATCAGAGGCGGCCAAGACATTATTAGAGAATAGGTAGTTTAGATTTGGAAAATGTCACATCGTTTGATGGCATCATGGACTTAAAGATGGCTTATGTTATATGTTATAGTGTAGGGAAAATATATAGTGCTGTTGTATAATGTTCATACCTCTAGTGTAAAGATCATACCTCTAGTGTAAAGATACGTAAGCTCCTCAGCCGGAAAAATGAAAATAAAATGTAAAAATAAACCCATTAGACCCTTTTTTTCTTTTCTTTTGTGGGGGGGGAAGCACTAGATACCGTTTGGTTGGTGAAATATTGATGATTTTGAGAACGTTTTCCTTAATGATCTTTTCAAAGATTTAAAAATAAAAATAAACAAACGAAAAGTATTTTCACTATTGAAGAAAATTATTAGGCATAGATTGTGATTTATAATGATTAATTTTTTTTAAATGATGTGGATGGCCATGTTTAGAAAAGTATTTCTTGAATTATTTATTTTATGCAAGATAATTCTGGATAAATTGGTTGAGATCATAAGGTATGATTTATGTTTCGTAGATTCGACAAAAATTAATGATGTTGGAAGGAACTTAGGACACGACCTTGTAGTGGCCTCTCGTTAGCTGGCCATCAACAAAACAAAGAAGTGGAGCAAATAAACACAATGATTTCATAAAGGTTGACAGAAACACATAATATTTTGGCGATAGTTGAAAAATCCAATCGACTTGGCTAATTTATGAGATCGACTTAATCTATGATACTTATTTCTCGAATTCAATTGTCACATGTCATCCCAAACATATACATCATAGTGCACATTTAGTTGTGCAAAAACCTTAAGTAGAACACCAAAATATGGTATTTGAATTTCATGTTGGAGTGTATTTGTATGCTAGAGTTACCTCAAATGAAGTAATTATCTGACGTGATCGGTCATGAGACTAAAAACTTACCATCCTAATTGGAGTTAGACTAATATGGAACTCTTGTATATAATAAAATAGAGCTATTTGAAACTTTCAATTCGAATAATTTTCATGGATTCGCACAAACCTCTTTGATGAGGTGCATAATTTTTTTTCCACAAACCATTTTTAACGAGTATGAGCCTGTAAATCAAAGACTGTTAGGGTGCCAATTGAAGGGTTTCAAAGATCAAAGAGTACAAAATGTGGGACTTTAAAAATTAGTAGACCAAAAGTGTATTTTTAGGGAAAATTTTGGGTTATATTTTTGTGGTCATCCATGGAATCTTCATACAATAAATGGGAAAATTATCCAAAAAGTCCTACAATATTGCACTTTTGTCAATTCAATCTTAAACCTTTCAATTTTGTCAATTCAGTCCAAAACATTTTTACATTTTGCCAATTCGGTCATAAATATTTTCACTTCTTACCAGTTGAGTTGATCCGGCCATTTTAGCCGAAAATTGCTAATGTCGATGGCTAGTGCTAACGTAGCAATTTTTAATAATATTTTGCATTTTTTATGGTCTTTTCTCTCTTTTTTTTTTTTTTTTTTTTTTTTTTTTTTTTTTTAAGCTAGGGCTGGCAAGGGTCGGTCAACAACCCTCACTAGCCAAACTCCAAACCAAAAAAAAAGTAAAAAAAAAAAGGGGGGAACCACAAAAATTCAACATATTATTAAAATATTATTAAAAAATGCATCGTCAGTCAACACCGGCCGTCCATGTCAACAAATTCCAGCAAAAATTGATCGGATTGACTCAATTGGTAATAAATAAAAAGGTTTATGACTAAATTAGTAAAATTGAAAAGTTTATAACTGAATTGACAAAATTGAAAAGTTTAGGACTAAATTGATAAAATTTAAAAAGTTTAGGACTAATTGATAAAAATACAATAAATTTAAGACTTTTTAACAATTTTTCCTACAATAAAATTAAATAATTTTTATTTATTTATTTATGATGAGTCTTTTTCAACTTAGATTTTCCAGGCTGGTATAATTTGATGGAATCAAATCGATCAACAAATTGTGTAGCCTAGGGTAGCTACACACATAGGTTAGGCGTATCTTCGACAATAGCTAGCAAGGAAGCACTCATTCATTCCCCAAAGTACATATAAATAATTCACAAAATTGGAATTTTCTGTCCACACAATAGTGTATTTGTTGCCTTCGGATGTCATATATCTTACATATGCCATCAAGAAACGCAATTTGGATTTTTTTTTTTCCAATTATTCCACATCGTGTAAATCCAAATTACTTAGAAAAAAGCAGATTTCGTTCCTTAGGAAGAGATGAAAATCTTTATCCATGTCCACCTTTCTTATACAAACTTAAAAGGTAATACCCCATCCGCCATGCAAAACGCTTAGACAAAGAGATTTGGTCTTCGCACACTAGGACAAATGGATTTTTACTAGGGTTCTCCCAAGTTTAAAAGAAAAAGAAAAACAAAGGGAGGACTGGATAAGGATCTTCACTTGCCTCAGATGCAACAACCTTAACGTCACCAACTGTTATTTAATTTTTAGTTATAAATTTAAGGAAATTTTTAAATAATTAATTGTGAAAGAAATATTTATTCACAAGGAAAATTGCCCAATCAATCTTCAATTTAATAGATGGATTCAAATTTAGTCATTTTTCAATTATATCAATTTAATTGTAAGTTTTTGCATGAAATTTCAAGGTAATCACTCTAGTCAAATTTGGTACTAAATTGTTGATGTGACTTACTAGTTATTACCGTCATCCTATGCGGCACATTGCCATATTAGCAATTTTCCAAAAATTGCTTAAGGAACTGTATTGAATTTTTGCCCAAAAACTTAGAACACATGTCCTACGTAGCCCACCACCATGTGAGCAATCTTAAAAAGATTGTTGAAAGGACTATATTGGATCTCACCTAAAGACTTAGAATAAAAATTGACAAAATTGAAATTTAGAATTGAATTGATAAGAAAATTATGACGATTTTAATTGATTATAAGACAATCATTTGAACTATTCGAAAATACATGCGTTTTGTCAGTTCTACATGCATCATAATTTATAACCCATCTTCCAAGAAAGAAATGCAAAGTGTGCCTCTCGAGATGTAAAAGATAGGAAGAAGATTATTAAAAGAAGCAATTAATCATCTCCACTTGCCGGCGATTGACAAAAGAAAAATGTGGAAACGGACGAGGAGACTTCTACTTTTGCTTGATGCAATTATAATATTATAGAGCATCTATGTTCACAAAAGGGACATGTTTTCCGTCATCTCAATCAGAGAAAGTGATGATGTTTTAGGATAATTGGTTGCAAAAGGGCTCTCACCCTAGAATCGGAAATCGAACCACATAACAAACAACCAACCATGTTCGTCCGGGAACCAAACTGGATCGAATTCGTTTGTCTTGGTCCGATTTCCAAATGGGACCAGGATCAGTTGTGTAGACTTTTTATTTATTTATTTATTTATTTATTTATTTATTTATTTATTTATTTGTGTCCTTTGTTGAAAATGAAGACTTCCTCAAGGAATTGTAGTAGAAAGCTTGTTATAGCAGTAGTGCCCAACATGGTGATGAGCAAACGCATAATCTTTTCAATCATCTAAATTAACGTAATTTGTAGTGGCCATCAATTACCAACTATTAGACCTGTCAAAATGGGTCACAGGCCCATATATTAACTTATATTTATTGTAATGGGGTGTAAATGGTCACTGCAAAATGAAATATGGATCAAAAATAGGTCGTAAAAAGAAAATGTTAAAACAGATGGGTCTAGGTGGGTCCGAGATAAACCCACTTTCAACCCACACAATAAATAGGTCTTGGGCTAAATGGGTTACCTAACAAGGTCAATATAATTAAAAACTAGTCATTTTTATTTTTTATTTTTTATTTTTCTAATTTTCTAATTTTTCTATGTTTATTTTTTCTTTTTTCTCTTTTTCTTTTTTCTTTTTTATTTTTATTTTTCTTTCCTGCCAATGGCCGGCCACTGTTGAGGGACAAACTTGTCAATATGGCCCCTGATGAGCCTTGAGCTCACCAACCTCTAGCACTGGCAAGACTCAAGCCTCACAGGTCACTAGCAAGGCTCCAATCTCACCTATCTAGCAACACTCGAGCTCATCAAATCAAGTATTCAAGCTCACCAGAGATATGTGAGGCTTCAACCTCATCGATCTGGCAAGACTTGAGCTCGTTGACTTGGCGAGTCCAAACCCGTGTTGACCTTTGGTGAGGCTTGAGCTCGCTTGTAATGGGCCACCAACTGCTGCTCCCATGACAAGGCAAAGAAAAAGGAAAAGAAGAAATAAAAAATAAAAAATAATTAACATATCGATCTTTAAAATATTTTTTTCTTTTTATTATTTTAAATAAAAAAAAAAATTTACCAAAAAATAAAAGACCATAGTCACCTTCGGTCTTTTTTATTTTTCTTTTACATTTTGCATTTTATTTACTTACATTTTCATATTTTGTTATTTTCCTTTTTTTAAATTTGATATAAAATTGTATGCAAGCAACACATTAACATGGAGAGCTTATGGATTAGATGAGTTGGCGTTTACTTTATAGTTAGGGTTAAGTATGGATGTGTTTTACTAAGATAGGCTAGGTCAATTATGGGTTGGATTGGGTGCGGGTTGGGTAAGGGTCATCAAAATTGTATTGTATGAAAATGAGTCAATATGGGTTGGACCATTTTCAGTCCGACCCAACCCATCCATTTGACACCCATACCAACTTCCACTGCCTGCTTAGTACTTGTGTTTGGCCATGAGGATTGGACTGTGTTCACCTCTCGTATCTTGGTGCTCATGTCTGATGGATATATTGTGAGTAGATTTCATGTTCTCTACTGAAAGAGATGAAGAGTAAAACGTGAGAGAGACAAAGACGAAGAGTTCAAGCCCTAAATGCAATATAGGGCAGCCAGTCCGATTCCTTGAGCAGAACCGAGAACCAAATTGGTTCCTGCCAGTCCCAAATTTCGGGGACCGAGAATTGCCCAAAACGGGTCAATTCGGTCCAGTTCCCGGTTGAACTAAAACTGGGGCTCAACCCTAAGAAATTCCTATAACCAGGCTTTTCATTAGTGCTTTCACAAATACGTACGTTACCAAAAGCTAATTGTCGTTAAGTTTGCAAGTGGTGATTTACATAATTTGCATTCCATTTTGCAAGTTTACTCCAACCTTAGAATTTCATTTTTATTTGTCCCACTTTAGCTTGGCGAAGCAAACGGTTAGCTACTCATTGTTTTTGGAACTTTTAATTGAGTGTTCATCGATAACTAGCAACATGGTTTGATCTAACGATACTTAATCACACATATTAAAGAATATTGTTAGAGATATTATTTGACAGTTCGATGCTGTTGGGCGCACCATAGCCGCCCCACCGTGCACGTCTCAATCCTCCTCATAAGCCTCCCGCTGGCCCTTCCGCTCCATCTCCTCCGCGTCCTTAGCACCGAAGAGCGGTTTTCTCCTGCTCATCCCATTCCACGTCCGTAGGTCGCACCGCTACGGGAAAACAGAGGACTAAACGCGAGTAAGAAGATAAGAAATGCATCGGATGTGGATACCCGATAGTAAAATGAGTTTGAATTTTTGACTGACCACTGGATTTAGATACTGATAATTAGCGAAGATTCGTGTTCCACCAGACACCACAGCCACCATTTCACCAGGAGACCCGATAGTGAAATGAGTTTGAATTTTTGACTGACCACTGGATTTAGACACTGATAATTAGCGAAGATTCGTGTTCCACCAGACACCACAGCCACCATTTGACCAGGAGACAAGAAGGAGGACGAAAGAGATCGAAGAGCTGTAAAAAGCAGCCTCGCCACCACAAATCCGATGGGCTGATGTCGGTTTCCAGAACGAATCTGTTAGAGGATCAAGACCAGGACCGTTAGATGATCAAGATCAAGACGGTACTCTGCCACATCAAAATGGTCTTACTCTGCTATGCCAAGAGTCAGCCACAGGAGATCCTCAACTATGATAGAACATCAGAAGACTATCGTGAAGCAAATGAGCTGAAGACAGGGATAACGAGTCTCATCAACGGTGGAGATTGTGTAAATGTCGAAGGCGTGGATTGCCAAAGTCTCAGGAGTTGCTACTCTGTTTTTAGTCAGCTGTAAAGTTTGTTAGTTTGAGTCAGTTAGTTCGTTTCAGTTTGTTATTAGTCTTCTAGCTTCGACTAGTATATAAGGTGAGAATTAAGGTTTGGAGAAGATAGAAAAACAGAGAGAAAGAGAGAGAGGATTCAGAACTGATCTGCTGTATTTTTCGTTTTTCTTTGAACCGAGATACAATGAAATGAGATGAGATTCGTATACTTCTCGATCAGATTCTCTTTGCAACACTACTGGTTTTATTCTCTATCATCATCGACATTCTTCACCTTCATCTTCTGTATTCTTGGATTCACAAGTTCACATGGTATCAGAGCCATCAGAATGAAGAAATCCATTCAGTAATCAGTTCGTGTATCAAGTCAGAGGAGATGAATGAACAATGAAGCTCTCTGGATCAAGATAAACACATAAGATCTCATTTCATTACTGTTGTCATCTTCTTCAAGACGAAGGATCGTAACAATGGCAATTAGAACCCCAAAGTACCCCTTCCCAATACATGTGAATATCACAAACTTCGTCACAATCAAACTTGCAGAGGATAACTTCCTATTGTGGCAAGCTCAAATCCAAAGGTTTTTGAAAAGTCAGGATCTGTTTCGTTTTGTTAATGGAGATATTCCTTCACCTCCTCGAATGCTGCAAACAGAGGATGAAGGTTGTGAAACTGATCTTATCAGTCCAGATTATACTGATTGGACTAGAACAGATCAGTTGATTTCATCATGGATCTACGGATGCATTCGAAAACATTCTGAGTCTAATAATTGGATTAGAAACATCGTCCGAAGTATGGCAAACCCTACTGAAAAGGTTTACACAGAAGTCAATTGCTAGAGAGTTCGAACTAAGGGGGAAACTGCAAACATGTCAAAAGCATGAACAAACCCTTGCTGATTATCTCAGGGAATATAAATCCATATGTGATCAGTTGAATGCAATTGGCAAACCTGTAGATGAAATAACCAAAATGTTTGGTGTATTGGAAGGTTTAGGTCCTGAGTATGAAAACTTTCGGACTACCATATATTGTTTGAAACCTCAGCCTGAGTATGATGAGGTTATTGCTCAATTGGAAAGGTTTGAATCAAGACTCAAGACCTATTCTAGGAATCAGTTCAACCCGAATTTGGCCTATTTTGGACAAAGACAATTTCGGGTTCAGTCCAAAGATATCACAAATGAAGATTACATCACTCAAGCTTCTGGATTTATATCTCAGAGAGGAGGTTACAGAGGTGGTCGAAGCTTTGGTCGTGGCAGAACTGGTAACAATAGGGGTCGTGGTTTTGAAAGATATCAGAATTACAGAACAGATGTTTCCAGTCCAGAACAAGGAAATCAATACCACAGACAGAGAAATGTTATCTCTACAACAAATCAAGGGTTTAGACCCTATACCACTTACTCACAAAGATATCAAAATGTCAAGACCTATCCATCTGCAAACTTAAGTAAGAACTTGCAGGATGAAAAAGAAACAAGTAGCATTCGGCTAGAATGTCAAATATGTAAAAGGTCTGGACATGATGCTCTACGCCATTTCTTGGTATCGGTTTGACAATTCCTATCAAGCGAGAGGATATTCCAGCAGCATTAACAGCAATGCATATTGAAGAATCATCAGGAAGTGAGTGGTACCCTGACTCTGGAGCTACAGCGCACATCAGTGCTAATCCTGGTATACTTCATACCCTTTCTAAATATCAAGGACTTGATACTGTTATGATAGGCAATGGATCATGTTTACCTGTAACTCACATTGGCAACACCTGTCTGAAAACAAAGAACAGTACATTACCTCTTAATGATGTCCTAATAGTCCCAGAGATAAAGAAGAATCTTCTTTCAGTATCTAAACTCACAGATGACTACCCTTGTTCTTTTATCTTTGATAAAACTGGTGTTTATGTAAAGGACAACAATACCAACACAATGGTGAAGCTCGGAAGGAAAACTAGAGGGCTTTATCAAGCTAATCCACAGACCACAGAGGCCTTCTTTACTCAGTGGCAAAAGACAGTCGATGAAGACATATGGCACCAGCGTCTGGCACACACGAATGCTCAAGTAGTTAAGCATTTGCAAAAACAGAAGCTTATACAATGTGTTTCATCATCTCAGATTGTTTGCAGCAGCTGTCAAATAGCTAAAAGTACAGCTCTATCGTTTCCTTTATCGGATTCTACATCAAGTTGTCCATTAGAAAAAGTTCATTGTGACATATGGGGACCATCACCAGTTTATTCTTTCCAAAAGTTTAGATACTATGTGATTTTTGTTGATAATTTCTCTCGATTTTGCTGGCTATATCCCATGAAGCTGAAGTCTGAGTTCTATGACATATTTGTTCAATTCCAGAAGTTAGTTGAACGACAAGTATAATCATCGATTAAAATCTTCAGAGTGACGGAGGAGGAGAGTTCACAAGCAATAGATTCCAAAATTTCTGAGACACCATGGAATAAGACAGCTTATATCATGTCCTCACACACCAGAACAGAATGGTGTCTCTGAAAGGAAGCATCGACACATCGTTGAACTGGGGTTAGCTATGCTTTATCACTCCAAAGTTCCACTAAAGTTTTGGGTGGATGCATTTGTGACAGCTAATTACATCATAAACATCCTTCCCACACCAAAGCTGAAGATGGACACACCTTATAACAAACTTCATAATAAACAGCCAAGGTATGATCATTTGAGGGTGTTTGGCTGTGCTTGTTATCCTTGTCTGAGACCTTATGGAAGTCATAAGTTTGATCCGCGATCCCTCCCCTGTATCTTCTTGGGTTATAGCAATCAGCACAAAGGATATCGATGTCTGGTCCCAACCAATAATCGTGTGTACATCAGTAGGCATGTTGTCTTTGATGAGCATTCTTATCCTTTTATAAAGAAGCTGGTCAATGAGTATGGACAGTATACTAAACTATACAAACAATGGATTGAAGGTATACATTTCCTCGAACCCTCACGAACCAAGTTTCCAAACAATGGTTCTTTTCATCAGTCAGACAAAAACCATATTCATCCTGATCTACATGATTGCTATAATCATCATCTGTGTCACAGACAACAATCTCAGACTAGTTCCTCGAGAACTATGCAAAATGAGAGAATAACAGATGAACAATTTGTCATGGCATCTGTGACATCCCGATTTTCCAATTCTATTTTCAATAAATTGAGACGGGCATTTCGTTGGCACGCATATAGTTCTTTTCCTTGAGTCGCCCACTCATGTGAAAACTAGTCTATCGAGTGAAGCTGTTAAGGGTTTCTAATGCATCAGACTCGAGAATTTGATCAGGAAGTGACTTTCGACCGAGCTAGTCTGCAAGGGTCATTACGGCACAATTTAAAATTGATTAGAGATCGGAGATAGGTCGACTCGACAGAGGCATGTGATCGGTGTGGGTGATTCCACCGGATCACATAATCCTTGTCGATCGACACCGGACCGACTTTTCTATCGATTGGGTACCCCTGTGTTCGTATTTGAAACCTTGAGATTTCCCGACAACCGAAAGTCGCCAATGTTTCAAAGATGTACATTGTGGCTTGAGATAATCAACCACGGGTCAAATGCGTGAAAATTTCTAAAGGCTACCCGGTAGGTTGGGCCGCGCTTGTATCGTGCCAAAGTGAAATTAACCGTGGAATTGAGATCGAATTCAGAAATTGAAAGTGCGGGTGTGTCACAAATCATTTCAGGATCACCGAATCATCTTTGGAAGATTTTTTTCATGCAATCAGAGTTCTTTGGCAAATTAAATCCGAAAATGGCTAATTTGGCTCGAGAAATAGTAGGCTCGTCTTTGGTCGTGCTTTTGGGACTTAAGTTGGTTCTATGGCCAAGTGAGGATGTGAATTGAAGTGTGGTGACATTGGATTAATTTTATGGACTTCAATTGGACTCAATTGGAAGAGAATTGAATGGAATTGAAGAGATTGGATGTACAAGATTTTAGGCGTGCGGAAAATGAAATTGGACCCATTGAAGAATGTTGTGGGAGAAGAGATAGTGGAAGATGACATGGGATGATGTCATGGTGGGCCTTTTTGGGGATTAAAGAAAAAGGAAAAAGAAAAGAAAAGCCCCCCCACTCCTTCTCTCTCCTCCCTCTCTTCTTCCTCCTCCCGTGCGATTCCTCCATGGGTGTTTTTTCTTCATCTTCTTCTTCGGACGCGCCAGCAGCTCACCGCTCGCTCGCCGCACGCCATCGTCGCCGTCGCGGTCGCCGCTCGCTGCCGCCGCCCCGCGCGTCTCCGCCCGCTCACCGTCGCAGCCCCGCGAGCTGCTCCGCCTGCCTGCCTCCGTTTCTTTGCTCGGGATCTCAGATCTGGTCGGACGCCGAGCGAAACCGCAGCTCCGCCTTCCGCCGCCGTTCGCCGCCGCCACACGCCGTCCGCCCCGTCCCGGTTGAGCTACCGTCGCTGCCCAGCCCTGTTCGGCCAGCCAAGGCCGCGAATCGGCCGCCGTGAGCCGCCGTGCTCCCTCGCCGGAGCCCGCCCTGAGCTGCTGCCGCCCATCCCCGCCGTTCCTCCGCCGAATCGCCGCCGGATCCGCCCCCAACCAGCGGCCGCCGGAAGTTGCAGAAAATGGGTATGCAGCGGCTTCGTGGCCCGTTTTGGCCGCCTTCCCGAGCCCGGATGCTCGGCCCGCTTTGAGGAAAGTTGTTCTCCTCGGCGTCCCCGTCGTTTTGGTCCGCTCGGTTCGCTAATCCGGTGAGTTTAACTCACTAAACCTCGCTTAGAGGGTTAATTATGCTTTAGGTGTGCTTAGTTTATGTTAATTGTGATTAGGTGGTTAGTTTAATTTATTTAAGTGTGGATTATATTAATGTGTTTAATTAGCTTAAAGTGTGATTAAATTAAGGTTAAGTGAGTGTTTACATTAATATAAGCCTTGATGTGACATAAAGGAATTTACTTTTGATTTATTTAAATATTTCGAAATTATGTAATAATTTAATAATATATCATTATTCGGAATTATTAAAATATTATTATTTAATTATTTTCGGAATAAATTTAATTATTTATTAAATTCCGAAAATTTTGTCGGGACCCTAAATTCTCGAATTTCGTGCGGTCATTTCTTTGTGTATTCGGATTTTGAAATCGATGGTCGAATATTATAAATTGAATGTGGATTGCGAAAAATATGAATATTATTATCTAATTAATTTTCAGAATAAATTTAATTATTTAATAAATTCTGAAAATTATTTGGGAACCTTATTCTCTCGAATTTCGTCTTTGATTGTTGTTGTACTAGTAGAATTTGAAATTGATGATTGGTTGTGATGAATGGAGTGTGATTGCGATTTTTAGGGATTCTTTATGAAATTCTAAGTGTAGAAATTGATGGGAGATTGGCCGTAATATGCCACCTATTAGAGGTCGCGCCCGGTGGGGCCGTGATATGCCACCTATTAGAGGTCGCGCCCAGTGGGGCCGTGATATGCCACCTATTAGAGGTCGCGCCCAATGGGGCCGTAATATGCCACCTATTAGAGGTCGCGCCCGATGGGGCCGTGATATGCCACCTATTAGAGGTCGCGCCCGATGGGGCCGTGATATGCCACCTATTAGAGGTCGCGCCCGATGGGGCCGTGAATTGCCACTGTTAAAGGTCGCGTCGAGTGGGGCCGTGATGCCACCGATTCAAATTTGCCGAGTAGGGCCGTAGTTGAGAGCAATGATTGATTTGTTAGAATTGACATGTAATCGGCCGAGTCGATTGATCGGCCGAGACGATCCAAGTGGTTGAATGGTTTGATAATGTGATTGTGCCATGGTCGTTTGGTTATCATAATTGCACGTGGTTGGTTTATATAAATTGTGCTAACTCGCAGATAAAGGCGAGGCGAGGTAAGTCTTCCGTGTGATGTGGCTAGGCCACCGGGGCGTATTTTCTTTCTAATAGGGGTTTAGGGGTTGAACTTGCGAGACGTTGTCTCAATGGTTATTGAATAACCATTTCGGGTCCCCTGGAGGACGGAGCGACCGAGATAGCTTTGGTTGGCCTTGAGGAGTTGCAGAGGTGAAGTCATGAGGATTGGAGAACGTGTCTGATTTGTAGGTCGTAGGACAATTCCTTTTTAAGAGCCGGTCTTTTGTAGACTTTTAGCCGTAGACCCCTGTTTGTAATTCTGTTGAATTATGAAAGTGTTATGTTGTGGTTTTGCTTCCTGCTTTTCTATCCCGAATTTTGTTGTCAGGGGATTTGTTTCGCTTCCGCATGCGTAAATAAATGAATGGGTCGGCGACGTGTCCTGGGATGTCGCATATTTGATCGACCGCTGTGGGATGTGTGCGCGCTCGAGGTTCGGGGCGTGACAGCATCAATCGATACTATGCCTACAGATCTATCTACCTCTCAGGAACAATATCCTATGCCTACAGATTCATCTTCAAACAATGATCTACTAGTTGAAAGCAATTCCAATGAAGAGCACTGCAATTCTAATTCCACTATGTCTTCTTCTCAGGGTACTGTTAATAACCATCATATGCAGACTCGACTAAAGTCCGGGATTCGAAAACCAAATCCAAAGTATGCTTTTTTGGCGACTATCAAGTTCCTATGGAACCACGGTCAATCAAATCAGCCTTAGCCAATGAAGCCTGGTACAGGGCTATGAAAGAAGAAATGGATGCTCTTGCTGAAAATCAAACATGGACATTGATTCCTAGAACTGACCAGATGAATGTGATAGGCTGTAAGTGGGTATATAAGACCAAACTCACACCAGATGGTGGTCTTGACAGACTCAAAGCTCGTCTAGTCGCCAAAGGCTTTCACCAAGAAGAAGGACTTGACTTCACTGAGACCTTCAGTCCAGTTGTGAAACACACAACAATTCGAATAGTACTATCTCTGGCTATGATGAAGCCTTGGCCAATACATCAGCTTGATGTTAAGAATGCTTTTCTTCATGGAGATTTGAATGAGCGTATACATGGAACAGCCACCGGCTTCATCAATCCTCAACAGCCAAGCTATGTCTTTTGCTTCACAAGTCTCTATATGGGCTTCGACAAGCACCTAGAGCTTGGTTTGATAAATTCAGCAAGTTTTTACTCGAAAGTGGTTTTTTCTGCAGCACAGCAGATCCATCCTTATTTGTCCTTCATACAGACTCACATACAGTCCTATTACTTCTATATGTTGATGATATCATCTTGACTGGCAGTTCATCATATCTGGTAACTACCCTCATTCAGAAACTTAGTCTTCATTTTCATATGAAGGATCTTGGGTATCTTCACTATTTTTTGGGTATTGAGGCCAAACGAACTTCACAGAATCTCTTTACGTGTCAAACAAATATGCCACCGACTTGCTGAAACGAGCTCATATGGCCGATTGTAAACCCATCTCTACGCCCTGCCTCTTCGATCAATTTCCTTCGCGAATCGCAAATTAATTCAACGACCCCGTGGAGTACAGAAGCTTGGTTGGTGCTCTTCAATACTTAACCATTACTCGACCTGACTTAGCATTTGCTACTAATCTTCTCTGTCAAAAAATGCAACAGCCTACTGTAGGAGATTTTCATCAATTAAAAAGAGTGCTTCGATATGTCAAAGGTACTATACATCTTGGAATCCATCTCCATTCTCAAAGCTCAGTAAATCTCTATGGTTTCTCTGATGCGGATTGGGCTGGTTGTCCAACTACACGACGTTCAACAACGGGGTTTTGCACATTTCTTGGATCAAATCTACTATCTTGGTCTGCCAAGAAACAACCCACTGTCTCCAGATCCTCAACAGAAGCAGAGTACCGTGCACTGGCTTCGACCACTGCTGAACTCACCTAGATAACATTTGTGCTACGAGATATTGGTATTTTCCTTCAGTCTCCTACAACCATATACTGTGACAATAGATCAGCAATTTCTCTCACAGCCAATCCAATATTACATGCTCGAACCAAGCACATTGAAGTTGACTTTCACTTCGTTCGTGAGAAAGTTTCTTTGGGATCTATTCGTGTTCAGTATATCTCTACTCATCTTCAATTAGCAGATATATTTACTAAGTCTCTATCCCGAGTGTCTCATCTTACTCTCCGAACCAAATTGGGAATGGGATCTTTTACCCTACCCAATTTGAGGGGGGATGTTAGAGGATCAAGACCAGGACCGTTAGATGATCAAGATCAAGACGGTACTCTGCCACATCAAAATGGTCTTACTCTGCTATGCCAAGAGTCAGCCACAGGAGATCCTCAACTATGATAGAACATCGGAAGACTATCGTGAAGCAAATGAGCTGAAGACGGGGATAACGAGTCTCATCAACGGTGGAGATTGTGTAAATGTCGAAGGCGTGGATTGCCAAAGTCTCGGGAGTTGCTACTCTGTTTTTAGTCAGCTGTAAAGTTTGTTAGTTTGAGTCAGTTAGTTCGTTTCAGTTTGTTATTAGTCTTCTAGCTTCGACTAGTATATAAGGTGAGAATTAAGGTTTGGAGAAGATAGAAAAACAGAGAGAAAGAGAGAGGATTCAGAACTGATCTGCTGTATTTTTCGTTTTTCTTTGAACCGAGATACAATGAAATGAGATGAGATTCGTATACTTCTCGATCAGATTCTCTTTGCAACACTACTGGTTTTATTCTCTATCATCATCGACATTCTTCACCTTCATCTTCTGTATTCTTGGATTCACAAGTTCACAGAATCGACTTGAGTATGGGCGTAGATTAGAAAAATGCTACTGACCCGACTCCCCCCGTCATCAAGTCCGAACATCGTGCTCCAAACACATGCGATTTTCTCTCCTACGTTTACCTTAATACGAGACTATAGGTATTTCATGGCCTCGAGATCGTCGTTCTACTTAGCATCCTCAGGAGCCTTTTCCTTCCAATTTGAGAGCACTCGTTCACAAAAGCACAAACCGAAGAAGAGATGCGAATCATGCGATCCTGAGCTGTCTATTGCGCCTGTGCGTGCATGAAAGTTGAATTCTCGGACGATAATTGTTTCTTTGGATTTTGCACATCAGCTGGTGCAAAAGGTTTTATCGAGTCATAGTCTCGAAGAACCCCGACGTTAGGAGCACGCCGAGCAAACACGGCCCCACTCCGCTTTACTAAAAGCAAAAATCACAATCTGAAGATCAAACTAAGGACCTATGGAAGTCGGGGCCCTATATTAGACCAGACAATAGGGGGCCATTCAGGCCTTTTTTCGTGCCCCTCTTATACTGAACGAGCACATTGCTTGAATTGGCTTATTCGTTTGCTTGAGATAGAACTGCTCACATACCAACAGGAGGACCGATAGGATTAGGAGACAAGGATAACGTAGTTTTAGCAAGATTCCATAATGTATAATCCTAGGTGGGGTATAGGATATCTATCTATAACAGGCTTGCTTGCTACTATCTCCATAGCAAAAAAAAGGAATTAAACTACAATTGAAATGGGTTATCAAACCAAATCAAACTTTATATAACCTTATTCTTATTGGGGAGCCTAAATAAGAGTCACGCTCTCCCACAAGCAAAACACCTGTATAATCTTATACTCTATTTTCTGATAATCCAGAAGATACGTGGCTACACTACTTCGTTCTTGTTTTACTCTTTTATATCTATATGAAGACTGTAGTATATGGGAAACAACACATGATTGATAGAAGTTGTGCCTATTTTAAGGGAGATCAGGTTGAGAGTATCCTAGCCTTAAACCAACCAATTTAGGTTTGCGACAAAACTTTCAATTCGGATTGATTCTCTTTTAGCCAAGAAGACTTGCAAAAGGGGTATGTTTCCGCCTTTCTCGATTGGCAGGTTTACAAATATGTAAACCAAAATTTAATTCAAGTTGAATTTGCATGTGGCGAAATACTTAACTTGCAATCTACTAACCAGAAATATGGTTTTAACACGATTCTTCCAATCCTGTGATGGCAGAAAATATTAGCCACGGGAGTCAAATTATAGAGCTTATCAAATATCAATCCCTGCCGGAATACATCAGAAAAGTGCTGAGAACGAAACGCGAGAAGAAGATAAGAGATGCACAGGATGTGGATATGTGACACTGATGGCCAGACGAATTCGCGTGTTGACTGGCGACTGGATTTAGACACTGAATAATTACTGCATCATTTGACCCAGAACAGGAAAAAAAAAGGACGGAAATGATTGCGGTCAAAATTCAGCCGCGACTTGTGGTTTAGAGCATTAGCTGCCAACGTTGGAGCCCGACGGCATACGTTTTCAAAGACTTTTATCATGTCGCTTGGATCTTTCTCATCAGAGAAAAACCTAATTCGATAATTGACTCGAAGTTAAACGTTACTCATGTGACGAAAATTTCCTGGAGCTTTCAACACTGTCAATGGCCCTACTAAAGATCCTTATTTTGACTATCATGGGCATCAACTTGGGGAAATCAACCAAATGTTATGATTTCTGTGATGCTTGTGCAGCTAGGTCCCATGAGATTGCCTATAGTATATAATGAATGGACTCATTTATGTGCATAGATTAGATGAAGGTGATGGGTCCGACTCCCTCCGTCGTCAGGCGCAAACATCGTATTTGGAGCACAGTGGATTTTCTCTCATACGTCACTTTAATAGGAGATCATAGGTATTCTACGGTCTCGACGTTTTTGTTCTTACTTTAATTCAAGCCTTTAAATGAACCTTTTTTTTTCTCTTACCAGAGCACTTGTTCACAGAAAAAAACACAAAAGAAAGAAGACATTTTATTCTTGAGAAACGCCCATGTTAGGAGAACGCTAGGCAAGTAGGGCCTCACCACGAGAGGTCGAACCGAGGACCTATGGGACTCGGGACCCACTCAATAGTCAATCAAACAATAGGGGACTCTACTGGCCTTTATTCTTCCCTATCTTATGCTCAATGACTGTTAGGTAAACTAGCTCTTTCGTTGGCTTCAATAGAGCTACTTAAATACCAACGTGAGGACTGGCAGGTCCATGACAAAAGAATAAAGTAGTTTCAACAAGATTCCATGTTGCATGTCCTAGGTCGAGTACAAGATATATTTCTCTTATATGTATATCAGATCGACTCTTTTGACTATTCGTTTGGAAATTTGATGATGCTAGGAATGATTCTGGGTTACATATCTTATTTTTTCTTGGCCAAAATAGTATTTATATCGAGTAATTTCTTATATTTTGAAAGTGTTTTTCTTGTGAACAGTACGACTCTCACTTGAGTGGAAAATTATGGGAAAAAAAAAAGCCTTAAACTTATTGTACGAATCTCAATTCAGTTATAAATATTTCAATTTAATTAATTTAATATTAAATCTTTTGACAATTTGTCAATTTAACCTTCCTAGTCAATTTTTGTTGAAAATCGCTAACACGAACATTTGCTACCCTACTACGTGGTACAGCCGGCATTAATGTAGACAACATTTTGCAATTTTTTTGAAAGAGTTGAATTTTTAATTTTTTCCTTCTTTTTTTTTGGTCGTTGAGCTAGGCCAGCCATAGGTGAGGCCCTCGCTTGCAGCCTAGGCAAGGGCCAATTACAAAAATAAAAATAAATAAATAAGAATGCATTCATAATTTAAAAAAAAAACAAAAAAACAAAACAAAATTGCCCATGTCGACGTTGTTTGTCCTACATGACACGGCCGCCTTCTACATCAGCAATTTTCAAATAAAATGATCCAAAATTGGCAAATTGTCAAAAGATTGAGTCTTGAATTGGCCAAATTAAAAAAAAATAAAGATTGAATTGACTAAAATTTTGACATTTTTTTTTTTTTCATAAACTCCCTCCTCAGGCAAGAATCGCACTCATTCCCAAGGAACACACTTTTCAAATTATCAAAAATAACTCGAAATACACACTCTCTCGGCCAAGAAAAGAAGAAAAGAAGATCAAGATAAGTAACCTAGAATCATTACTAGCAAGATCGAACTTCCAAACTGAATGGTAATGGATCGTGTGCTGTATGAAGAAAAAGTTGCCCCGAAGAGAATGGTCAAAAGAGCCCGATCCGATGTCCATTCCCAGTGCCAGCATGCCTCACCTCAGCACGGTGTGGACCCGCCAAAACTTGCTCAGAAAGCTTTCACTTTCCTTCTCGTTTTCTGCGTTGCACGTGGGTGCTTGCCCTGGCATGCAATGAGGTTAAATAAATGCAATCGTTCAGCACTAGAAGGGTCATCCGTAAAGCTTGTCTTCATCAGTGCCAGTTGGGTAGTTTGATTTGGTTGTGAATTACCATACCCACTACAAGTATCAATAATTGAAGGGGGAGGGCGGCTATAACCAGCAATCACATCCTTGCGTTGACATAACTATCATGCACCTACTATAGATCACTTGACTTTAGCTATAATTATTTTACTCCATTTGCAATTTGAAAATCCAAGATTAACAAGCCTATTGAGGCAACCGTGTTAAAATGTCATTAGTTAAGAAATCTCTTCACACGAGACATGTTATAAAATGCAGCACGAGATTCATAGGGTTTCCTTACCTAGGATTCTTTTGAAACTATTATGATGGTCCGCATGTAAATTTCGTGGTTTCTCCGTTAAAAGAATATCTTCTATTTTGACGTTAAATTTTAAGGGATTTTTTGGGGTGAAAAAGCCCAAGCATAACTGTTTTTGAGTAAAAAAACAAACGTACAAGCCATTCCAAGGTAAGAAACCACTAGCTAGAAAGCATTCATACACGTCATCATGATTCGTACCAAATTAAAAGATTCTACAAGGATACATTTGAACATCTAAAAACTATCAAACCTTACTTGTTTAAACTTTTAAATGATAAGTTTACGGTAGGTTTACAATACCAAAAAATACACACGGCAATAATGCTGGGGTTAAACTTGACTAACTCAAAAGGGGGACCAAACTAATCCATATGTCCTTTCGACCCCAAAAAGAAAAAAAAGAAAATCCATATGTCCTAAACAAAGATAAGATTTGATCTTGGGATTGTTCAAATTAGAGTTCAAACGTTCTGGAAGGCAAGGATTCCAATCCACCATCACTTGGAAAAAGGAAACTTTGACTAATCAAGATGATGACAAAGACCTCGATCAATAAATAGCTAGGGCTTTGACCGTGGTTTGATGCCAATCGCCCTCTGAGACCTCTTCTTTTTCTGAATGCTCGTAATTACAATTCGAAATTATCCTTTTTTTTTTTTTTTTTTTTTTGGTCAGTAAAATTAAGGGAAAGAGATCCTCTCGAATCTCACAACTGAAAAAAGAAAGGGAAAGAAAAAAAAAACACAGACCCTACCATTTTTTTCCCTATTTTCCCAATTGTAGATAATTGCCCCATATACTTGGGCTGTAAAATGGGTTTCTCCTATGACTAAATTAAAGGTCCTAAATCTATGATATGGTAGAGTACCGATTGGACCACCACGTTATGGTTTCAGTTAATTTTGGCCTGGATGAATTATGTTGAAAAGTTGTCAAAATGGTTTAGGATAAAATCAGTTCAAATTAAAAATTTTAAAGCTAAATTAATTATTATATTAAAAAAATTAGATTTTTGAGATAATTATCCTCTCAATTATTACTTTCTTAACATCTTCTAGTGAGAGGACAGAGCAGCGCGGTGAAAGAACGAATGAACGCCTGAGTGGAATCTTGAATTCAATGAACGAAATTCCTCAAATTTTCAAAATGTGGGGGAAGAAAGCGGGATACGGACAATTTAATATAACGAAAGAAGAACGAAGAGCCACGTACTACATTTCTTCCATGCAAGTTGCGATTCGATTCCAAGCGCGCCGTGCCACGTCGCCCATGCATGCGTCACCCTTCCGTATCATCCCTTGCGTCATCTTATTCGTTTGGGCATGAAGCACTTAATTGATCAATCGAGTTTTAAAATGTTAAATTTTTGGTCGATTGAGCTTTTCACTTTTTTAAAATACATTGAATTGAGTGGTCGATCGAATTGGCTTACTTTGATGCCAACAAATGATAATTGACCAACACACGGAGCATTCGATTGTACATTTTAAGAATATGGAAGACTCATCTAATCAAAATAAAGTTTGTAGGGCTTGATTGAATGATGGTTGATTGATAAAAAGCCTATGATTATGGAATGTATTTAAATTTTACCTAAGATAAAAGAAACTTTTAGAATGAATAATGAGATGGGCACGTCCAAGTGCCTCAAATTTTTTACTATATGCATCTATCAATATTATTTATAGCCACAATTGTTGGAAAAAATGATGGTTAGACATTTATGATAGCTTAGTACCACTAACCCTAATTAAAATTCCTCTTGTATTGAAAGAGTCAACATTGCAACGCAAAGAATTTTGAATAGAACTTTTTCCATTCAATAGTAACCCACATTCAAAAACAAACAAAATGATCATGATATATGTCACATGTTGAATTAGATACATTGAATTTCCCATGACACGGTGCTGCGTGATCATTCAAGTTTCAATAAGTAACAAAAAACAACAAGATTCATGTATGGGATGTTTTGAGAGCTCTTCCTTCATCTATCTTTCACTAGACACAATAGTCTCCCTCTGAACACGCATGTTCGGACTGTAAGCTGCAAAAATGGCATCCCAAAACCTTTATAACTAAAATCAAGAATACATTAATGGAGAAAAGAGTCTTGGTCACCTAATTTAGAATCCGTTGTTCTTGCTACAAAACAGTTGATGATCCAGAAATCAAGTTCTTCTCATTTATTGGCCTCTATAGAACTAGATCACCCTCAGTATGCAATAAATGCTCTTTAAGCAACGTTTTTTTTACATTTGGTTAAATGAGAAACTTGAGCATTATTTATAGAATTTTAAGTCACAAGCCATCTCATCAAAGGATGAGCTTTACTCGGCCCGCACAAACTAGGATAATATTAAACTAATTAAGAATCTTTATTCCACTTTATTAGATCAATCCCTAAATAGGTAAATTACAATATTAATTAATATAACCTATATCAGAAAAACCCTTACATCAACATTTATCACCAAAGCATGCTTCTCCTTAGGTTAACCTTGAAAGGAAGACGGGGGCACACCGTTTCACACCCGCTCATTGAGCAAGAAGATGATCACAATTATCACTTGAGTAACCCGTTCAGATTCGTCGGAATCCAATACGATTAAGCCTTCTACAATTTCTTCTGGGCACCATAATGAATGACTGACCCACTTCACATGCCCACTTTTGCGTCATTTTAGCATTTGGTGAATAGAGCTTTGGAAGCAAGTGAGAGATTTTAAACCACGTGGCGTCCAGGGAAAACAAGAAAGAAGATTGTATAAAAACTCCAACTTGAGGCAGCGTGTGTATAAATTTCAACGACTGGCTGCTAAGCCTCCATGAGCTCTCTTCAGCAGCAGCGCACGCAAAAACTCACTCACCCAACACTACTCAAGTAGCAAGAGGAGGAAGAAGGGAGGTAGAAGATGGATGCTCAACCGCCGCCCAGCAGCCGAGGCCCCATCCAGCCCCATCCTTCGGCAACCAACCACCTCCAAGAGGCAGCGTCTTCAAGTCCATCATCGGCAAGAAATGAAACTGCTATGATCTTTAAGCTTCTTTATCCTTGGGGGAGGTGTAATTAGGTTTTCGATCATGTGAAATACATGACTTCTATCCTATCTTATCAGGTATGTTAGTTAGTATAATGAGGTTGCTGTCCATATTATAAAGGGAATGCTGGAATGGCCTAGATCTGAAATCTTGTACATACATGGTGTTTCCCTGATGTCAAATGTAATCAAGATCCTCCCCCAAATTAAGCTTGTGATGTTTTTACAGGGTAGGCATATTTCCAGGTAATTCTCATACCCGCATGCGCTAGCAAATAGATCTCGGGTTCCTCTTGTGCTTTCATATCGTTATGTCGTGCATATGCAGCACGCATGTTCGTATGTAGTTGCTTGTGCGCAGGGCAGGCAAGCGTGCTGAACGGGTAGAATAATCGGGTTGAATTTCGAAGCAGGATTTCTAACCAGAAACCTTGTATCAGCGGACTATGAGTATCTGCTTGAATGTGTATGCCAATACGTCGAACCTCGTCGGAGGCTAATGCTGAGAAGGATCCTGAATAAGCAACTCTTTGCTTGCCTAACTCATCTCTATTACTGTTGATTATTCAGGATTTTTAACCAGAAACCTTGCATAAGCGAACGACAAATATCAGCTCGAATGTCTCTATCGACGCATCTAACATCACCGGAGGCTAATGCCGATAAGGACTCCGGATAAGCAACTCCTTTTCTACATAATTTTTCTATATTATTGTCAGTATTGATTATTCTTTTTTTTTTTTTTCTCTTTTTGAGAATTTTATGGAAAGAAAATCTGACTTAGCTCTGAAATAGGAGATGAAGATTTGAGCATTTTTCAACGCACCAGATCATGCATGACCCACCATGAGATGAGCGATGAAGATTTTTTTTTTTTTTATCAGAGAGAGATGAAGATTGAGATGATAGTTTTTGGCAGATATTGATTGTCGCCAGTTGGAAATTACTGCTTAAATAAAAAAAAATTATCAGTATATGTCAAAGGAGTGTGAATCCAACTTGTCTTTTCTTAGATTTGGTGGATTATGTGGTTTGTGCCGTGTTCTTTCAAGAGCTGTGTTCCGGATCATAAAAGCCGATGCAGCATCATCATTTGTCACTTCTACTAATCCTGAATACATAATTATTAGAAACGATATTCGGATAATTTTTTTAGACGACAAGCGAAATCCACTCGATTGGCACGGTGTCTTTGTCACTGTGCGTTTTAAAGCAAAGAAGCTGCGTATGTCGGAGCCTCCGTCGGTAACAGGCGAGACAAAAAGCAATGCAATGGGGGATATTGACGGATGTCATAAGCCGACCAATTTATACATTAAACGACCGCCGTCGCTAGACAAACATCGGGACGGTCACGCCTGCCTTTTCCATAGAACTTAGCATAATTACCGCGTGAGCCTCCGGAGTCGAAGAATTCCAGATATGTTGGACGATAATGAAATGGGAGTTCATCGACCAACTCCACTTGCCTGGCCAAGTAGAAAGAGGACAGGAGAAACAACAACCAAACAAATTTGAATCACATGCACCAGATGTACTATTCCCACCGACAGCTCTTTAGATTCATCAAGCGTGATTGATTGCTTTGGGAGTGATGGAATCTATTGGCATTCGATTTGATTTAGACAAGCATGAGGGTCCATCTATAAGTGAGAAAACAACATATATCAAATCAATAAATCAAGAATATAATCGATTACAGCATCCGAATTCCATAGGATCTCATCTGTTTTTTAGGGTTTTGTGTAGATTTCTTTGAGATGTTGTGATGGATCGCTGCCCACTGTTCACATTTTAGGGTTCGGTTTCATTGAATCTTGGCATGGGAGTAGTTTAGCCTAGTAGATTAATGCCTGTGTATGTGTCCTCCTTCTGTCTGCTTAATTGTCATTTGACAAGTTCCATATCTCGGATCGAGTGTTGATATAAAAATACACTTTTCATAATTAGGTGCTAACAGTTATATACTTCCTTTTCATCCCATCCTTTATCGAGGGTTTCCATGCAATAATAGACTGGGGAATATATAATACATATACAATATATCAAATTACTTGATACGTAATTTTCTTTCACTCAAAGGACCACGTATAGATTATCAGCTTTGTCACTGTATAGCTAATCTAAAATTAAGCAAAAGGACACGTCACGTACACGTAACAAGCCTTGTGTAATATGAACTCTACACAATAAGATATTTGCATGTTATATAATTTTCAGAAGGTGTTGAAAAATATGATCATGCGTTTGCAGATTTGGACAGATTTTAGACATTCGTACTGAATGAAAACTAAATAAATTGAAGGGTCATATGCTTTATAGAAGGTTAAATATTTGAAATAGAGGACAGCACTAAATGGATGACACTAGAACAATTATTGTGATAGCAAGTCTTTTGACCTATTGAGCCGTGGACCATTCAGCGGTATCATCTTATGGATAGATGAGGAATTTATTATCCCAGCAAAATCACATCGGCCAATTACTATTTGGGAATCACATTGACTTTAAGCAAAGCCCACAATTTTTTATTATTTATTTATTTGTTTTCTTTTTTATTTTTGTATGTCTGAACCACTAATTTTGAGGTGAGACGACACTGATTGGCTTCTTTTGAGTGGCTTTTGGCCAGCAAGTTGTGCTCTCTTCCCCTCCGAGGAGGAAAACTTCGGGAGCCATCCTTCAACAGAGTCAAACGCCATGAAAGGCACGTTTTTTGACAAGGTACCATGTTTCGTATATCAAAGGTCGGCCAAGACATTATTAGAGAGTAGTTAATTTAGATTTAGACGATACGAGATTTGTTTTGTTGGCATCATGGACTTTTAAGATGGATCGTGATTGTCACTAGCCCTAATTTAGAGGAAAATAAATAGTTCTATTGTATAATGTTCATAGCTCTAGTGCAAAAATATAAGCTCCCCAACCGGAAAATGAAAATATAGAGTAAAAATGAACTCTCTAGATACCATTTGTTTGGTGGAAAATTGATTATTTTGAGAAAGTTTTCCTAAATAGTCGTTTTTAAGGTTCAAAAAAATGAACATACGATCTGGTCAATTCCTTACCAAAAAAAAAATGAACTATGAAAAAACTTTCACTATGACAAAAAGTGATTTAAAATGACTATTTCTTTTTCTTTTTTTTTTTCTTTTTTTTTAAATGATGTGAATGGTCATGTTTAGAAAAGTATTTTTTTGAGTCATTTATTTTTCACGAAATGAATTTGAATAGATTAGTTGAGATCGTAAGGTGTGATTTATGTATAGCCAACTCGTCAAAAATTAATGACGTTGGAAAAAACTGAGGACATGACCTTGTAGAGGCCTATGGTTAGCTGCCCATTGACAAAATATAGAAGTGGAGAAGACACAATGTTTTCATAAAGGTTGACAGAAATACATAATATTTTGACAATAGTTTGAAAAAGTCAACCAGCATGTCGATGAATTGACTTAATCAATAACATTGATTTCTCGGATTCAATTATCACGTGTCATCACAAATATATATAGTTCCGCGCATGTTTGATTGTGCAAAACCCCTAAAAAGAACACAAAGACATGGTAATTGAATTTCATGTCTGATTCTATTTGTATGCTAGTGTTACTTCAAAAGAAGTACTCATCCGATGTGATTGTGGCCCCAAAGACCTACCATCCTAAGTGGAGTTGGACTGATATGGATCCTTTTTATATAACAAAATAAGGGCATTTATACCTTTTGATACGAATAATTTACTTAGATTCGAGTAAATCTTATTGTGATATGCATAATTTTATATTTATAAAACCATTTTTACGGAGGATGAGCATGTAAAGAATATATTGTTTTGGTGCAAATTGAAGGGTTTGAAAGCTCAAAGGGTACAAAATGTAGGACTTCAAAAATTAGGAGATCACAAGTGTAATTTTAGGGCAAAGCTCTGGTTAAATTTTTGTAGTCATCCACAAAGGAATCTTCATGCTGTAGAACCAAATAATTTTTATATCCATGTTGGGTCCTTTTCAACTTGGATTTTTCAGGCTGGTATGATTTGATAGAATCAAATCAATCGACAAAATGTGTAGCCTAGGGTAGCTACAACACAGAGGTCAGTCGCATCTGGGACACTAACTATTCAGAAAGCACCCAAGCATTCCCCAAAGTATACATAAATAATTCACAAAATTGAATATGTTGCTTTCTGACGTCATATGACTTGCAAATGCCATCAACAAAGGTAATTTGGATTTTCTTTTCCAATTATTCTACATCTTTTAAATCCATTTTACTTAGAAAAAGCAGATTTTATTCCTAAGAAAGAGATAAAAATCCTCATCCATGTCCACATATTTTACACTAATTAAAAAAGTGATACCCCATCCACCGCGCAATTCACTTAGACAAAGAGATTTGGTCTCCGCATACTAGGACAAATGGATCATTACGGTTCTTCTAAGTTTAAAATAAATAAAAACAAAAAGAGGACTGGATAAGGATGTTCATTTGCCTCAGATGCAACAACCTTAATGCCACCAGCTGTTATTCAAGTTTCAATTAAAAATCTAATGAAAAATTTAAATAATTAATTGTGATAAATATTTGTTTACTAAGAAAATTGCAAAATAAGTCTTTAAACCTATAATGAGGATGCAAATTTAGTCATTTTTTAATAAGTCTTGAACTTTTATGTGAAATTTTAATATAAGCATTTCAGTCAATATTCGTCAAAATTGCTAACATGGCTTCCTAGTCATCACTTGACGTCCCACGTGACACATCACTATATTAACAATTTTTAAAAAATTATTGAAAGGACTATATTGGATCTTCACTCAAAGACTTAGAACAATAATTAACAAAATTGAAAACTTTAAAATTGAATCTACAATCGTAATATAATATATATATGTGTGTGTGTGTGTGTGTGTGTGTGTGAGAGAGACTAATGAGATAACATCATCTTTATTCCTCGCCACTCAAATTGAGACTCCCTGCCTTTGAAAAAAAATATATTATTGCACAAATCCACGAACGAATCAACCTTAAATCATATCCATATTGATTCTTGAGTGTGAAAAATGTCATTAGCACCACTATTCAACACCCACGTGCTTGTCTTAACTTCTGTGGATAGCCCACCTTTCCCCAAAAGAAATGCAAAATTTGCGTCTCCATTTGCGGCGGTTGACAAAAGAAAAATGTGGAAACACACGAGGAGATTAACCAAAGGGTTTGATCCCTCTTTTTCTTATTTAGTTAATAATTGGGAGGACTTCCATGTGAACCCAGATGAATTCTTAATTCTAGAAGTTTGAGAAAAGCGGCAAGTTGTAATTGATGAAATAATTGAAGACGTGGGTCGGACGCAGGTGCCCAATAAAATTCTTTTTTATCACATTTTTTTGAGAAATTAATTTTTTAAGTACATTTTCATTTGTCGTTTTAAAGATGAAATGCGTCGAATTTGTTGGCTCAATTTAGAAATTAAAAAGGATTTTTGTTTTTTTTTGTATAGTTAGATCGTCCTTTCTCTAACCAAGAAGCGATAATCAACATGCCATTGTCCTTATCTAAGCTTAACCAAGTGGTTCCAATTGACCTATTTTTTCATGTGTTTTTCTGGAGATGATACCGCATTCCTTCCTCAAAACGTTGGGATTTGAAAAGTCCAACAACCAATCTATTTCTAGAGATGTATTTTTCAATTTTATTTTATTTAGTATGTCGCTCTCAAAATAATGTCTATGCAAAATCAACCGAAAATGGTCCCAAAGGGAGAAGGAGAGTTACAATAACTAATTCATCCCATAGATAGTCGAACCTAGAAGAAATGGTGATGACAAGTGAGAAAAATGCACTAAAGAAAATTGAATTTTTCGCCGTAGTACTCAAAAAAAAAAAAGAAAGAATGGAATTAACAAGAAAGAGAAGAAGACAAAGTGAACAAGGCGAGTCACATGATAGGATGTTGTCCCACATGCTACTGTTCCTTTGCACGCTGGGATAGCATCACATTTTATCTAAGAGTAGTTAAAGTCTATATGAATAGGCAAACCAATGTGCTGTTTTCTTAAAAGGAGGCCGTTTTAGTAAACCCATAAAATCAATGGTAATTATTGAGTGGAATGGAGAGCTTTAATGTTGCTATGTCGTACATGATCTTCTCGTCAAATGAGTAAATGGTTGTCTTTTTCAAGTTCGTCAGCTATTTAGTTGAAGTTGCTAGATTTGGTGATTTGGTAGGTGAAGCGAGTCCTTAAGATCGTAGAAGGATAGACATTTCTACAGTATTTGGGTATAGTGAGGCTCTATCGAACAAGTTCTGCAATATCAACCGATCATCGATCCTTAGGCCCAAGTAGATAGGGCAAATTTCATCAACATAGATTTGGACACAATCCCAACAGTAAGAAGCGAGGAAGGTTGGCGATCTTGAATTGGCAATGCATAAATTACTCGTGCCATTCTTCCACCGCATACATGTACGATGCATTCATCGACTCATCTTAAATATCCGTGGCTACTCCCGAGCTGAGACACTATAAAGGCATTGAGCTGCTCAAAGTTCTGCACAAGTTTACCAAGAGCGAACAGGAAGGGAATTCAAAACGTGATCTGCATTTAACTTTCTCAGTCCAATTTACATGTTCAGTGAGCTTGGGTTAGCACACAGATCGACCGGAACAAAAACCTAAAAACTCAGCTTTTGCCCAATTCTACTTTGGCACTCGCAGCAAAAAGCTGCGGAAGGAATTAAAAGAATCTGTACACTCTATAAACGAAACTAAAGGAAATGTGTGGATCCAGCTTGCGCTTGTAACACAATCCGCAAAATCTGCTCTGGTCCATGGATCCAGCTACCTGCAACACGTAGCACGACGACCAAAAGTTTAACTTGATGACTAGCCATGAAGCTTTAATCAGGTTCGAGGAGATACATAAGCCAGCATCAAGGAGCAATCAGGACCAACATGCATTTCACACCATAGAACATAGTCAAAACTTGAACAGTTCGGTCAAAGATGATGAATGCAAAAACATACCAGAGATAAAAGGGCCGTACTCCCAGTATCATGGGATGCTACAGAAGCCAAAACAAGATTAGTAAGTAGAAGCATAAGGTACATGTAAAGAAATTAACTAGACGAAACTAGTTAGGGGAAGGCATAAATAAAATTCTCAAATGTATACCCCTTGTTGCTTTGCATATAGAACGGCGAAGATATTTTTGTATCATTGTTGTCCCCTGAAAGCCCAAGAGGGGATAACCCAGTAGCTCTTGCCTATCGGAAACAGGCATCTCTGAAAATCCAAAGGATGCTTCCCATGTTGTCCGCACTTGACTCGCTGCTTGCAGTATCAATCTCTCTACACCGAGCTGGACAAGCAGCTGCAACGAAAAGAAAGTTCAAGCCAGTTATTCCTCCGTCTATGAATAAACATTTCCTGCTGGAAAGCATACCAAAAGATGCAGCCACTAGAAAGTACCTTCTCCAACTCGTTCATCAAAAGACGACACATACCCTGTCGCCAAAATTGGAAAGTAGTGGCAATGAGAGGCATCTCTGCCAGACTTGGCCCAAGAATCCTGAATTACATGCGAAAGGCTTTAGGTATACATTCAGACAGTCTATCAATAACAAAACGCATACAGAAAATAAGAACTGGAAAAAGGAACCCATATCTTATCCAAAATATGTACTTCACTGTGGCCACAGATGCGATTTCATCACCTCTTTGCAAAACCATGAGATAAAAACCCTGAAAATCCAACCGTTTAAGCTTTGATCTGCAAAAATAAACAATAATGCACATCTTACTCATACATACTATCCACCAAATAATTGGCAAACAAATTACCGTGCTAGTATGCTGCCAATCTATATGATCATGGGAAAGAGAAAAGGTCACCAACAGAATAATGTGAAGTAAAAGGAAAAGAGAGAAAAAGAGAACATACTATCTTTCTTCTCTTTTTTCCTTTTTTCCATGTTTCTGTTCTTGTTAGAAAAAAACGGATCAGACAAGCCAAATAAGCCAGCTCTAAAACTAATTTCAACACGAGAAAGCTTACTCCTAGGTCTTCCCACCGTAGCACAACCATCACAAAGCACAAGACCATGAAAAACCAATCGACTTGATGAAAACAGCGAAGTGATCCAACTACTCCTGATAATACAGAAAAATAATAATAATAATAATAATAATAATAATAATAATAATTTTTCAGAAATAAAAAAATCAAAAATATTCTACATTTTGCCAAAAAATCAGAAAAATTCAAAAATGATTTATATTTTCAAAAAAATAAAAAAAAATCCGAAAATGCATTTTATGTTCATAAAAAATAGAAAAAAGACCAAAAATATGTTTTTCTCCACAAAATGCATGAAAAATCCTTAAAAATCCAAAAGGCCTTAGGATTTAAATAAGATTAGGTAGTGAAAAGACATTAGTGATTAACTAGTGTAATCAAGTCATCAATCCTAATTTCTCTAGTTGTGCGGGAATGAAATATTTCTCTCAATATTTCATTTGGGTTTCTAATTAACCCACCCCAAATTGATTAGTGACGACTCTTATTTATAATTAACTTATAGGTTGAAAACTCGGAGCATAAGTCGTGAATTGATAGGCTTGGGAGAGCCTGAGCTAAGCCTAATAGACTTAGCAAGCCATTAGCCTCCACAAGCACCCACGCAATAGGAGCCAAAAGGGAGGTAGCGACAACAAGCAAAACACCTATTTAATCTTACACACTATTTTCTGATGATCCAGAAGATACATGGCTACACTACTACGTTCTTGTTTTACTCTTTTTTTTATCTATACAAAGGGTGATCTCCAGCGGTCCCTCAGTCATCAAAAAAAAAAAAAAAAAAAGATTGTACTATATGGGGAACAACACATGATTGATCGAAGTTGTGCCTAATTTAAGGGAGATGAGTTTGAGAGTATCCTAGCCTTAAACCAACCAATTTAGATTTTCTACGAACCTTTCAATTTGGATCGATTCTCTTTTGGCCAAGAAGATTTGCAAAAGGGGCGTGTTTCCACCTTTCTCGATTAGCGGGGTTACAAATATGTTACACCAAAATTTAATTCTAGTTAAATTTGCATGTGGTGAAATACATAACTTGTAATCTACTAACCAAAAATATGGTTTTAGCACGATTCTTCCAACCCTGCAATGGCAGAAAACATTAGCCCCGGGAGTCAAATTATAGAGCTTATCAAACATCAATCCCTACCGCAATACATCAGAAAAGTGCTGAGAACGAAACGCGAGGAGAAGATAAGAGATGCACAGGATGTGGATAAGTGATGGCCAGACGAACTCAAGTGTTGACTGGCGACTGGATTTAGACACTGAATAATTCGTGCAAATTCTTCTTCGACCAGACACCACAAACATCGTTTGACCCAGAGCAGGAAAAAGGACGAAAATGCCCAAAAGGAAGGTGGTCAAAATTCAGCCGTGACTTGTGATTTCCAGAGGGCATTAGCTGCCAACATTGGAGCACGACAGCATACGTTTTCAAAGATTTTTATCATGTCCCTTGGATCATTATCATCATAGAAAAACCTAATTAAATAATTGACTCGAAATATAAACGTTACTCGTGACAAAAATCTCCTAGAGCTTTATGCACGGTCAATGGACCTACTAAAGATCTTTGGTTTGACTATCATGGACATCAACTCGGGGAAATCAACCAGATGTTATGATTTCCGCGATGCTTGTGCAGCTAGGTCCCATGAGATGGCCTATAGTATCTGATGAATGGACCTATTTATATGCACAGATTAGACCAAGGTGATAGGTCCGACTCCCTCCGTTGTCAAGCGCAAACATCATATTTGGAGCATATTCAATTTTCTCTCATACGTCGCCTTTAATAGGAGATCATAAGCACTCTATGGTCTCAATTTTTTTGCTCTACTTTAATTCGTGCCTTTAAGTAAACTTTTTTTAACTTACCGAAGTACTTGTTCTCAAAAGAAAGAAGAGATCTTATTCTTGAAAAGCGCCCACGTTAGGAACACGCTAAGCAAGTAAGGCCCTGTCCCACTGTATTGAAAGCGAGAACCACTACAAGAGGTCGAACCGAGGACCTATGGAATTCGGGACCCGGTCAATATTAGATCAAACAACTCGGGGGGCTGGCTACACTAGCCTTTATTCTAGCCTATCTTATACTCAATGACTATGTTAGTTTTTTTTTTCATTGACTATGTTAGTTGAACTAGCTCATTCGTTGGCTTGAGATAGAGCTACTTTAATACCAACATGAGGGACTGGCGGGGCTAGAGGAAGAATAAAGTAGTTTCAACAAGATTCCATAATGTATAATCCTAAACTTTTTGACCATTCCATACGGGCAGGTCGAGTACAAGATACATTTCTCTCTTATTTATATAAGATCGATTCTTTTGACTATTCATTTGGAAGTTTGATAATACTGGGAGTGATTCGAGGTTACTTATCTTGAATTTTTCTTGTCCGGAAGAGCATTTATTTCAAGTTATTTCTCATATTTTGGAAGTGTTTTCCTTGTGAACGAGTACAATTCTCACTTGAGTGGGAGACTATGAAAAAAAAGTCTTAATTTTATTGTACAAATGTCAATTCCGTTTTAAACTTTTCAGTTTGACCAATTTAATTTCAAACATTTTGACAATTTGTCAACTTAGTTTTCCTAATCAATTTCAGTAAAAATCATTGATGTGGACATCTGCCACTCTATTATGTGATACAGTTAGCATTAACGTGGACAATTTTTTGCAATTTTTTTAAAGGAATTGAATTTTTAATATTTTTCATTTTCCTTTTTTTTTTTTTTCATCATTGTGCGTCAGCCACTAGGGCAAAGGCCTACAAACCCTCGTCGACCGCTAGCGAGGGCCTTCGCGCCCTCGCTTGCAGCCTAGGCAAAGGCCAATTACAACTACAAAGAAAACAGAAAATAAAAAATTATTTAAAAACTCAAAATATTTTTAAAAGTTACATATAAACACATCGATCGTCCTACATGGCACAGCCAGCATCCATGTCAATGATTTTTAATCAAAATTGGCCAAAGTTGGCAAACTATCGAAAGGTTAAGCACTAAATCGGCCAAGTCAAAACATTTCAAGATTGAATTGATTATAAATTTAAGATTTTTTTTTATAAATTCCGTGAGAGTCGCACTCATTCACAAGGAAAACATTATCAAAATATGAGAAATAACTCGAAATAAACACTCTTTTGGCCAAGAAGAAGATCAAGACAAGTAACCTAGAATCATTCCTAGTATGATCGAACTTCCAAACCGAATGACAATGGATCGTGTGCTGTATGAAGAAAAAGTTGCCCTGGAAGAGGATGGTCAAAAGAGCCCGATCCGATGTCCATTCCCAGTGCCAGCATGCCTCACCTAGCACGGTGTGACCCGCCAAGTTTTCACCTTTTCCTTTTTCCTTATGTGCGTTGCACGTGGGTGCTTTGCTCGGTTGCTCTGGAATGCAATGAGCTTTTTATTAAATGCAATCATTCAGCACCAGAAGAATCGGTCATCCGTAAAACTTTGTCTCCATCTCTCCTTTCTTCTTTCAGTTCGTGGGGAATTTATCAGTGCCAGCTGGGTTGTTTTATTTGGTTGTGAATACAAATATCAATAATGGATGGGGAGGGCGATCATATCCAATGATCCCATCTTTGCGTTACCATAAATATTACGCACCCACTACAAATTATTTAATTTTAGCCATAATTATTTTGCATTATCTACAATCTAAAAGTTCGAAATTAACAAGCGTGTTGAGACAACGTGTCAAAACACCATCAGTCAAGAAATCTCGTGAAACATATCATATTTATACAAAACAATGCGAGGTTCCTAGGGTTTGCTTACTTAGGTTTTTATGAAACTAATATGATGGTCCACACGTAATTCACTAAAGTAAATTTCCAAATGTTAAAAGATGATATATTGGTATTTGGTAGGAGTTTTGGCTTTTATTTTGATTTTAGAGTTTTAGGTTTTGGTTAACGTTGAATGTGCTGCATATGTTTAGAGAGAAATACCCAAGATGCTAACGTTTTAAGTCGCCTTAATTTGCTCTCGTGATTTCTCCGTTAAAAGATTATCTTCTATTTCGACAATAAGGGATTTGCGGCTTAGGAAAGCCAAATCTGAAACGTTTTTGAGTAAAAAGCAAAAGCTAAAGCCAGTTCAAGGTAAGAAACCACTAGTTAGAAAGCATTCATACACCCTGTGATGATTCGTGCTAAATCTAAAAATTTTACAACGATCCATTCAAACACCCAAATATCAAACCTTACTTTCACTTAATTGTTTAAACTTTTAGATAATAAGTATACGGTAGGTTTACAATACCAAAAAATACACACGACAATAATGCGGGGGTTAAAGTTCACTAACTCAAAAGGGAAGCAAACCAATCCATATGTCCTAAACAAAGATAAGATTTGATCTTGGGATTGTTCAAAATAGAGTTCAAACGTTCCAATCAACCATCACTTGAAAAAAGGAAACTTAATCAAGATGATGACAAAGATCTCGACCGAATAATAGCTAGGGTTTTGACCATAGTCTGATGCCAATCCCCCTCATAGACCTCTGCCTTTCTGAAGGCTCGTAATTACAATTCGAAATTATACTTTAGGGAGTTATATTAAGGGAAAGAGATCCACTCGTATCTCACAATTTAAAAAAGTAAGGAAAACAAAAACACAGATCATACCTTCTTTTTTTTCTTTTTTTTCCTGTTTTAGATAATTGCCCTAATTGCTTGGGCTCTAGAATGGGTTCCTACTATGACTTAATATTGGGATAATTATCCAAAATATCTTAAATATATAATACGTGCACGGTACTGATTGGACAGCAACATTAATGATTTTGGTCAAAAACCCAATTTTGGCTAGAATGATTATGCTGAATAATTATCAAAAGGTCGAGATAAAATTAATCAAATTAAAAAATTTGGATTGAATTGACTGTCGTAGAGACTTTTTAGAGAATTATCCCTTCAATTATTGATCATATGATATCTTATAATGAGAAACGGAGCGGTGCGGTGCAAGAACGAATGAACGTGTGAGTGGAATCTTGAATTCAAAGCACGAAATTCCTTAAAATTTCATAACGTGGGGAAGAAAGCGGTATCCGGACAATTAACATAAACTGAAAGGCGAACAAAGAGCCACGTACCACATTTGCTCCATGCAAGTTGCACATTTGATTCCAAACAAGTCATGCCACTTGGCCAAATGCACGTCACTCTGCTTGTGTCATCCCTCGTCATCTAATTCGTTCGGGCATGAAACTGTTGGCCCAATTGATCAATCGAATTTTAAAATATTTAATTTTTGGCCGATTGAGCTTATTCACTTTTTTAAAATACATTGAATCAAGTCGCCGATCATCAAAAGCGGTTTACTTCGATGCCAATAAGTGCTAATGGATGAACATGTCCAGCACTCATTGCACATTTGAAAAGCGTGGAAGACTCGTCTGGACAAGATAAAATGTGGAGAGCTCAATTGAATAATGGTGAATTCATAAAAGGCTTACGATTATGGAATTTATTTAATTTTTACCTAAGATTAAAAAAAAAAAATTGAGAATGTTTCATGAGACCGGCACGTCCCAAATGCCTTTAATTCTTTGCTATATGCAATCTATTATTATTATTATTATATGGCTTCAATTGCTAGAAAAATGATGGGTTAGATTTTTATGATAGCTCAGTACCACTAACCCTAATTAAAATTCTTGTATCAATGAGAGTCAACACCGCAACAATTTTGAGTAGGACTTTTTAATTTAATAGTAACCAACTTTAAATATAAACAAAATGATCATTATGTATGTCAAATGTTGAATTAGATACATTGAATTTCCCCTAACAAAGTGCCGTGTCATCGTTCGAGTTTCAATTAGCAAGATTCATGTATGGAAAGTTTGAAGCCCTTCCATCATCTAACTATCTTTCACTAGATCCAACGGTCTCCATCCGAAGACGTTTACATTCCGACAACATCGCCAAAGCGTACGAGACACGCTTCTACTTAGGTTAACCTCGAAAGGAAGACCGGGGCGCACTGTTTCACACCCGCTCTTTGAGCAAGAAGATGCATCACGATAATCACTTCAGTAACCCGTTTGAGACGAGTGACCCACACTTCACGTGCCCACTTGAGTTATTTTGGCATGTGGTGATTAGAGTTTTGGAAACAAGCGGGAGATCTTAAACCACGTGGATCTAAGGAAAACAAAGAAAGAAGGTTGTTTAAAATAATCCAACTTGTGGCAGCGTGTGTATAAATCTCAACGAGTAGCTGCTGAGCCTCTTTGAGCTCTCTTCAGCAGCGGCGCACGCAAAAACTCACTCACCTAACACTACTCAAGGAGCAAGAGGAGGAGGAGGAAGAAGAAGAAGAAGAAGATGAGTACTCAACCACCAAAGCCGCCACCGCCTCAGAAGCCCCATCCAGCCCCATCCTTCGGCAACCAACCACCACCGAGAGGCACTGTCATCAAGCAAATCATCTTCGGCAATAGCTGAAGCTGTTATGATCTTAATCCTGGGGAGGAGTAAGTAGGTTTTCAATTAAGTGAATTACATAACCTGTGTCCTATCTTATCGCAGGCCCCTCTGGCCCCATCCTTCGGCAATCAACTACCTCCGAGAGGCAGTGCAGTTAGGTTTTCGATTATGTTAAATACATAACCTCTATCCTATCTTAAGTGCTACGTGTAATCAGTATACTAGAGTCGAGGTCGATGTACACATTATAAAGGGTACGCCAGGATGACCCAGACCTAAGTGTTGTACGGACTTGGTGTTTTCGTGATGTGAAATGTAAACAAAATCCTCCCCCAAATTAAGCTTCTGATGTTTTTACAGGGTAGGCATATTTCCAGATAATTCTCATACCCGCATGCGCTAATGAATAGATCTCGGGTTCCTCTTGTGCTGTCCTGTCGTGCATGTGCAGCACGCATGTTCGTATGTATTTGCTTGTGCGCAGCGCGGGCAAGCGTGCTGAACAGGTAGAATAATCTGGTTGAACTTCGAAGCAGGATTCTAATTAGAAACCTCATATAAGCAGACGAGGAGCATCAGCTTGAATGTCTAAACCGACACGTCAAACCTCGCCAGAGGCTAATGCCGAAAGGGATCCCCAAAAAGCAACTCTTTGCTTGCATAACCCATCTATGTTACTGTTGACCATTCAGGGTTTTTAACCAGAAACCTCGCCTAAGTGAACGACAAATATCAGCTCGAATGTCTCTACCGACGCAACTAACATCGCTGGAGGCTAACGCCGATAAGACTCCGGATAACCAACTCCTTTTCGGCATAATTTTTCTATACTATTGTCTGTATTGATTATTCTTTTTTTTCAATTTTTGAGAATTGTTATGGAAAGAAAATCTGACTTAGCTCTGAAATAGGAGATGAAGATTTGAGCATTATTCAATGCATCAGAGCATGCATGACCCACCCTGACATGAGATGAAGATTTTTTTATTTGTCAGAGAGAGATGAAGATTGACATGCTAGTTTTTGGCAGATATTAACTGTCGCCAGTTGGAAATTACTGCTTAACTAAAAAATTTATCAATCATCAAAGGAGTATGAATCCAACTTTTCTTTCCCTTCGAGTTGGTGGATTATGTGGTTAGTGCTGTGTTCTTTCAAGAGCTATGTTTCGGACCATAAAAGCCGATGTAGTATCATCTTTTTTGTCACTTCTAATATCCTAAATACCTAATTACTGAAAACGACATTCGGATAACTTCTTTAGACGACAAGCGAAATCCACCAATTGACACGACGTCTTTGTCATCGTGCGTTGAAAAGCAAAGAAGCCATGTATATCGGAGCCTCCGTCGGTAATAGGTGAGACCAGAAACAATGCGATGGGGATATTAACGGATGTCATAAGCTGATCAATTTGATATATTGAACGACAGCCGTCGCTACACGAATATCGGGACGGTCACGCCCGCCTTTTCGATAGAACTTTACCATATTTACCGTGCGGGGCCCAGCAGCCTCTGGAGTCGGAGAATTCCAGATATGTTGGACGATAATGAAATGGAAGTTCATCGTACACAACCACGCGTGCCTGGCCAAGTTGAAAGAGGACTGGGGAAACAACCACCAAACAAATTTGAATCACATGCCCCAGATGTAATGGTCCCACCGACAGCTCTTAAAATTCACCGAGCGAGACTGATCGCTTTGGGAGTGTTGAAATCTATTGGCATTCGATTTGATTTAGACAAGCATGAGGGGTCCAACTACAAGTGAGAAAACAACATATATCAAATCAATACATGAAGAATATAATCAATTATAGCATCCGAATTCTATAGGAACTCATCTGTTTTCTAGGGTTTGATGTAGAATTCTATGAGATGTTGTGATGGATAGCTGCCAACTGTTCTCATTTTAGGGTTCGGTTTCATTGAATCTTGGCATGGGATTAGTTTAGCTTCGTAGATCAATGCCTGTGTATTTGTCCTCCTTCTATCTACTTAATTGTTATTTGATATGTTCGATATCTTTGATCGAGTGTTGATATAGAAATACAATTTTCATAATTAGGTACTAAAAAGTTATATGCTTCTCTCTCGTCTCAACCTTTATGTTATGGTTCCCATGCAATAGTAGATTGGAGGAATATATAATACATATACAAGAAATCAAATTAATTGATACGTAGACTTTTCTTTCATATAAGGGGCCACATATAGATTATCAGCTTTGTCGTTGTATACCTAATCTAAAAGTAAGCGAAAGGACATGTTGCGTACACATGATAAGACTTGTATAATATGAACTCTACGTGATAAGATGTTTACATGTTATATAATTTTCAGAAGGTATTGAAAAATATCATTGTGCGTTTGCATATTTGGACAGGTTTTAGGCGCTTCACGCTGAATAAAAACTAAATAAATTGAAGGGTCATATGCTTTATAGAAAGTTAAATATTTGAAATAGAGGACAGACAGCACCAATTGGATGGCACTTGAACAATTATTGTAATGGCAAGCCTTTTGACCTATTGAGCCGTGGACTGTTCAATGATATCCTCTTATAGATAGATGAGGAGTTCACTAACCCAGCAAAATCACATTGGTCAATTACTATTTGGGAATCACAATGACTTTAAGCAAAGCCCACAATTTTTTTTACGTATTATTTATTTATTTATTAGTTTTTTAAAATTTTTGCGTGTCTGAACCACTAATTTTGAGGTGACACGACCCTAATTGGCTTCTTTTGAGTGGCTTTTTGCCAGCAAGTTGTGCTTTCTTCCTCTTTCATCAAAGTCAAACGCCATGAAAGTCGCGTTTTTTGACAAGGTACCACATTTCATATATCAATGATCGGCCTAGACATTATTAGAGAGATTTGGAAGATATGAGATTTGTTTTGATGGCATCATGGACTTTTAAGATGTGTCGTGATTGTTACTAGCCCTAATTTAGAGGAAAATAAAAAGTTCTATTGTATAATGGTCATACCTCTTGTGTACATAATATAAGTTCCCCAACTAGAAAATGAAAATATAGAGTAAAAATGAACTCACTAGATCCCATTTGTTTGGTGGAAAATCAACGATTTTAAGAATGTTTTCCTAATTAGTCGTTTTTAAGGTTTAAAAAAATGAGAATATGAAAAATATTTTCATGGTAACAAAAAGTATTAGGCACTATGAACAATCATGTTTAGAAAAGTATTTTCTGAGTAATTTATTTTTTGCGAAATGAATCTAAATAGATTAGTTGAGATCGTAAGGTGTGATTTATGTATAGCCGCCCCGACAAAAATCAATGATGTTGGAAGGAATTGAGGACGTGACCTTGTAGTGGCCTATCATTAGCCGCCCATTCACAAAACATAGAAGTGGAGCAAACAAACACAATGTTTTCATAAAGGTTGACAGAAATACCTAATATTTTGACACTAGTTTAAAAAATTTAATCGACATGTCTAACTTATGAGATTGACTTAATCAATGAAATTGATTTCTCGAATTCAATCATCACGTGTCATCGTAGACATATATAGTCTCGTGCACGTTTAGTTGTGCAAAACCCCTAAAAGAACACAAAAACATGACAATTGAATTTCATGTCTGATTCTAGTTGTATGCTAGTGTTACTTCAAAAGAAGTACTCATCCATCATGATTGGTCATGGGCCCGAGAACCTCTATCATCCTAAGTAAAGTTGGACCGATGTGGAACTTTTTTACATAACAAAATAAGGGTATTTAGACCTTTCAATATGACTAATTTACATAGATTCGCACAAATCTTTTTGCGATGTGCGTAATTTTATATCTACAAAACCATTTTTACTGAGGATGAGCATGTAAAGAATATACTGTTTGGGTGCAAATTGAAGGGTTAGAAAGCTCAAAGGGTACAAAATGTAGTACTTTAAAAATTAGGAGATCACAAGTGTAATTTTAGGGCAAAGCTCAGGTTAGATTTTCGTAGTCATCCACGAAGGAATCTTCATATTATGGAACCAAATAAATTTTATATACAAGTTGGGTCCTTTTCAACTTAGATTTTCCAGGCTGGTAGAATTTGATGGAATCAAATCAATCAACAAAATGTGTAGCCTTGGGTAGCTAGAACACATAGGTCAGTCGCATCTGAACACTAGCTAGTGAGAAAGCACTCATGCATTCCCAGAGTATACATAAATAATTCACGAACTTGGAATTTTCCGTCCACACAAAATTGAATCTGTTGCTTTCTATGTCATATGACATACAAATGCCATCAACAAAGGTTACTTGGATTTTTTTTTTTCCAGTTATTCCACATCTTTTAAATCCAAATTACTTAGAAAAAAAAAAAGCAGATTTTATTCCTTAGAAAGAGATAGAAAAATCCTTACCATGTCCACAGATTTCACACTAATTTAAGAAAGTGATACCCCATCCACTACGCAATCCACTTAGACAAAGAGATTTGGTCTCCGCATACTAGGACAAATGGTTTATTAGGGTTCTCCTAAGTTTAAAATAAATAAAAACAAAGAGAGGACTGGATAAGGATGTTCATTTGCCTCAGATGCAACAACCTTAACGCCACCGGCTGTTATTCAAGTTTTAATTAAAAATCTAATGAAAATTTTAAAAAATTAATTGTGATAAATATTTATCTACTAAGAAAATTACCCAATCAGTCTTTAAACCTATAATATAGATGCAAATTCATTCATAAACTTTTGTGTGAAATTTTAATATAATTTTTTCGGTCAATATTCATCAAAATCGTTGATGTCCTACATGACATATCACTATATTAGCAATTTTCAAAAAAATGTTGAAAGTACTATATTGGATATTCACTCAAAGACTTAGAACAATAATTAGTAAAATTGAGAAATTTAAAACTGAATTGACAATCGTAATACAATATATATATATATATATATATATATATATATATATATATATCTAATGAGATAATTCCTCTTTATTCACCACCATTTAAATCGAGATTTCACACTTTTCAAAAAAAACATATTATTGCACAAATTCGAAAGGATTTCACCTTGGCAATGAGTCAATTGCGATGTATCAATCACAGGGTCACCATTTCTAATCCACGAATGAATCAACCTCGGATCATGTCCATATTGATTCTTGAGAGCGAAAAATGTCATTAGCACCACTATTCCACACCCACGTGCTCATCTTGACTTTACTTCTGTAAATAGCCCGTCTTTTCCCCAAAGGAATGCAAAATTTGCCCCTCCACTTGCGGCGGTTGACAAAAGAAAAATGTGGGAACACACGAGGACACTAACCGAAGGTTTTGATCCCTCTTGTTCTTATCCAGTTAATAATTGAGACGACTTCCATGTGAACCCAAATGAATTCTTACTTCTAGAAGTTCGAGAAAAGTGGATTGATGAAATAATTAAAGACGTGGATCGGACGCAGGTGCCCAATCAAATTCTTTTTTATCACATTTTTTTGAGAAATTAATTTTTTTTAGGTGCATTTTTACTTGTCTTCTAAAGATGAAACGTGTCAAATTTGCAGGCTCAAATTTAGAAAATAAAAAGAAAAAAAAAATTCTGTGGTATAGTTAGATCCTCCTTTCTCTAACCAAGAAGTGATAACCAACACGCTATTGTCCCTATCTAAGCTTAATCAAGTGGTTCCAATTGACCTACTTTTCATGTGTTTTTTTGGAGATGATACCGCATTCCTTCCTCAAAATGTCGGGATTTGAAAAGTCCAACCTCCAGTCTATTTCTAGAGATGTATTTTCCAATTTTATCTTATTTAGTATGTCGCTCTCAAAATAATGTCCATGCAAAATCATTTGAAAGTGGTCCTGGAGGGAGAAGGCGAGGTACAATAACTAATTCATCCCATAGAGAGTCCAACCTAGAAGAAAAGGTAATGGCAAGTGAAAAAAGTACACTAAGGAAAATTGAATTTTTCGCCATATTACTCAAAAAGAGAAAGAGAGGAATTAACAAGAAAGAGAAAAAGACAAAGTGAACTAGGCGAGTCACATGGTACGATGTTGTCCCACATGTTACTGTTTCTTTGCACGCTGGGATAGCATCACATTTCATCTAAGATTAGTTAATTTATATAAACCGGCAAACTGATGTGCTGTTTTATTAAAAGGAGGCGGTTTTAATAAACCCATAAAATCATTGGTAATTATTGAGTGGAATGGAGAGCTTTAATGTGTCGCTATGTTGTACATGATCTTCTCGTCAAATGAGTAAATGGTTGTCTTTTTTCAAACTCGCTGGCGATTCAGTTGAAGTTGCTAGATTTGATAATTTGGCAAGTGAAGTGAATCTTTAAGATCATAGAAGGATAGACACTTCTACAGCATTTGGGTACAGTAAGGCTCTAGTGAACAAGTTCTGCAATCTCAGTCGATCATCGATCCTTAGGCCCAGTAGATGGGGCGAATTTCATCAGCATAGATTAGCACACAATCCCGACGGTACGAAGCTCAAAAGACTATTAAGGCAATCGAGGAAGGTCCAGCGATCTTGAATTGGCAATGCATAAATAACTCAGGTCGTCTGAAAAAGGTCCATGCCATTCTTCCAACACATACATGTACAATGCATTCATCGATTCATCTTAAATATCCATGGCTACTCCCGAGCCGAGACACTATAAAGGCATTAAGTTGCTCAAAGTTCTGCACAAGTTTATCGAGGAGCGAACAGGAAGGGAATTCAAAATTGATCTGCATTAACTTTCTGAGTCCAATTTACATGGTCAGTGAGCTTGGGTTAGCACACAGATCAACCGGAACAAAAACCTAAAAACTCAGCTTTTGCCCAATTCTACTTTGGCATTCGCAGCAAAAAGCTGCGGAAGGAATTAAAAGAATCTGTACGCTCTATAAACGAAACTAAAGAAAATGTGTGGATGTCCCCGATCAAGAGAAGAAACTATCTTCGATGCTTCAATCTCTGCCAGCTAAGATTCGTCTCCGCTTATAGACTAATTGGTACCGATGCAACACTCCGTTGCAAGATCCCATCCTGTTTTCTCTTCCAAAACCCCTGTCTCTAAGCTTGCGCTTGTAACACAATCCGCAAAATCTGCTCTGGTCCATTGATCCAGCTACCTGCAACATGTAGCACAACGACCAAAAGTTTAACTTGATGACTAGCCCTAAAGCTTTAATCGGATTCAAGGAGATACATAAGCCAGCATCAAGGAGTAACCAGGAGCAACATGCATTTCACACCGTAGAACATACTCAGAACTTGAACAACTCAATCAAAGATTATGAATGCAAAAACATACCAGAGATAAAAGAGCCGTACTCCCAGTATCATGGGATGCTACAGAAGCCAAAACAAGATTAGTAAGTAGAAGCATAAGGTACATGTAGTAAAGAAATTAACTAGACAAAACTAGTTAGGGGAAGGCAGAAATAAAATTCTCATATATATACCCCTTGTTGCTTTGCATATAGAACGGCGAAGATATTTTTGTATCATTGTTGTCCCCTGAAAGCCCAAGAGGGGATAACCCAGCAGTTCTTGCCTATCTGAAACAGGCATCTTTGAAAATCCAAAGGATGCTTCCCATGTTGTCCGCACTTGACTCGCTGCTGGCAGTATCAATCTCTCAACACCGAGCTGGACAAGCAGCTGCAACGAAAAGAAAGTTCAAGCCAGTTATTCCTCCGTCTATGAATAAACATTTCCTGCTGGAAAGCATACCAAAAGATGCAGCCACTAGAAAGTACCTTCTCCAACTCGTTCATCAAAACACGACACATACCCTGTCGCCGAAATTGAAAAGACGTGGCAATGAGAGGCATCTCTGCCAGCCTCAGCCCAAGAATCCTGAATTACATGCAAAAGGCTTTAGGTATAAATTCAGACAGTCTGTGAACAACAAAACGCATACAGAAAATAAGAACTGGAAAAAGAAATCCATATCTTATCCAAAATATGTACCTCACAGTGGCCACAGATGCGATTTCATCACCTTTTTGCAAAACCATGAGATAAAAACCCCGAAAATCCAACCGTTTAAGCTTTGATCTGCAAAAATAAACAATAATGCACTTTTACTCATGCATACTATCCACCAAATAATTGGCAAACAAATTACCGTGATAGTATGATGCCAATCAAGATGATCATGGGAAAGAGAAAAGGCACCAACAGAATAGTGTGAAGTAAAAGCAAAAGAGACAAGAAGCAACCCATTACAATTTTCTTTACATTACTTGCGGTGTATGAGACAGTTAGTTCATCAAAAGCTGAACTAGATAACGTTTAAAAGAGAGCCTTTCCATCTCTTCTTTTTTCTTTTTTTCCATTTTTCTGGCCTTGTTAAGAAAGATGGATCAGACAAGCCAAATAAGCCAGCTCTAAAACTTTTAACATAAGAAAGCTTACTCCTAGCTCTTCCCAATGTAGCACAACCATCACAAAGCACAAGACCATGAAAAATTAATCAACTTGATGAAAACAGCGAAGTGATCCAACTACTCATGATAATACAGATCTCAGTTGTTTGTCCACACCTAAACATGAAAATCACAATTACGAAGAACCCTTTTATAAAGTGGAGTGATAATGATAAACATGCCGAACTGCAATGTCTATATCTTAAGCTAGAAAAACGATAAGGCTCAGACATTTCCCCAAATCCAGAGAACACTGCATAGACAACCGACCCTCAACAAGTTGGCTATGTTAGCCTATGCAGATGTTCATTTGCTGCTGTGCTCTATAGTGCTGCATCTTCAATATTTAGATATTTAAGGTCTTGAATCACAGTTTCTTTAATACATTTTAGACACTCAATATCCACGGAAAGATATCTTATAAACACGTCATTTTACATACCCAAAGAACCCTGCAAATAAAGCATAGAAAACTGACCCTTTTCTATTAAAAGCAGTTGGCTGTGGTCCCTATGCAGATCAATGCCCTATCTAGTGCTGCATTCTCGAGGATATTCATATATTCAATTCAAGGTCTTGAAGGATGGTTTCACCAACCCATTTTAGACATTCACTGACCATGGACTGATATCTTATTACAGCATCATCTTACCCCCGCCAATATACATATCTAAATCACCCCACATTACCAATGTTGTGATGGATCCACACAATATTTGACCCATCATTATCTTTTCCCTAAAACCAATACAATTGTTGACATGAAAGAAACAGTTGTTATTGACAGGCAAGGTCCAGAAACAAAAGATAAGAAGGCACTCTGGCTACCAATGGAGAAGCATCTCAGACACCAACAAATCTTTGCTAAAACAATTTAGGAAGGCCTTGGTCAACCCATGACAAAAAGCTCTCTCAATGCCACCTTGAGGTGGCAGTTGCTGTAACATAAGGTCCTAAAAATTTCACAGGAGAATGGAGATACAATGCAGATTCCCCTTTACGAGCATTTCAGTAACATGAAGTTTCTTATTGAAGAATAGCAAATATCTGCAACACTATTAAAAAGAGGGCATCTCATTTCATTGGGCAATCAATTAGAACCTACCAGGTCATGGACACAATTTCTTTGCAACCAAACTTCATAAAAAATGTGCTAGAGCAACTCTCTCCAGAAAATCAGCTCACAGTTCATAAAAGCATATTTGCCAAAATAGGGGCAACAATGAACACCTATAATCCAGTATAAGTTACCTTGCTTTCTAGATGACATCAGAAGCCACTTATAGTTCTGCGTTTTGATAAGGCATACCTTTGTCCTGACTCTAAGGCAACTAATTCATTAAACTTTTAAGTGGCATTTTAAATTAGTTGAAAAACTCAGCCTCCAAAAGATTGTTTTTCTATGCTTTCTAACAAACGAGTGGCATTTATAGTGGTTAAAACAAGAGGAGCCCAATGCATCGGTGAACCAAACAAGCTAGATCCTTTGTCTCATTCTCATATCTTTCTCGATATAGTTCTTGGGTTTATATTTGTTGATAGCTAAATGACTTCAATGCCAAGCAGTTCTATAGAAATGTCATGCTGATATGCATGTACATACAGCAAAACGACAGAAAACAGATACATGATCTGGAGATCAGTTCACAAACCACAGTTAATCTGTTCAACAAGATCACAATATATAATATCACGATCAAGAGGAATCAAGGATGTCACATCTTTCACACTTTTGTTATCATGAAGGTCAAATATAATGTCAACAGCTGCTTCAGTTTTCTCTACCACTTGGCACTGTATAGCTATAATGCAAGTAGAAATTAATTCATCCATTTGGGTTGTACACAATAGAACAGGTAATCTTACACAGAGTTGAAAACAATATCTTTGATCAGATCCCTATTGGTATGAAGCTCAGTGATGGGCTGGAAACTCTCTTTGATGACCTTAAGAGCATGGGATATCTTCAAAGAGCTGTAATTCCTTGTGATGCTGCATGCTTTGCAATCATTTCTCATGGATCTGATCAGGGTCCAGGTCAAGCCATCCACAGAAGTGGTATTTGATATTCCCAGAAGCAAATGAAGTTGCACGTATAACTGGTAGAGAAAAAAGACAGGTATATAAATGACAGACTCTCGGTTCACAGCATAACTGGGGGACAGAAAGAATTTAAGGCATCCCATGATAAATGGTGCATTCATTCAGTGATTATCATCCTTCTAGTGTTGAGTCAGTTATCTGAAACAACTCATCTCGTTTGCTACCAGGAAAATGCACATACTAAAGTCATGGTACCTTATAACAAGCATTACTGCAGAATCTCTCTGATGGATAGCTTGAAGGATATAATGACCCCACTTTGTCCAAGCAATTCACATGATCTATAGAAAAGAACAACAAGGGTTACCATGAAGCACTAATAATACTGCAACATATATCCCAGAGGCCTAACTTACATTGGCGGGTGCACTGGAAGCAAGCATTAGTCATTTGCCGATTGCCATTAATGGAATCCCTCATGCCACACAAACCACAACAGCAAGATGGACAAATCCATTTCTCATTTGGAACAACCTAGACAATAAAACAAATCAAAGTTATGAAAGGAAACTCGTATCGACATTTTAGGGGAATTCCATTACATTTATGTAGGAAAGGAACTACAAAGATGATTAAAGGATTATTCAATGCCCTACAAAAAATGGATTATCCAATGCCCTACAACAAATGCAAGCATTACGAGCTTGGGAATTCAAGAAGGCATCTTCTGATATTCTCAACTGAGCACATCCAGAACAACCTCAGAGACATCTTTGGTCCAGTACACTTGCTGATCTTTTAGGAAAGACTCGGAATGGAACATACTGAGTGGCAATTTTTGTAAATCTGTTAATTTGATTAAGTGTGACGAACTTAACAAAGGCGTTTGCCAATGAGTCTTCCCCTCTATCTTGTGTTTGGAAAATAGCTTTCCCTTTGTGAAATTCTTATTAATACTCAATAGTTTTACCTGAAGGTTTACTTAAGATATGCAAAAAGAAATACATTTAGCACAAGAAAGAAAAATCTTTAGTAAGGATTTGCCAATAACAGGGAGGCAAAGAGGCTTTAGCACACAATCTGCAGCATAATCTGTTTATAAATCTGCAGCATAATCTGTTTATAAAATAAAATGCCGATGAAGCAAGTTAAAAACCTTCAGTTGGAGGCAACCCAAATGATATGAGGAAAAGCAGCGGTGGCAATGGATCAGATCTTCAGCGTAATGACAAATAAAGCATATGGTGTCGCTTTGAGGACGTGCAATATGCGCCCTCTTCCTTCTGCGCTTTCGGGGACTAGAGACCACATCTTTGAGCCTGAATCGTTTTCCAAAGCTTCGAAATACTCTAGTGTTCCGACAGCGATTAGGAAACAACTCGCTGTCTGCTCTGAAGGCCTCAGTACTCTCTTGGTTTGATGAAGGTTTTAAGCAAACATCAGCATGCTGGGCCTCCACAGACTTCTTAGTTCTCCTAACCGATCTCTTCCTTTTGATACCAACAAGTAGAAAAGCCTCCCTGCTCAACTGCTTCTGTTCACATTCGGGAAAGAAGATACCAACTTTCTGCTTACCTTGCTTCAACTTCTTTAAATTTTTGCTCGGCGAGTGGTTATTTTCCATATGAGATCTTGTATGGACTGCAACAGTATGTTGCCTTGATTCACTGCATGACGGCCCATGAATGTCATCATCAGCATCTGGTTTTGACATATGATTTTCCTTAATTCTTACCTTCCTGAGCAGTTTTTTATGGATACGCCCATGAAAAGCATTTACTCTTTTCCTACTTAAACCAGAATTAATGCAGGGGATTCTGGCACAATCCACTTCCATATTAACATTAGTCCGATTGAGATTTGCAATGTGGTTTCCGCTGTATAAACTTTCAGAAGAAGCAGCATTACCATCAGCAACGGAATCATCAGCATGGTCAGGATTTCCGGATTTTGATCTCAACTTCATAGTATATATTTCCTTTTGGGGTTTGCTGGGGAGGGATTCTCCTCCATTTGGAGCTGATGTAACAACATTTGTTTCCTTTTGATACTTTAACTCAACAGAATAATCAATTAAATCACAATTGCTTCTAAGTTTTCGTCTTTCCTTTCCAACTCTGCACACCACAACTTTTTTCTGAGGTAGACTCTTCATGCTTGATCCCCTTGCAAGTTCATAGGCAGCATCCCGTAGGTACTTCTTCCACATACTCCGAACCCCACAAGTCCACTCCGAAATCATTTTCATGAACCCATAATTAGCCTGCAGCTGGAGCCAGAGCTTTTTGATATAATTGGAGGGCATATTGACATCAAGCTCTTTTACCACCTCCAGAAATACCCAGACACCACGATCTGTCCAGATGCCTGAGAATTCATCCCAAATGCGACTCACGCGCAAGTCACTCAAATTAAATTTGTGCTCATCACCTTCATCAGGGAAATACACAGACCTCTCTGAGGCATCTTCATTACAGTCAAAAATGACACCTTCCCACCATGCATCCTTAAAAAAGGCATCAACACACACCCCAAAGCCTAACTTTGTTTCACATGAATTTGCATGAGATGACAAAGCAAGGGGTCTGATATGCCCACGGTAGGTCGTAGAAACATGCCGGCGGCGGTGAAGGCCCTCAATTGCCTCTGTTACCGGAATTCTCTCGATAAGCTTGGCGTTGCCCGTCTCACTCAAAAGTTCATCATACTTGACTGTTCTGCACATATCTGAGATGCTAACCACCTTTCCCTGGTGCCATGACCCTTGTAATCCTTTCTCAAACTGGCGAACCTGAAAAACTCATGGTTTTTGTTTAAATTAGCATCTACAAGAACAGCACGTATAAGTTGAGAGCTAATTAAATTAGCAAAAGAAAATATGTAATTAATAGATTCTTGTATATGCTTAGACTGAAAACATGCTTGTCTAAAATACAAATATCGCTCGCCAAATTTGATATGGCAGTCCCATTATTGGTACGAGATACAACTAGCTTGAGCTCTGTAAATCTTTTAGAACCAAAGAGTTGCAAAACATGCAATACATGGACAAGGTCAATCGTACCCATGCCAATGGAAGACCTTGTCTTAGTATATTGCTAGTGCAAATGCTCATGTATATCAAGACTTTGTAGTTTTTTAAGCAATTCATTATAAGTTTCTACTCAGAATACATTAATCAAACTACATACGAGGGAGAGAAGAGTGTGTTGTGGTAACTTTGGCAAGATAAATTCCAAGGTTATCAAATAGATGAAGCACCTTCTGAATCGGTTATGGCACTAACAGAATGTATTTGTGCTCTACCAAAGCTTCATCGATTGACAAGACGATAAATCAAACAAAATTACTCTTTTCTGTTCGCAATGAACTTAAGACATTGGTAACACTCAGTAAACCAAGTCAGAATGGACTTTGAAAAACAAAGAAAGGACGAGTGGAGAACGCCAGCTGGAATGACATTAATAAATTCGACATCCTAGCTAAAATTTAGACTCTACTACGTCTATAGCTACCGGAGCTAAAAAAAACAAAATGGAATCAATCAAATGTAATACCAATGAATCCTCAAAATCCAAACATGGCCGGACTTATTTCTTGTAAACATTATTTAGATTGGTCATCGCTGCATTATTCGGGAATTGTCGGTCATTGGCAGGGATTGACAAGAACAACAGCTACACAGATTCCTCCACAGCGAAAATTCACACGCTTTACACATACAAGCAACACGAACAGTCGCTGTGAGTCGGCAAATCGGTAAATTCCAAAGAATCGCCATCCGCAATCGCGCGACCAAATCAACGACCCTACTAGCATTGCGATTCCAAGACCAAGCAAAAGAAGGCAACCGATCGCCAGGCAGAAAACGCACGGCACGGTCTCCCCCCGGATCAACGCGACCAACAAGAAAAGAAAAGGCAATCGCCGGGGGGAGGGAAAAGGCCAAAGAATCGCACAATGCCCGCAGCTCGCCGGCCGATCGAGACGCGACCTAACGACCTGAATCGCTCGAGCGGCCGGCAGCAGCCGCCGGCCTCCTCCGCCGCCCCTTCGCCGCCGGCGACCGGAGCGGCGGCGGCGGCGGCGGCGGCGGCGGCGGGGGAGAGGATTGGTCGGGGGGAAGAACTCACCTCGACGCGCTCGTTGAGGAGCAGCTTCCTCCGATCCATTGCCGAGATCGGAGTCAAACGGCCACTGCAGCGATCTCTCTCTCTACTTTCTCTCTCTTCGGAGCGTCAATTTGAAATTCTAGAGAGAGAAAAAGAGGACGGGTCGGACGGGGGGAAAGGGACTGCTGCGCCTCCGCCTGCAGGTCTCCCCCTTTAAAAACCAAAAAAAAAAAAAACAGGGAAGGTGTTTTTGGTTCGAACCTGGGAACACGAGGGGGGGCGGCGATCCCCTGCGCTCGAGCCCACCGCGGTTCGGGGCCCGCGAAACCGCATCGGACGGTCGAGAGGAGGACACGCCGCGTTGTTGCTTTCCACGGCTGCGATGGGATCATGGGAGGGTCTGGGTGGGTTGACTTGACCGGGGATGCGGGCGCAGGCCGTTCCCCGTGATGCCGGGCGTAGGTTAAACCTGCCGGTGGAGTACGTTTAATTTTGTCCTTTTCTCTCTCTCTATCAGGAGATGGCACGTGCGATGCCGTACCGAACGTGCGCGAAATAGGTGAAGGAGGCTAAATTTTGATTTTTTTTTTTTTTTGCTTTTTCTGATTTTTTTTCTTTTTCCGGAAAGGGACGAGGCAAGAAGATTTTGCTGCGCAAAGGAAAATAGATTATCAAGAAAATTTCGTTGCAAAAAATCGACATGATGACGTAGGCACGTGTATTGGAGTGAAATAAATAGCTTGTGTTCTATCAATAAAATCTATAGATCGTGTGCCTGAAAGTGAGAGGACTGAGGGGCAATAATTTGGTGAAATCACCGTTTGTGTTAAATGAAAATTAATTCGTCAAATTTGGTAGGACCCACAATAAAAGATGCACTATTATTAATGATCACAAGTAGTTATTTGGTGAATTTGCCGTTTATATTAAACGAAGATTAAATCAACAGATTTGATGGGATCCATGAGGAAAGATGCACTATTATTAATGATCAGTATTCAAGTTTTGTATATAAATTAACAACTTGTTTGATCCAACTGGAAATTAAAAAAAAAAAAAAACGAATTTTGAAAAAGGAAACAACGTTAATAGTCCCTAACATGTAATTGGGTGCGTAATGTTGTCATTGAATTTTTAATTCGTTTGATATGGTCATCTAATTATTCTTAAATATTCAATTTAGTTCTTAAATTTTTTTATTTATTCATTCTAATCCATCAACTTTCCATAACAAAATCAAATCAAGTCTTCAGATTTCTTCATAAATTTTCATAATTACACTATTACTTGATTATAGGACATCTTTTCATTTCAATCCATTCCTAAATCAAGAAAAAAAGATATATTATCTTTTTATTACCCATTTACCTTTTTGGTCTCCATGGATATCATTATAGCTGCATCTAAGTAGATGTAACCTCATTTAGGCACAGGGTATTCATCTAATTCCATCCAGCAGATAACCAAGCGAAAGCTTACTGATTTCTGTGGTCCTCTCCGTCCCTGCCGCTGCTGCAACATCCATAGGCATCGCGTAGCAAAAAAGCAACAAGTCCATTCTCAAGATTGAAAACTTTTATGCACTGTTTTGAGAGAGTTGGAGGTGGCTGGGGAGGAAGAGCGTAGGGGGAAGCAGCCGTTGTTAGAGTCTCTGAACTAGGAGAGTATTCACGGAGAGGTGTGCAAGCTTAGCCCGTCGTGGGCGGCACTTGGATGGAGTCTATGAACTTCACTAGTAGCAGCTTCTCTATCTACACTATGCTTGGCAAGGGAGGAAGTGGGAAATTGCTAAAAAAAAAGTACCATACTTGTTATTGCAATTATGCCAATTTGATCCTAAACTTTTTTTAACCAATTAAATCATAAACATTTTGCAGTTATGCAAATTCAATCATCCAGCCAATTTTGACCGGCCGGCACTAGTCATTCAAATTACGCCGACGTAGACAATTTTTAAAAATAATTTATTTTTCTGAATTTTCTTATTAATTATTTTCTTTGTCTTTTTATTTTCCTCCTCTTCCTTTTTTTTGCTTTTAAATAAAAATTAAAAAAAATAAAACATTATTAAAAATTGTTCATGTTGGCCAAATAACAAGCACCAATAGGTATCCACGTCAGCATTGATTGGTCAAATTTGGCCAAATTAACTGAATTGGCATAATTGCAAAAAGTTGAGCACTGAATTGGCCCAAAAAAAAATTATAACTAAATTAGCACAATTATAATAGATTTAGGATTTTTTTTTTTGTAATTCTCTTAGAGGTGAGAGAAGCAAGTGTTAGTTCCCCATTTCCGAATTCAATCATCCAGTCAATTTTGGACAACTAGCATCAATCGTTTGATCAACGCTGACATGAACAATTTTTAAAAACATTTTTATTTTATTCTGAATTTTTTATTAATTATTTTCTTTTTCCTCTTATTCCTTCTTTTGCTTTTAATTAAAACTTCAAAAAATAAAATATTATTAAAAGTGTTCATGTCAATGCCGCTCAAACAACAAGCGCGGGCTGGTGTCCATGTGAACACTACCTAGCCAAAATTGATCGAATAGACTAAATTGGCACAATTACAAAAAGTTGAAAATCAAATTGGCTAAAAAACAAAGCAACTAGTCCATGCTCAAGATTGAAAATTCCGTGCACCCTTGTGACGTGGAAAGCTAGGGTTTTGAAGAGAGTTGAAGATGGTTGGGGAGGAAGAGGGTAGAGAGCTAGCCTTCCCTAGATTCTCCGAACTAGGAGAGCATTGACAGATAGGCGTGCGAGCTAAAGCTCATTTTAGGCGGCGTTTCGATGGCGTCTGTGAGCGTGAGCTTCAGTAGTAGTAGCTTCCCTATGCTGTTCAAGCATAGCCTCCAAAGGATCGTAACAGTCCTTGAGTGATCTCATCTTCTGGTTTTACTTACATCCGATAACTGTTGCTCTTGACTTTGCACGTGCATGTGTAATCAGCAACACCTCCATAAGGATCAAAAGTCTCTTTCGTAGAGTGTTTTTTCTTGAAGTGTGCATGCGGCGGGAATGCAGGGGAGCTTTTCTGAAAGGATAAACTTGGCACCAAACATAATTCCTAGGTTCTTAAGGATCTATGACTAAAGTCCGTTTCTATTGATTTGGTCGTTGCCTCCCGATCTAAGTGCTCGTTCCATAAAATCACAAAGTAGGTGCTAAAAATTTAAGTACTGAATTTTAAGTTTTGACAATTTTGAGTGCTGAAAGTAGAAATCAGAAGTTGTTTATTAGTAATTGAGAACTCATGACTAGGTTTATTGATTTCTTGCCCTACATGGAGCAGTAATTTATTAGTATGTTTTAGCCATATAGTTCGTAAGATTCCAATTTCAATCAACTCATTTTTCTACAATAAATTAAGTATAACATCTTCATTTATCTCATTAAGTGATTATTTTAATTTAGTTGAACCTTTAGAGTCATTGCTAGTTATGGTTATCAAACATATTTAATCTCATTAAATATTGAACTTTTTAATTTTTGCACAAGCACTTTGCAATCAAATATTGTTACTTTGCACTAACCACAACCTGAAGGCCTAAGCTTGGCCTCATTATGCTTGCAGTAAGAAAATCTTTCCGTATCATGTATGCCACGACTAGGTAAGGCCACACTAGCTATTCGGAGGTGCGCTTCCAACATATATGAAGCTAGTGATTTTGCAAAAGAAACACGACTTGTTTATCAATAGACCAAATAGGGAAGATAACACCGCAAGTGTCATAACTTTTGCACGATACTCACTTGAATATTATAACTTTTTTTCAATCACTTAAGTACCATAACTTTTTTTCAATCACTTAAGTACCATAACTTTTTTTTTTTTTATTCTGATTACCTTAGTGCCATAACTTTTTTTAAAACGTTTACCACAAATGTCATGCCACATCAAATTTCAAACACTTGGACGACAGCTTTTGAAAAAGTTATGACACTCAAGTTATCAATTCAAAGTTATAGCACTCAAATTAACATTTTTTTTAGAAGTTATAGTCTAAGAAACACCGACACTCTCCGAAAGCCTATCCGACACGCTTCAACACGTTTCGACACGCAATCAACGAGTGTTGGAAAATCTGACACGTAATCAACTCTTCCCGATACGCTACAACATGCGAATCCAAAATTCCAACACACGACTCCGACCCGCATGAGGTCAATTTTAAAAATTTTCAATACTGGAGGGGTCAAAATATAAATATATGAAAAAATAATGAAAATAACAAAAATAAAGGGGAAAGAATAAAATTTTCACTCTCAAGCTTCTCACTTATAAGTTTTGACCTTCCCGTGAGTGACGATGGAACACCCCTCTTCTTGCCGGCGCCGCTTCACTGCCACCGCAGAGTTAAAGTTGTGATTTTTTTTTTTTTTTTTTTTTGCTTCTTTCCACCTCTCGTGGGTGTCGCTTGCGAGTTATCTCTTTTGGTCACATTTTCTATGTCGAATTTAGTTATTTCCTTTTCTTTTGGTCATACTTTGAGAGTTCTTGTCTTGGATTTTCATTTTTCTCGAACCTTTTGCAGAGGAGCTCAAGCCAATCTATATGATGAACTCCGAACTCAGTCTGGGACCATAAGAAATCTCATTAATTTCCGACAAATGTAAGAAAATAGGACATGTTCCTTCAAATTTACTCTTTTGTGTCTGCAATTTTTGAATTTCTCATTCAATCTCGGTCAAATTAAAATAATAAACGATATTAACAAATGTTGAATTAATATTTTTAGTATAAATTAATTTTATGCTCTTCTTTTATTATTTATTTATTTTTGCATGTATATTTAATATATAACGTGTCGGAACGTGTCGGAATTCTCTATTTTTTTAGAAATAACGTGTCGGCGTATCGTGTCGTGTCATATTATGTCGCGTGTCGTGTATCTGTGTCGATGCTACCTAAGTTACAGTGCTCAAGTGGTCAAAACAAAAAATTATGACATCAAATGAACACCATACAAAAATTATGCCATTTGTGGTTATTTATCCTGATCAAATATCTTGATGGTGCCTTAGGAAGTTACTTAGTAACAAAATATACTTCATAATTTCTAACCGTATTTGGTAGGGCATGGTGTTTGCTATAATGTTCATGGGTTCGAGCCGTACTTCTACATTAGTTGTCCTCCAGGAATGAGCCCAAACGATATTTCCCGTTTTCATCAAGTTCTCGAGGTATCTTCTATCATTTGACAAAGACGAGTTGCTTCATCGCAAGAATCAGGCCTAGGGGAATTTTCCATATTTGATTAATTTATCCCCAGAGATTTATCATTATCCCATTTTACGTTTGGGGTTGACTCTGATAAACGGAACAGTTTAAGGACTTGTTCAGGTCCAGAAGTCTTACGGGCGTTAGGCCCAGCCGCTATATTTATCGAGGCATGGGAGCTGCCTCTACCCCGCTTAGTTTTTTACGGTTGGGGGGCCCCTTCTATAGGGCGACCCTACCTGGTTTGGCTGACCCCCCACTAGGGAAGATTCCCTAAGAAGGCCCCGTCATTACCGATGGAGTAGTTTAAAGACCTACTCAGGTCTAGTCTTACGAGCGTTAGGCCCAGCCACTATATTTATCGAGGTATGGGAGCTGCCTTTACCCCCTTTAGTTTTTTACGGTCGAGGGGGCCCTTTCTATAGAGCGACCCTGCCCAGTTCGGCTGATCCCCCACCAGGGGAAGACTCCCTAAGGGGGCCTCGTCATTACAGGGGGAGCAGTTTAAGGACCTGCTCAGGTCCAGCTTCTCTAATTAAATAGCCTTATTTTTTCTTAGTTCGAAAACTCATGTACAACTGTTCCTCAGGGAACGACGAGAAGATGCATACAGGAATGGCAAAGTGCCTAAGTACGTTAGACGTACAGAGACGGCATAGAAAAGAAGTATTATGTATTATCAGCGGCAAACTTCTCATCCTTTTCTCGAGATCATGGTTGCATTGCCAACAATGGTGACCACATATGTCGTGGTAACATATCAAGCTTGTTTTGTTTGAGAAACACTTGAGAAACTCATTGAGATAATAGAAATAACAAAAACTATTCTTCATAAAAATTATTCCCAAAATAAGAAATATTACCAAACATACCCTAAGTCACCGTACATTTTCAAGGATACAAGCAATTGAACTCCAACTGGCAATAAGACATGGCTGTCCTTCGGTACTTCCCAGGAGGTACTTCATTCCAATTGCCACCAATAACATTGCAGTCCATCATAAAACAAAGTGCAAAAAGGATGTTGCTTCTCATGTTTCCATTTGAAATCATTTTTGTGCAGATTGCGGAAGACTATCGCTTTATATTAAAACTTTATTTGGGTTATACAAAGTAGTACTTCCTATTGATTAGATATTTCATAATGGCATTCATTCTTGACGGAGACAGAAGGAAGAGGGTAGAGAGCCAGCCGTCTTTAGACTCTCTAAACTAGGAGAGAATTCACAGATAGGTGTGCAAGCTAGCCCGTCCGTCAGGGGCGGCATTTGGATGGAGTCTATGAACTTCACTAGTAGCAGCTTCTCTACATACACCATGCTTGGGAGGGGAGGAAGAGGGGAAATTAGTTTAAAAAGTACCATACCTATTGCAATTATGCCAATTTGGTCTTCTTTTTTTTTTTTTTACCAATTCAATCTTAAATCCTTTGCAATTATGTCAATTCAGTCGTCTGGCCAATTTTAGCCAGTCGGCATTTGACAATTCTTAAAAATATTTTATTTTATTTCAAATTTTCATATTAATTATTTTCTTTTTCTTTTACCTTTCCCTCTTCTTCCTTCTTTTGCTTTTAATTTAAAAAATCAGTCGGCCAACGTCGATCGTCCGACCGATGCTAACATGGACAATTTTTAAAAATATTTTATTATATTCCGAATTTTTATTAATTATTTCATTTTTCATCTTCTTCCTTCTTTTGCTTTTAATTAAAAAAATCAAAAAAGAATATTATTAAAAAGTGTTCATGTCAGCCCAACCAAGCAATGAGTGCCGATCAGTGTTCACGTCAATATTGGCCTGTCAAAATTGGCCAAATAAATTGAATTGGCACAATTGCAAAAATTGAGGATTGAATTGGTTCAAAAAAAAAATTTATAACTAAATTAGTCAAATGATCTCATTTTATCTACATGTTTCCGTGAGGATCATAAGTCTTGAGGACTTTTCTTAAGAAGTGGACATGCAACAGGAATGCAGGGGTTACTTTTCAGAAAGGATAAACTAGGCGTCAAACATTATTCCTAGGGTCTAAGGGATCTATAACCAAAAGTCCATTCCTATTGATTCGTTCGTTAGCGGGTTGCCTCCTGATCTAGGTGGTCGTTCCATAAAATTGAAAAGTAGGTGCTGAAAATCTTAGTGCTGAATTTTAAGTATTGATATTTTCGAGTGCTAAGAGTAGAAATTGAAAGTTGTTTATTAGTAATAGAAAACTCATAACTAGGCTTAAGGCTTGTTTGTTAAAAAAGATTTTTGTTCCCGGAACAAAATTTCTATTCTTTTGTTCCGAGGAACAAAAAAAGAATAGAAATGTATTTGATAAAAATTTTATTTCCGGGAGCAAAAAATCTATTTTTTTGTTTCCGAAAATAGATTTGGAAAAGAAATAAGAAGTAGAAAAAAATAGTTTCTTATTCTCGAGAACAGTTTCTAGAATCCGTTTTTCTCTCTCTTCTTTTTTTCTTCTCTTTTATTCTTCTTCTTCTTCTTCTTCTTCTTCTTCTTCTTCAAAGAAATAACAAGTAGAAAAAAGTAGTTTCTTATTCCCGAGAACAGTTTCTAGAATCCGTTTTTCTCTCTCTTCTTTTTTCTTCTCTTTTATTATTCTCTTCTTCTTCTTCTTCTTCTTCTTCTTCTTCTTCTTCTTCTTGCTGAAGTGTCGCCGGCCCTTGGAGACGTTGAGCCACGGCAACAAGTCTTGCAAGTCGCCAGCCTTGGCCATGGTCGACGCCAGTGACTAGCCAGACAAGGGCCGGCGACCTTGCTGAAGTGTCGCCGGCCCTTGGAGACGTCGAGCCACGGCAAGGCTCGGCCTCCCCAGCTGGCGTGAGGCCGGGCCTCGCCAAGCCAGGGCGAGGCTAACCTTGCATTGCCTAGGCGAGGTCGAGGCTTGCCGGGGCTAGGTTGTCCTCTAGCAAGCTCGTCGGGCCTTGCCCGAGCATGCTGAGGCTCTGATGAGCACGCCAGACATCACCCAGCCGGTCGCCAGCCATGGCAGTGGTCAGCAACCAACCAAAGAGAAAAAGAAAAAGGAAAATATAATAAAAGAAATAAAAAAATCTAAGAATTTTGCTAAATGTATTTTTATCCCAGGAATAGAAATTTTGGTATGTTAGCAAACGCATTCTTTTGTTCAGAAATTGTTCCCGATAAAAAAAACAGAAAAAATCATTTCTCATAAAAAATTGTTCCCCGAACCAGAATGGTTACCAAACGCATCCTTATTGTTTTCTCGCATGACGTGGAATAGTGATCATTATCGGTATGTTTTAGCCATATTGCTGGTAAGATTCTACTTGCAATCAACCCATTTTTCTTCGATAAATTAATTATAACATCTTCATACCCCATTAAGTGATTTTTTTCTTTTTTTAAATTAAAGTGAACCTTAATAGTCATTGCTAGTTATGGTTATCAAACAGATTTAAACTAATTAAACGTTAAACTCTTTAACTTTCGTACTAAGTTGGGTTATCAAATAAGCACTTTGTAATCAAATTTTGCTACTCTGCACTACCCGCGGCAAAAGAGCAACAAGTCCATTCTCAAGATTGAAAACTTTATGCACTGTTGCCACGTCTAAAGCTAGGGTTTTTGAGAGAGTTGGAGGTGGCTGACTGGCTGGGGAGGAAGAGCGTAGAGGGAGGCAGCCGTTGTTAGACTCTCTGAACTAGGAGAGTATTCACAGAGAGGTGTGCAAGCTTAGCCCGTCGTGGGCGGCACTTGGATGGAGTCTACGAACTTCACTAGTAGCAGCTTCTCTATCTACACTATGCTTGGCAACGGAGTAAGTGGGAAATTGCTAAAAAAATGTACCATATTTATTGCAACTATACCAATTTAATCATAAACTTTTTTTAACCAATTAAATCTTAAACATTTTGCAGTTATGCAAATTCAATCATCCAACCAATTTTGACCGGCCGGCACTAGCCATCTGACTTACGCTAACGTGGACAATTTTTAAAAATAATTTTATTTTTCTGAATTTTCTTATTAATTATTTTTTTTTCTTTTTTTTTTCTTGTTTTCCTCTTCTTCCTTCTTTTGCTTTTAAATAAAAAATTAAAAACTTAAAACATTACTAAAAATTATTGACATCGGCATTGGCCAAATAACGAGTGTCAATAGGTATCCACGTCAGCATTGATCGGTCAAAATTGGCCAAATTGACTGAATTGACACAATTGCAAAAAATTGATGATTGAATTGGACCAAAAAAATTTTATAACTAAATTGGCACAATTGTAATAAATTTAGGATTTTTTTGTAATTCTCTTCAAGGTGAGAGAAGCAAGTGTTAGTTCCCCATTTTCGAATTCAATCATCCGGTCAATTTTGGATCGTCCGATCGATACTTACGTGAACAACTTTTAAAAACATTTTATTTTATTCTGAATTTTTTATTAACTATTTTCTTTTTCCTCTTATTCCTTCTTTTGCTTTTAATTAAAAATTCAAAAAATAAAACATTATTAAAAAGTGTTCATGTCAATGCCGCTCAAACAACAAGTGTAGGCCGGTGTCATGTGAACACTACCAGCCAAAATTGGCCAAATGGATTGAATTGGTATAATTGCAAAATGTTTAAGACTAAATTGACTCAAAAACAAAGCAACTAGCCCCTGCTTAAGATTGAAAATTCCATGCACCGTTGCCACGTCGAAAGCTAGGGTTTTTAAGAGAGTTGAAGATGGTTGGGGAGGAAGAGGGTAGAGAGCTAGCCGTCCTTAGATTCTCCGAACTAGGAGAGCATTGACAGATAGGCGTGCGAGCTAAAGCTAGGCGGCGTTTCGATGGCGTCTGTGAGCGTGAGCTTCAGTAGTAGTAGCTTCTCTATGCTGTTCAAGCATAGCCTCCAAAGGATCGTGACAGTCCTCGAGTGATCTCATCTTCTGGTTTTACTTACATCCGATAACCGTTGCTCTTGACTTTGCATGTGCATGTGTAATCAGCAACACCTCCATAAGGATCAAAAGTCTCTTTCGTAGAGTGTTTTTCTTGAAGTGTGCATGCAGCAGGAATGCAGGGGAGCTTTTCTGAAAGGATAAACTCGGCATCAAACATCCGACCAAAAAAAAAAAAACTTGGCATCAAACGTAATTCCTAGGTTCTTAAGGATCTATGACCAAAGTCCGTTTCTATTGATTTGGTCGTTGCCTCCCGATCTAAGTGTTCGTTCCATAAAATTACAAAGTAGGTGCTGAAAATTTAAGTACTGAATTTTAAGTTTTAAACAATTTTGAGTGCTGAAAGTAGAAATCAGAAGTTGTTTATTAGTAATTGAGAATTCATGACTAGGTTTATTGATTTCTCGCCCTACATGGAGCAGTGATCATTATTAGTATGTTTTAGCCATATAGTTTGTAAAATTCTAATTTCAATCAACTCATTTTTCTACAATAAATTAAGTATAACATCTTCATTTACCTCATTAAGTGATTTTTTTTTTTAATTCAGTTGAACCTTTATAGTCATTGCTAGTTATGGTTAGGAAACATATTTAATCTCATTAAATATTAAACTTTTTAATTTTCACACAAGCACTTTGCAATCAAATATTGTTACTTTGGACTAACCGCAACCTAAAGGCCTAAGCTTGGCGAGTCCGCTACTATAGCCTCATTATGCTCGCAGTAAGAAAATATTTCCGTATAATGTGTGCCACGACTAGGTAAGGCCACACTAGCTATTCGGAGGTGCGCTTCCAACATATATCAAGCTAGTGATTTTGCAAAAGAAACACGACTCATTTATCAATAGACCAAATAGGGAAGATGACACTATAAGTATTATAACTTTTGTATGACACTCATTTGAATATCATAACTTTTTTTTCAATCACTTAAGTATCATAACTTTTTTTTTTTTTCTGATTATCTGAGTGCCATAACTTTTTTTAAAACATTTACCACAAGCGTCATGCCAGATCAAATTTGAAAAACTTGGATGACAGTTTTTGAAAAAGTCATGACACTCAAGTTATCAATTCAAAGTTATAGCACTCAAATTAACATTTTTTTTTTAGAAGTTATAGTGCTCAAGTGGTCAAAACAAAAAATTATGGCATCAAAATGAACACCATACAAACATTATGGCATTAGGGGTTATTTATCCTAATCAAAGTATTTTGATGGTCCCTTAGAAAGGAAGTTGTTTATTCACTGAACGGGGGTACATATTTGGCAAGTCGATTCAATGACTATGCCGTGAGGCATGCCAAATCTACCGTGGGCTTTCACCCACCCTCGCTCATCTCAGGTGCGGGAGGCTACTATACCTACCTACTCGACAGTAGCCAGAACCGAAATCCTGACGTGGCGTCTACCTTCACCACCATGAGACCCCCTAGTACCCTGTCTATATTTATCTTCCTGATGGAGAGGGAATACGAGGGTAATATTATGGGGTCTCCCACCCTAGGGTGGATCTCCCACCTGTTTCATCCCCTTGAGCCTTTTAAGGACTTGTCCAGGTCCAACCATACAAAATTATGGCATTTGTGGTTATTTATCCCAACCAAATATCTTGATGGTCCCTTAGAAAGGAAGTTACTTAGGCTCCATTCGTTTTGTGGAAAATGTGGTGTTTTTGGAAAATATTTTCCAGAAAATGTAGTTATTTTCCGATGTTCTAATGAAACCTAAAAATGATGGAAATATTTTTCGTTGTTCAGTAAGGAAAATATTTTCCTCCATATACTCTTTTTCTTTTATTTATTTTATTTTTTAAAAATGGATTTTTCATATATTTAAAGTTGATTTTTAATTATTTTAATTTTTTAAAATCAATTATTCAATTATTTTTTCATTTTCATTTTTACTTTCTTTTTGCTTTTTCTTTTCTTTGTTTTCCATATTCTTCTTTCTTGGCCAGTCGCTGGCCACGACGATGGCCGGCGATCGGCCACGGTGATGGCCAGCGACTAGCCACAAGTGAGCCTCAAGCTCGCTGACGAGCACAAGGCTTGCCAATTTGTCGATGCCCGAGTCTAGCGAGGTCAAGGCTCACCGGATCGGTGAGCGTGAGCTTGTGGCTGACGAGCGGCAAGCTTGAGATTGCCAAAGGTAGGCGAGCCTCATGCTCGTCAGCAAGCTTGAGGCTCGAGCTCAAGGCTCACCCGTGGCCGTCGCCGCGATTATTCTTTGTGGCCGGCAAGCGGCCAAGAGCAAGCGATTGGCCAAGAAAGAAGAAGCTGAGAAACAACAAAAAGAAAAAGAAAAAAAGAAATATAAATTAAAAAATAATTAAAAAGAAAATTAAAATTAAAAATAATTCGAACAAAAAGAAAAAAAGAAGGAGGAGGAGGAGGAGGAGAAAGTAATGATTTGTAGAGGTGTGAGATAAGAAAGATCAAGTGAGGAAAATGTTTTCCACTTTTCAAAAGTGGAAAACATTTTCCTTTAATTGAGAAAACTTTTTTTCTTTCATGGAAAATGTTTTCCCCAAGGAATTCATTTTCCATGAAATGAACGCCGAAAAATCGGAACAAAATTTCCTAGAAAATGTGGCGTTTTTGGAAAATATTTTCCAAGAAGTCATTTTCTAGGAAAATGTAATTATTTTCCGGTATTCGGATGAAACCTGAAAATAAAGTAGAAAATATTTTTTTGTTCAAGTAAGGAAAATATTTTCCTCCATATACTCCTTTTCATTTATTTTATTTTTAAAATGGATATTTCATATTTTTTTAAATTGATTTTTAATTATTTTTAATTTTTAAAATCTATTATTATTATTATTTTTTCTTTTTTTCTTTTCTTTTTTTCTTTGTTTTCCATCTCATTTTTCTTGGCCGGTCATCGGCCATGGCGACGGCCCATAACCGACCATCGGCGAGCCTCGAGCTCGCCGACAAGCACGAGGCTTGCCTCTCACCGGATTGGTGAGCGCGAGCGTCGAGCTCGAGGCTCGCTAGATCAATGAGCGTGAGCTTGAGATTGACGACCTCGAGGTTCGCCTGGCGATGGCCGATGACTAGCCAAGAAAGAAGAAGATGGGAAAGAAAGAAGAAGATGGGAAAGAAAGAAAAGAAATAGAAAAAAAAAAAAAAATAGAAAAAAAAGGAAATTAAAAATAATTCGAATTAAAAAATGAAATTAAAATTAAAAAATAATTCAAATAAAAAACGAACATAATAAGAAGAAATGGGAGGAGGAAGTGAGATTTGTAAAGGTGTGAGATAAGAGAGATCAAGTTAGTGTAAAACATTTTCTTCTAATTTAGAAGATTTTTTTGCCTTTCATGGAAAACACTTTTTCCAGGGAATTCATTTTCCGTGAAACGAACGCCAAAAAATCTGAAAAACATTTCTTCAGAAATTATTTTTCGTGAAACGAACGGAGCCTAAATAGCCTTATTTTTTCTTGGTTTGAAAACTCATGTACAGCTGTTCCTTAGGGAACGACAAGAAGATGCAAATAGGAATGGCAAAGTGCCTAAGTACATTAGACGTATAGAGACTAGGGGTGTGCAACCGGACCGGGTCAACTCGGTTCCTGGATTGGCCCACCCGGAAAACAGGGTTAGGAACCGGTTCCGATTGAAACCGATCTGGAAACCGGTTCCCAAAGTTCAGACCCTGTTTGAATCGGTCCGGGAACCGATTTCGAGGTAATACCCACCCGAAAACTGGATCAATCGGACCGGTTCGGGAATCGATTTTTAAGGCAAAACCCTAATTCGTTTCTAACTTTCAGTTTCTATCTTTACTCTCAAGCTCTCACCTCCACCGATCCATCCGAGCGCTGCGTCGCTAACGTTGCTTCTGCTCGCCCACCCTTCCTCCCGCGACACCCACAGCCGGGAACGCCCCCGGCAACATCGGCTTCGTCAACATCACCGACCTCGAGGGCGGTAAGGTGGGCTTCGGCGCCGTCGCCCCCGAGTCCAGGCTCGACCATCGCTCAGCCATCCCCGACGCAAGCTTGCACCTCCTAGCCAAAACCTCCAAGCTGCGGCTTCCCTTTCCTCGAATTCAAGTTTTTGTGGTGAGTTTCCTAGTTTGTGGTTCAACCCGTGTCGATTTCCCAAGGATCCCAGCTCGAGGGCGTGCGAGGCAACTAGACATAGTTCGATCTATCGATCTCGCCCACCGTTCGCCCCCGCTTCCCCCTTTGGGGAGCCGGGCAGGGGCCCTCAACCGACCTTCTTTTTACGTGCCTTGCTTTTGCGCTTTTTTCTCATGTTTTGCACGACATATTGAGCCGGGGTGTGCATGTTAGGTTCTCTTATGCTGTCCTTCGCCGATGTTGAGCATTCCTTGCCGACTCATGTTGAACTTTGATGTGGTTTTGAGCCTTGTTCTCGTCCGTGGTTTCCTTTCATCTGTTGCCCACCACATGTTTGACAAAATGCCTCTGAGAGTTGATTTAAAATGGTTATGGTTAATTTGGCTATGGTTCGTGTGAAATCGATTGACTAATCCTATATTAAGCCTAGACTCATAGTGGGTTTGCCGAGTACTTTATTAAACTTTTTTCTTGTCATGTTCTTTGAATTGTGCTCCTCATGATGAACGTTGGTGAAAAGAGTGAGTGAGGGTCTCTGTTATGCATATTACCGAATCTCCAGTGATGTTTGCATTGAACTCGTGTTACGTCCCATTCTCTATATCCATGTTTTGGGCATTTTTGTGAAGCAATGGATTCGAGTGTTGAATCGATGAACGATGGTGATATTTCGATGATAGCCGGTGAAGATGGTTTGGTAAAAACTCGGAGTAGCGAGGACAGTTCCACTCGTGTTGTGGATGTCTTGTACCACATGGAATGCAAGGTCGAAGAAGGAGAAGAAGATTGAGCGCATCAAGGACAAGGTTGATATGTGATCAGCCAAAAATTGTCCTACAACTAGTTAATTGGCTAAATTGCTAGCTTGTGTATTACTGGAATATGAGAAACTCGATGTACCTTGTGGGATTTGGGGATGCGAGATGGTTGAATTATATACTTGGTTGTTTTTTCAAGGGGGTCCAAATTTTATACATGTTCCCAATGAGTTTGGTTGAAGGATGTGCTTGGTTCGGCCTTTTTTGTTTCAGCAGACAACTCATCTAGACTTGCTTCTCTAAGGTTAATATAAAGAGTACTATCCTTTATTTGCCAATTCGATCATAACTTCTTTTTTTTTACCAATTCAATCTTAAACCATTTACAATTGTGTTAATTCAGTCATCTGGCCAATTTTGGCCAGCTTGCACTGACCTTCCAATTGGCGCTCACGTTGACAATTCTTGAAAATATTTTATTTATATTTTCGAATTTTCATATTAATTATTTCCTTTTTCTTTTACCTTTCCCTCTTCTTCTTCTTCCTTCTTTTGCTTTTAATTACAAAAATCAAAAAATATAAAATATTATTAATAAGAGTTCACATCAACGCTGGTCAAACAACGAGAGTGAACATGTGTTCACGTCAGTACTAGTCGGCCAAAATTGGCTAAAATGAACTAAATTTGTACAATTGTAAAAAGTTGAGGACCGAATTAGTAAAAAAAAGAAATTATAACTAAATTGACACAAGCATAATAGGTTTAGGATTTTTTTTTTTTTTTTTTTTTGGTAATTCTCTTAGAGAATGAGAGAAGCAAGTGTTAGTTCCCCATTTTCGAATTCAATCATCTGGCCAATTTTGGTTGGTCAATGTCGATTGTTTGATCGATGCTGATATGAACAATTTTTAAAAATATTTTATTTTATTCCGAATTTTTATTAATTATTTTTCATCTTCTTCCTTCTTTTGCTTTTAATTAAAAAAATTCAAAAAGAATATTATTAAAAAGTGTTCATGTCAGCCCAACCAAACAATGAGTTCCAATTGATGTTCACGTCAAAATTGGCTTGCCAAAATTGGTCAAATGAATTGAATTGACACAATTGCAAAAATTGAGGATTGAATTGGTTAAAAAAAAAGTTTATAACTAAATTAGCAAAATGATCTCATTTTATCTACATGTATATCTGTTATTAGCAATACTTCCGTAAGGATCATAAGTCTCGAGAACTTTTCTTAAGTAGTGTGCATGCAACAGGAATGCAGGGGTTGCTTTTCAGAAAGGATAAACTAGGCATCAAACATTATTCCTAGGCTCAGAGGGATCTATAACCAAAGTCCATTCCGATTGATTCGTTCGTTAGCGGGTTGCCTACCGATCTAGGTGTTCGTTCCATAAAATTGAAAAGTAGGTGCTGAAAATCTTAGTGCTGAATTTTAAGTATTGATAGTTTCAGTGCTAAGAGTAGAAATTGAAAGTTATTTATTAGTAATAGAAAACTCATAACTAGGTTTATTGTTTTCTCCCACTCGTGGAACAGTGATAATTATTAGTATGTTTTATCCATATTGTTGGTAAGATTTAATTGCAATCAACTCATTTTTCTTCGATAAATTAATTATAACATCTTCATACCCCATCAAGTGATTTTTTTTTTTTTTTTTTTTTAATTCAACTGAACCTTTATAGTCATTGCTAGTAATGGTTATCAAACAGATTTAAACTAATTAAACGTTAAACTCTTTAATTTTCGTATTAAGTTAAGCACTTTGTAATCAAATTTTGCTACTCTACACTACCCGCGGCTCGAAGGTTCGAGCTTGACAATTCTGCCACTATAGCCCTATTATGCTAATAGTCAAGAAATATCTCCATATAATATATGCCACAACTAGGTATGCCACACTAGCTACTCGAGGTGCACTCCCCACCTATATCAAGCCAGTGATTTCGCAAAAGATACATGGCCCATTCATCAGCAGACTAAATAAAGAATGTCTCAAGTGTCATAACTTTCATACGGCGTTCGCTTGAGCATTAAAACTCTATTTTCAAACACTTAAGTACCACAAACTTTTCAATTGATCACTTAAATGATAGAATTTTTTAAAAACATTTAACATAAATGCCATGCCACTTTAGATTTTTGACATTTGGGTGACCTTTTTAAAAAGGTTATGGTACTCAAGTAATTAATTCAAAGCCATTGCACTCAAATTATTTTTTTTTAGATGTTATGGTATTCAAGTGGTTAAAAAAAAAGTTATGATACCCAAGTGAGCGACATAAAAAACTCATGATACTTGTGGTTACTTATCCCGACTAAATTTCTTGGTTTCCCCATAAAAGAAAGTTACTTAGTAACAAGATACGCTTTTTAAAAAGCTTATCAAACTGTGTTCGGTCATCTAGAAGTTAATTATGAAAGCTTTTGACTATTTTTATGGAAAGTTAAGGGACTAAATTCGAAAAAAAAAATATTTATCAACTATATTAAACAGTAGTTCAAGAATCACATTAAATGAATTATAGTTTCAAGAAGACAATGCACATTTGGTCAAAATATTTGGACGTCAAAATCTTTGGACTATTTATTTTATTTTCCATTATTGAAACTTAATTGCTAAATTTTAAGTGTTGAAGTCCTCAAGCACTAAAAATAAAAGTAAAAAATTGTTGGATAACCAATGAAATTTAAGGGTGCGTTTGTTTGAATTTCTGTTCAAAAAATGTTCTATGAAACAGAAATTAAAAAAACTATTTCTGTTCCGATGAACAATTTTTTACTAGAAAGACGCGTTTGGTAAACTTATTCCGGGAATAAACAATGAATAGGAACACGTTTGGTAAATTTATATTCTTTTAATTTTTTAATATTTTTATTTTATTTTTCCTTTTTTTCCTTTCTTTTTTCTTTTTTTCTTCTTTTGGCCGATCGCCGGCCATGCCGAGGCCGGCGACTGGCCGACGAGGGCCGGCAGCCTCGCCCAGCCACGGCGAGGCTCGCCAGCCCCCAGCAAGGCCAAGCCTCTGTCACGCCTCGATCCTCGAGCACGCACACATCCTTTTACTTGGTCGATTTTATAATGCGATATCCCAGGACTAAGTATCGCCAACCCTTTCGTTTATTAAGCACCTGCGGAAGCAGTTATAAATCCCCAGACAGTAACACAATGGGATAGAAAAGTAAGGCCATATTTTTCATATTGAAATCCACAACCGAACTTTTATACATGGCATAACTCGAAGTCTATTCATAAGACTATTCATAACATTCTAGTCTCACACTATTCATATATAGACAGGATTCACAAAGAAGATGGGATCCTAGTCCTCATCCGGGTCATACTCGAATCATCATCAGGGTTCTCCTCCAGGTACTCCTCTTTGGTTTCTTTCTCCTCAGGCTCCTCATCAGGGTCCTGAAATGTTGTCCCACAACCGGAATGAGACTATGTCTCAGCAAGTTCTACCCCACTAAGACTCGATTAGGAAACCAATATACTAACCGGGCTGCCTATACACGCACGGGTCAGAGGACTTTTCGATTCCACCTGCATATTAGCACAGTTCAATAGGCACCCAAGCAATTACATCACAGATCAATATTTCGATCCATCGATCTAGTCGATTTCATGTCAATTCAACCATTCCCCATTCATTTCCCTTATTCGGTCTCAAATCGTACTCACAACTTCACGAGCATAGCCTACCAAATTTCTTGGCAACAAATTATAGTCCTAAAGGACACGACCTATCTTTAGGTAGCAAATTACGGCCCAATGGACGCGACCTTTAATGATGGCAGATTACGGCCTTATCAGGCGCGACCCTTATCGGGTGGCAAATTACGGCCTTAACAGGCGCGACCTTTAATAAGTGGCAATTTACGGCCCAACGGGCGCGACCTTTAATAGATGGCAGATTACAGCCCAATGGACGCGACCGACTCCAAATTCGGTGGCAAATCTCGGCCCAACTGGCATAGTCATACTTCGGCAACTTCCGAGGTTCAACTCACAACCCCTCACAATCAAATTCTAATTGAATACCGACATTGATCAATTTTGGGATGAATCCCCACATACTCATCAACTCACTCAATCTTCACACGATATTAACATACCTGATGGATCTTAGCCAAGAGTATATTCAAATCACTCTCACAAACTTCTCCACTTAACAGCCCATCAAAGCATTATTGACGCTAAACAATCATACTCGGCCATCCACAACTCAATTACTCAATCTCAATCAATTTAGGAAAATTCTTCAAATTGCACAATCAATTCAATTCAACACAACGTAGAGCTCAAATAAATAAATGGACTACACCACGACAATTAGCACGAAATTCTGGTCACCGGCCATCCCGGTTGAATTTCCGGAGAAATAAATAATTAAATAATGAATTTCGAAAATTAATTATTAATTAGCAATAAATCCAATTTAGGCCTGTAATGCCCGATTGGAGCCCAAAACGGTCGGGAAAATTCCCGAGATGCATTCAATAAATAATAGTACGTCTCTACTTGCTAATGACTAAGTCTAACCACCTAACATGCATCATTAAGTCACTAATTTAATTGTTCTAAACTAATCTAACCACCTAATTGCACTTAATTAAATCTAATCAACCCTTAAGCATCATTAGTCTACTAAGCGAGGATTAGTGAGATTACTCACTTGATTAAAAGCGGGGACCGGGACACCACGACGGCGGCGAAATCGGACTTTCGACAACACCGGCGGGCTTGGACCGGGCCTTAAACTTGGGCCCAACAAATCTCAGCCCAATTGAGATTTGTTCTTGCACTGGACTGGGCTCACTCTTGGGCTCGGGCTTGGCTGCGATTGGGCCTTCTTCGCGGCTGGACTTGCGCCGAACTTGTTGAATTGGGCTCAATGGAGCTGCTGGATTTTTGGGCCAAAGACTTGGGCTGCTGAAATTGAAGATGGGCTTAACAAATTCGTGCGGGCTGAACCAGAAACTTCCATGGACCACTGCAGCTAAAGCCTTGGCTGGGCTTGATTTCAATTGGGCCGAAGATGGGCTGAACTGCGGCTGAAATTCGCTGGGTTGCTGCTGGAGGAGACCCGCGGATGAAGCAACGTGGAGACGCTGGTTGCTGGGGTTTCGTTGGACGCTGCTCGAGCGTGGACTGAAGGCACGCGATGGATGGACGAAGACGCTGGAATCCGTGGCCGCTGGAGCTTCGACGGATGCTTCTGGTCAACAAACCGGGGGAGAGTTCCTTTGTTGACCGGAGATGAGGAGAGACGGACGAGTGGCAGCACAGGGAAATCCTTGGGTCTTCGGTGGCCGTTTGAACCATGCACGTGGATGGACTGAAGCTCGAGTGGGCTTCGCTAACTTGCGGAATCAACCGAGCGGCGCCGATTGAAGACTTCTGTGGAAGATTGACCGAGCTTGGAGCAGTTCGGACGTGGCAGCAGTTGAAGAACTCGGCGGAGGCGTGACTTCTTCGTTTGCTGGCGGTTCAATTTGTTGGCTTCTCGGTGGATCGTGGCTTCAAGGGTCAACAACTTGATGAAGCTGACCAAGGTTGCGGTAGTGGAAGTCTTCGTGGTAACAAAGTGGAGGAAAGCTGGAGCTGCAACAAACGGTGGAGACTTCACTCGGTGATCTTCAAATGCTCGTTTGTTGACCGAGGAATGGGCAGACGCGGCCAAGTGGCAGCGTGGAGGTTCTCCGTGGAGGCGTGCGGTCTCTCTTAGCTGGAAGTCGACCGAAGGAGCTGGTCTTCTTTCCTTCGGTTTGTGATGGCGTCGCACGAATTGAAGCGAAGAAGAGAGATGAAGAAAATTGAAAATAAAGGCAGAAGCAGGAGACGTCGCACGAAGATGGATAGGAACGGAGGGGAGAGCGCACGTGAATGGCAGTCCAAGGGGGTCCAATGTCTTCAATTCTTATCCCCTCCATTTATGATCTTGTCTCCCCCATCACTTTCCAACAAAAATCTACCAAATAATTCAATTTGTGATGTCAAAATTGTTGTAGAATTCTAAATCCGAATTTCATTTAATTTAGCTTTAATTCATCACTCAATTTTCCAAATTGAGATCCAATTTTGACGTAGAAAAATCCCAATGATTTTCTATAAATCCACGGTACGCAAAGACTCGGCCTAGAAGTCCAATTCCCCATCAATTTAACCAATCTGGATTTCTGCCAAAATTCCGCGACGTCCGAACCCAATTTTCGTAAAAATCTCGGAATCCTCAAAAATTCTTCTAAGACTGAATCAACGTTCCTAAAATAGCTCGTGACATCACAGAACTTTCGATTTCTGAAATCGGGCCCGAATTCACGGTTAATTTCCATTCGACGCATTTTTAGCGTGACCTAGACTACCGGGTAGTTTTCATAACTGTTTAGTGCAAATGACCCGTGGTCGATTTTCTTCGAGCCACAATGAACCCACTCGACACATTGGCAACTCTCGATTGTCGTAGAAATCTCGAGAATTCAAATACGGACACAGGGTACCAAAACGATAGAGAATTCAGTCTAGTGTCGGCTGACGATAATTTTTCCAATTTAGTGGTGTCACCCACGATTAGTCACACATCTCTGTCGAGCCGACCTATATCTGATCTCTAATCAATTTACGTCTATGCCGTAATGATCTCAGCATATAAACACGGTCGAGTAGTCGATTCCTGGTCAAATTCTCAAGTCTATTTGCCTTAAAATTCTTAATAGTTTCCCCAGATAGTCTAGTTATCTTTAAAATGATCGGTTCGAGAAATGACCCTATAGACGCGTAAATGAAATGCCCGATTTATTCAATAGAAAACAAGACTGAAAATTTGGGATGTCACAGCCTCGTCCTGGTTGGGTGAGGCTCGGCCTCGCCTTGGCCGGGCAAGCTCGGCCTCACCCAAATTCGGTGAGGCCGAGCGTCGCCAGCCCTTGGCGAGGCTCGGCCTCGCCGGATTTGGGCGAGCTCGAGCTCGCCTAGCCAAGGCGAGGTTGAGTGTCGCCGGCGCGGGCAAGGCTCGGCCTCGCCTTGGCTTGGCGAGCTTGGCCTCGCCTAGATCCGGTGAGGCCGAGTGTCGCCAACCCCTGGCGAGGCTCGGCCTCGTCGACTCTCGACGACCGGTTGCCGGCCATGGTCGAGACCAGCGACCGGCCAAAGAAAAAAGAAGAAGAAAAGAAAGAGAGAGAAAAAATGTTCTTCAAAAGTGTTTATGGTATTTTTTTTGTTCCTCATTTTCCATTCCAATTTTGTTGGAACAAAAGAACAGATTTTGAACAAAAACGCAAATAAACGCGTTGTCGTTTTTTTTTTTTTTTTGTTAAAAGGGAACAAAAAAACAAACTGTTCATGAACAGATAAAAAGAACACAAAAACATGCACGCCCTAAATAACATTTTTAATTGATTCTTACTAAACATCAAAAGTAAAAAATGTTGGAAAGTTTGGAGTTTTGACCACATAAATATTACTCACCCAATTAAGTAAATTCATGGTTTACCATATTGACAGAGTTTTTTTACACTTAAACGATCAATTAAGTTGTGTAGCTAGAGGTTATCAAAAGCATTAACCGCATTAAATCTTGTAAAGTTTAAAGGTTATCAAACACCTCTGGAGTTTATGAAGCAATTTCTCGTGAACTAGCTAAAACCTACAATTAGATACTGCTCAAAACTAAGGTCGGCAACATGAAGCACGATCAATTTACACGAAATTCAAGAGCCCTCCACCCGGTATTCTGATAAGTGAGATATAAATCCGGACATCATTCACCTGTTTACAATTCACCAATCGAGAGTATGGTTGAGAAATTTTCGAACCCGTAGCTCAAGTTTTAATATTATATGGATGCTAGAGAGAGAAGGGAACGGAAAAGGATTGAATATAACCTAAGTTTCCCCTGGAGGTTTTCGAAATACAGACATGAAGTTAATTCCAGTCGTGCCTCGGTGAGTTTCGATTCTCTAACCATCATCCTTTGGCAAATTAGGAAAACAGGAGTAACTTCATATTCAGAAAGCAAAAGCCAGAGCCACAGTACCTCATTCGAACGGCCATGGCAGAGCATCAATTACTTGTCCACCGGGCTAAAATGAAGAAATCTGGACTAGAGAACACCAACGCACCTCAAATCTGGAAGTGCCCAAAAGAAGGTACCCTTAAAATCAACATTGACGGCTCTTTTGTGGAGGGGTCGACTTCTCGAGCTATTGGCTATGTCGTTCGAGACAGCAATGGAGTAGTGGTGGATGGATTTGCGTAGTCGGTGAGGACGATCTCGGCTGAGCAAGCGGAAGCTTTGGCTTTTGGTTGAAATCCTAAATTTCTTCTTCTGACTGCACGAACAGAAGATGCCGTTTTACTCGAGTCAGATTGTGCGGTACCCTTAGGAACTCTTCAAGAACAAATCAATTCATGTTGGAAGCAGAAACTCTTGTCAGTGAAGCCAAAAACTTAATCACGGGCTTAAAAAATCTGACTTTGGCCCATTGTAGCAGAGATTCAAATAAGATAACGGACTGGATTGCAAAAACTCATAAATGTGAATTCCTATTTCACAATTAGCTATCTAATCCCCCTCAAGTCCAGTGGGTTTTATTGTGTTCAGAATCTCATTTTATGTACTTGAACTCGTTAAGATAGTAATGCAATTCGAATTTTTTTACCCAGAAAAAAAAGTCACTCCCACCAAAACCCATTACTGATGTTCCTAGATAGGGGTATCTATCTAATTCCATCCATCATAAACCAAACAAAAATAATGAAGAATCTCTCACTATTCACTGCTAAAAAAAACCGTAAATGAACGAATGGTGCTAATCTCAATCAATCGATCCATGAATACTGTTAGTCCAAATAACAACAAAGGAGTTTGTTGTAGCATAAAGTTGCTCAATTATGACAAGAAATGTAAATGGGTTACAACAACATTGGCAGGGTAAATTAGTTAATATATGCCAAATCTAGTAAGAAAGAGAAACCATAATCATTTACTTTCACGATTTCGAAAAGCATAATTCTTCGATTCTCTTTCTACTCTTGTGAAACTTCAATGTGAACCACAAAGTTGCGTAGGAAAATGAGCTTCGACTCTCTCGCTACTTTCATGGACTCTTCATGTAAATATTTAAGGAGCTTCGACCCTCGGCCATTTTCGCGAAACTTAGACATGAACCAAAGAGTTGCGGTGGAATCTTAAAGCTTCAACGTGAACAAAAGATACCAACGGAGAAAGATGAGGAAAAGGGTAGGATTTTGGTTCATAAATTTTTGATACATGTTCAATATAGAATATTAGATTAAAGTTCGGAAATCATTTATGTTCTTTTTCTCCAAAAAATGATAGCTACGTAGGAGATAACAACGGAAGAAGGCAGAAATTATTGATAAAGGAGAAAGAAAATTTAGAACGACATGACAACTCCCTTTCCCCCACCAAAACTGGCGGGAATCTCATCTTTCCCTCCTCCACCTTCCCCCTCCTCTCTCTCTCCGTGAACTCGAACTCGCGCGCTCGACTCACCGAGAGCTCCACTGAGTCGCCGCCATGAGCGCTTCCACCAGGAAACGCCCTCCCCCGGCGGCGCACCCTTCCCCGGCGGCCCACCCGCCGAAGCACCAGGCCACCGCGCCGCCGCCGCCGCCGCAGCCGGCCCCGAGGCCGCCCCTCGAGGAGGAATTCCTCGACGAGGACGTCTACCTCGACGAAACCCTAATCCCCGGCGACGACGACCACGACGAGGAGTACCTCATCCTCCGCGACATCGAGGAGCGCCAGGGCCTCGCCTCGCGCCTCGCTAAGTGGGCCCGCCCTCCCCTCTCCGACGGCTACCTGTCGCAGTCGAAGAACGTCGGTGAGCGCCTCTCTGTGTGCCGCCGGGCTTTTGAATTTCGTCACGTCGTTTTTTGGCCCTAGGGGTTTGTTCGGGTTTTAAGTGATTTCCGTCTTGTTCGCTCGACTGTTTTTGGGGATTTCAGTTTATCAGCAATTGGAGATCGATTACGTGATCGGGGAGAGCCACAGGGAACTCTTGCCTGATCGTTCCGGGCCTGCCGCGATTATTCGCATTTTCGGGGTCACGAGGGAAGGTTAGTATGGCTTCTCATCTACTCAAGGCGATTTCTTTGGTTGAAATGAGTCTTTGTCAGGGCAAGAGTAATAGTCAGCTGTGTTTGCTCAGTTAAACACGGCATTTTGATCTCATTAGCCTGAACAAGTGACAGTTTCTCTAATGTTTATCTTTTCTTAAGCTTGCATTGAATTTTATAGTGGATTAATTATTTCTAACCTTATTCGGTAGGGCATAGTGTTTGCTGCAATGTTCATGGGTTCGAGCCGTACTTCTACATTAGTTGTCCTCCGGGAATGGGCCCAGATGATATTTCCCGTTTTCATCAAGTTCTCGAGGTATCTTCTGTCATTTGACAAAGACAAGTTGCTTCTTTAATTAAATAGCCTTATTTTTACTTGGTTCGAAAACTCATGTACAAATGTTCCTCAGGGAAGGATGAGAGATGCAAACAGGAATAGCAAAGTGCCTAAGTACGTTAGACGTATAGAAATGGTGCAGAAAAGAAGTATTATGTATTATCAGCAGCAAACTTCTCATCCTTTTCTCAAGATCGTGGTTGCATTGCCAACGATGGTGACCACATGCCGTGGTAACATATCAGGCTTGTTTTGTTTGAGTAACACTTGAGGAATATGTTTGGCTGGATGCATGGTTCTTCTTCTCATGTTTCCATTTGAAGTTTTGTTTAAGAACCACTTGAGGAATATGTTTGGCTGGATGCATGGTTCTTCTTCTCATGTTTCCGTTTGAAATCATCTTTGTGCAGATTGCAGAAGATTGTCACTTTGTATTAAAACTTTATTTGGGGTAGAAAACTTGCATGTTTATACAAAGTAGTACTTCCTCTTGATTAGAGATTTCATAATGGCAGGCATTCTTGACAGAGGTATTCAGATTGATGGGTTGGGTATGAAGAGCTTCATGACATACGAAAGCAACATCCTTTTCGCACTTCGTTTTATGATTGACCGCAATGTTGTTGGAGGCAATTGGATTGAAGTACCTGCTGGGAAGTACCGAAGGACAGCCAAAAAGTTGTCTTATTGCCAGTTGGAGTTCGATTGCTTGTATCCTTGGACATGTATGGTCACTTAGGGTGTGTTTGGTAACATTTCTATTCTTAGGAAAAACTTTTGTTTGGAAATAGTTTTTTCCATTTCTATTCCGTGGACAAGTTTCTAAGCATTCAAACGCATTTGCTAACTACACAAAATTTCTATTCCCAAAACATAAAAAGAACATGAATGCATTTAGTACAACACTCAATTTTTTTGTGACGGGGAAGTTTTAAAAAAATTTTAACAATTTTTTGAGATTTTTCTAATTTTTTTGAATTTGTACTTTTTATCAGTCCGTCCTCCATCCTCCTTTAGCCGATCATCGGGTCACTAGCTCGGCCTCACCTGGCCATGGCGAGGTCAAGCGAAGCTGACCTCGCGGTGGCTGGGTGAGGCTCCCTCGAGGCTGGTGATCAGCTAGAGGAGGAAGAAGAAAAAGGAAAAGAAAATGACCTGTTTTAGAAATTGTTATTGTGAACAAAGAATTAAGTTTTTTCTACTTCTTGTTTTTGTGTCAAATCTATTCCCTGGCCACTAGTCTGTTTCGGGGAATAGAAAAATTAGCTAATATTATCAAACGGATTTTTGTTCTTTTCCCGTTCGAGGGAACAAAAGAACAGAAAAATTGAGGAATAGGAACATTACCAAACAGGGCCTTATTCAAGGAAGAGGAGAGTTCATTTTAATCTTTGAGTTGAGCGTATACTTGTGTCGTGGTTTTACTTAACATAATTGCTCAGGTACTCTGAACTCATTAGCCATTCCCTGGAAGGTGAATTCTCTAAGATGGCTCCTTTCCGTATTTTGAGTTTTGACATTGAGTGTGCTGGTCGAAAAGGTCATTTTCCAGAGCCTAACCATGATCCTGTCATCCAGGTCTGAAAATTTTCTATCCCTCTCTAGTCAGCAAAACTTTTGAAAGTACAATGGCTTAGTTATTGCGATCATCTTATTTGTCTATTTCTGGAAACTGTTTGTCTTTTAGGTGGCCAATCTAGTCACCTTGCAGGGAGAGAGCCAGCCATTTGTGCGAAATGTGATGACCCTGAAGTCATGCTCTCCTATAGTTGGTGTTGATGTCATGTCATTTGACACAGAAAGAGAAGTCCTGCTAGCTTGGAGGGTATTGGGCTTGCTCTAGAATTCTTCTCTCTCTTATTGCAAAAGGATTTTGTTGTCTTGATTTAGGTCTATATACTAGATCTATGCATGGCTCGAACTGCTTTACCAGTTTAGCTGGTCATGGCATTGTATAGCTTAATTATCTACAAAGAATGTCTGAAACTGTTATTTTTTTTTTCATGTATGCTTTCTTTATATCTCTATGGATTCTCTGCATTCTCACCTGTCTGTTGGTCGTTTGGTTGGCTGGATGCAGTTAGACTTCATGGTTGTAATGTTTTATTAATGATTTTGCTTGCAGTCAATTATCAAATGTCAGAGGGTGTTGTTTATTAGCTTCTATTATTTCGTTCCCCCCCTCCTAAAAAAAAAAAAACCTGCCATGTACTTTACTTGGTAAGGCAAGTTATGTTGTCTTTGTATTCATTTTTATAAAACACCTCCCAAGTACTACACTTTGTAAGGCAAGTTATGTTATCTTTAATTTCATTTTTTGTGTTGGGACATAATATGATTTTCTTTAGCAAGTCTAGCCATTATAATAAGCCTCGGTTTGGTTGCAGGATTTAATCAGGGAAGTCGACCCCGATATTATAATAGGGTATAACATCTGCAAGTTTGATTTGCCATATCTTATTGAGGTTAGTAAAATTGAGAATTTCCAATGTCCATATTTGTGCATCTCCCTTGGATTTCTCCATCACTGCTAAAGTTTACTACTGCATGGATCAGTTAGGATTGCTCAAGTCTTTGGACATGCATCTTGGAGACAGTTAATCCTTGGAACTATTGATGGCCATAAGTGGCTTAGAGTTTTTCAGGACATAATAATTCCATTTTCCTCCTCTGATAGCTGAATATGAGTCTAGTGGCTCGTCTTAGCAGAGATGATGGTTTTTTTGTTGTGGATATCTATGCTTTAAACCTTTTTTATATGGATAATCAGTTCTGGATATGAATATCAATCTTACCCAGGATACTGGGTCTTAGGGTTCTGGTTTTTTATGCTATTATTGTTCTATTTAAATGGAACAGGCACCTTAGGAAGTGTAAGCCTGGCAGCTTCTAAAGTCAAAGTGCATTTTTTGGTTCCCTCTCCTCTGTCATTGACCTCTTCCTGCTACTTTGGATACAACATGCTAGTGCACCAACCTGCTTTATAGTTGTTTAAAATTGCGGTGCAATTGCAATACATGCGAGATCTTGGCTGGTGACCAACCTTATATTTTCTATGCCTGCTATTTGAGAAAATAAATGAGGTTTCGATTTTCTGTCGTTATCATTTGGACGCTGGACCAAATTGATGGAGTGGTCAGCTTCATGGCTAGTGGGAGTTAAATTTGAGGGTTTTTTTTTTTTTTTAAATTCTTTATATGTTACTTGCAGCTGAGTAGATTTATGCTAGTTCCTAAATTTAATATCGCTATGGTGCCTATCATCAATAATTTGGTTTTCATATTATGCAGAGAGCTGAAGCTTTGGGCATTCCTGAATTTCCTATATTGGGCCGTGTGAGGAATAGCAGGGTCCGTGTCAGAGATACAACTTTTTCCTCAAGGTAATTAAGGCTTGACATCAAGTTAGCCACTGCATCAGTCTGGTCTCTATAAAATTGAGTCGAAAGATCTAATTTTATAGTACTAGAAAAATTATAGTCCTTTTTGTATTAAGTGTCAATGATAGTTTGAATGCCTCATTTTCACAATATAGTTGCCAATGTTCTAACTCGATAGAGGAACAAATGATCAGCTACTACTTGACTTGATAGTTACATATTGAAAATGTCAATTCCACGGACAAACGGTACCTAGTTCCACGGTCAAAGCAAGTTCCAGAAATATGACCCTCAAGAAACACCAAAAATCCAACTTGACAAGTACAAGATCTTAGTGAACAAACGAACTAGCACTCCTAGTGCACAAGTAGCATGAAAAAGTCAATAACAGTTGAAACAACAGTTATTACTTCTTGACACTGGGAATTGACTTGGATCTACTTCAAAACAAATGTGCTGGCACAATTAAGTTGAGGTAGCATATGTGAACGTATTCCAATGTGCTTTTAGTTAACTGCTTGGGCTTATCAATATAAATTTGCAGAACTTTTTACAGTTCTGCATGAGTTGATGTCACTAGCCAGTGTGGCTCATCAATGCTTCTTTGTATCACAGGCAGCATGGAACAAGGGAAAGTAAAGAAGTCACCATTGAAGGGAGGGTTCAATTTGACTTGTTCCAGGTACGGTTTCCAGAGGTTTTACCTGAGTACCTTGCTCTTTTCCGAGGAGATATACGGATGACCCGAAGTTTTCTCTGTTGTGATAGGCTGTGCAACGAGATTATAAACTAAGTTCTTATTCGTTGAACTCTGTTTCGGCACACTTCCTTTCCGAGCAGGTGAGCTTCAATCTCTTGCTGAAGTTTAGGTCAACATTTGTTTCCATTGTGTCTGTCTTTATCATTTGGCATGTGCGTGATTGAGATGCAAGGTAGTTTCTGTGGTTAGCAGGAAAAGTTTCTGTGACTTTTTTGCAGTTGGTAGTAACTGGTGATTGAAATGTCTTCTTTAGTTTGAGGGGCTTCTTTTTGGTTTTGGCATCAGAAAATGGTGTGCATCCTGGCAAGATGTCATAGGAATAACATATTCTAAAGATAATGTTATAAGGTGAATTGTAGTGATGACGGGATAAGGTGAATTGTAGCATCAGATTTGCAAGTTCACATCTGAGTTCCCTTATGCTATAACTTAAGGTTCACCAAGCATCTTCATTATGAGGGAAGACTTGGATCATTGTTCTCATAGTTTGATGAGCTGACGACAAAATGCAATTGCCATAAGTTGTTCAATGCTTGCCATTAATAAATGCATTGTTAGTCTAAGGAGCTGGATTATTTTCTCCTCACCTGATTTCTTCTTCAACAGTTTTACTTTTGAGATTGCTTTTTCTTGAGGGCCTCAGAATTACCAGTCTCACATCTTTGAAGATGATTATTGAAGGCTACATGTATTTAGAAGTTAATTTAATGCGTATTTTGATGATTGGAAAGATTTTTCATTGGGTTTGACCGAACCCTTCACTCTTATAAGGAGGGGTCAAGAGATTTAGATGACTTGGTTGTTTCAATTATCAGCTCCTTATACAGTGACCTAGGAAGTACAATATTTATTAGCTTATCATAGCTCATGTCCCAATGACGATGCTTTTCATCTGCGTGCTTTGGTGACACGCATGGTTGAAGAAAATATTAGCCAGTGCAATTTGTTTCAGTCTAGAGATTATATTTGATGCATCAACAATCTCATTCACAATATGATGCTTCCACTAGTAGGATTTGAAGAATTGTTCTTCTAGAAGAATTGTTCTTCCAGGGATCTGGCTTTCCATAAGTTAATTAAGAAAATATATATCAACTGTGATTTTTGATATTGAACATTTTGTCCCTTCATAACTTTCTTGGAAGTAGTCATACTATCTTATACGAGTTCATGCCACTTCTTTTCATTCAGAAAGAGGATGTTCACCATTCAATTATATCAGATCTTCAAAATGGCAATGCGGAAACGAGGAGGCGGCTTGCTGTATATTGTTTGAAGGTACAGACATTCTTTGGAAGTTTTCTTCTACCTACCAGTATATGCCCTTGCTACATAGATGTTCCTCTATATTGGCTGGGTAGTATGTATGGTTTTGATATAATTCTAGAATTAATTAGTAATCTGCAGGGGGGTGTGGAGCTTGAGGCTTCTCAGCCGCAGGCAAATCAAATGCTGTTGCCATTTGTTTCTTTATCTAGTGTGATGGAGTGCATTTCTCTATTTGGATGTACATTTTGATACATTGTTTTTTGTTTATTAACAGTGGTCACAGCCTATAACAGTTGCTTGTCAAATCATGGTTTGTTGGTTTATGTTCCTGCAGCAATTATGTGGAAACATAGTGCTTCGATGATGCGCATTAGAAGTGTCTTGTAGATGCACGGTCTTGTTAAGAAATTGCTTGACTGGATTACGTAACATTTGAATCAGTTAAATTGCTTTAGAGCATTTGATAGATTGTCCTGATTTGAGTGTATTGCTTTGCCTAACTTGTTTTTTTCTCAAGTGTTGCCTTCAGTCCTCTAGAATTAGATGAGGTTTGATTGCTGTCAGGGTGTAGATACTTCTGAAAACTTCTATCTATCTCCGTTTACCTTTTGACTATAGCTTTGCTTTAGGAGACATTTCTTGCAACTAATGCATCAACTGGATGACATTTCTTTTGATCACAGGATGCTTATCTCCCACAGCGGTTGCTGGATAAACTGATGTTCATTTACAATTATGTGGAGATGGCAAGGGTCACTGGCGTCCCTATATCTTTTCTTCTTTCCCGGGGGCAGAGCATTAAGGTCATATATTCTTGGGTTTTAAATTGATGATTATTTCATTTCAGGGATCATTGCTGATGTCAGAAAATCCTACCATTCATTGTTGCAGGTTCTTTCCCAACTTCTTAGGAAGGCAAAACAGAAGAACCTTGTTATCCCAAATATGAAACAGGCAGGATCCGAGCAAGGAACATATGAGGGTGCTACAGTGAGTTAGTCCTATAAACTTCTCTACCTGAAAACTGCCAGATAGTTTTAGCATACTGCCAATTAGTCCCTTTTCTCACTAACTAATAGTTATGTTGCTCTCACTGAGCATTTTTAGGAAAACCAACTTTACGTGGCTTGCAGCCTGTGACAATTCAAAAATAATTGTAATTCTTGATGGTCCATGATTTTTCAGGTTCTGGAGGCCAAGGCAGGTTTCTATGAAAAGCCAATTGCGACGTTGGATTTTGCTTCTCTGTATCCATCAATAATGATGGCCTATAATTTGTGCTATTGCACACTGGTGATTCTTCTTGCTGTGGCTCTTTATAATGCCTTTAAGTTATTTTAAGACAAAACGATATAAGGAAAACTAGATTTCATTTTCATCTGAGGTAGAAGCATTTTGTGGTGACTGTTATATTCTACAAAACTGTTCTTTGTTATGTTTGAAGGTTACTCCTGAGGATGTTCGTAAGCTCAACCTCCCACCAGAGTGTGTTAATAGAACTCCGTCTGGTGAAACATTTGTCAAATCGAGTCTGCAAAAGGTTATACCTATTAGTGTTGATAATCTCTATTCCAATTGAATTTACTATCGTAATATTTTTAAAAACCGAATTGCATAATTTTCATGATGATAAATGAAAAAGAAAAAAAAAAATTCCTTGCAGGGAATCTTGCCAGAGATCCTTGAAGAGCTACTGGCTGCTCGTAAAAGAGCAAAGGCAGACCTGAAGGTAATTACATTTGTTTTTGAATAATTACAGTGACTGTAGTAGTATATTTCTGCACTGCCATTCCAGCTTGTTCAGTCAATCTCCATGCTTTAAGTCTTAAGATGGAAACTATGGATGTCAACCACCTCCACACCATGGCATGTTTTGAAGTGATAGCATTGCATGAACATGATTTCTATCTTGCATCATGTCTACCAGATACTAAAAGCACTAAGATGCATCTTTGATGCCAGACCTTTGGTAAACAACTCTTTTTTTGGATTATATTAGGAGGCAAAGGATCCACTTGAAAGAGCCGTGCTTGATGGTCGGCAGCTGGCTTTGAAGGTTCACTTAATTGTTTTTTTATCTCCAATATATTGTAATGCAAAACATCATAACAACTGCCAGCAGAATGACTCCTGTGATTCGCATTACTTTTCAGATTAGTGCAAATTCTGTATATGGGTTTACTGGAGCTACTATTGGCCAGTTACCCTGCCTCGAGATATCTTCAAGTGTCACAAGCTATGGTGAGGTTCTGATAACATAGTTCATTGAGGTTTCAAATAAATAACTTTTGACTCATTAAGTATGAGAATCTTTTAAATGTAGGTCGGCAGATGATTGAGCACACAAAAAAGCTTGTTGAAGATAAATTTACTGTGCTTGGAGGGTATGAACACAATGCGGAGGTAGTTATCTACAATATTTTCTGTTTTATTTTTCGTCTGGTTGATCATAAAGCTGGCCAGAGCTGTGTACAGAGTATTTATTATTTATTTTTTGCGTATTAGCATGCTAGCTGGAATACTTCCCCTAGATATTTACAGTAGAGATTCCAATTTCCTCATAATGAAAATTTGTCATTTATGCTTAAGTTGGCACTTTCTTTTGATTCTCTAGATATTTTGATGATAGAGCTGTGATATTTGAAGGATTTGAACCTGCAGATTCTGTTTCTCTCATTCAAGTCTCTGATAAAAAAATAAGAAAGATCTGTCATCTTCATTTTAGAGATTTGTCTGTTACCCTGCAATCTTCATTTTACCACGAATTCCCTGTGGCATCTTGATTTATATATTGGCCACCGTTTCTACTAATCTTTTAGACTTATTTTCACATGTGTTGAGTGGTTTGAAAGAGTCTAAAATGTTGAAAATGTGACTGCTCTCTGATTTGGGCTTTATGAAGCTCTTTCTTTCTTTTTCATGATGGTGATGGAGCTCGATTGGTAGTTCTTTTAACTCATGAATTATTAGTTCGTTGGACAAACCTTCTTTGATCTTCGCATTTGGAGCAATTTGCTACTCTTATCTCGAACTACTTCAAAAAAAGAAGCTGCATTTACTCAATTTGTCTTGGTGATATAGCTGGTGATCAACAAGGCAATCTGGAAGTATCTATGGAAAACCTCAATCTAATGAAACAACTCATGTTAAAGCAATCCATTTTATTTTATAAAGGCCAGCTCGGCACTTCATGAAGTGGATCGTGCATATTGCATATTACATCTCCTTATAAATTCTTATTTGCAATCTCTACTATGAAGCAGCCAGAGATTCTAAAGAGTATTTGAAAAGATAAAAAGTAATGACTTGTTAGCGGCCTTGAATGTCTCAACCACATGCAATGCAATGACACACAGGCACACTTGCACAATCCAAGGCTTAAATAGTCGATATTTCATACCGCCATTTATATAATCTTCTGCAAATTTATTTGCAGTTTCGATGCTTCATGTCCTAATGGAATTGCATTCTGTCATCAGATTATTTATGGTGACACAGATTCAGTAATGGTGCAATTTGGTGTACCTACAGTGGAAGAAGCAATGAAATTGGGAAGAGAAGCCGCTGATTACATTAGTGGAACTTTCATCAAGGTAATATATTCACATAATTGACCTTACAGCTTCACAGTGATATGTATATGTTTAGTAGCTTGCTTTGATGTATCCCTTTTTCCAGTAGAATATTCATTGATTTTTGCTGCCGCATTCCTCTTAAAAAGCTCTATCTTATCAAAAATAAGAGATTTTGTAATCTATCAGAACTACAATCGATCCTGCCAGAGAGTAATTCACCCTCATTTCTCCAAGCTAATGACTCTCATCTGTCCAAAATTTCTATGTTTTGATATATCCTCTGGTGAAAGAAATCGGCCCACTAAGTGATAGTGTCCTGTCGAACCAATGATTTCTCACATGAAGAAAGAAACTGTCCCATCTTAAGCAAACTGCAAACGACTGAGGAAATGTTCCATTCTGCAGTTCTTTTGAGATGAATCTTTGCCTGAATGATGCTTCAGGTTAACTTCAAGCTTAAGAAATATTAAAGGAGCAAAAGATGAAGAAGTTGAAAAATATACCTGAGCACATGAATTTTTTCTGGACATAGTACTGATAATAATTTGAATAGTTCGTTTAGGCTCTTATCACTTTGACAGATATTTTATATCCATTCAAAGAGTACAAACCATGGTGCTTAGTTTTATCATATGATTTTGGTAATTAGTGTTGTGAAATATATGCAATAAGATGCAGGGATTATGACTCACATTTATAAGCCTTTTCTACCGTTAGCATTCGATTTTGACTTAATTGACCAAAATCCACTGTTGTCATAAGATGATATAGGAGAAAACAATGTCCATACTTGGATCTTTAGTCATTTATTAGAGATTGTGAATCAAGCGAATTCAGTCAATGAGGATTTGCATGCGAGTCACTTTTGCGCCTTACCAATCAGATAGACCCAAGTGAATTGGTGTTGATGCACTGAACAAAGGCTGAATTATATAAGGTTATGGGACCACTTTCCTAACATTTTGTGCAGCCTTTATTGATATTCTGATGATATGCTTTTGTAGGCTATGGTTGCTTATGATCTTTATTTAAGGAACTGCTTCTGGAAGGAGTTAGGCATAGGAAGGGCATTTTTAATGGGAAGATGGTAATCAGAAAGTTAATAAAACATTTAGATGCTGTTGGCTCCCAACTGCAATTATCCACTATAAAGAATGTCTGTACCAACAGATATGGTTTAATGTTAAGAAGTCTGGCAAGTTGTGCAATTTTTACCAACTTCTGCTTTGATTTGGCTGTCCAACGTGTGAGGAACATTGACAATGCACACTTTGGAATTATTTGCCATGACCATTGGTTTCAATTTGGAAGGACTTCACTGTTGATTATTGGCTTTCAGCTGATGATGATTAGCTTAGCTAGCATTATGTGAAGAGTCTCTCTCAATGTTTCATGTTAACATACTCTCTTTTTTCTATTTCTTAAGAGTCTCTCTGAGTGTTTTATGTTAACATACTCTTTTTTCCACTTCTTAAGCCCATCAAACTAGAGTTTGAGAAGGTCTACTATCCATATTTGTTGATCAGCAAGAAGAGGTATGCTGGCCTTTATTGGACAAGTCCAGAGAAATTTGACAAAATGGATACAAAAGGTAAAATTATAATCCTAACTTGATTACATTCTTCTGTTTATAAAACTTACACTAGTCACTGTCTACAATGGGCAGGCATTGAAACTGTCAGAAGAGACAATTGCTTACTGGTGAAAAACCTGGTAACTGAGTGTCTTCATAAAATACTTATTGACAGAGACATTCCCAAGGCAGTGCAGTATGTCAAGAACACTATTTCAGACCTTCTCATGAATCGAGTGGATTTGTCCCTTTTAGTTATTACAAAGGTGAAAAAGAATAACACTACCTCAATGTCATTTAACTCCAGTGATTTTGCAGACCATAAGATACCAATTCTGTCTCTCATTGGGAACCTTATTCACATGCTTAGTTACCTACTTACATAGATTTTCACAGGGTTTGACAAAGTCAGGAGATGATTATGATGTAAAGGCAGCTCATGTTGAGCTGGCTGAACGCATGCGCAAGGTTAGCACTGTTTGATTCTTTCCTCTTGTTACTTTGTGATCCCTTATTCATCAGTTGGACTTGCTAATAAGCTGTAAATATTCGAGATATGGACAGATTCATCTATGTTTCAATTCCTTTTAAGATTTCTCTTGCTCCTTGCTCTCTTTCAAAGAATCCAAAATATGGGAAGAGAGATCGTGTCAGTTGCCCATGGCTATCCCTCAACTGTCTTTTCTGTCACTTAGTCAATCTGAAGGTGAGAATAGGAGGTTGTCGAGAATTGCTTTGGTGCAGATGATTTACTATCACTTTCACACTTTTTACAACGAAAACATCAGTTAGTCCGCCTGCTGCCTCCGTGTGTATGTTTCCCAATGAGAATTCTTTCTTAAGGTCTTGTATTGCTGATGATAATTCTTTCATAATTCTTCATGATGTAAAATTCAGTTCCTTTATAAAAACTAGGGACTTCACTAGAACATTCTTATGACCTTTAATGATCTCGAATTGATAGCATCCCTTTCTTATAAACAATCATGCTCAGGGCCCCATGGTGCTTTAGCATTGGAATTTTCTCTGCTAATTAAATAAACTATCAACAGCCTGTATGTATGATATCTTTATCCATGCATAGTCGAGGACTTACAGCATGAAGTCCCAACAGTCTTTGCCTGCCAAATATAATTTCTATGGCTTTTTTCATACTCTACTTTATTGAAGAACTTCTACCCTATGTTCTTTTTCATGATCCCATTAGTTAGGTGAGCTCCTAGATTGTTTGGGGATCTATCCTCTTATCTGTCATACCAAACTTTGATACTGTCAGTTGTCTGTGGAATTGCACTTCTTCTTGAAGTGCAGATCCAGTTGCCTAAGGTGCTTGAGTTAAAAGGAAAAATTGGTTTGGTGCGTACATCTTATCCAGAAGGACAATATCAGGCTCCCACTTAAGGGAATTTCTATTGGTCTTTTTTGCCACCATTAGGATAGTGAAAATGGACAATGAACAGATGGATGAGTTTGTTAAGCACTTTTAATCAAGGTAGGAGTTAGTTAAACTCTCTTCCTACTGTTGGGCTTTTTTTTTTTCATATTGTCAAATAATTAGCTTGGTTGACATTACTGTTCTTTGAATGAAGCTCCTAAAGGAAGTGCATAGTACAAAATGCAAGAACCATGACTTTAGTATATCAACTATGGTGTTCCTCTTATTTGAAATTAGATTGCCCTCTGCCTTGTTTTATGTCAAGTTCTGGGATTGCCTAGATCTCTAGAACACCTCTTAAATTGACAACATTGTTAATCTCTTTTTTCGATAAAATCAGCTTGTCTTTACAGCTATTAATGACCTTTTGTCTCTATCCATATTCATCTTTGGCTAGTTAAGATGCTACTTTCCATGATATATATCCATTTCCTGCTCTATTGAATTTCTGGAGTTTAATTGTTCTTCTTTGACAGCGAGATGCTGCCACTGCTCCAACTGTTGGTGATAGAGTACCTTATGTCATCATCAAAGCTGCAAAAGGTGCCAAGGTAATCAGTGGTTACTTTCTTCCTTTCAGTGTCTTTGTTCATGGTGCGATTTTTCTCAAAATAACTTGGTGACAACAGGCTTATGAAAAATCTGAGGATCCCATCTATGTGCTAGAAAACAACATCCCAATTGACCCTCAATACTATCTAGAAAATCAAATTAGCAAGGTAATTTTATTGGTCATTCTGCATTTAATCCTGAAAATCTCTCATTCACTGGTCAAGGGGTTTCAATTTTGCAGCCGCTTCTTAGAATCTTCGAACCAATCTTGAAGAATGCTAGCAAGGAACTTCTTCAGGGGAGTCATACGAGATCTATTTCCATCTCTACTCCTTCAAACAGTGGGATCATGAAATTTGCCAAGAAGCAACTAACTTGCATTGGTTGCAAAGCTTTGATAAGGTATTTATTGCATTTAAGTTCTCATGCTACAATTTTTTGTGTGCTTGTATTTTTCATTTCAGATCTCATTGATATCTAGGTTTCTTTGCCCTTTGGTTTCAAATCTCATGGTTTAGTTAAACATGGTAGGCTTCTGTCCTTAAGGTTTTTTATTTTTTTTTCCTCTTGTTTAAACAGTCCTCTGGTTCATTTGCAAAATAGTGTGTCAAAGATAGTATCATATTCTAGGGCTATTCCATGGATGATGGACTAGAATTATACATTAGAAAAAGGAATGACTGGAAAAGTTAAATCAGCATTTCTCCTGCTAGACTACCAGTAACATCTGTGAGATCTTGAATTTAGTTTAATTAATTGAACACTTAATTAATGAAAAGCTTGATTTCGTTCATGACTTACTTTGTATATTTGGACTGGTATTCCCCTACTTGAGGAAAATGATCTGACTGATCCTTCAAGCTTTAACATCACCATGTAATGCTGAGACAGCCGTAACCACTCAAGATTGACACATAGTTTGACGTTATGCACAGAGCAATCTGTCTCATCTTCTTGAATTGCCCATTGAATGAGGAAGTTTGGTAATGTTCCTCCAATTTTGCTGCACACATATGCTAGTTATAGTATTTATTCACTTCACATGGCGTACTTTATCTTTCTTGTTCAACCAGTGAGTGCACCGTCAAGATTTTTTTTTTTGGAGCTTCCTTATCATATTTTGGGACCTGAAACTGGCAGAGTTCTTTTTGTTGGGCTTTTGTACGAATAAAAAGTCAATTTGCAATGTGTCTTCAAACTTGTGTGCCAACCTGAGTTATATTGCTCCTGTCCACTATACCAGCAATACAAACGGAACTCTTTGTTCACACTGCAAGGGAAGGGAAGCTGAATTGTATTGTAAATCAGTATCTCAAGGTAAGCATCTCTGCTGATGCTATATTTTCTTCCTAGACATTAGTCGGATATATAGCACGCTGGTAAATTTGGTTACTTGCATAAAATGGTTTCAGTCTCCGAGCTTGAGGAGATTTTTGGAAAGCTTTGGACACAGTGCCAAGAATGCCAGGGTTCGCTTCATCAGGATGTTCTTTGTACAAGGTTCTACTTTGTTTCCTTGCAATACTATTTAAGATAGCTTGTTTATCATTCACGTAATTGATATCATGACTTTTGCAGTCGGGATTGTCCCATATTTTACCGGAGGAAGAAGGCACAGAAAGACATGGCTGAAGCCAAGCGGCAATTAGATAGATGGAACTTCTAAATATCGACAGGCTTTGTAATCTGTGGTGGTGGACGAGAGGGGATGCATCTGTCTTCACTTCGTTATTAGTATGGCTTCTTTTGCCCGATCTTATTTCATCTTTAATATGGATGGTGAATTCGACAACACAGGTGATCCCATCTTGAAGATGGTAAGTGCACGTGTCACGAGATGATATTTTAAATTACTACCCGGCACTTAGACCACGAATTTCTTGTATGGCCTAAGTCACCCTTATTAGCTTTCACTCCTACTCTCCCACGCTCAGAAAGAAAATACTATAGAGTTATAAAGAGAAGAGCCCCCAAGAGTAATTTTATAGTAACTCTTGCATCCCCAAATGAGAGGGGAGTAGATCCCTTTTTATACTTGTACCCCTTTAATCTCAACCATTGAATCTCCCTTTAATTTAACAGTTGTGACATTCGAAATTTCGCTCGACAAAATAATGAGTCACGCCGCGTAATCGAGCTTGTCATTAGACCGTACCAATAGCACAACCGTGGGGACTCACCACCTCAGCTCGTCCCTCAGCTCGTCCCCGTCATCACCGAAACAACTCAACTGCATCACCACAGAATCTGAGCCAACTGAGTCCCGCTATCCTCAAATCAGTGCCACATACTCCTCGAATGCTGCCACGTCCGTCCCCCAACCGACTATCAATTCCCCCTCTTGCCGAGTTGGCCACTAACGAAGCCAACGTTCGCTCCCATCTGTTGCCGCAAGCGGGCGACAACTCATCAAGGTGAGGCGGAGTCAACAATCACCGCCAGAGGGAGGACAGCTTTGACTGTGGGAGACAGAGAGAAAAAGCGAGCTGCTCGCTCTCTGCCCTCGAGTCCATCTTCAGCTTCTTCTCTTCACTTTCCGTTGCAGCCAGCAAGCCAGAAGCAGCGAGATCAGCAGTTCCAGTCTCCTTCCTTGCTCGCCCGCAGAAGACGGATAAGGTCCTTAAGCCGTCGACTACCAGGCCAGCAGCGCGCTGTCGCTCTGCCAACTGGCACCGGCACCGTGTCCAGCCGTGTCATCCCTCGGCTCGCTTTGAACAGGCGGAGAACCAACCTCAGCCAGAACTCCTGAGATCCTATCGAGCCACGACCACAGTTTATCGAGGACCCGAGACAAGTAGATATCCTCTGTTTTATTCTATGTTGATCAATTACGTATGATGAGGATAGTTTCCTAGAAACTTTATGAACATTTATTAGATTCTTGTTTAATCGGAAGTTTCAATCATGTTATCTAAGTACATTATTGAGTTCGAAGTAGTTAAGCTTATGGTTGGGTCGTAGGAACGTGGTCGGTCAGTAGCTAGCATGTATGAGGATTGAAATGGCTGAAATTTCGAATTAAACTAGTGCTGGACACATTGGCTCAAATTTCAAATGAAACTAGTGCTGGACACATGTTATGTTCGGTTCAGCCCGACCCCAAGATTTTACTAATTTTGTGCCGACTTATGCAATGCAAATTTCATGGGGTGTTCTTCACAAAAGTTGTCTCTTATTGGCTGCTCTACGACATACTTCAAAAAAATATATCTGAAAAATTACGGGGTATGAAATCTATTTATGAGGTCGCTGAACCGACCTCTTCCTGCTTTCCATTTTCCACAGATTTTTTGGTCAAGAATTATGACATGCATCCTCATGAAAGTTGTAGAGTATATCCTTGGCTACCACATATTATATTTCCATGATTTTTCGATCTCATTTAACCTGCGAAATATGTATTTTTCTGCTCTATTATGTTCTGGAAATTTTTACTGTTTTGGGCCTAGATTAGAAAAATTATTTAGAATTGTATGGGCTGAATCAGACTTCAAGTCCCCCGCAGAATATGTCCCTCTTGATCTTGTCTACCTTATATTAAAGTTTCATAATTTTTTAAATCCGTTTACCTAGACAACCACTGTAGCTTCTAGAGGTGCGTAGGATGCCCTTCTAGAATTAGTTTAGAGACTTGATGTAGCACCTTTCTTGCAGTCCGTCTAGTAAAGGCATAGGTGAGTTTAGACTGGGTTAGGGGAATAAAGTTGACTGAGGATTTGTAGATTCACGTTTGAGTCCTAGGATAACAGTAACATCAATGTACTTTTAATTGAATTATGGAATTGTTGTATCATGGTATGGATGTGTGACTAGGATTACTGTCGGTCTTTGGGACGACGGTGTCCCAGGTTGTAGTAGGGATGCCTAGAGAGGTAATTGGATTCCTCCAAATGCTTGGGGGTGTAACATGATCCCCCAATGTTCTCATGATTCCACATGGATGCGAGATGTCCGGGGGGTAACGGGGCTCTTCGGATGATGATAGCGGCACGAATTGCTATCGAATATGATCTTGATGCTTTTTAATTGAGTTACTAATTATCTATTTGGAGAAGTTACTGTTTATATTGATTTGTTACGTTATTTTGGAAGGGTGCTTAGGTAAGCTAATAATTTACTGTACTTTATATTGGAGCTTTCCTTATTAGTATGGTGATTGGTATATGTAGTATGGTGATTGGTATATGTAGTATAGACCGATGGATCTTCTGCTTGTTGGGTTTAGGATCACTGGTTGTTCACTTTATCTTTTTAAATCAATAGAAATATCGATCCCACCTGCCTCCCCTATGATTTGTTATGGGGTACCAGGGGACTTCACATTTCACATGGGAAGAAGACAAGTTCATAGACCTAGGCTTCTCAGATATGGTGTTTATCCAGATCAAGTCTTGTATGGTTGTTGTTATAGGGCCTCCAATGGGGCATGTCATGCTTAGGTTCGTCAGGATGTACGCTCGCATTAATGGGCGCATGATGGGTCCACTCCCACTGTTCGTTGATAGGCTAAGGGACGGAGGTAGCCCCGTCGCATAGAAGAGAGGTAGGAGCGTAGCTGGATTTTTGGAGGATTTTGATGGAGCCAGGCAGCCAAGGTTAGGCAACCACGTGTACAGCTAGGTTAGGATGGGGTGACCGACTTATAGCCCGGTATGGTAAGTCATATTGACCTTTTGAATTCTCTAGTGTACCCAACTTGTCGCTTGACAAATATATATAAATAAATAAGAAATGAAGTTGCCTTATTTATAGAAGTCCGCATGTAATCCAAGAATTACTTTAGTTCCTTATGCTTCCATATGGTTAAGAGAAAGCGAAATGAAACGAAAAAGTTAACTATATTATAGTTCTACATTAGCGGTGACGTGTTGGGGGCGTCACAATGGTAGAAATTTGATCCTAAAGAAAATCTAGATATTATCCCTACAAATATCTAGACATGTATATTTACTATATTATCCTTGGAAATCTCTAGAGCTATGGGCCTTCTAGAAGTTTCAACGCTTTAGTTTGGGCTCTTAGGCCCTTCTTTTGGCTTGGCGAGCTTAAAACTTTTTGGTCCATGACACATATCCAAAAGATACTAAGAAATTTCATGGAAAAAAGTGTCTGTGCTTATCAAATTCTGTTGTTTTTCCTCCGTGACTCTTATCCCCTAGGGATCCAACATTTGAGTTCCAGTGCTTTTGATTTTAGTTAAAAACGTAGTAACTTTCAATTTTTGTTAGGGTAAAGAGATGACTCTGAATCTAGTCACCTAACGGTTTGTTAAAACTAAGCATCCTCTGAAATTAAAAGCTTAAGGATTTGTACTAAAAAGGGGGAAAAGGCATTGTGAGGAGCTAATTTTCGAGGGATTGTAGACCTTCCTCACTTTGTAAATGGCTTTGCATTCAACTTTCCTCTTCAGATTTGTATGGTTATGGAGAAAACTATTGGAAATGATATGATAGGGTAGGATCAAATACGAGATCTCCCAATTCATTGCATACCATCCATTGTTTGAGAAAATATGAAATGTTAAGAGCGAATGTACACATATAATCTATAGAAAAACTAGAGATCAGCACAGAGAAGTAAACAGACATCGCAGCTTGCTTAGGATTGACAAATAATTTTCACATTCACGACTATAGGTTATCCATTTTGTAACTCGAAATCATATGCTCATCTTCCCTTCTGCTACTATTACTCTCTTCAACAGTTATCGCAAGCAATGGCACAAGTCGATGATTTGACAATCCGATGCCAAAGGCAAGACTTTCACTATTGCTCTTGCGAGCATTGAAACCCATGTCACTTAAGTATACAGTCTCAAATGGGTTGTAATAAGGGGTGAGCATGGTTTTAGGGTAAAACCTGGAACCTGAGAATCAGACTAGTGGGAACCTATAGGTTCTGAGTTCCAAGGTATGGAGGGTAAATAAGAAACCTGTATTGACGGGTAGATTCCAGGTTTTTAGTTAGAGGAACTTAGAACCTGTAACCTATAATCTAGAACACGAAACAAGTTTTAACACTTTTCTTGGTTTATATCTTCGCGCGATTTTGCGATATTTCATACCGTTTGATGATGAATGTATAATTTGGAAATAATCTAGAAGCACGAATCTAAGCTTTCAGTTTATGACTAAAACTTTTTACTTTATTAATGTTCATATTTTTCATGTGTCTTTATGCTCAGTGAATTGTAGCGACAAGTTGTGGTCATCAAAAATTTTAATTCGCTGCAATCATTCAATTAATAATATATGTGAAACCTGAGTAAACCCTGGAACCAACCCTAGAACCTGTGATAGGATAATTTCCAATTTCTAGGGTATGTAGGAAAGGTTCTAGGTTCAAAAAAATGAGGAACATATTCCAACTAGTAGGTTCTAAGTTCCAGATGTATCATATATGAAACTTAGAACCGCTCATCCCTAATTTTATGCACCGTTAGCACAAAGGACAAGTCAGGAGTGATGCGCCAGAGTCTTTGCATGTTTGGAAAGGGATAAGGAATTAAAGGATGCAACTTATCACCAAGCAGATTTCGCTACAGCCAAAATGGATAAAAAAGGGACAAAGTTATTGTTGGAGAAACTATTCAATAGTTAGTAACCGCTCCATGACCAGCTGACGTGGCGTGCATACTCCATTGAAAAAGTGACATTTGTCTCATGATCTAGAATATGTAGAAATTGAAAAATTTCAAATCGGAAGGGCTCAGGCGCTCTTTTCTTCCTCCTCTGACAAACATCTGACACAAGAAATAATAAATGTTTGTTTCTCACTTAAAACCCTCTCTCTCATTTTTTCAATTTTTCAAGGGTTTGTTTACCTAGCCACTCTCTCCCCTATTTTCTTTTCGATGGCTTCTTCACCTTCTCTCTCTCTCCTCTCCTCTCTTCAAAGAAAATATTTGTTGGTTTCTCACTCAATCAACAAGAAGACGACATTTTTCTTTGTCCATCTTCTCCAAAAAATCGAAAGTTGTAGCAATTTCCATCAATGCCAATCAAGCAACAGGCATAACCTCAGTCGACCGGGGCACGAAGAGTGGGAAATCATTCACAGGCTACAAAAAGAATTTGGTTGGAAGCTTTAGGTTATTGACTTGAGATGTCAAAGCTGGAATTCGAAGAAACGTTAATGAACTTGAGAAAAGTTTTGTTCTGAAAGAAATTTTGGGAATGGGAGGGCTTGATTCTTCAAATATTCTCTTTTGAAGTGAAGCTAACATGATTGTTTGATGCCCGTGTGTGCTTCCTATTTTACTCTGATACTTCGTTAAAATGAATACGCACATCTCCAACTAACAGTACATCCAACAAACTCATCTCAGTCATATACAATCTAGAAATATACAACTAAGTTCATCAAATCAAACATTAATGATCCAATCTATTGACTAATATCATGCTCAAATATCTAATCACGATCACACTTAATGCCTTGCGATGAAGTCGATTGAGATTTCCTCTTTGGTAAGGTCTTCACCTATATTGTCCGCAAGAATAGCTTAAAACTAGTGTGCATACCCACAAACCCTTCAACGGGCTAATAGGGACATTGAGCATCAACATAAACCCACAATAGTATCTTCCAAGCTCCACAAGCCAATACAAATATATCTATCTATCTATCTATCTATCTGTCTATATATATATATATATATATATATATATATATATATATATATATATATATATATATATCACAAATCGATTTCACAAACTAAAACATATAATCTTTCGCAACTTAGTTCATCGGTCAAAATCCTCTTTCATAAACAATTTCTCGAGTCTTTTTGGAAGTTATCTCATAGATCAAATCCACAAAATAGTATATATAACCTTTCAAGAAAGGTTTATCAAACCATCTCACAATAACCAAAAACTTATAAACACTCAAGCTAGCTTTATGCAATAGATATGCTTTTCTCAGTGGAATCACTATTAGTTCAAAATATGAGTTTCACAAAATCAAAGAAGAGATTAACATCACTCATTCGGGAAGGCCCAAAACCAAACGACATAACTATTCGAGTTGATGATCTTGTAATCCTAGTAATTAAATGAGAATCAATGTCAAAACCAAGTCAAATACTATTTCAACTATGAATTAGCTAAACTAAGCTTAATCACTAATAAAATGACTGCCATGTATTAACAAATCACTCATTCAAAGTTGATCTTCAAAATTATCCGCAATGCGGAGCTTGAGCACGAAACTTAATTTCGCTACGACTAAAATGTTGCTTCGAATTAACTCTCGTCAAACCCATGGCTTCACAACGCCCTAATCCATGAATTCAATGTAATTCCACAACTTAACAGCTCAAAAATTGGATCCTGCACTTTAAATTTCACATAAATTCAAATATGACATAACTCCAAAAAAATTTCCTATTGTATGAAAAGGGGCTTGAATCCTCACTAGGCACTGGGAAACATAGTCTGGCCTGTTAGGTGTCCGAAATGAATTTTTCATTACCTTTTTCTTCTCTTTTCTTCGTTTTCTTCCCTTTTCTTACCTTTTCTTTAACCTCCCGACGCTCTCCCTTTTATATAACTCTCAGCGCGTCTTTCCCTTTCTGCGGCGGTGGGTTTTACTCTCTGTTTTTTTTTTTTTTTACCCTTCAACTTTTTGACTCTTTGACCAGTCAAATGGTCAAACACGCCACGAGCAAATGGTGCCGCCAGCTCTTGCTTTGGCCAAAGTTAAAAGTCCGATTTGTCATGCAAACATCGGTTTCAAGAATATTAATAAAGCCCTTTTCAATTGGACGAGAGCAAATCTCATCAAAGCTCACTAGCTGCTTCCTTCGGTGCAGTTTCCTAGTGGACATTTCTGAGTAAGATTTTGGCTTGTCGACGATCACTGTTGGAACGGCAGCACGACTTGGTCGCATACTCTCTATTCATATGGCTTGCTCCGTTGCAGTTATATTCTCTCCAACGACCAGATAATGTCTATTATCACCCCCAAGAAGAATAAGCAAAAGTCTATTCGTATTCAAGAATCTCCAAGCCAAACCCAAGTTCATGGGATCCTCTGTTAGGAACCTAATAGCCATACTAATCATGTGGGCTACTTCAGCTTTTCCAAACTCTGCTTGTACTCCGACATCGGAAGCGAGTGCCCTTCTTTGCAGCGGGTGCCCGATCATGTGACTGGCTAGGGTAGCTTGTCTCTGTGCACATGGCCTGGCATCTTGTGTGACGCCCACGGCAGCGTTAACGGAATCGTCCTGGGGGTTATTTACTATGAGACGGAATTCAAGCTCGGCGGCATGGATTTCTCCCTCCTCCCAAACTTGGCCTCCCTGGCACTCCCTTTTAAGGGGCTCATTGGTTGAATGCCCCTCCAAATATGCGCGCTCTCGAGGCTTGCCCGCCTCAACTTGTCCGACAATTCCCTCTCCGATGAGTTGCCTCCTTGTCTCGGGAACCTCACCATGCTCAAAGCACTCGACCTTCAAGGTAATCGATTCCACGGTCCGATCCCTCCGGAGAGTCCTGCTCAGGACTCTAAAGAGGCTGGTCCAGTCGATTCTCGGGGACAATAACCTAGACGGCACAATCCCTTCGTCTTTAGGCAAGTTAAGCAACTTGACATATATGTACTTGCAAGGAAACCAATTTTTAAGTGGATCGATTCCGTCAGAAATAGGAAACTTAAAGAATCTCACTCATCTGTATTCGAGCTTGAACAATTTCGGCAAACAAATTCCTATCGAGTTTGGTTGTTTGATCGCGTTGCGTCATCTCGATCTCCACAACAATCCTCTTTCTGGCGCAATCCCTGGATCTCTTATTCAGCATTTGTACTTAAAATCCATCAACTTGTCATACAATTTGTTCAAGGCCCGATTTCTGATCGCCTTGTCATAGCTTATTCATGCGATGCATTTCTTGGCAACAAAGGCCTGTACATTGTGAAGGATCGTCCTCCTTCAAGAAGTGATCCGACTAAGATTGTGCTTATTTTGGCTATATTCCCTGAGTTCATTAGGGTTCCCAGTTCTTGCTTCCTCTTAAGACACTTCCCCTTAAGACGTCGAATGAAGAGTGATGAGACAAAGGAGATGCCAGAAAAAGATGGAGATTTCAAGTCCATATGGAATTACGATGGGAAGATTGCATAGGAATATATAGTCAAAGTAATAGAAGACTTTGACATCAAGTATTGCATTGGGACCGGTGGTTATGGTAGTGTCTATAGAGTAGAATTGCCCAACGGGAAGGTTGTGGCCCTGAAGAAACTTCATTGTTTCGAAGCGGAGGACCCATCTTCCAACCAGAGCTTTAGAAACGAAGTGAAACACTCAACAAGAGTGCAGCACTGAAGCATAATTAGGCTCTATGGTTTCTGTTTGCATCGGCGAAGCATGTTCTTGATCTATGAATACATGGGGAGGGGGAGTTTATTTCCTACATTGAGAAATGACATCGAAGCAATGGAACTAGATTGGCCCAAACTTGCACCATAATTGTGCCCAGCCGATTTTTCATCGAGATGTATCTAGCAACAACATATTAGTCAATGATGAAATGCAGGCTTTCGTGTCCAATTTGGCACAGCGAGACTCCTGGATCCAGACTCTTCATCTAATTTTACCGCAAATATTATTGGGACGCATGGATACATAGCACCAGGTGAGCACTCTTCAATTGATTTTACTGAAAAAAGAAGTGTTATAAGGGTAATCAACATCGTTGCAGCCCCCTCATGCATTGCAGAACTTGTTTAGTTGGCCTTATTAGACTGATATGCAGCAACTTTTATAGCTTTTTTTCATGCTTAATTTCAACACAGAAAGATTTGGACATTCCTGCTGCCTAGACTTTGGCTTATTCATCTAACATCCCAAACAATTTCTAAACAGGTTGCTTTGGTCAAAATTATATGGGAAAGTTTTCTTATTTCCTACCTTTGATTCAATAAAATATATGTTTATTACACACAGTCACTGTAAAAGTAGTAAACAAGTTCCTGTGCTATGGATCATTAAGATCAAGATTTTAATGACGATACGCATTGAAGGCTTTGATTAACATCCAGGTGTCCCTCATTTGTAACAGAAGACGTTGATTGAAAGATATGGCTCTCACCTTCACCAACGTAGAAGACAACGCGTAGTTGGGGGATTGACCCTTGCATCTTCTGCTCCCATCGGGTGGCTCCATAGTCTCGGCTACTAGGCTAGGCTTTTGGCTTCGCCTGCTTGCTGGCCGTGGCTTCTTCTGTAGCTGCGTTCTCGGTGTGTTGGTCTTTCTTTTGTTTTCCACTGTTTTGGTTGGCCGGTTGCCTTGTCTCGCTTGGTTTTGTGGTGCTTGTCACCTGTCGTTGGTTGCTGTCCTTGCTTGTGCGTTGCATTCGCTTTTGTTTTCCTTCGGCACCCTTTCACTCACTATGCCTTGTTCGTTCTGAGTGTAAGTCTTGGTGCCATTTGCTTGTACATTCTGTTTTAGCTTTAATTCAATTATCATTTACCAAAAAAAAAAAAAGATACCTAGTATCAAAATCATCTCTGTTGTCCATGTTCTAACTCCAAGATATGACTGCACAACTTTGTGATTCTCTTTCCTTTTCACAGAGCTTGCTTATAATTTGGTGGTTAATGAGAAATCTGATGTATATAGCTTCTGAGTCATGGCAATGGAAACAATAATGGGCAAGCATCCAGCAGAGATCATCTCGGTGCTATTGACCTCCAAAGGAGAAGATATCATGTTACTCGACATGTTAGACCAGTGCTTGCCTATTCCGAGAAAGAGTTATGTTGCGAAAAACATTGTTCAAGCGATTTCTCTGGCTCTTGCTTGCATAAGTGCAGACCCAAAGTCAAGACCAACGATGAAACGAGTTTCCGGAGCTATTTTGGCTCAAAAAATACCAATGGTCGAGCCCTTCCATGCAATCTCATTGGCGCAGCTCCGACAGACTATCCGGCGCATCAACATTTTCATGGTCTACTTGACAACTAAATTGGCTAGGCACGTTCTTGATACAGAAGAAAAAATTAGTACTTTGGATGAATTTTATAGTTCAGAGTACTTTTCGACGGGAACTCCTTCCACTTTGACAGGGACACAAGTGTAACTAATTTGTGAGTGATTTGAAGTACCCGGATCGTTGAATCTTTTCTCATTTTCCTATTAAAAAATTCATTACGGTCGTTGTCTTTATTTACTCCATAATCGATGTAGGTCCTCAAATTGGTTGAACGCAACGTGTTACGTGTGGCCGCGAAAGTCGAACTTAGGCAAAGTATGTCGGAAGCTGCTAGTGACTTGAGTCGTCTTGTTCCACTGACCGTACAATTTCTATAGAGTCTACAGATAGTCTCTTTCATGGCAGTTCCTTACAATTTCTCAACGGTCTTGTAGGACATTAAGCAAAATAATTAAAATAGGGTTATGAATGGATTGATGGATGATTAGAAGGAAAAACACAAGTTCAATTACTCAACAACAACAATGTCCTGGAAGCTATAATTATCAATTTCAGAAACATAAATGGATTCTTAAAATAATTGGGAGTTAACCTTTGAGTGAGGCTGGAGAATTTTATATGGTCCACTAGAAAAAATTAGATCTTGTTCATAAACTTGTGGCTCTCTTTGAACTGTGGACATTTTTAATGGATGTGTTTGGATAATCTCACTTATCTGATTTCCCATCTAGTTGTTAGGCCTCGCTTCGTATTTCAATGTACAACAAAAGCATGCAATCAAAGGCATCAGAGAAACATGGAGATTTCATATTATAAGGAATTATGATGGGAGAATTGCATATGAAGACATAATCAATTCAATGGAAGAGTTCAACATCATATATTGCATGGTGAGTGGAAATTATGGTAGTATCTATATGGCACGGTCGCCCAAGGAAAATCGTGGCATTAGAGAAATTTCACCATCTTGAAGTAGGGAACCCATCTTTTGGCAAGAGCTTCTAAAATGAAGTGGAATTGATGAAAGTATGATGGGTGCATTTGGTTTAGCATTTAGAAAGCTCATTGGAAAAATGCAAAACAGTTTAGCCTAAAGGGCTTTGGGGGAAATGCAATGATTGTTTGGTAAATTCTGCTTTGAAAAGCAACTTTAAGAGAAATGCTATTTAGTAGAAAACACATTTGCAAAGCCCATTTACTGATTAATCTAAATATTTTAATTTTTATTTGTTTAAAATTTTATAAATAATGTTTGCGACTTTTTTAATTTATAAATGACAATAATATTAAAGATGTTGTGTAAATAATTTTATTAAAATTAAAATTTCTTTTTTTTTCCTGAAAAACATCAAATGAAAAAAATTTACGTACTTTCTTTCTCAATTACAAAAAGAATACTTTCATTACAATAAAAATATGATAACATATGCTTTGAGGAAATAAGCTCATTATCTTTAAAAATTACAAACATTCTTAATTATTTCCTAAATTCATAGCTATTTGATCACGTGAACGTGCCATATCAAATGCTACATCATCATTTGAAACATTACCCTCCTCATTTACATTATCAAAATTCGTTGTATATAAATTGGGATCCAAATCCACTCTAGCAAAATGTGCATCATTTACGGTATTTCTTCGTATATAATTGTGTAAAGTCATTGTTGCTATCACAATTTTCACTTACTTTGCATATGGATAACTTGGCATACTCTTTATGTGACATCCCAGATTTTCAGTCCTATTTTCTACTGAATAAATCGAGCATTTCATTGACGCACCTATAGGGCTGTTCTTAGAGCTGATTACTCTTGAGATAACTAGACTATCTGGGGAAACTATTAAGAATTTTAAGGCAAATAGACTTGAGAATTCGACCAGGAATCAGCTGTTCGATCGTGCTCATTAGCCGAGATCATTATGGCACAGATATAAATCAATTAGAGATCAAAGATAATGTCGGCCGACACTAGACTGGCTTTCTTATTGTTTTGGTATCATGTGTCCGTATTTGAATCCTCGAGATTTTCACGACAACCGAGAGTCGCCAATGTATTGAGTGGGTTCATTGTGACTCGAAGAAAATCGACCACAGGTCATTTGCACTAAAAATTTCTGAAAGTTACCTGTGACATCCAGATTTTCGGGTTCTAATTTCGATTTGGATAAACAGCCGTTTCGTTCAATCGCTCGCGGGATTGTGAAATTGGGATGCAAGTAGAGCTACATTGGTAAAAAAAATACCAATTGGAACGATGAAATATTGAATGAAATTATGGGGTCAAATTGATTTGATTCAAGTGGGATTAAGGTTCAATTTGGGAAGAAAACAAAGAAAATTCGTATGCCCATAAACCCAACTCTTTGAACTACCTAAATGCTTCTAGAAGGGGGCATATTTGTCAAAAATTGAAGAGTGGGAGACAGCTGGTGGTGGCCCACGTGTGGCTGACCTAAGAGAGAGAGAGAGTGAGAGAAAAGAAAGAAAAATTGGTTTTTCTTCCTCCCCTCTCTCTTCCGTCGAGCATCTCCATCTTCTTTCTCTTTTCTTTGGCTTTCTTCTTCAGCAGCAACGGAAGACCAGCAGGCCGAAGCAGCGATTCCTCTCGGCGTCGTCGCACGCCCGCAAGCACCGGAGCTGCTCGCGCACCTGAGCCCACCGCCGTGCTGCCGTCCGCGCATCTCCGCCCCCTCTCCTCTCTCTGGTTCGAACAGAAACAGAAGCAGAACAGCAGCGCTGAGAGAAGAAAACCGGAGCTGCCGTCGCTACTCGCCCCACCCGCGTACTCCGCCGTTCGCCGGTTGCCTCCGCGCACCTTGGTCGCTCTCTCGCCCAGCTCTGGCGAGCTGCTGTCCAGCTCCTGCCGCCTCTGTCCAGCCCCTGTTTTGCCTTTGCTCGGTCCCGTTTGGCCACCTACGGCCGCCGCCCGACCACCTCCGGCCACCGTTGACCCCGCCGAAGCTCCGCCTCGCCCTCAGCCGCCCTTGGTCGCCTCAACTAGCCCCGAATCTGCCCCAACCAGCAGCGATCAGAGGGTTGCAGAAAATGGGTATGACAGTGGGTTTTGGCCCGTTTTGGCCGCCTTCCCGAGCCCGGATGCTCGGCCCGCTTTGAGGAAAGTCGATCCTCGCGTCGAGCCCGTCGTTTTGAGTGAGTTTTACTCACTAATGCCTTCTTAGTGCGCTAATTATACTTAAAGGTTGATTAGTGTTAATTAAGTGTAATTAGGTTGTTAGATTAGAATTGATTAGTGATTATTAGTTAATTGCTTTGCATATTAGTTGTGTGATTAGTATATTTAGATAGAGAATTGCTTATAGTATTTATTGGATGCTTCTTGGGATTTTTCCGTCCCTTATCGGGTGTTAATTAAGCAAATCGGGCCTAGGTGGAATTTTTAGGAATTAAATATTAATTTTCGAAATTAATTATTTAATTATTTATTTCCGGAAATTCAATTGGGATGGCCAGTGACCGGGATTTTATGCTGATGATCATGGCGCAGACCGTTTCTTTAATTGAACTTCATATTGTGCTAAATTGGAATTATTGTGTTTATTTATTTATTTTTCGGAATTAAATTAATTAATTATTTATTTTCCGAAAATTCAACTGGGATGGCCAGTGACCGGAATATTATGCTGATGACCGTGGTGAAGTCCGTTTATTTAATTGGGCTTTATTTTGTGCTAAATTGAATTTTTAATATTTATTAATTAATTATTTTTCGGAAATTAAGATTGAGATGGCCGACGACCGAAATCTCGTGCTGATCATCGTGGCGCAGTTCGTTTATTTAATTGAGCTCTACGTTGCATGGAATTAAATAAATTGTTATATTTTATGGATTTACCCTAAATTGATTGGAATTTATTGAGATTGAATTATTGATTGGTAAATGGCCAAGTATGTTTATTCAGCATTTATAATGCTTTGTTGAGTTGTAAAGTGAGTAGAGTTGTGAGAGTGATTTGAATATACTCTTGGTTAAGATTCATCAGGTATGTTAATATCATGTGAAAATTGAGTGAGTTGATGAGTATGTGGGGATTCATCCCAAGATTGATCAATGTCGGCATTCAATTAGAATTTGACTGTGAGAGGTTGTGAGTTAAATCTCGGAAGCCGCCGAAGTATGGCTATGCCAGTTGGGCTGAGATTTGCCACCCGATATGGGTCGCGCCTGATAAGGCCGTAATCTGCCACCTGATACGGGTCGCGCCTGATAAGGCCGTAATCTGCCACCTGATACGGGTCGCGCCTGATAAGGCCGTAATCTGCCACCCGATACGGGTCGCGCCTGATAAGGCCGTAATCCGCCACCTATTAAAGGTCGCGCCCATTGGGCCGTAATTTGCTACCTAAAGGTAGGTCGTGTCCTTCGGGATCGTAATTTGTTGCCAAGATTTGGTAGTCTAGGCTTGCGAAGTTGTGAGTACGATTTGAGACTCGAATAAGGGAAACGACGGGGAATGATCCAACTGACATGTAATCGACTAAGTCGATTGATCTTTGCTTTAGTCTGGTATTGTGAAATGATTGATTGAATGGAATTGATCGTGAGTGGTTTTGTTGGTGTATAATCGACTAAGTCGATTAGATCGATGCTTCGATCTATAATATGATTGCTTGGGTGCCTATATGATCTCGTGCTAATATGCGGGTGGAATCTCGAGGCCAAGGTAAGTCCTCTCGACTCATGTTGTGCATAGGCAGCCCTAAGGTGTATTAGTTTACTAATCGGGTCTTAGGGGTAGAACTTATTTGAGACGTTGTCTCAAAGTGGTTATTGAATAACCATTTCGGGACCTGGATGAGGAGCCTAAGGAGCATGAATCGATGAGGAGATCCCCGTTGAGGAACCCGAAGAGGAGTACGTGGAGGAGGACCCCGAGGATAACCCCGAGTACGACCGGATGAGGACCGAGATCCCGTCCTGTCTTGTCGACCTTGTGTGCATGTAAAAGATGTAGTTGTGAATTTTCGTAAGAATAATATATGGCCCGCTTTTCTATCCCATTGCTTTATTGTCAGGGAATTATAATCGCTTTCCGCATGTGCAAATATAAATGAAAGGGGTCGGCGATACATAGTCCTGGGATATCGCATTTTAAAATCGACCGAAAGTAAGGGATGTGTGCGTGCCTGAGGATCGGGGCGTGACATCCCCTTTTTGTGGTATCAGAGCAATGGTTAGGTATTGGAGTGATAAGGTGCGATGACCTATGGGATAGTAGTAGGAAAGGCCTTTAAATTCATGACTGGTGCATGTTTTTGATAGCTGATTGGTAGAATTGTTTGTCGGATGTGAATTGCTCGCTTTTAATTATTGTGGATTCGAAAGGCAGAGTGTTGACTCTGGCCAGCTCGAGTGTAAGAGTGCCACCGCAGTTGGTACCGGTGTATCGGCGTTGATTAATCCTAAGTCCGATAAGATCGTTCGATGCAATTGTTCCTTGAGATCCTGGATGGGCCGGTATGATCGGGGATCAAGTTGTTGTTGTTGTTGCTATTTTTGTTGAGGTCCAACCTGGACGGATAATCAAAGAATAGATTTCGATATTTGAATCAAGATTCAGTGCAAACGGATTGGGAATTCGATCAGGGAAAAGACTGGTGTTGAGGGAAGAATGGTATTCTATTCCACCCAATAGGAAAGGTGGCATAGTCGAGTTAGCATTCGACAAATGGAACATGTTGTTCTATGAAAGACGATATGGATCAGTCTCGTGTATTCTGAGGGAAGGAAATTGTGGTAAGTGTCGCTAGTACGGATAATGATTTATGGGTTGTCCGCATTAGTAGATGGAATCTCGACAATGGTTACTGTTGTCACTGTTGGTAAGGCAGTTCAGGAGAAGTGCACCATAGAACGCATTGTGGAATTTCTGGGATAGATCTCTTGTACAAGAAATAGTGCATGTTGGCACTTGACAAGAGGTAGAAGACTCACCAGATAGGTGACGAAATTGTGGAAGAAAACCTGGATGAATTCAGTATCTAGGTATGGTGAGAAGTTTAGAAATGGAACCGACCGGCATTAGACGGAGGAAGAATGTTTTGGGGGAAAATTCTATCGAGTATCGAAAGAGAGTTTTAATGAAGTTTGGGAAACTCCAATTTATTGAAATAAGTGGAAGAAAGGGGAATTACTAGTTATTGTTGTTTGAATTGATAGAACCGAAGGTACGGATGTGAAGATTGATGAATGAGAAATTCATACATATTAGTGCATCGCTTTAAGGAACATCAGTTTTGTGGAAAGAGAAATGAAGATGGTTCATTGCAATCATGCATCAACCATTGTCAACTTAATTGGGTGACTTGTTATAAAGAGTGTTGATGTCTTCAATGATCGACTCGAGGACAGGTTATCGTCAGTTGAGAACCAGGAATGAGGTTATATTGAAGACAACATTTCGTACTTGATTTTGCCCTTGTGAGAATAATGTGAAGCCATTTGATTTGACGAACGCTCTAGTCTTGTCATAGATTTGACAAATCGAGTGTTCAAAGAATATCTAGATCGATGGTGATCGTGTGATGTAGCGACATTCTAGGGTATTCATTAAGTGTTGAGGATCAGAAAGCCCTTAAGAATGGTCGTGTGGTTACAGGTAAGAGAATCTTCATGGACCAAGCCAAGATCAAATCAGTTGTTAGCGGATCGAGATTGACAACAGTGTCAGAGATCAGAAGCTGTGGGGATTGGACAGATTACTACAGAAGGTTTGTGAAAGAATTTTCAGTATTAGTATCATCGCAAGATTGACCTCTTGAGAAAGAAGAGAAATTCATCAGCATAGACAAGTACGATGATAGTTTCCAGAGCTTAAGTAAGAACTGACAATCGTACTTGTGCTAAACTCTTCATTTGGCTTTGAAAAGCATGAAGTATTTAGTGATGTGTCTTGCAGAGGACGGGGTATGCATTGATGCAACATGAGAAGATCGTTGCATAACCGTTCCGCTAGTTGAGACCCAATAAGTGAAATACGAAGCGGTGTCGTGAACCAGAATTTTGGCAGAACTATAATAGTGATATCGGGTATCACCTTGGAGGAACGAAATGAGTCATTAATGTGTTGAGTCGAGAGTCTTCAAATGTGCATAAACTGGCTAAAGTATAGACTTTACTTGAAAATGGTTCGAAATTTGGTTTTCAAAATTGAGGTAGGCTACCTTTTGAATTTTATAGCCACCCTCAAGATTGAACCAAATGTTCAAATTAGAATCGGTGCCTAGTTGACAAGCAAAATGTTCAGAAGATCTTATAAGAGGATACTGGCAATAAAGAATCTGACTTTAAGACTTCTGAGGATGGAACGTTCGGGTTCCATGGGGAATTGAGTGCACCTGACAGTGTAGCACTCAGGGAAAAGACCATGTTAGAAATTCACTGTAAGTATTGCAGTGTTTGGTTAAGCAATTCAAGATGGATCATAATCGGCATCAGCTAGATTGGCAGACTAATATGAAGATAGATACCGTTGATCAGGTTGCAAGTGTTAGAAGTGTCGGTAAGTGGAAGCTCGTGAATGCGAATCGGGAGAATTGTTACTATCACTTGAGGGTCCCAAGTGGAAATGGAAATATATGGCTTACTAAGGATTCAAGGGATTATTGATACCATTTGAGAATAGTGGTTGATCGATAGATGGAGTTGGTCCACTTTGGTACAAAGACGAATAGATCTTGTTTTGAGTGTGTGATCCATTTCGGGCTCGATTTCGATTAGATAAATTGGGCATTTCATCGACGCGATTACGGTGTTTTTCTCGAGTTGGCCACTCATGAGATAACTAGACTATTTGGGTGAGTTATTAAGGACCTTAAGGCAAATAGACTTGAGAATTCGACCAGGGGATCGACTTCTCGACCGTGCTCATCTTTAGAGATCATTGCGGCACTGTATAAAATCGATTTGAAATCGAGATAGATCGGTTCTCGACCGAGATGAATGACCGATCGTGGGTGACTCCACTAAATTGGAAAATTCTCATCGTAGGTACTAATTTGATGTTTCTATCGTTTTGGTACCCTGTGTCCGTATTTGAACCTTTGAGATTTTCACGACAATCGAGAGTCGCCAATGTGTCGAGTGGGTTCATTGTGGCTCGAAGAAAATCGACCACGGGTCATTTGTCCTAAAAAGCTCTGAACACTACCCAATAGCCTAGGTCACACTAAAAGCGTGTCGGAGTGAAATTAACCGCCAATCTAAGTTCGATTTCAGAAATTGAAGATCCTATCTTGTCATAGAGTGGGTATACCGAAGTGTGTGTGCATCAGATAATTCGCCGGCATGGAGTGCCGGGGATGAATTATATTTCGAATCTAGATCAAAGATTATAAATTTGGTAAAGTTTTCAGAGGGTTCTTTATTAAGCAGTGTATAGCAGAGGGGCAGAATTTCAATTGCCGAGATGGAGTCGGGAAAGAAAGATCACGGGCCGGGGTCGAGTACGGTAGTTAGTGATTGCGAGTTGCCGAGATCGGTGTCGAGTTATATCGATCTTGACCGAGGTTCCCGCCGTAGATCGGTCGATAGTTTCTTTTAATCCGTGCGGAGCGAGTGTACGTAACTTCGATCGTTGAGATGAGATCAGAGATCAGAAAATCGCAGGTCCAGAGTTGGTTTAGAATCAATGATTCAGTCGCAGTTATTAGAGACAGATTTGAGATTGCTCAGAATCGCCAGTTAGCTTCGCAGATTTTGTGTTGAAGACCTTTGAAATTTTAAGTGGGGAAGTGTATTTTTCCTTGGGTGTCGCCCTTGGTGAGGACGTATCGATTTATAAGGAAGGGAAGATGAATCGGCATTTAAATCGGAATCCATCGAAATTTGAGTTCAAAGGAGGGTTTTGGCTTTAAATGAATTAAAGAAGCATTTCGAGATACCGTCGGCGCTTGTAGCCGAGTGGTACCCGGGAAGAAGCGAAAGGTCCGAAGTCGGGAGTTCGAATCCCCGACGCGGCAGTTAGTCGCTTTGTGGAAAAATAAAAAGAAAAAAAAAAAGAACCAAAATTTTTGCAGTTTTCATTTTTGTAAAATTGGGCAAGTGCTTAGCCTTTTTGGGACTCAAGATTTGGTTTGGTCAATTTGGGAATGTTTCAGCAGCACCGAGGATCTTGGATAGCATGGTGAAGCGAGAATGAAGGAGCGAGAATTGATGAGACGACAATACCCCACCATTTTGAAGAAGAATTTTAATGGTTTAAATTTCGAGGACGAAATTTTTATAAGAGGAAGAGTTGTGACATCCAGATTTTCGGGTTCTAATTTCGACTGGATAAATAGGGCCGTTTCGTTCAATTGAAGCCAGGGATTGTGAAATTGGGATGCAAGTAGGCTACATTGGTAAGAAAAAAATACCAATTGGAACGATGAAATATTGAATGAAATTATGGGGGTCAAATTGATTTGATTCAAGTGGGATTAAGGTTCAATTTGGGAAGAAAACCTAGCAAAATTCGTATGCCCATAAACCCAACTCTTTGAACTACCTAAATGCTTCTAGAAGGGGGCATATTTGTCAAAAATTGAAGAGTGGGAGACACCTGGTGGTGGCCCACGTGTGGTCGACCTAAGAGAGAGAGAGAGTGAGAGAAAAGAAAGAAAAATTGGTTTTTCTTCCTCCCTCTCTCTTCCGTCGAGCATCTCCATCTTCTTTCTCTTTTCTTTGGCTTTCTTCTTTGAAAGAACTCGGAAGACCGGCGGGCGAAGCAGCGATTCCTCTCGGCGTCGTCGCACGCCCGCAAGCACCGGGAGCCGCCGCGCACCCGAGCCCACCGCCGTGCCGCCGTCCGCGCATCTCGCCCCCTCTCCTCTCTCTCGGTTCGAACGAAATGAAGCGTAAGCAGCCGGCGAGAGAAGAAAACCGGAGCCGCCGTCGCTACTCGCCCCCACCCGCGTACTCCCGCCGTTCGCCGGTTGCCTCCGCGCACCTTGGTCGCTCTCTCGCCCAGCTCCGGCGAGCCGCCGTCCGCCTCCCCGCCTCCGTCCGGCCCTGTTTTGCCTTTGCTCGGTCCCGTTTGGCCACCTACGCCGCCGCCCGACCACCTCCGGCCACCGTTGACCCCGCCGAAGCTCCCCTCGCCCTCGCCCGCCCTTGGTCGCCTCAACTAGCCCCGAATCCGCCCCAACCAGCGGCGATCAGAGGGTTGCGAAAATGGGTATGACGGTGGGTTTTGGCCCGTTTTGGCCGCCTTCCCGAGCCGGATGCTCGGCCCGCTTTGAGGAAAGTCGATCCTCGCGTCGAGCCCGTCGTTTTGAGTGAGTTTTACTCACTAATGCCTTCTTAGTGCGCTAATTATACTTAAAGGTTGATTAGTGTTAATTAAGTGTAATTAGGTTGTTAGATTAGAATTGATTAGTGATTATTAGTTAATTGCTTTGCATATTAGTTGTGTGATTAGTATATTTAGATAGAGAATTGCTTATAGTATTTATTGGATGCTTCTTGGGATTTTTCCCGTCCCTTATCGGGTGTTAATTAAGCAAATCGGGCCTAGGTGGAATTTTTAGGAATTAAATATTAATTTTCGAAATTAATTATTTAATTATTTATTTCCGGAAATTCAATTGGGATGGCCAGTGACGGGATTTTATGCTGATGATCATGGCGCAGACCGTTTCTTTAATTGAACTTCATATTGTGCTAAATTGGAATTATTGTGTTTATTTATTTATTTTTCGGAATTAAATTAATTAATTATTTATTTTCCGAAAATTCAACTGGGATGGCCAGTGACCGGAATATTATGCTGATGACCGTGGTGAAGTCCGTTTATTTAATTGGGCTTTATTTTGTGCTAAATTGAATTTTTAATATTTATTAATTAATTATTTTTCGGAAATTAAGATTGAGATGGCCGACGACCGAAATCTCGTGCTGATCATCGTGGCGCAGTTCGTTTATTTAATTGAGCTCTACGTTGCATGGAATTAAATAAATTGTTATATTTTATGGATTTACCCTAAATTGATTGGAATTTATTGAGATTGAATTATTGATTGGTAAATGGCCAAGTATGTTTATTCAGCATTTATAATGCTTTGTTGAGTTGTAAAGTGAGTAGAGTTGTGAGAGTGATTTGAATATACTCTTGGTTAAGATTCATCAGGTATGTTAATATCATGTGAAAATTGAGTGAGTTGATGAGTATGTGGGGATTCATCCCAAGATTGATCAATGTCGGCATTCAATTAGAATTTGACTGTGAGAGGTTGTGAGTTAAATCTCGGAAGCCGCCGAAGTATGGCTATGCCGGTTGGCCGAGATTTGCCACCCGATATGGGTCGCGCCCGATAAGGCCGTAATCGCCACCCGATACGGGTCGCGCCCGATAAGGCCGTAATCCGCCACCGATACGGGTCGCGCCCGATAAGGCCGTAATCGCCACCCGATACGGTCGCGCCCGATAAGGCCGTAATCCGCCACCTATTAAAGGTCGCGCCCATTGGGCCGTAATTTGCTACCTAAAGGTAGGTCGTGTCCTTCGGATCGTAATTTGTTGCCAAGATTTGGTAGTCTAGGCTTGCGAAGTTGTGAGTACGATTTGAGACTCGAATAAGGGAAACGATCGGGGAATGATCCAATCGACATGTAATCGACTAAGTCGATTGATCTTTGCTTTAGTCTGCGGTATTGTGAAATGATTGATTGAATGGAATTGATCGTGAGTGGTTTTGTTGGTGTATAATCGACTAAGTCGATTAGATCGATGCTTCGATCTATAATATGATTGCTTGGGTGCCTATATGATCCGTGCTAATATGCGGGTGGAATCGAGGCCAAGGTAAGTCCTCTCGACTCATGTTGTGCATAGGCAGCCCTAAGGTGTATTAGTTTACTAATCGGGTCTTAGGGGGTAGAACTTGCCGAGACGTTGTCTCGGTGGTTATTGAATAACCATTTCGGGACTGGATGAGGAGCCTAAGGAGCATGAATCGATGAGGAGATCCCTGTTGAGGAACCCGAAGAGGAGTACGTGGAGGAGGACCCCGAGGATAACCCCGAGTACGACCGGATGAGGACCGAGATCCCGTCCGTCTTGTCGACCTTGTGTGCATGTAAAAAGATGTAGTTGTGAATTTTCAGTAAGAATAATATATGGCCTCGCTTTTCTATCCCATTGCTTTATTGTGCAGGGAATTATAATCGCTTCCGCATGTGCATATATAAATGAAAGGGTCGGCGATACATAGTCCTGGGATATCGCAATTTAAAATCGACCAAAAGTAAGGGATGTGGACGTGCCCGAGGATCGGGGCGTGACATCCCCTTTTTGTGGTATCAGAGCAATGGTTAGGTATTGGAGTGATAAGGTGCGATGACCTATGGGATAGTGGTAGGAAAGGTTTTTAAATTCATGACGGTGCATGTTTTTGATAGCGATTGGTAGAATTGTTTGTCGGATGTGAATTGCTCGCTTTTAATTATTGTGGATTCGAAAGGCGAGTGTTGACTCGCGGCTCGAGTGTAAGAGTGCCACCGCAGGTTGGTACTGGTGTATCGGCGTTGATTAATCCTAAGTCTGATAAGATCGTTCTGATGCAATTGTTCCTTGAGATCTGGATGGGCCGGTATGATCAGGATCAAGTTGTTGTTGTTGTTGCTATCTTTGTTGAGGTCCAACCTGGAAGGATAATCAAAGAATAGATTTCGATATTTGAATCAAGATTCAGTGCAAGCAGATTGGGAACTCGGTCAGGGTAAAGACTGATGTTGAGAGAATGGTATTCTATTCCATCCAATAGGAAGGGTGGCATAGTCAGGTTAGCATTCAGACAAATGGAACATGTTGTTATATGAAAGACGATATGGATTAGTCTTGTGTATTCTGAGGGCAGGAAATTGTGGTAAGTGTCGCCAGTACGGATAATGATTTATGGGTTGTCCGCATTAGTAGATGGAATCTCGACAACGGTTACTGTTGTCACTGTTGGTAAGGCAGTTCAGGAGAAGTGCACCATAGAACGCATTGTGGAATTTCTGGGATAGATCTCTTGTACAAGAAATAGTGCATGTTGGCACTTGACAAGAGGTAGAAGACTCACCAGATAGGTGACGAAATTGTGGAAGAAAACCTGGATGAATTCAGTATCTAGGTATGGTGAGAAGTTTAGAAATGGAACCGACCTGGCATTAGACAGAGGAAGAATGTTTTGGGGGAAAATTCTATCAGAGTATCGTAGCAGAGTTTTAATGAAGTTTGGGAAACTCCAATTTATTGAAATAAGTGGAAGAAAGGGGAATTACTAGTTATTGTTGTTTGAATTGATAGAACCGAAGGTACGGATGTGAAGATTGATGAATGAGAAATTCATACATATTAGTGCATCGCTTTAAGGAACATCAGTTTTGTGGAAAGAGAAATGAAGATGGTTCATTGCAATCATGCATCAACCATTGTCAACTTAATTGGGTGACTTGTTATAAAGAGTGTTGATGTCTTCAATGATCGACTCGAGGACAGGTTATCGTCAGTTGAGAACCAGGAATGAGGTTATATTGAAGACAACATTTCGTACTTGATTTTGCCCTTGTGAGAATAATGTGAAGCCATTTGATTTGACGAACGCTCTAGCTGCTGTCATAGATTTGACAAATCGAGTGTTCAAAGAATATCTAGATCGATGGTGATCGTGTGATGTAGCGACATTCTAGGGTATTCATTAAGTGTTGAGGATCAGGAAAGCCCTTAAGAATGGTCGTGTGGTTACAGGTAAGAGAATCTTCATGGACCAAGCCAAGATCAAATCAGTTGTTAGCGGATCGAGATTGACAACAGTGTCAGAGATCAGAAGCTGTGGGGATTGGACAGATTACTACAGAAGGTTTGTGAAAGAATTTTCAGTATCAGTATCATCGCAGGATTGACCTCTTGAGAAAGAAGAGAAATTCATCAGCATAGACAAGTACGAGGATAGTTTCCAGAGCTTAAGTAAGAACTGACTATCGTACTTGTGCTAAACTCTTCATTTGGCTTTGAAAAGCATGAAGTATTTAGTGATGTGTCTTGCGAGAGGGACGGGGTATGCATTGATGCAACATGAGAAGATCGTTGCATAACCGTTCCGCTAGTTGAGACCCAATAAGTGAAATACGAAGCGGTGTCGTGAACCAGAATTTTGGCAGAACTATAATAGTGATATCGGGTATCACCTTGGAGGAACGAAATGAGTCATTAATGTGTTGAGTCGAGAGTCTTCAAATGTGCATAAAGCGGCTAAAGTATAGACTTTACTTGAAAATGGTTCGAAATTTGGTTTTCAAAATTGAGGTAGGCTACCTTTTGAATTTTATAGCCACCCTCAAGATTGAACCAAATGTTCAAATTAGAATCGGTGCCTAGTTGACAAGCAAAATGTTCAGAAGATCTTATAAGAGGATACTGGCAATAAAGAATCTGACTTTAAGACTTCTGAGGATGGAACGTTCGGGTTCCATGGGGAATTGAGTGCACCTGACAGTGTAGCACTCAGGGAAAAGACCATGTTAGAAATTCACCGTAAGTATTGCAGTGTTTGGTTAAGCAATTCAAGATGGATCATAATCGGCATCAGCTAGATTGGCAGACTAATATGAAGATAGATACCGTTGATCAGGTTGCAAGTGTTAGAAGTGTCAGTAAGTGGAAGCTCGGTAATGCGAATCGGGAGAATTGTTACTATCACTTGAGGGTCCCAAGTGGAAATGGAAATATATGGCTTACTAAGGATTCAAGGGATTATTGATACCATTTGAGAATAGTGGTTGATCGATAGATGGAGTTGGTCCACTTTGGTACAGTACGAATAGATCTTGTTTTGAGTGTGTGATCCAGATTTCGGGCTCTGATTTCGATTAGATAAATTGGGCATTTCATCGACGCGATTACAGTGTTTTTCTCTGAGTTGGCCACTCATGAGATAACTAGACTAGCTGGGTGAGTTATTAAGGACCTTAAGGCAAATAGACTTGAGAATTCGACCGGGATCGACTTCTCGACCGTGCTCATCTTTAGAGATCATTGCGGCACGATATAAAATCGATTTGAAATCGAGATAGATCGTTCGACCGAGATGAATGACCGATCGTGGGTGACTCCACTAAATTGGAAAATTCTCATCGACCGGTACTAATTTGATGTTTCTATCGTTTTGGTACCTCGTGTCCGTATTTGAACCTTTGAGATTTTCACGACAATCGAGAGTCGCCATGTGTCGAGTGGGTTCATTGTGGCTCGAAGAAAATCGACCACGGGTCATTTGTCCTAAAAAGCTCGAACACTACCCAATAGCCTAGGTCACACTAAAAGCGTGTCGGAGTGAAATTAACCGCCAATCTAAGTTCGATTTCGAAATTGAAGATCCTATCTTGTCATAGAGTGGGTATACCGAAGTGTGTGTGCATCGATAATTCGCCGGCATGGAGTGGGGATGAATTATATTTCGAATCTAGATCAAAGATTATAAATTTGGTAAAGTTTTGAGAGGGTTCTTTATTAAGCAAAGTGTATAGCGGAGCAGGGGCAATTTCAATTGCCGAGATGGAGTCGGGAAAGAAAGATCACAGCCGTGGTCAAGACGGAGTCGGTGATTGCGATTGCGAGATCGGTGTCGAGTTATATCGATCTTGACCAGAGGTTCCCAGTTTCAGTAGATCGGTCAGATAGTTTCTTTTTAATCCGTGCAGAGCAGAGTGTACGTAACTTCGTCGTTGAGATGAGATCGAGATCGAAAATCGCAGTCCGAGTTGGTTTAGAATCAATGATTCAGATCGCAGTTATTAGAGACAGATTTGAGATTGCTCGAGAATCGCCGGTTAGCTTCGCAGATTTTGTGTTGAAGACCTTTGAAATTTTAAGTGGGGAAGTGTATTTTTCCTTGGGTGTCGCCCTTGGTGAGGACGTATCGATTTATAAGGAAGGGAAGATGAATCGGCATTTAAATCGGAATCCATCGAAATTTGAGTTCAAAGGAGGGTTTTGGCTTTAAATGAATTAAAGAAGCATTTCGAGATACCGTCGGCGCTTGTAGCCGAGTGGTACCCGGGAAGAAGCGAAAGGTCCGAAGTCGGGAGTTCGAATCCCCGACGCGGCAGTTAGCCGCTTTGTGGAAAAATAAAAAGAAAAAAAAAAAGAACCAAAATTTTTGCAGTTTTCATTTTTGTAAAATTGGGCAAGTGCTTAGCCTTTTTGGGACTCAAGATTTGGTTTGGTCAATTTGGGAATGTTTCAGCAGCACCGAGGATCTTGGATAGCATGGTGAAGCAGAATGAAGGAGCAGAATTGATGAGACGACAATACCCCACCATTTTGAAGAAGAATTTTAATGGTTTAAATTTCGAGGACGAAATTTTTATAAGAGGGGAAGAGTTGTGACATCCAGATTTTCGGGTTCTAATTTCGACTGGATAAATAGGGCCGTTTCGTTCAATTGAAGCCAGGGATTGTGAAATTGGGATGCAAGTAGGCTACATTGGTAAGAAAAAGTACCAATTTTATCGATGAAATATTGAATGAAATTATGGGGGTCAAATTGATTTGATTCAAGTGGGATTAAGGTTTAAATTGGGAAGAAAACCTAGCAAAAATTCGTATGCCCATAAACCCAACTTTTTGAACTACCTAAATGCTTCTAGAAGGGGGCATATTTGTCAAAAATTGAAGAGTGGGAGACAGCTGGTGGTGGCCATGTGTGGCTGACCTAAGAGAGAGAGAGAGAGAGTGAGAGAAAAGAAAGGGAAATTGAGTTTTTCTTCCTCCCCTCTCTCCTCCATCGAGCATCTCCATCTTCTTTCTCTTTTCTTTGGCTTTCTTCTTGGAAGAACGGAAGACCGGCGGGCGAAGCGGCGATTCCTCTCGGCGTCGCCGCACGCCCGCAAGCACCGGAGCCGCCGCGCACCCGAGCCCACCGCCGTGCGCCGTCCGCGCATCTCCGCCCCCTCTCCCTCTCTCCGGTTCGAACAAATGAAGCGCGCAGCAGCGCCGAGAGAAGAAAACCGGAGCTGCCGTCGCTACTCGCCCCACCCGCGTACTCCGCCGTTCGCCGGTTGCCTCCGCGCACCTTGGTCGCTCTCTCGCCCGGCCGGCGAGCCGCCGTCCGCCTCCCGCCGCCTCGTCCGGCCCTGTTTTGCCTTTGCTCGGTCCCGTTTGGCCACCTACGGCCGCCGCCCGACCACCTCCGGCCACCGTTGACCCCGCCGAAGCTCCGCCTCGCCCTCGGCCGCCCTTGGTCGCCTCAACTAGCCCCGAATCCGCCCCAACCAGCAGCGATCGAGGGTTGCGGAAAATGGGTATGACGGTGGGTTTTGGCCCGTTTTGGCCGCCTTCCCGAGCAGGATGCTCGGCCCGCTTTGAGGAAAGTCGATCCTCGCGTCGAGCCCGTCGTTTTGAGTGAGTTTTACTCACTAATGCCTTCTTAGTGCGCTAATTATACTTAAAGGTTGATTAGTGTTAATTAAGTGTAATTAGGTTGTTAGATTAGAATTGATTAGTGATTATTAGTTAATTGCTTTGCATATTAGTTGTGTGATTAGTATATTTAGATAGAGAATTGCTTATAGTATTTATTGGATGCTTCTTGGGATTTTTCCGTCCCTTATCGGGTGTTAATTAAGCAAATCGGGCCTAGGTGGAATTTTTAGGAATTAAATATTAATTTTCGAAATTAATTATTTAATTATTTATTTCCCGGAAATTCAATTGGGATGGCCAGTGACCGGGATTTTATGCTGATGATCATGGCGCAGACCGTTTCTTTAATTGAACTTCATATTGTGCTAAATTGGAATTATTGTGTTTATTTATTTATTTTTCGGAATTAAATTAATTAATTATTTATTTTCCGAAAATTCAACTGGGATGGCCAGTGACCGGAATATTATGCTGATGACCGTGGTGAAGTCCGTTTATTTAATTGGGCTTTATTTTGTGCTAAATTGAATTTTTAATATTTATTAATTAATTATTTTTCGGAAATTAAGATTGAGATGGCCGACGACCGAAATCTCGTGCTGATCATCGTGGCGCAGTTCGTTTATTTAATTGAGCTCTACGTTGCATGGAATTAAATAAATTGTTATATTTTATGGATTTACCCTAAATTGATTGGAATTTATTGAGATTGAATTATTGATTGGTAAATGGCCAAGTATGTTTATTCAGCATTTATAATGCTTTGTTGAGTTGTAAAGTGAGTAGAGTTGTGAGAGTGATTTGAATATACTCTTGGTTAAGATTCATCAGGTATGTTAATATCATGTGAAAATTGAGTGAGTTGATGAGTATGTGGGGATTCATCCCAAGATTGATCAATGTCGGCATTCAATTAGAATTTGACTGTGAGAGGTTGTGAGTTAAATCTCGGAAGCCGCCGAAGTATGGCTATGCCGGTTGGGTGAGATTTGCCACCCGATATGGGTCGCGCCGATAAGGCCGTAACCGCCACCCGATACGGGTCGCGCCCCGATAAGGCCGTAATCCGCCACCGATACGGGTCGCGCCCGATAAGGCCGTAATCCGCCACCCGATACGGGTCGCGCCGATAAGGCCGTAATCCGCCACCTATTAAAGGTCGCGCCCATTGGGCCGTAATTTGCTACCTAAAGGTAGGTCGTGTCCTTCGGGATCGTAATTTGTTGCCAAGATTTGGTAGTCTAGGCTTGCGAAGTTGTGAGTACGATTTGAGACTCGAATAAGGGAAACGACGGGAATGATCCAGCGACATGTAATCGACTAAGTCGATTGATCTTTGCTTTAGTCTCGGTATTGTGAAATGATTGATTGAATGGAATTGATCGTGAGTGGTTTTGTTGGTGTATAATCGACTAAGTCGATTAGATCGATGCTTCGATCTATAATATGATTGCTTGGGTGCCTATATGATCTCGTGCTAATATGCGGGTGGAATCGAGGCCAAGGTAAGTCCTCGACTCATGTTGTGCATAGGCAGCCCTAAGGTGTATTAGTTTACTAATCGGGTCTTAGGGGGGTAGAACTTGCTGAGACGTTGTCTCGGTGGTTATTGAATAACCATTTCGGGACCTGGATGAGGAGCCTAAGGAGCATGAATCGATGAGGAGATCCCTGTTGAGGAACCCGAAGAGGAGTACGTGGAGGAGGACCCGAGGATAACCCCGAGTACGACCCGGATGAGGACCGAGATCCCGTCTGTCTTGTCGACCTTGTGTGCATGTAAAAAGATGTAGTTGTGAATTTTCGTAAGAATAATATATGGCCTGCTTTTCTATCCCATTGCTTTATTGTCTGGGAATTATAATCTGCTTCCGCATGTGCAAATATAAATGAAAGGGGTCGGCGATACATAGTCCTGGGATATCGCATTTTAAAATCGACCGAAAGTAAGGGATGTGTGCGTGCCTGAGGATCGGGGCGTGACATTACCGGTAGCCTAGGTCACGCTAAAACGCGCCGAATGGAAATTAACCGTGAATTCGAGTCCAATTTCAGAAATTGAAAGTTCTGTCATGTCACAGGTCATTTTAGGAATGTCGACTCATCCTCCGAATAAATTTTGGAGATTCCAAGATTTTTACAGAAAATCGATTTGGACTTTGCGGAAAAATAACAGAAATTTGGATGGGCTAAGTCGAAGGAGGTTTGGACTTCCAAGCCGAGCCTTTGGGTGTTGGGTACTTGCAAAAAATTGTTCGAGATTTTTCTTCATCGAAATTGGACCCAATTTGGAGAATTGGTGAGAGAATTGAAGTAATTTAGTGAAATTCGGAGCCTTGGCTTAGGGGGCTGCAACTTTTGTATTAATGTGAGTTTATTATGAAATTTACTTGTTGGAAAGTAATAGGAGACCAAGTAGATAAACTTGAAGGCTTTGTTGGACAAATTCATCATGAATCAAGATATTTTTGTAGACTTTTGCACTCCATCCTCATCCATTACCCCCCTTCGTGCGTAGCCTCCCCCAACCCATCGACCTTCTGCTTTTGCCTTTGGTTTCAATTGATCCGAAACTCCATATTTTCTTTTCTCTCTTTATAACCAAGCAAACCCTTCCCCAAATCGTCATCAGCTCCCACGAAGTGAAATAGAACCAAAGACCAGCTGCCGTCTCTACCGAATTTGCTGCCCCACGTTCGTGCTGCCCAATTTCACCCGCGGAAATTGCCACCGAAGACCTTCCATTTTGCTGCCGTCGTCCACGTTTCTCTCCACTACTTCCTGTCGCTAGCAGCAACGTCTCACGAAGTAGCTGTTCCACTCCACCGCCTACTGCAGCCACGCATCATCCTACTTCTCTCGGTCAAAACTCCAACGCCCACGATTCCACCGAGCAGTCCAGCGTCTTCGTGCAACAATCCGCCGAGGCTGTTGCCGTTCGTCCATCTCCACATGGCTAGCAATCCAGCGAGTCTTCATCCTGCAGCCCACGTGAATTTTGGCCCAGCAGTTGGGCCCGTGTCTTCAGCCCATGAATTCCAGCGAAACCAAAACGACCCAGCGAAATCTTCAAGCCCAGTAGTTAGGCCATTTGAAGCCCACGAAATTTCAGCAGTCCAACCCGTGAAGAAGGCCCAACTGCAGCCAAGTCCAAGCCCAGTAATTTTCTATGGGCTTGCAAGGCCTTTGGGCCCAGTCCAAGCCCGTTGATGTCGTCATGAGCCCAAGTTCGGCCACCGTCACTTCGTTGTCACAGTGTTCCGGCCTTCGCATTTAATCAAGTGAGTTTTTCTCATTAATCTCTTATTAGTCGGTTAATGATATTTAGGGGTTGATTAGATTTAATTAAGTGTAATTAGGTGGATAGATTAGATTAGAGTAATTAAATTAGAGACTTATTGATGCATGTTAGGCAAATGGATAGTGTAGTTAGCAAGGAAATAGGTATTGGTACTCATTGAACGGGTCTCGGTAATTTTCCGGGCTCGTCTCAGCTTCCAATTAGGCATTACGGGCCTACATTGGATTTATTGCATTTATTTATTAATTTTCATAATTATTTAATTAATTGTTTATTTTCCGGAAATTAGGCTGGGATAGCCGACAACCGAAATTTTATATTGATTGTCGTGGTGTTTTCTGTTTGTTTAATTGAGTACCCGATTGTGGAATTTTTGTATGATTGATGAATATGGGGAAATTATCCCAAAAATGGAAATGTTGTTATTTGATGGGAAAATAATCTTGTGAAATCGTGAGATAGATCAAGAAAGCCGCCGAAGTATGGTTGGGCCAGTTAGGCCGTGATTTACCACGGAATTGGAATCAGTTGTGCCCTGTTCGGGCCGTGATCCACCACCTGATAGAGGTCGTGCTCGTTGAGCCGTGATTTACCACCTATTAAAAGCCGTGCCTTTGAGGCCGTGATCTGCCACCTAATAGAGGTCATGCCCATCGGGCCATGATCTGCCATCTATTAAAGGTTATGCCCATTGGGCCGTGATTACCACCTAAAGATAGGTTGTGTCCTTAGGACCATGATTCATGATTGAGAATTGAAATGGAATAGTTGAAATGATCGGGGAATGGTCTTGATGACATGTAATCGACTGAGTCGATTGATCGTTAAGTCGATCTGATTGATTGGATGATATGATTGTCAGTGTCTGCTAATTGAACTGACTTGCAGGGAGGAAATTGAGGCCAAAGTAAGCCCTCTGACTCGTGGTTGTGCTTAGGCAGCCCCCAAGGCATACTTTCTTCCTAATCGGGTCTTAGAGAGTAGAACTCGCCGAGATGTTATTTCACTAGTAGTTATTGTATAACCATTTTCAAGTCCTTAGATAGTGTTGATGAAGGACTAGAAGCCTTGGAGTTTAAGAAGTGAAGGAAATAGAATCGGTAAACCTGTCTGACTCGCTAGTTATAGGACAGTCCCTTTTTGATTTAGCCGATAATTTTGTAACTGACGTGATGATGTAAATAAACCTATGCGTTTATAAAAGGTTGGTTTTGGTTTGAAAAATTTATGGCCCTACTTTTCTATCACATTGTTTTATTGTCTGGGGATTATTTTATATGCTTCCGCATGCGTATTACAAGTGAAAGGGTCGGCGATGCGTCCTAGGATATCGTTATAAATCGACCAAGGTGAGGGATGGGCACGTGCTCGAAGGATTGGGGCGTGACACTTTAGAATCTTTCACTTTTTCTTCAATACGCCAAAAGTTCGTTCAATTTCTGATTGTAGTGAGGAGTGAGCACGGTTGAACACTTCTTTGTAACCCATCGGTTGAGGACCTCATTGAAACTTAGATAAATGATATCTAACTTCTTTATATAGCTCCAAATAACCCATGGGATTTGGATATCCAGCATCAACTAAATAATATTTACCTACACACAAAAGTTGTAAGTTTAATCAACATGTAACACATACATATATTAATGCGTAAAAATCATTAATTAACGAACCTTTCGGAGGATGAGGAAATTGTAAATCATGTCTTTTAATGGCTTCATAAAAGATACGAGTATCATGAGCTATTTCCTCCCAACCAGCCCACACATAAGTAAATTTCATGTTAAAATTACACATGGCCATCACATTTTGTGTTGGTGTTCCTTTTTGACCAATAAAACGAAGCTGCTCACTCGTAGGTACTACCGCTGAAATATGAGTACCATCTATAGCTCTAATGCAATCCTAAAACAAGAACACAAATATTATTTGATTTATATTTAATTCATATTTTCTATTGTATAATCGTAACTTACCCTAAAATGTGGAAAAAATCTTGTATTATTCCTGATCTTCTTTGGAACTTCCTTGAATTACCGATCGAATGGTTGGATCAAATCTGTTCCAATTTCACATACTTTATCCAAAACTAAGCTAAATAGCCTGCACATTGTTTCCCTAGAATGCTAAAAGCACTCTTGTGCTAACCTATTACTTATATTATGTCCTAAAATATGAAGAAACAATCCTAGCATTTCTGCAACATCAATATTTCTAAATCATTGCAAACCATATCATGTCACTAAATCATTCATTAAATTCTTAAACACAGTTCTATCTATTCTAAATATTCGATAAAACCTTTCAGGATTAGCATCCATATCCATCAACTCTCCTAACCATGCATTTCTTGTATATGATGAGGTCATGCATGGTATTTTTTGACCATATGTTGCCTGATAAACACAATAGGTATGTGCAACTGCACAAAGTTGCCAATATTCTTCTTCCTCTTTTTCGTAGTTTTTCCTTTCAAGAAAATCATCCATAACTGATTAAAGTAATAAAATAGAATTAGAATAAGAGATATAACAAATTATTTAAATCATTCATCAACAAAAAACATTTATCATATGTGTGTGTGTGTGTGTGTGTGTGTGTGTGTGTGTGTGTGTTAGACGTCCATCCTTCTTTCATTAGCTCATTGTATCAGCAAATGAACTATATAATTTTATTCGACAACACAAGCAGTAGATCTAAGAGTGATTCCAACAGAGTCAATATGCGAACTCGACAAAAACACATCAGATTCAATCCTATTCCGTACAAGAGATTCTTGCCCCAATCCAGCAATACTCAAAATTGGATTTGTGCTGCAAGAACACTGAACATAGATCTAAACCAAGGCAGAAATGTATCGAAGTGCATAGCTCCTGCATTCATTCTTAATGAAAGACAAAAGAACTTAGGGATTGTCTATATAGCAAAAAAAACAATCAACGTAAATCCCATATTCAACAAGGAAATCGAAGCAAGTGAATGTTAATTAGCTAATTTCATAACAGGAAGGTCTCGGTTATGGACACAAAAGGCGATTAAACATTGTAATGCAGCAAATTTCCTTCGTTCAGCATCCCCAGTGCATGGGCACGAGTTCATTTCCAACATTCAGAGCGATAGAGAGAGATAGTGGGGAAGACGGGGGCCAGTTCCGATGAGGTGGACCGGGCTTAATTCAAATCTTTATGGGTTTGACCGAATTAGGCTTAGTCGGTTTTATTAGAATTTGATGGGCCTAGTGTGGCCTAGGCTGCTCTTGTGGATCTAATGGGCTGAGGCGAATTGGGCTAGGTGCTTAATGAGCTTTGTTAGTGGTCTGGGCTACTCTCATGGTCGGACCAAGCTGGAGTGATGAGCTTTGATGGTCCTGGTGCTTCATCTTTTTATTCGCTTTAAAAAAATTATTTTTACCATAATTTATCACCATCATTGTTTTATTTTATTTTTACAAAAAAAAACGTATGTTTGACTTTTCAGCTATAATTTAGGTGTCAATGCTGCCAGAACGCAAATGGGCCTTTCCCAGAATATTACAAATAACCAAATGAGACGATTCTATTTTCACAAATCCAAATTCGAAGAGAATGTCAAGTATCAAAATACAACAAACTTAGAACTCTCTTTTGTAAATTGAAAGTTATAGAAAATATACATAGAATTAGTCTTCCAATAATGTGATAGACATAATTAATTAAAGTGAAGAGGCTATATGAAAATTATTAGTAAGATCCAGCATAGGATTTAAAGATTCTTAAAATGTGATTACCTTGATCTAGTAAATTTAATTTATGCAATAATCACTTGGGCAGTTGTGGCTATATGTTAAGCGTATTTTTCATGTAGTTAAACTAGTTTAACACTTGCGGTGCTGGGCCTAAAAGGATGTTAAATACCAAAATGCACTTGCATGATCATTTCGTCATTGTCATCATCATTATTCTTACTCTCTTTCAGCATTTTGCTAGGCAAGAATTGAAGGAAATAGCGACAGTCAAAACTTACGGATTGATTAATAAGCACCCTAAAGGTAATTCCTTCAAAAGACAAGTCGTGGTTGCGGTGTCACTTTTGAAAAAAAAAAAAAAAAAAGGAAAAAAAGAGACAATTATTGTCCTCTAGGACTTGTAGGGGACAGTGGACTTTATTATATAGACTTTTGTTACTTTGTGTCCGAATAAAAGAACGGATGGACATGTAAGACATGAAAAGATAAAGAGGGTCCTAATTTCACAAAAGTTCATCCAATCCAACGTCTCATGTCCACGTGAAACGCACCACGTTTCTAGTTGCAAATGATTCGCGACATTAATGTTACTTTAGGGAAAAAGCAAAAGGAGGAGACATTATTGTCCACTAAGGACATTTAGTGGACTGTGGAGCTTACTATAGATAAGTAAAAAAAAAATTAGGGATGAGAACATGCAGATTAGCAAGTAAAAACTATGCTTCCCTTAACAATTGACTCCATGCTTAAAAATAAAGAGGATAGATAAAAAAAAAAAAAAAAAAAAAGTAAAATTATATAAAATCGAATGTCGACATTTTCTTTATGTAACAAACTTTATTGAGTTGCAAATGAACCTTTCTCTAAATGTTTCGAATAACCAAATAAGATGGTAGCATTTTTACCGACTCAAATTTGATGAAATTGACAAGTGTCAAAGGATTACAAAGTCAAAATTCTCTTCCATAAGATAAGGTACCATATTGAATGAACTCCTTGCGGATCTGCGAAGTGCATCATCTAAAAAAGACTTGGTTTCGGTGAAATTGGAGAAAATATCTGTAGATTTAGTCTTTGGATAACATGGTAGGTAGAACAAATTATAGCGTAGAAGCTATATGAAAATTTATATTTTAATAAGATCCATGAGGATCTAGAAGTTCTTGAAATGTGATTACTTTGGTTTAGTAGTTTAATTTATGCAATGCTTACTCATGCAATTGTGCCCATGCGTCAAGGCTAAAAGGATGTAAAACACCAAATTGCACTTCTGTCGTCGTCGTCATCATCGTCATTCTTACTCTCTCTTTCAGCATTTTGCTGGGCAAGTATTGAAGGAAGCAGCAGCAATCAAGACTTAAAAGAACTCCTGGATCTTGATACATATGGTCACCTCAAGACCAAATCTCTTTCTGTTTTCTTCCAATGATAGTTATAAATAATTTAACTCAAGCCTTTGTGGATCTCACAAGTAACGTTACTTGAGTCGGCACTCAGTTGGACCGTAAGTTAAGTCATGTAATGGACACGAAGAATAAATACATTGTGGCACATTGAGTCTTAGCAAGATTATTTTGGGTAGATCTATGATCTGGGAATGGACTGGACAGCCAATCCAAGAAAGTGGCGAATGATTACCATGATGTGTAAGCTTGAAAAAGTGCGACTCTCAGCAGTTTGTGACATTTCAAATCTCACATAAAATAGAAAAGAACTAAAGATGTAAGTTGAAATCCACCCCCAAAAATACCACCTAAAATCTTTTCTAGGGAGCTTCACCCACATTGAATGCTCCAAGTAATTTTATGTTTTCATTCAGATTGAACAAATTTGTATCGCCTTGTAATATTTGACGAAGCATAATTATGATAAGAAAATCCTATAGCTCATGCTTCTCTAGCGCATTAGAAAGTTAATTCTAAACCCAATTGACCTACATGCCCCATAACCTTGAGATCATTGAGCAGTTCAATACCTATTCCATGCTAATGGTCTGAGCAAGGAATGATAAGAGATGGCATTTTAATTAGAAATGCAAAATCATAGTCCCAAAGTTAAGAACAAAAAAAAAATGTCACGTCAAAATAAAACGATGTTAAGAACATGAAAAACGTCGCGCCAAAATGAAACTAGAATTTCTCATTTGCATCCTTTGGGCTCCTATAAAGTAACTCGCGTCATTGTTTGCTAATGAGTAGTGAATGCCTCAACTTAGTTTGCAATTATCATATGTTCCACTTCCAGGGTAGGCTGTTTCTAGTGTGCTTTTTTGTCCAAGTAGAGTGGACACTTCAACCATAGTATGCAAGGCCGTGCATATGTTTGTCAATTAGATCCAGAGATAATTAATCACGAGTTTTTGATAGCTGTGAAAATCTTCATAATATTTCTGTAATTCATTTGTGAGATTTATTTATTATTTCACTAGAAATTGTATAGACTAAATACTGTGTAGGTTATGGATTGAGGGTTGCGAAAACTTGGGAGTGCTTTAGTGACTTGGGCATGTTTATAACATTTGTTGTATTACTTGACTAATAGTAGGCCGTTCTCCCCTTGGACTAGATCATATCGACCAAGCCACATGTATTCGGCATCTAATTGACTTTTCTATTTTCTGGTTTATTGTTGCTATTCCTTCTTTCTTTTGCAACAAAACTCAAGATAAATGTAATGACATGTCTATTTTTAGTTTGACTTATATTTAATTTCTTGTATTGGCTTTTTTTTTTTTTTTGGTCCATCTAGTATTAACATATTTAAAAAATTTGTAATGATCTGTTCCACAATAAGGGAACAAATTCTAAGAAATAAAATGCACGTGTTGAGGTGCAAATTTCAATCGATCATGCGTAACCGTATGGCTCAACTTCTAGTTGTTTTGAAACCAAGGGCAATTATATGTGTGTGTGTGTTCATTTTACTTAATTATGTAATATCCATTTGAAAAAAAGGTAATCCTACATGTTCTGGGGTAAAATTAGTACAATAAAACTTTTATTAATTGATTTGTAAGCACTCTAAAGGTAATTCCTTTAAAAGGCAGTCGTAATTGTTTTGATTGAAAAAAATCGTGGTATTCCCCCAACTATTTTGTGCCTTATGTATTCCTACAATGCCGAATTAGTAATAAAATATCATTAATTTTGAAAAAAAAAAAAGAAGAAGAGAAAGTATAGTGGTTTCACTTTTCGAAAAATCAAAAGTAAAATGAGATATCATTGTAATTGAGGGTGGATCTTATTTCGGAGACTTTTGCTGCTCCTTGTCCGAATAAAACAAAGGATGGACATCCATTATTGATAGTGGTGTCACTTTTGGAAAAAGTAAAAGGAAAAGGAGGCATCAGAGGCATCATTGTCCTTACTGGAGGGTGGACCTCATTTCGGAGACTTTCGCCACTTCTTGTCTGACAAAAGCAAAGGATGGACGTGCAAGTTGTGAAAAGACCAAGATCGTCCTAACGTGAAACACATCACGTTTCTCATGCAAATGACTCGTGATAACAATGTTTACTTTGGAAGAAAAAGCAAAAGAAGCAGTAGACATTATTGTCCCTGTAGTGAACTGCGGACATTTAAAACAAAGAATTGATATATGAGATGCGTAAAGACCACTATTCTTATGCGACAAATTGCCAAGAAATTCAACCGCATTGACTTAGCGTTTACTTAAAACTTTACAGGCGAGTTTGAAAAGATTCTCAAGATCAATTTCAGACTGCAAAATTCAGATCCAAACATTGTGGGTTTCATTCTAATTCTTCTTCTATTTGGGTTGGTTAGTGCTATTTCGATTTCAAATCCGAATTCGAGCCGACTCGAATCAAGAGTTTCTTGCTTTATCTAATTATTCTTTGTTTGTTTTTTTTTTTTTTCAAGTTTTAACTCAATGAAGTATAAAATACCGATATTTTCTTGGAAATTCTCTTTCTCAGGTGAGTCTCTAAATCCTTGGTATCCAATTACAATTCAATGGAAAATTGGGTCACCATCGCACTGTTGGCAAGTTTTTGTTACCACTTACTGAAAACTGTAGGGGTAAGTATACTATTAGTGCCAAAACTTGTTTATAGCACTCACTTTGGTGTCAAAAGTTTATTTTGGATCACTTAAGTGCTAAATCGGAGGAAAAATGATCACTTTGATGCCATCGGCGAGAGATTCCGACCAAAATAATTACGTGGCTTTTATATTTAAAAAAAATAGATGTGGCAAAAGTTGAAGAAAGGGAAACGGTGTCGTTTTATGTCATTCCGCATGGACTCACTTACAAAACGATGCCGCATTACTCTATGGCCAAAACGGCATCACTAAAGAGGGAGTAAATTAGGGTCTGTACCATACAAATTACGATTCTCGCTCGAGGCCGGCCGTAGCTCGTTCACCCACCATCGTTCACTCGCCCGCCATCGCTCAGCCACTACTGTAGTTGCGCCATCGTTCACGGTGATTCGCTGGCTATGTCCCCAACTGTCACTCACTCATGTTTGTCATGTTCTTTACGTGGGTCAATTTAGTGAAAAATTTAGGGTTCCGACAGACAAGTTAGGACGCAGAGGGCAAATTGAGAGGTCGGCTTAGGGGGAAAGTGGTGGGGAAAGTGGTGGGGATCTCACTTTCATGGGGACTGAATTGAAAAAATTAGGGTTCCTTCGTTCGCTTTCTTTTGTGGGGACCAAATAGAAAAATAGGGCACGGAGGGGAAAATGGGGACTCGACTCGAAGGGAAACAGTGGTGTGACCTTACTTTGTTTAATTAGTTGGACTGCTTCTGTGGGGGACCGAATGTGATTGAATTGAAAAATGGGCGATGAGGACCTCACTTTGTTTATTCAATTCGGCTTCCTTTGTTTCTGTAAAAGGACCGAATTGAATAAATTGGTCGCATTTGTTTCTTTCGACAAAACGACAAAGACCTGCATATGAAGTTGCTAATTATGTCATGTGATCCCAAAAACTAATGACTTTTTTTTTCCTTGGGTGCAGCATCGACATGGACAAGAATCAGGTATGCGTCATTGTTTGCTATGGTGGAGAATTTGTTATTGGCGTCGACGACTAGGAATATACTGGTGGAAATGAAAGTACTATCTATGTCAATGTTCGAAAGCCATCATATATAGATTTTGTGATGGATTTGGTATATTTTTTACAATGTAAAGTGCAAAAACTACATTATTGTGTTCCTAGGAAGGAATTGAATGATGGCTTGAGAATTTTAATGACGATAATGGTATTAAGGATATCATTTACCATTATCTTTACGATGACGAAGCTGGGGTATATGTTCAGTATTATAATAATGATGAGGATGGTGAGAATGAGGATGAGGATGAAGATGAGGATGGGAATGAGCAGACCACCACCGAAAGAGGGGAAGTGAGGGATCCTACTCCAGCGAGTAATCAGATCAGGGATGAGTTTAGGTTAGATGAAGGACAAAATGAGAGGAAGATAAGTCATATTGATAGAGATGAACAAACATGGAGATGTCCTAAAATCTTGGGTGAAGATATGGGCGATGAAGGGTACGTTTGTTTGCGTTTCTGTTTAAAAATTGTTCCAGGAAACAGAAATAGAAAAAAGTGTTTCTGTTCTAGGGAACAATTTTTGAACAAAAAAACGCGTTTGGTAAACTTGTTAGGGAATAAAAAAAAAAAGAAACACGTTTGGTAAATTTGTATAATTTTTTTATTTCTTTTATTTTTTAATATTTTTATTTTATTTTTTCTATTTTTTTCTTATTTTTCCTTTTTTTTTTTTTTTTCTTCTTTTGGCCGCCGCCGGCCTTGGCCATGGCCGGCGATCGGCCGACGAGGGTCGGCGGCCTCGCCCGGCCACGGCGAGGCTCGCCGGCCCGGCGAGGGTCGGCCTCGCCTTGGCCGGGCGAGCTCGAGCTCGCCCAGATCCGGGCGAGGCCGAGCTCGCCCCCGGCCGGCGAGGCTCGGCCTCGCCGGGCCACCACCATGTGACGCCAACTCGCCCCCGGATCCGGCGAGGCCGACCCTCGCCGCCGGCCGGGAGAGCTCGGCCTCGCCGGATCGGGCGAGATCGAGCTCGCCCGGGCCGGTGCGAGGTCGGCCTCGCTTTGGCTGGGCGAGCTCGGCCTCACCAGGGGACGGCGAGCCTCGCCGTGGCTGGGCGAGGCCGCCGGCCCTCGTCGGCCGGTCGCCGACCATGGCTGAGGCCGACAACCAGCGAAAGAAAAAAGAAGAAGAAAATAAGAAGAAAAAGAAGAAAAATAGAAAAGTGTTTCTCAGTTTTGTTTCATAAATAAGAAACACAAATTTGTTGTTTCTTATTTATGTTTCTTTTTTTGTTTCGGGAACAAAAGAACAAAAAAAAGGAAAAACGCACCCAAACGCGTTTTGTTTTTTTTTGTTCCCAGAACAAAAAAACAGAAATTTTTGTTCCTGGGAACAGAAATAGGTGCCAGCCAAACGCACCCGAAGACTTCATCGGATTAGAATAGGAAGTTGCTCTATCTAGTGAATCGGAAGACGAATATTTGGCTTCAGTAAATTTCCCAAGTGACGAAGATGATGATAAACTCACATAGTCAAGACAAAAGCAAAGGGAATTTCTCAGAAAAAAAATTTGCAACTTCAGGAAAGAGGCCCAAGCCAGTAAATAGAGATAAAGCTCCAGCTAAAGGTAATAAAAGTGAAGATGAAGAAAGCTGTGGCGATGAAATTGCTGGTTCAAAGAAAGAGCTTGGCAATGATGATGAAGAACCTGCTTGTGGAAGAAAAAGTAAGTACCATTGCTATGATCCGACTATTGATAAGCCTGTTTTGTCTGTGGGCATGAGATTTGACGATGCAAAACAGTTAAAGGAAGCTGTTGTTAAGAACTCCATTGCTGAACAGAGGAGCGTTGAATTCATTAGAAATACGAAGGAATTTGTGAAAGCTAAGTGCTCACAACCCAATTGTTCATGGAAGCTCTATGGCGCGCTCAGTAGGAAGGGGTCATTCCAAATTAGGTCCTTCCAGGAGGAGCATACTTGTTCAATTATATTTAACAATAAAAGAGTAACAAGTGTGTGGTTATCGAAGTATTTTTTCAATACTATCAAAGCAATGCCCGAAATCAAGAGTCATCGGTTTCAACTATTAGTGAATGAGCAATTAAGGGTTAATGCGTCAAGGAATCAATGCAAGAGAGCTAAGCTGAATGTGATGAAAATATTGATGGATGGGTATAAGGAAGAATATGCGCAGGTATGGGATTATGCTGGTGAATGCATGCTTCAAAACCCATCCAATAGGGTATATGTAGATGTTGTGAAGAGGCCATTCCTTGATCTTAGGCCTAGATTTGATAGATTTTATGTCTGTTTTGATGCATGCAAACTGGGCTTCTTGGTTGGTTGTAAAAGAGTTATAGGATTGGATGGATGCTTTCTAAAGGATTTATGTAAGGGGGAGTTGTTGGCTGCTGTGGGGAGAGATGCCAATAATCAAATGTTTCCGATAGCTTAGGTGATGGTGAAGATAGAGAACAAGGATACTTGGTCCTGGTTCCTCAAAAATTTAATGGCTGACCTTGAGATAACCAATGGAGAAGGATGGGCATTCATGAGCAACAAATAGAAAGTAATACAATTGTTAATTAATTCATTCCCTTTTAATATTAATCACTTGCATATTTTTCCTAACTTGTATTTATTGGTTTGAATTTTTATAGGGACTTATTCCTGCATTAGCTTAATTGATATCACATGCTGAGCATAGAATGTGCGCGAGACACATACACAAACTGGTCAAGGAACTTCAAACGAGATAAGTTGCAGAAGCAGTTCTAGCAAATAGCGAAGAGTACCAACATTGCTGATTTCAGATTAGCCAAACAGGGATTGTTGTAGCTGACAAAGAAATGTTTTGATGTACTCTTCCAGACAGAAGCTAAGCATTAGTGTCGTGCCTTCTTCAGCGAAGAGTTCAAATGCGATATCATTGATAACAACCTTAGTGAAACTTTTAATGGCAGAATTTTAGAGGCCAGGTGCAAACCGATCATCAGCATGCTTGATGATATTCGAGTTATGGTCATGACTAAACTGCATAGGCAAAAAGATGAGGCTACGAAATGGACTAGAGACTGTGGTCCTAGGATTGTGAAGAGATTGGATGCAAACATTGCTGCTAGTAGGTTCTACCATCCAGTTTGGAATGGAGATAATGGATATGAGATCATTCAAAATTATGATAAGTATATTGTCAACCTAGATAGAAAAAAAGTGTTCATGCAAAGCTTGGCAACTGAATAGAATTCTATGTGCCCATGCCATTTGTGCTATTCAGATGAAGCAAGAAAACCCAAATGATTACCTAGATGATTGGTACAAAAAAAGCTCATACCTTGCTTCGTACCAATTCATAATGCAGCTTATTAGAAGTAGCAAAATTTGGGAGCCAACAAATCATGAAAGCCCTTTACCTTTGCCACTGAAGAAGCAAATAGGAATGCCAAAAAGGAGACGAAGAATGCAGTAGGAAGATGCATCAAGTCAGAGGATGAGTAAAACTGGGGTAAAGATGACATGCTCCTATTGCCTCAAGGAATGTCACAATAAGAAAGGTTGTGAGCTGAAAAAGCAACATCAACAGCAATATGTAATGGATGATTTAGTTCTAGGAACAAGACATACTGAAGAGCTTCTTGTTGGGCCTACTGAAGGGAGGACAGAAGGCCCTTATGTATTACCTACTGAAGAACGGACAGAAAGCCCTATTGTAAGGTAAGTATCCTCTTTGTCTCAGTAACTTTTCAGTTCAAATTCGATAAAGTTTGATGGTTGATCATGTGTACTGTCTTCTCTTGTGCTTTTCCTCTATCATGCATTTGTAATTTGAGAAATTTTCTCCATTTGTTTCCACCATGAAAATGAGTAGATGTCTAATAATTTATTCTAGTTCATCATAATCTTGATACAGTACATTGTTGTAAGGCCTACTAAATGGCCAAAAAAAGGCCATGTTGTAAGCTCAAATGCAGGGACAGGGACTGGAATGGACATGACAACAACAACAACAACAACTGAGTCCACTGTTGAGCAAACGAGAAAAAAATATCATATAAGTTGTACATTGCTGTGTTTGTCTTTTATGGGCTAAAATTTAAATTTGCTATTTCTTTCTTAGGTGAGAATACGAGCAACTGCACAAGTTGCACAGGTTGCTCCCTCATTCGTTGCTACTGCTGAAAATGATGCACCACAGCGAACAAGAGGGGCTCTTGGAAAAAGATTAAGGCAATATGTTTATGGAATTTACACAAATGAACGTACTGGAATAACTATTTTGAATGTAAGATTTGTAGGCCTCATGCATTTAATTTGTTGTACTTCAATTCATTTCATTTGGTTGATAATATGGCTATGTTTTTGTAGCCCGGGAGAACTTCAGAAGTACTTATCTCTCAAGGTGGGCCAACTCAAGAATCAAAGGCGCAACCAAAAAAGAGTGCTCCAAAGAAGAAGACAGTAGGTATAGCTGCAAAACAGCCATCCAAAAAGAACCCAGCACCAGTTCCATCTTAACCAACTGATCATGCGAGCAATAGTGATCATATGGACCAACACATAACACGTGCTAGAATAAAAATAGCCGCTATCAAGAAAAAGGAAAAGGAGGTGACAGAAAGGCCAGTTAAAGAACCTGCACATCCAGTTCGAAAGAGTGCTCGGATTATGAATCAATTCAAAGCTCAAGAGGAAAAGGAGATTGGGGTGCTGTGCATATTGACTGATGAGAGGGTGCTGGACATGGTCTCTTTTTATGTTTTCTTTTTTTAGGAAGGTGCTGGATATTGTATATTTATTGATGATAGTTGCTGCCATTGTTTTTTGAGAAGGGTGCATATTGCCATTGTTTTTTTAAGAGAGTGCTAAACCTTTAGTGATTGGGGAGTGAAGTCTATCACGCCCCAATCCTCGAGCGCGTGTCCATCCCTCGGTGGTCGAATAAATTACAACATCCCAAGACGCGTCGCCGACCCATTCATTTTAATGCGCATGCGGAAGCGTATAAATAAATCCCCAGACAACGCAAAGATGAGATAGAAAAGTAGGATCTTATTTTCAAAACCACAACACACCTTTATACACAGCCGACTAAGTCATTTACAAAACTAGTCTATATTCACAAGTCTACAAAGGATCGGTCTTCAAAACAAAGCTATCCTATGACCCACTAGTCGGACTCATTCGCCGATTCTTCAATCTCCACAGGCGCCGGGCGTGTCGGGTCCTCCACCACACTATCAGGAGGGTCAGCTGGATCCTTGTCTAGAGTAGCATCAACTACCGCAATGGGGATATCAAAAGTCCTAACGGGACCCACCCTGAAACCATTGGGTCCGTAGCGGAACCACACTCTAAATCGATGAGGTATTTTATGAGGTGGATTCTCTTCGACCCAGACAGTGGTCATTACAAGTTCGTAGACCCAGTGACTTCCGAGATCGAGATAGCTAGAAACTCGCTCGGTAACCCTCATGGGACGGCCAAAATGCTTAGGAGGATTCACCATCTAAGGGTCTGAAAAAGTTGAGCCCACGACGGAGTGAGACGATGTCTCGGCAAGTTCACCCCCTAAACTCCGACTAGGAAAGAAATACACCTAAAGGCTATCTATGCACACACAAAATAGAGGACTTACCTCGCATCAGTTTCTTCCTGCAAGTCAGTACAATTCATGATCTCAACCAATAACTCAAATTAAATCAAACCATCGATCAATCAATCAATCAGCTCAATTCGATACCAACAGTATTATCTATCAAATCAATACCATATATCAATCCTCTAATACCACCACTACTCATACAAGTTGCAATATATGGTCATAGCTCGCTCAAGCTGATATAAATGATAGATAGCTCGCTCAAGCTGATAAATATATAGATCGTGCTCGTACAAGCTGATAAAATGATTTTAGCTCATACAAGCTGCAATATATGGTCATAGCTCGCTCAAGCTAATATAAATAGATAGATAGCTCGACCAAGCTGATAAATATATAGATCGTGCTCACACAAGCTGATAAAACGATCTTAGCTCACACAAGCTGATAAGGTATACTACACTCACAAGCTGGCGTATCAAAGCACTTAGGCTGATACAGTATACTGCTCTCACAAGCTGCATGCAAAGGGTCCCAAAAGCTGACGATAAATATGCTCTCACAAGCTGACATGCAAATATGCTCTCACAAGCTGATGATTCATTGTGTTAAAAATACGCGATAAAAATAATCGTGTGTGGGTACACGATCGGCCTGAGCCAAATTTGTAATATCTTTCTTTTCAAAAATCTCACTATTTAATATAGTCCATAAACACATTTTTGGCATTGTAAACTGACGCCCGGTATTTTCTAATTAAATACCGAAATTACTCAATTTTGGGATAAATACACAAAATTACAATTTCCACTCAATTTGTACAAATCAACACTCAATTAAATAAACCAAGCATACCATTGCAATTAGCACGAAATTCCAATCATCGGCTATCTCGGCATAATTTCCGGAAAATAATAAATAATTAAATAAATACCAAAACTAATTAAATAAATGCATTTAAATGCCATAAATAGAAACTTAGGCCGGAAAAGCCTAATTAAATACCGAAACGTGCCCAGAAAAATTTTGAACCAATCTAGATAAATAATGCAACCTATCTAGTTACTAATTAAGCTTATCTAACCACCTAACATGTAATAACGAGTAATTAAATCGATAATCCGTTCTAACTAACCACCTAAACCATACTTAGCCTAAACTAATCAACCATTAAGCATAATTAACTCTCTAAGCAGAGTTTAGCGAGTAAACGCACCGGTTTAGCGATTCGGTGAGTCCACGACGATGGCAACGCGGAAACGGGCGACAAACTCCGAAGGGGCGACACCCTACAAGGCCCGAAAGAGCTTGGAAATGGGCCACGAAGACCTAGGGCCCTTGCTAGTTCGATTCCTGCTTTAGGTCAAAGGAGATGGAACCAACGACTGAAACGGTGAGGGAAGGGACACGGTTGAACGGCGAGGCTGCTGCGGGACTAGGCGGAGGCATACGGTGGCTCAGGCAACCACGATGGCGACCACGACGGCAAGTAGGGTGCAGACGCAAGAAGGGGACTCGCAGACTTTGGCACGCGAGCGAGCAGCACCGACGGGCGAGCGGCGGCTTGGCGGCGGACGGACCAACATGCGACGGGTAGGGGGCTTGGCCTGGCCTCTTCTGGTTTTTTGGGAGCTCCACAAGGTCTAACAATAGAGAAAGCAAGTCTTGCTAAAGAAGAAAGGCCAGCTGCAAAAGTGGAGGGACCCCTTGGCCCCAAAGTCTCCATTCCTATCTTATTTGTCCCCTTGGCAAGGCCCCACTTGTTTCAGCTCAATCCTCAGCTAATTTTGTGCACACAAATCCCCCTATAACAAGTCCCAAGTGGTCCAAAAGGTGAGGGGGACCATGGCCTACGAATTTGCACCCAATTCCCCAAATTGAGCCAAGTTCCTTTCCAATTGAACCTAAATTGGAGTCCACAATTCCCACCAAAATGTCCACACTTCAATTCACATTTTTTCACACCAATAGACCAACTTGCATCCCAAAAACGCGATAAAAAACGGTCCCCTGAATTTTCCGAACAAAAACGGCCATATTTTGAATTTTCACCAAAAATCTCGGTTTGCAGAAAAATCTTCGGAGGATGAGTCGACGTTTCTAAAATTGAATCGAGACATGACAGAACTTTCAATTTCTGAAATCGGATTCAAATTCGCGGTTAATTTCAATCTGGCGCGATTTTAGCGTAACCTAACCTACCGAATAACTTTTAGGAATTTTAGTACAATTGACCCGTGGTCGATTATTTTCGAGCCACAATGTACATCTTCAACACATTGGCGACTCTTTCAAATACAGGCACAAGGTACCAAAACGACAGAAAAATTAGTCTAGTGCCGGTCGACAGAAATTTTGTAACTAGGTGACTAATCACATACATCTATCGAATCGACCTATCTCCGGTCTCTGATATATTTTGATAGTGCTGTAATGACCCTTGCAGACTAGGACGGTCGAGCAGTCAATTCCTAGTCGAATTCTCAAGTCTATTGCATTAAAATCCCTTAACGGCTTCATCTAATAGGCTAGTTATCTCGTGAGTAGCCAACTCAAAGAAAAGAACTATAGGCGCATCAATGAAAAGCCCAACTTATTCAATCGAAAACAGAACCTAAAAATTAGGATGTCACAAAGTTAGACATGTTTTGAACTTTATAAAAAATCAATCAATGTCAATGGCAATAGCTGTTTTTGTTATTTTCTCTTATGTTGATTTCGGCTAGTAATGCTGGCAAGACAGGTATCAGTTATGCTATATAATTGTTTTTTGTTGGTGCAATGTTCTTATAAGTTAGATATTGTTTTTAGAAGTGATGTGTGCATATATTGTTGCTAGTTGAAGTTGTGGATGCTAATGAATTTTTGGGTTTTGGTTGGTTGTATGTGCTGGTGCAAGGACAAAATACACCGGCTCACCTTGGTGTAGTTGTGGGAGCTACATCTTCTTGCATGAGCAATTTTGGGTGCTAGTGCATCTTATTACATCAACACTTGTATGGGCTGGTGCAAAAACAAGATGCATCAGCAACCTAACTGGTGCAAGAACAAGATACACTAGCAACCCAACTGGTGCAACAAGATGCAAGATGCACCACGACTGGTGCAAGTCAAGTGATGTCTGAAATTAACATGTTCTTTTTTTAAAAACTTGTGGAGCACAAGTGATCACTTTGTAATTGCGACTAGCACTTAAATGATCACTTTTATAAAAACTTGGCACTCAAGCGATCACTATTTACAACTTATGGCATTGAAATAGTGAATCGTAAATTTGCCACCATCCCTTAATTTCGCGATGGTTTGCAATAATAAGTTGCAGCAAACCAGCAAGCCATTACCAAATAAAAAAATGCAGCAGACCATTATATCTGAAGCAAAAACTAACCAAAACAAATATTAACAATACACAACTAAGCAAGAAAACTTTTAAGTGCTCACAACTAATGCATTACAACTCCAACCTTCCATTTCTATCATATATTACAACAAAACCTTCCGCTTCATACAAAAATTGCAGCAAACCAAAAACATACTTTACTTATAAATAATCAAATATAAATGCATATTCCACGTCTTCGACTATGGTAGACATACAAACTTCTTCTCATTACTCACTTCACATTTGAATAGACTATACAAGAGAATAACAACACAATCAACGTTCGATAAAAGTTTCTTTCAATTTTCAACCTTGAAACCTCCCTCTTCAAATGGTCAACTAGAAATGTTAAACCCTTCATTTGAGCTTCTATTGAGTCGACATCCTCCAACTCATCCATTAATGTAGGTGGAGGTTGATGTCGGCCTTCAAGTAACTCCAAAATCACCTATGTCACTCGATCAGAGAATTTCTTATCAACCCATTTGAAATATTTGCACTTCGAGCCTTCTCTATATCTACCGCACCCATGGAATCTTCTCTTGGGATTCAATCGAGTCCAAGATGTTCTTCTTGGACTCGGTGACCCACAATAACAGTAACACTTACCATCTAATTCGCTTTTTCTATAGGAATGCGAGCTGCTGCTGAAGCTTCCGCCCTCCATTTACAAGAGCGAGCTAATAATTTTGAGAGAAAATCAAAGTATGCACTAAAATTGGGGATTTAGGGTTTTGAACTTCCGGTTCTCTCTTAATTTGGGGATTTATGATTCTTACTTGGGGGGAAACGACGCTAAACGGCATCATTTTGTTGTTTGTTGGCTGATTGTACTCTCTGGCAATCCACGTCGGCTTAAAAAATTAATAAAAAAACCGCCACGTCGGATTTCCGGCCAACCAGATCGGCGTTGGCACTAAAATGATCATTTTTCAAAAGTTTTGGCACTTAAGTAATCCAAAATAAACTTTTGGCACCAAAGTGAGTGCCGTACACAAGTTTTTGCACTAATAGTGTACTTACCCCAAAAACCATATGTTACTAATGATGTGATCACTACATAATTAATATAGTCGAGACTATGAATAATGTATATAGTATTTAGCTTCTTAAAAGCTCGATCATCATTTATAAAGGTTGTCATCAAGCTATGAAGTTCATCATCTTGTTGCAAAACATCATCTAAATGCATATACTCTTTACCAGACTTTTTACCAAACTTCTACCATACTTTTGTTAAACACGAAATTTTAAAATGTTCTCAAATATATAAAATATACGATTGAGAACTTAAAAATTATATTAATTTTATTAGAAAAGTTGATAAGCAATATTTTGTTTTATTATAAGATATCGAAACCCAAGGGCCCGAATTAAAAGTTGGTAGATGCTTATGATGGCAAGAGTCGAGGCCCTAGTTAATAAGTTAGTGACTTGGGATGCACATCATATATAAAAATAAACATATGAATATTATAAAGAGAAATTTCCAAGGTTATGAACGGATGAAATTCGTCAATATGTGATTTTCTCATAAGTAACGACCGGCAGTTACGGCCCAATATCATGTTTTGGAAATGTTCGGCCATAGAAAGTGTTTGGCCTTGTCCTTTTCCTATCAACTTTTAGTTTTCACATTGACATGAATGCTCAAAAAGAAAAAATTACCATGTACAGAAGCCACATCCCCAATTCACCTGGTATAAAAAAAATTGATAGGTATTGAAAATATGTCTCGAATTTGAGTCCATTGAATGAAATTGGACTGATGAGAATATGTGACTTCGATCACAAATGGCACGTGTTCTGAGCAGCCGAAAGAATAATCCAGCTTTAGAAATTCTTCTCATGGCTGAACGTGCAGCATTAAATGAAGAACTTCTTTTCTTCATTTCTTCATTCCCTTTTTTTTTTTTTTTTTTTTGACGCGTCTTCATTTCTTCATTCGTTTATTGATCTTCTTGACTTTTAGCTCCATCTACGTTGCTTTCTCTCCTTCCCTTCTTTTGTCTTTGTTAAAAATTGAAGAAAGAGAAAGGAAGGGCCCATGTGCAAGAACGTCATAGTCTTCCTCCACTCTTTAATGCAAGCACATTTCCTTTGTCTTTTCTTTCATCTGAAGTGGGCTTCCTCGTGTTGCAGTAAATGATAGAGATTCCCTTTTGTATTATAAAAGAGAGAGACGTCCAACAGAGAAGGAGCGCGCCAATTTCCTTTGATGGCCGAAAGAGTGCCAAAGTCCATAAAAGGATTTCTTTCACTTTTGAATCCCAAACAATTTGATTAGGAGTTAGTACACAAAGATTTAAGGTCATTTCTTCAATTTACACTCCATTTCTAATTGCTCCATCCCAGCAGGGTCAAAGAACCCGTCGATGTCTCGGATGTGCTATCGGAGGCTCCTGAGAAATCAGAATAGGAAAGCACTCATCTGGGGAAGTATCTAATGAATTATAAGTTCAATACTGTTTAGCAGAAAATGAATATTCCTTACTCTAATGAATTATGAGTTCATTTTCTCAAACTGCAGAATCCTAGATTAATATTTGGAGATTATTTGAAAGATAATAGCAGCTCATTTTGTCACAAGTGATCCAGTTTTTGGCTCAAAATAGCTTGTCTTCTCGATGAGTAGCGATGAAAGATTAAAGAAAAATATGTCAATTTCACGTTACCAACTTTCATAAAATAAGTTTTGGAACATTTCTTTATTTAAATGATGGACTCTCAAATGAATAATGCATTTGGAAAATGGAACGAGCACTGGACATGACTTCGTCACACGGGGAATTGTCATTGGTTCGTCTCATGCAAGTGGTTAGGACCAGCTGGTGTCAATTCCATAACTTGAACTTAGCCCATAACATTTGACCAAAAGGACGAAAAAAAAAAAAAAGACTGAAAACGAAAAGACCCATCTTGCTTCTCCTTATATGTCCCCAACCCATCAAATTTAATCATCAAGAAAATTACATGTGTGCGAACAGAGTTGAAGGAAGAACCATGGTCATCCGTGAGCTTCTCTTGAAAGTTGTGGTGCTTGGGGCTTTATTGGGTCTACACCACAATCACATAGCAGAAGCTGATGATTTAATGACGAAGCCTGGATACCGAAGTTCCTGCGGACAACTTGTGATTCCGTATCCCTTTGGATCGAGCGACAGTAGTTCCGACTGCCACATCGATCACCCATCTTTTACTGTCTATTGTGACGACTCTACCGACCCTCCTGTGCCTTACCTCCATAAAAAAAGTTCTAACTTGAAAATACGAGACATTTCTGTGGAGGGCCACGAAATGCGATTAACTGTTTGGACCGGTCAAAATTGCTATAACTCGTCTGGGTATGATGAGTCTTATAGCAATTATGTATCGGTCATCATATCTGAATTCCCTTTATCCAGCACCAAGAACAAGTTCACTGCCGTTGGTTGCGACACCTTAGCCGCCTTCCGAGACCGCCTTGGGAAGTTCTCTTTCGGGTGTATGTCTTGGTGTAGCAGCGATTCGGATGTCAGTGATGGGTCGTGTACTGGTATTGGTTGCTGTGAGACAAGCATCCCAAGGAACACCTTCAACTACATCATCTCGTTCGAGAGCTTTTCCAATCATTCCAACATCCTGGATTTCAATCCTTGCAGCTATGCCTTCGTCGCAGAAACCGGATCCTACAACTTCTCGGTTGGTGACCTTAAGCAGCTTAAATTTAAAGATCCCCCTCTAGTTCTCGATTGGGCGATAGGGAATCAAACGTGTGAGGAGGCCAAGAAGAACAACACAAGCTACATGTGCACCAAGAACACCAATTGCACTGATGCCGAAAATGGATCTGGGTACAAGTGCACTTGTTTGGAAGGTTACCGAAGCAATCCTTACGTCGAGGATGGTTGTCATGGTAGGTTCATAATATCGTCATTCTCTATCTTGTCCTTTGCATTAATAAGATTTGAGAAGTGTGTGTTTAATTTATGTAGATATTGACGAATGTGCAGATCCAACGTTAAACCAGTGTGAGGGAAAGTGCCGTAATATTGAGGGTAGTTATACATGTTCATGCCCAAAGGTCATCGGGTGTGTTTGGTTCAGCATTTTGAAAGCTTATTAGGAAAATGCAAAGTAGTTTAGCCTAAAGGATTTTAGGTAAATGCAAAGGTCATTTGGTAAACCATACTTTGAGAAGCAATTTTGAGAAAAATGTTGTTTGGTAGAAAACACATTTGAAAAACCCTTTGGATAATTAATATTTTTTTAATTTCATTTGTTTAAAATCGAAAAAAATAATGTATGCAACTTTTTAAACATAAATTTTGACAATAATACTAAAAAGATCAAATACATATATAATTTTTTTAAAAAGGACCAAACCCTTTATCGGGATTTTTTAATTTTATTTGCTTAAAATTGAAAAAAAAACAATAATGTATGCAACTTTTTAAATATAAATTTTGACTATAATGCTAAAAAAATCAAATACATATATATAATTTCAAAAAAAAAAAAAAAACCAAATCCTTCGTCAAAATTTTTTAATTTTATTTGTTTAAATTTGAAAAAATAAAGTATGCAACTTTTAAAATGTAAATTTGAAAATAATGCTAAAAAAATCAAATACTTATATATAATTTTTTTTAAAAAAAAAAAAGGTCAAACCCTTCATTGGAATTTTTTTATTTGTTTAAAATTGAAAAAAAATAATGTATGCAACTTTTTAAATATAAATTTTTACAATAATGCTAAAAAAATCAAATACATATATATAATTATAAAAAAAGTCCAAATCCTTCGTTGAAATTTTCTAATTTTTATTTGTTTAAAATTGAAAAGATAATGTGTGTAACTTTTTAAATATAAATTTGAAAATAATGCTAAAAAATCAAATACATATATATAATTTTTTTTTTAAAAAGACCAAACCTTCGTTGGAATTTTTTAATTTTTATTTGTTTAAAATTGAATAAAATAATGTATGCAACTTTTTAAATATAATCTTTGACAGTAATGCTAAAAAAATTAAATATATATGCTAAAAAATCAAATATATTTTGGTCTTATATATTTGATTTTTTTAGCATTTATATAAATTTGATTTTTTTTTTTTCGCATTATTTTGGCATTTAAAATAATAATAATGAGGGCAAAATAAGAAATTTGAAAAATGAGTGATGATAGTTTTGGGAAAAAAAAAGAGTAAGTTTCAGCATTTGGCCAAATACTAAAACCTCAAAGCTAGTCCCTACTAGCATTAGGCTTTCATCTTTCCCTATGCTGACTTTCACTTGAAAGCTACTTCAAAATCGTTACCAAACAGTTCAGCATTTCCCCAAGAGGCTCAGAGGCTGAAGCCCATTGGAATGTTGAACCAAACGCACCCGATATAGAAGCAAAATGAAGCTTCATGTTTTTGTGCTTGCACAAGTGATGCATGTTCTTAGTTTATGAGTACATGATGGAAGAGGAAGTCTACTATGTGCTTTGAGAAATGACTCCAATAGGGTCACTATCATTGATGCATAGCACAATTTGATATTTACAGTGTGAATGGAATTTCAAGGATCTTTCTCTTTCAAAGTTGAAGGTGTCACGCCCTGATCCTCAAGCGCATGCTCATCCCTCGGTGGTTGATTAAATTGCGACGTCCTAAGACACGTTGTCGACCCTTTTATTTTAATGTGCATGCGGAAGCGAATAAACAAATCCCCAGACAGCATAAAGATGGGATAAAAAAGCAGGGCCACAATTTCACAACCAAACCAAACCTTTATACACAGCTGACTAGTTTATTTACAGTACTAGTCTATAGACAAAGATCTACCAAAAAGAGAAAGGCTACAAGTCCTCTAAGCGTTTGAACCCTTAGTCGAAGACTCTGGGGTCTCGTGGGGACTCAGGTCCACCATTGCACCACCGGGAGGGTCGATTGTACCCTCGCCAAAAACGATCTCCAACACCGACATAGGGATCTTAGACTCCTGTAGGAGACCATCTCTGGGTCCATCTCGCCCGCGACGATACCACAATCTAAATTGATGGGGTACCCTCCGAGGTAGACTCGCATCAATCCAGACAATGGATCTCACAAGTTCATAGACCCAGGCTCCTTGGTCCCCAGGAAGAGGAATCAGAGAGACTTGTTTGGTGACCTTAGGCTGGCCAAAACGCTCAGGAGGATTCGCCATCTAAGGATAAGACTTGTTCGTTGAGCCCACGACGGGATAAGACAACGTCTCAACAAGTTCACCCCCTAAACTCCAACTAGGAAGAAAATACGCCTAAAGGCCGTCTATGCACACACAAGACAGAGGACTTACCTCGCCTCAGATCCTTCTTGCAAGTCAGTACGATTCATATATTCAACAAATCAATTCAATTCAAATAATCGATCCATCGATCCACTTAATCAATCAATTTAGTTCTATACCATCAATATGATCCGTACTATCTATCAATCAGTACCATATATAGTTCAATTCCATCTATCAATTCAATTGATACAACCACTGCTCACACAAGCTGCAATAGATGGTCATCGCTCTCACAAGTTAATATATATGGTCATAGCTCTTGCAAGCTGATATATATAGATAGTAGCTCGCCCAAACTGATATATAGATCGTGCTCCCACAAGCTAATAAACGATCATAGCTCACACAAGCTGATAAGGTATACTGCTCTCACAAGCTAACATGCAAATATGGTCTCAAAAGCTGATAAAATGTATATTATTCTCACAAGCTGACATATCAAGCTCATAGGCTAATATAGTATACTGCTCTCACAAGCTGACGTGCAAAGGGGCTCTCACAAGCTGACGATAAATGCTCACACAAGCTGACAATAAATGCTCACACAAGCTGATGTGCAATAAGGATCTCACAAGCTGACAAATCACCAAGTTAAAAATACCCAATAAACATAATCGTATGTGGGTACACGGTCGGCCTGATCCAAAATTGCAATATCTTTCTTTTCAAAAATCCCACTAATTATATAGCGCATAAACACATTTTTGGCTTTATAAACCGACGCCCGGAATTTTCTAATTAAAATACCAAAATTACACAATTTTTGGTTAAATACCCAAAATTACAATTTCCACTCAATTTGCACAAATCATCACTCAATTAAATAAACCAAGCATACCATTGCAATCAGCACGAAATTCCGATCACCGACTATCACAGTATAATTTCCGGAAAATACAATTAAATGCCATAAATAGAAACTGTGACATCCTGAAATTCGACCATGTTTCGATAAAGTGAAATAGGCATTTTGTCGACGTACCTATGGTCATTTTTCTCTGAACTGATCACTCACGAGTTAACTAACCTATTGGGTGAAGCCATTAGGGCATGTATCCGCGGTAAAATCCCTAAAAGCTACTTGATTGGTTGGATTGGACTAAAATCGCGTCTGATCGATTCAAACCGCGAAATTGAATTCAATTTTGGGAATCAAATATTCGAGCGTGTCATAATTCATTTTTAGGATCATGTCTCATCGTCCGTCAAATTATTGACGAGTCCGAAATTTCGGGAAAGAAATTATCGAAGGAAAAATCGAAGATCGGAAGAAAATAAAAAGGGAAAGAAATTATCGAAGGAAAAATCGAAGATCGGAAGAAAATAAAAAGGGAAAGAAAAAGGAAAAATAATAATAGTAATAAGAATAATGCGATTATCTTATTCTTTATTATTTTCTATTTCTTTTCTCTCTCTCTCTCCCTTTTCTCTCTCTTCTCTCCCCCACGTGATCTTTCCCCCCCTTTCGGACTGTGCACCCCCTTCTCCTTTTTCCTTTTCTCTCTCTCTCTCTCTCTCTCTTTTCCCTCGTGTGAATTCCCCTCCACCGACTGCCCCTTATCGATTTCAACTTTGCTTCCCTCCTCCTTTTTACTTTTGACTAGTCAAACACCCTTATCTCTTCTTCTCACTCTTATCTCTCCTTCTCTCTCTCTCTCTCTCTCTCTCTCCCTTGTTCGCGCGACGCCCAATGAACCAGCGAAGAAGAAGCAGAGACAACAACACCGAGAGGAGAAGACCAAAGTAGCTCGCCGTCGCCGCCCGTGCTCCGCCACCTACACGTTGCCCGTGCCCTCCGCCGCTCACTGCTCGCCTTCACCTCTCCCTCACGCCCCTCAACCGTCGCCGCCCTCCTTCTCTTCCTCTCTGTTTTGTGCGAAGCCCCAGTGGAAGCAGAAACAGAAGCAGCGGCTCTCGTCACCTGAAGCCGGAGCAGCAGCCACCCGCCGTTTCGCCATTCACGCGTGCGCTGCCCCACCGAGCTGCCATCAATCCCTCCCCTCACGCCAGTCCAGCGCCGTCCAGCTCCAGTCACCTTTGTCTAGCCTTGTTCGGCCACCACAGGCAGCTGCCTGACCACCTCCAGCCACCGTTCGGACCCGCCAGAGCTTCCCTCGCCCTCCCTCTACCTTGCTTCGCTGCCTCAACCACCGAACCAGCCCCGGCCAGCATAGAACGGCCGCTGGTCAGTGGGTTTCCGGCCCCCTTCGGCCCGCTTTTGGAGCATTTCTGGGTCCCGAACCCGGGACTTGCTTTGGGAAGAATCGTTTCTCGTGTCGTCCCCGTCGGATTGATACATTTTGTGCTAAATTCCGGTGAGTAATCTCACTAATCCTGCTTAGTTTGCTAATTATGCTTAGGGGCTGGTTATATTTAATTAAATGCAATTAGGTGGTTAGATTAGAATATATTAGTGATTATTAGACAATTGTGATGCATATTAAACATTTTGATTGTGCAATTAGCAAGTAGACGTAGTCTACTATTTATTGAAACTATCTCAGGATTTTTCTCAACCCTTAGCGGGCTTCAATTAGGCAATACAAGCCTAAATTGGATTTTCAATAATTAATTATTAATTTTCGAAATTAATTTTTTTTCGGAAATTCAACCGGGATGGCTGATGACTGGAATTTCATGCGATTGTCGTGGCGCAGTCTGTTTATTTAATTGAGCTTCAATTTGTATGGAATTGATTTAATTATGAATTTTTAGGAGTTATTCATATTGAGTTGATTGTTAATTATTTGATTGAGAAATCGTTGGGTATTGGTTGTCGGTATCGAAAGTAAGTTAGTTATCACCTGAAAGAAAATACGTGGGCTCGGTGAATTGGAATATCACCTAGAGAATGCACATGAGTTCAGTGGTTGAATATGTCATCTTGGCAAAGAGGTCGCCTTAGAGAATGCACGTGGCTCGGAGACTCGGTATGTCCTCCTGGAGAATGCACATGGCTCGGTGACAGTGTATGGCATCGTAAAAAGGGCACGTGGGCTCGGTGAATTGATGCATCACTTTGGTGAGTTAGCACCTAAGAGAAGGCACATGGGCCCGAGCATCGTAAAAAGCACACGTGACTCGGTGATCTGATGCGTCACTTTGGCGAACTAGTGCCTTAAAGAATGCACGTGGGTCCAGTATTTGAGAATGGCATCTAAAAGGGCACGTGGCTCGGTGACTTGATGTACCACCTTGGCGAAGAGGTCGCCTTAGAGAATGCATGTGGGCCCAAGGGTTGAGGCAAGTGGCTCGGAGACTTGGGATGTCGTCCTGGAGAATGCACGTGGCCTGACTTTTAGATATTCCACCGTGGGGAATGATTTGGGTGACATGTAATCGACTGGTTCGATTTGTTTTGAGTGAGTGGGTGCCTATTATGAATTATACTGACTTGCAGGTGGGATCTGAGACCAAGGTAAGTCCTCTGACTTCTGCGTGTTTAGGCAGCCTATAGTATAATGGTTTACTAATCGGGCCTTAGTGGGATAGAACTTGCTGAGACGTAGTCTCATCCCGGTTGTAGGACAACATTTTAGGCCCGTAAGTGAGCCCGAGGAGGAGGAATCAGAGAAGGAGAGCACTGAAGTGAAACCTGAGGAGGAGAAAGATTTTTGAAGAAGAAAATGATCCAGAAAAGGGATCCTGAGTACGACCGGATGAGGACTGAGGTCCCATCCTCTTTTGGGAATCCTGTTTTGATGTGAATAGAGTGAAATTAGAAAGTTGTGAATAGTTTGTAAAGTACTCTGTTTAGTGCTATGTATAAAGGTTTGGTTGTAGATTTCAATATGAAAAATATGGCATGCTTTTCTATCCCATTGTGTTATTGTCTGGGGGTTTATAACTGCTTCCGCATGTGCTTAATAAACGAAATGGTCAGCGATACTTAGTACTCGGATATCGCATTATAAAATCGACCAAGTAAAAGGATGTGTGCATGCCCGAGGATCAGGCCATGACAGAAACTTAGGCCGAAAATGCCTAATTAAATACTGAAACGGGCTCGGAAAATATCTGAACCTATCTAGATAAATAATAAAACTTATCTAGTCTCTAAGCCATTCTAACCACCTAACATGCAAAAATGAATAATTAAATTGCTAATCCGTTCTAACTAACCACCTAAACCATACTTAGTCTAAACTAATCAACCCTTAAGCATCGTTAACTCCCTAAGTAGAGTTTAGTGAGTAAACCCACCAGTTTCGCGATCTGATGAGTCCACAGCGACGGCAACACGGAGACGGGCGACAAACCTCCTAGCGGCGACACCCGACAAGGCTCATAAGCGGCCCAAAATGGCCCACAAAGGCCCACGACTGGCTGGGCTACTCAGTTCTGTCCAAGGACCGAGCAAGTTGGATCGGGTTGGAAATGGCAAGCTGAAGGACCAGCAGCCAGGTAGGCGAGCAGGAGGAAAGGCGGAGCCGAACGGCGGCGGAGGCGAGCTCAAACGGTGGCCAGTGCTTCGATGGCGATCAGGGAAGGCTCGGGGGACGGCGAAAAGGCTTGGAATGAGCGGCTGGGCGCGGCAAGGGCGGAGCGACGTGCGCGAGCAAGCAGGCGCAAACAGGTGGCATGCGGTGGCTCCGACGGCTCGAGGGACTTGCGACGGGCTAGGGGAGGGAGTTGGCTAGCTTCTCTACAATTTTTGGAGCTTCAAAAGCTTGAAAATAGAGAAAGCAGGTTTGGTTGAAGAAGAAGGGGACAGCAGAAGCTTGGAGGGTCCCTCTTGGCTTCCATTCTATCCCTTTGTCCCCAAGGCAAGGCCCCACCAGATGGGCTGGCTTCCTCAGCCAATTTTGTGCATAAAAATCCCCTTAGAACAATCCTCAAGTGGTCCTAAAGATGGTGGAGACCATGGCCTACGAATTTGGTGCCATTTTCCCCAATCCCACTTCAATTTCTCTCCAATTAGACCTAAACCGGTCCCCATAAATCAAAATAAGATGTCAACACTTCAATTCACATTTTCCCCGCCAATAGAACCAACTTGTATCCCAAAAATGCGATAAAAAACGGTCCTCTGAATTTTTCGGTCAAAAACGGCCCTATATTGAATTTTCGCCAAAAATCTCGGTTTGTAGATAAATCTTTGGAGGATGAGTCGACGGTCCCAAAATGAATTATGACATGAAAGAACTTTCAATTTGTGAAATCGGGTTTAAATTCGAGGTTAATTTCAATTTAACGCGATTTTAGCGTGACCTAGCCTACCGGGTAGCTTTTAGGAATTTTTGGTGCAATTGACCCGTGGTCGATTTATTCTGAGCCACAATGTACATCTTCAACACATTGGCGACTCTTGGTTGTCATGAAAATCTCGAGGTTTCAAATACGGGCACAAGGTATCAAAACGACAGAAAAATCGGTCTAGTACCGGTCGACGAGAATTTTGCAATATGGTGGAATCACCCGCACTTTGATTACATATCTCAGTCGAATCGACATATCTCTGATCTCTGATATCTGATCAATTTTTAACTGTACCGTAATGACCCTTGCAGACTAACACGGTCGAGCAGTCGATTCCTAGTCAAATTCTCAAGTATATTGCGTTAAAATCCCTTAACGACTTAACCAGATAGACTAGTCATCTCGTGAGTGATCAGCTCAGAGAATAGGACTATAGGCACGTCGATGAAAAGCCCAATTCATTCAATTGAAAACAAAACTTGAAATTCAAGATATCATAGAAGGCATGTTAGTCAAAAGAAGAAAAAGCTGAAAAATTGGTCGATGATGGGTTAGAAATTTTTAAGGCCAAACAACACCCATTAAAAGTGTCATAAAGACCTTGACTTCCCATGAACCATCAACCATGTACTAATCCAAAGTCAACACACGTAAAACCCCAAAAGATCTTGACTTCTTGGTGGATGTGCACAAGATCCATCCTTACATGGTTTAAATCCTTTTCTTTTGGCCGGTATGCTTGTTTAAATTCTAATCGAATCATAAAACTGCGAAATTCATAGATTTGCAAGAGTAGAATAATTTGTTTGCTCAAAAATTAGAGGCGTAACTTTTAAAAACCGAATATCTAAAATTACAAGAATGGTTTTTTAACTTGAAAATTCATTGTGGCATTAATTTAATATTAAATAATCCAATTGATTTGCCAGGAATCAATGCCACATAGGAATTTCTTGACTTATTGCTGGATGTGCACAAGATCCATCCTTACATGGTTTCAATCATTTTCTTTTGGCCGGTATGCTTGTTTAAATTCTAATCGAATCACAAAACTATGACATTCAGAGATTTGCAAGAGCAGAATATTTTGTTTGCTCGAAAATTAGAGGTGCAACTTTTAAAAACCGAATATCTAAAATTACAATAACGGTTTTTTAACTTGAAAATTCATTGTGGCATTAATTTAATATTAAACAATTCAATTGATTTGCCAGGAATCAATGCCACATAGGAATTTCTAGTAAAAGAATCACCTATGTAACTTAAGTGAGCTAAAAACTATGACACTTAAATGATTACTTAAAAAGTCATAACATTACTTTTGCTGATTTTATGTTGCATAAAATCACACCCGATGAAGATCCATTTATTATTAGTATTTTGGCACTTACCAACTCTTTCAAGAATTTATGGGCACAGAAGAAGATCCTTTTTTCTTATTCTTCTTTTTTTTTTATTCGAAATAATAGAATAGTCCTTGATAAAGCATTGTGACTTTGCAAGGACGTAAAAAGTAGAGATGATATTTGATACAAAGTTTTTGCTTTGCAGGGGTGCTGAAACTTGGATTGCTTCACAACCTAATTCAATTTTAGTAATTAGTTCCCCTTTTACAGCCCTACGAGTTGATGGCAACTCCATCATCTCAAAAGAAAAAGGAAGGGAGGAAAGAATAAAAGGCAGTGAGTGTCAAGTCAAGAAAAAGATAACACGTGAATTGTGGAAATCGTGTTTCCTTTGACGCGTTGGTACAGTGTCTCGCTTTGCTTTTTAAATGCCGTAGTCCAAAGAATATGGCAAAAACAAGTGACTAGAACTGCAACATGATGAGCATAATCTGCAACATGTCCTTAGCTGTACTGATCGTTATAGCTTTCTCCTGCTACAATTCAATTGTCGCAGCACCAGCACCTTCTAAACAGTCAGAGGCAAGTGCGCTTCTCTACAGCAGGTGGTGGTCTCCCTCCGTCATCGACAACACTACCTTACCTCATTGCGCGTGGCCCGGGGTATTGTGCGATGCCTTTGGGAGCGTTGATGAGATTCGCTTGCCATATGGGTACCAAATAGGAGGTAATTTCAGCAACATGAACTTCTCTCTACTTCCGAGACTCACCTCTCTTGATCTCTCTTCTAACGGACTAGCCGGCAAAATCCCCCTTCAAATATGTACTCTGTCGAGGCTAACTTACCTTGACTTGTCCTTCAATTCCCTCACTGGCGAGTTGCCTCCCTGTGTCCAAAACCTCACTAGGCTTCAAGTTCTTTGGATTAGTTATAATCACATCAGTGGCTCTATCCCTCTTGAGGTGGGAAATTTGGAGAGATTGACCGACTTGAATCTTGAGTTCAATTTGCTTAATGGTGTAGTCCCACTGACTATTGGTTGCTTGCACAATTTACAATCCCTCAGATTTAGCTCAAACAATTTAAGTGGCTCTATCCCTCTTGAGCTTGGGAACCTTGCAAAAATGAATGTTGTTGATTTAAGTTTCAACAACTTCACTGGTCCCATTCCATCCTCTATAGGGAATTTGACAAGCTTGACTTATCTCTATTTGCAACGAAACAGACTTGGTGGATCTATTCCTCTCGTAATAGGGAATTTGACGAGCTTGACCGATCTCTATTTGCAAAAAAACCAACTCGGTGGATTTATTCCTCTTCAAATGTGTACTCTGTCGAGGCTAACTCACCTTGACTTGTCCTTCAATTCTCTCATTGGCGAGTTACCTCCCTGTGTCCAAAACCTCACTAGGCTTCAAGCTCTTTGGATCAGTTATAATCACATCAGTGGCTCTATCCCTCCTGAGTTGGGAAATTTAGAGAGATTGACCAACTTGAATCTCAAGGTCAATTTGCTTAATGGTGCAATCCCACTGACTATTGGTTGCTTGCACAATTTACAATCCCTTAGAGTTAGCTCAAACAATTTAAGTGGCTCTATCCCTCTTGAACTAGGGAACCTCGCAAAAATGAATGTTGTTGATTTAAGTTTGAACACCTTCACTGGTTCCATTCCGTCCTCTATAGGGAATTTGACAAGCTTGACTTCTCTCTATTTGCAACGAAACAAATTTGGTGGATCTATTCCTCTGGAAATAGGGAATTTGACAAGCTTGAATTATCTCGATTTGCAAGGAAACCAACTCGGTGGATCTATTCCTCCGGAAATAGGGAATTTGATGAGCTTGATTAGTCTCAATTTGCGAGGAAACCAACTCGGTGGATCTATTCCTCCGAAAATAGGGAATTTGAAGAACTTGGATTATCTCGATTTGCGAGGAAACCAACTCAGTGGATCTATTCCTCCAGAAATAGGGAATTTGACGAGCTTGACTTATCTCTATTTGCAAGAAAACAAACTCAGTGGATGTATTCCATCACAAATTGGCAATTTGAAGAGCTTGGTCGCGCTGAAATTACATGAAAATAGAATTGATTGTGCCATCCCATCGAACATAGGAGATTTAAGGGATCTCCGACAGCTAGATTTGAGCTCGAACAACTTGGTCGGGGAAATCCCCGTTCAACTTGGGAAACTGGGCTGGTTAAACTATCTCGATCTTCACAACAATTCTCTTTCTGGCTCCATTCCAGATAATCTCAAGGCTGTCTTTCCTAATACTGCTTTTCTCGGCAACAAAGATTTGAACCAGTTTCATGAAACCCAAGCCCCCAGAAGAAGGTCTAGTGTAATTCATTATATGACGGTGTTCATTCCACTAGCTGTGATTTCCTGTATAGTGGTCGGATCTTGCTTTCTATTTCGCTGTGCAACAAAAACAGAGCAACCAAAGACTACAGAAAAAAATGGAAATTTCTTGTCAATATGGAGTTATGACGGGAGGCTTGCATATGAAGACATAATTGATGCAACAGAGGACTTCGATCTCAAATATTGCATCGGGACTGGTGGATATGGTAGCGTCTATAGAGCACGATTGCCTAATGGGAAAGTTGTGGCATTGAAGAAACTTCACCGTATTGAAGCAGAGGACCCATCCTTCGACAAGAGCTTTCGAAATGAAGTGAAACACTTGACAGAAATAAGGCATAGAAGCATAATCAAGCTCCATGGTTTTTGCTTACACAGGCGATGCATGTTCTTAGTTTACGAATACATGGAAAATGGGAGTCTATTCTGTGCTTTGAGAGATGATATTGAAGCCGTGGAATTGGATTGGTCCAAAAGAGTCAATCTCATCCAGGATACAGCAAATGCTTTGTCTTACATGCACCATGATTGCATTCGGCCAATTGTTCATCGAGACATCTCTAGCAATAACATCTTACTCAACAGTAAAATGCAAGCTTTTGTATCAGATTTTGGCACCGCAAGACTTCTGGGTCATGATTCCTCATCTAACTTCACTGCAAATACCGCTGGCACCTATGGATACATTGCACCAGGTGAGCAATACTTTATGCTTCATATATATATATTACCCTGAAAGTTACTACTAGAGGTAGAAGTCAAATAAACGACATTGTAGTAGTTTCGCTATCCATGCACATCAATGACTTGTAGACTATTATTGTACTTGCCAACAGTAGCTAAGGATTGGTTGTGCCACGATTGGCAAAATGTCCCCTCGGAACCACCTTGTACGCCGTGGCTCTGCCTCCTGTATTCATTTTATTCATTTCTATATATTTGAATATTTTTGGAAAATGAATATTTATTTTGTATGCCACTATTGTTAGTGTTACTGGGTTACTTATTTTAGAATAAAAATGTCTCAAACTATATTTTTATGTTGCATCTAAGTAAAAGCATGTCGGAATAGTAAGATTTTTGGATTTCGTATTACATCCATTTTGGTATTACTAAGTCATTCATTTCTATTAAACGTTTTGTTGTGGAAATAAAATTAACTGTTTTGAAAGGAAAATTGGAGGGACAAATGGGGCGGTGTGGGGTGCCGCACATGGTTATGCGGGGCACGATGGAGAGGGAAAAGTTGCCTCTCAAGGGGCAGCGACGGAGCGGGCAGTTGAGGGTGTAGTCATCCCGTCCAAAGCCTCAACTACTAAAATTTTGTATGCCTTTTGTATTTTTTTGCAGAGCTTGCATATACTTTGGTCGTTACTGAGAAATGCGACGTATATAGCTTTGGAGTGGTAGCAATGGAAACAATGATGGGTGAGCATCCAGGAGATATTATATCTATCTTGTTGACATCGTCCGGAGAAGATGTCATGCTACATAAAATTCTAGACCGGCGGTTGCCTTTTCCAAGAGAGAACTCTATTGCAAGAAGTATTGTTTTGATAGTTTCTCTAGCGCTTGCTTGCTTGAGTGCTAATCCAAAGTCTCGACCAACCATGAAGCAAGTCTCAGAAGCTTTTCTAGCTCGAAAGTCACCATTGGCGAAGCCCTTCCATGAGATCTCATTGGCTCAGCTCCGATATGTTAATAGATCACGGTTGCAAGGTGAATCAACAGAAGCTTCATCAGGACAGAGCGAGGAGTAAGGGTCATTAAGTGCTTGTCTAGTAAAGAGATAATTGATAATGAAGCTGCAATTTGGTGAAAGTGATTGAGCATATAAAATTGTATGGCTTCTGCAAATTAGTAAGTCTTGTTAAACTCTTTTCCATTCTATGCTGTAAGAGTGAGATGCAGTTTATTTATGACTCAACAAAAGACCACGATTACTTCTGAGACGGCCCATGTTTATTGGTCCAACAACCAATAGCCGACCGACGACCTGGTGCTCTTAATGTAACTTCCTTAAAACATGTCAATCTCCTAAGAAGGCAATCTTGAAATGTTTCTTCTCTTATGGGTGCTTCCTTCAGTCGATTGCCTTTATACCATGTTGTTGATGATGATCGTGGTGCCTGTTTTAGTATGGAGTTTCCAATACCATGTGGCAGTAACGTCACAAACTAAGCTACGAATTAGGCTAACGAGAATGTGGTTTTAGTCTACACTAGAGGCAAGCTTATTGCGGGCATGATGGGTTGTAAAAGAGATGATTTCACTAGTCAGATGAGCCGTTTTTGTTGAAATTAGGAGATTCTAGTGAATGGTGGTTTACTGTAGGATCTGGAAATGCTAATGAATCATATGAAATCTATTTGAGGTTCTAAGCGAAATTAAGCATGAAGAGAGCTTTCTGTTTGACGAGACGAGCATGCCCATGGATGAACCCATACGGCATTAATTTTCGAGAGCTTTGCATTAAGGGTTGCGACACTAACAACTCATAATTTCTTTGCAACTGCCAATCCATCTACAATCAATAGTTAGATATGTGCAAGAGATAGATTTGCCAGACTCTTTTATGATGGTCACTCGATTTGTGATGCTTTTATCCACTGCTGGAGACACGCTTTTAGTTGGGATGCTCAAACTGTGCTTGTTCTTGTTGCTTTTCCTTACAATTGGGAAACTTTATCTCATTCTATAAGCAATTAAGGTTGCATAAGCGTGCACTTTTGTAGGTTGACGAATTTCCTGCTCTAAGAGTCATGAAAGAAGATGATCTAAGTGCTCATCTACAGAATTAATATAAACGGAAAAATTATCAAAAAAATCCTAAACCTATTGCAATTTTTCCAAATCAATCCTAAACCTTTTTTTTTGCCTATTTAATCATAAAATTTTTGCAATTGTGTTAATTCAGTCCATTTGGTCAACTTTGGTCTACTGGCACTGACGTGGCAATTTTTAATAATATTTTAAATTTTTTTATAATTTTTTAATTCGGAAGAAAAGGAAAAAAAAAGAAAAAGACAAAATTAATAAAAATTCGGAAAAAAATTTAAAAAAATTATTTAAAAATTGCCATGTTAGTGTCGGTAGGCGTCTATGTCAGCGCCGGCTGACCAAAATTGGCCGAATACACTGAATTGACACAATTGCAAAAAATTTAAAATTGAATAGGAAAAAAAAAGTTTAAGACTGATTTGGAAAAATTGCAATAGGTTTAGGATTTTTTTGGTAATTTTTCCTAATATAAACTACGATGCCATGAAGGTGACCACTAAGAATTTTCGTAAGAAACGGTGCTAGACAAGGGCATAATCTTAAGAAAGTGACAGAAAAATTTAAAAGTTCACGTTTAGGCCCATATCGCAAGTTTCAGTTGAGAAGCGCAACTTTCACCATGGATGTTTATAGCATTGTGGTTGGACATACATTAGATGTTACTTTGACTCTTACGACTTGTATTGATTTTCGGCCTTGTAAACTCTATATTAGCACCGCTGACGGCCTCATAGACACCTTCATATTTTGTGGATAACTGTGATCTTTGCCTCAACCGTATTTATTTTTCACTTTGACTAGTTACTAGACGTTGTCACTTTCTTGGAAGGACTATGGTACGTATGGCAATAATATCTTGCTTGCCATTGTCTATTATGATGCACCCCCTTCTAGGCTTTGTAAGTTGTATTTTGAAAGTAAATCATTGTACAGGATGACAACCGAATGCCGTAACCGTTTGTTATCTTGTGTTTTCGGTTCCTTCACCATATGATTATGGTTTTGCTAACTATGTCTCTTCAGATAAAGAGACATGATAGAGAGAGAGACGACCTCTACCTTCAACAAATTAACTGGCTCGCCTAGGAAGCGATTCTACCGGGCACGAGCTCACAGCAATCCACTCAAGCGATTCGCACTTTCCTGTTCCACTCTCCCCTAGTCAATTTGATTATTCTCTTCATTACCCTCCGTTGTTCCCTGCTCCATCTGATGATGATAAATCCCTAAAGGATTCAGTTTGCTGACATTGGCTGCGGCTTCGGAGGGCTACTAGTTGCTCTTTCAACCGTATTTCCCGACAAACTCATGATCGGGATGGAAATTAGGGACAAGGTGACCGAATATGTGAAGGAGCGCATTTCTGCATTGGGGACGACCAATCCCCGTCAATACCAAAATATCAGTAGTACAGACCAACTCTATGAAGCACATTCTTAACTATTTTGAGAAAAGGCCAACTGACAAAGACGTTCTTCCCATTTCCAGATCCTCATTTTAAAAACAAAAATCACTGCCGCAGTGTGATTAGCCCTCACTTGTTAGTTGAGTATGCATATACTCTGGCTGTTGGGGGCATAATTTACATTATCACAGATGTTGAAGAACTTGGTGAATGGATGATGGGCTATTTGGAAAATCACCCCATGTTCGAGGCACTGATGCAGGAAGAACTTGTGAACGATCCGGTGGTGAAGCTATTGACCAGGGCAACCGAGGAAGGCCAGAAGGTTGCCAGGAATGGTGGGCAGACATTTAACTTGCATTGTTTGCAAAGCTTTGATCAGGTATTTATTGCATTTAAGTTCTCATGCTGCAATTTCTTGGGTGCTTGTATTTTTCATTTCAGATCTCATTGAAATGTAGGTTTCTTTACCCTTTGGTGTCAAATCTCACGGTTTACTTAAACATGGTAGGTTTTGTCCTTAAGTTCTTTTTCCTTGTTTAAATGGTCCTCTAGTTCATCTGCAAAATAGCATGTCAAAGATTGTATCACATCAGGGCTATTCTGTGAATGAAGGACTAAAGTTATACATTAGAAAATGGAATGACTGGGACAGTTAAAATCAGCTTATCTCCTGCTAGACTACCAGTAACATCTGTGAGATCTTGACCTTAGTTTGATTAATTAAATACTTGATTAATTAAAAGCTTGATTTCATTCAAAACTTACTTTATATATTTGGACTAGTATTCCTCGAAAAACTTGGGGAAAGCAGAATGATCTGGCTGCTCCTTCAAGCTTTAACATCACCATGTGATGCTGAGACAGCTGTAACCACTGAAGATTGACATATAGTTTGATGTTTTGCACAGAGTAATCTGTCTCATCTTTCTTGAATTGCCCATTGAATGAAGAAGTTTGGTAATGTCCATCCAATTTTGCAGCATAATGTGCAAGTTATAGTATTCGTTTACTTCATATGGTATACTTTATCTTTCATGCCCAACCAATGAGTAGCATTGTCAGGAAAGAAATTTTTTTGAGCTTCTTGTTATATTTTGGCACCTGAAATTGGCAGAGTTCTTTCTGTTGGGCTTTTATACGAATAGAAAGTCAATTTGCACTGTGTCTACAAACTTGTGTACCAACCCGGAGTTATATTGCTCCTGTCCACCATACCAGCAATACAAATGGAAATCTGTTCACACTGCGAGGGAAGGGAAACTGAATTGTATTGTAAATCAGTATCTCAAGGTAAGCATCTCTGCTGATGTTATATTTTCTTCCTACACCTTCAAGTCCATCTTCAGCTTCTTCTCTTCACTTTCCGTTGCAGCCAGCAAACCAGAAGCAGCAGAGATCAGCAGTCCAGTTTCCTTCCTTGCTCGCCCGCAGAAGACCGACAAGGCCCTAAAGCCGCCAACTACCGGGCCAGCAGCATGCTGGCGCCCTGCCGACTTGCACTGCCGCCGTGTCCAGCCGCGTCATCCCTTGGCTTGCTTTGAACAGAGGGAGAACCAACCTCAGCCAGAACTCCTGAGACCCTATCGAGCCACGACCATAGTTTATTGAGGACCCTAGGCAAGTAGATATCCTCCGTTTTATCCTATTTTGATCAATTATGTGTGACGAGGATAGTTTCCTAGAAATGTCATGAACATTGATTAGATTCTCGTTTAATTAGAAGTTTCGATCACGTTATCTAAGCACACTGTTGAGTTCGAAATAGTCGAGCTTATGGTTGATCGTAGGAACATGGTTGGTCGGTATCTAGCACGTACGAGGATGGAAATGGCTGAAATTTCGAATTAAACTAGTGCTGGACGCAGGTTATGTTTGGTTTAGCCCGAACCCAAGATTTTTCTAATTTTGTGCCGAATTATGGACACGCGGACCCCTAGAGTGCCATAAGTTGGCACAAAGGGACACTTAAGTGCTAAAATCAGAGCAAAATAGATCACTTAAGTGCCAATTCGGCCAAAATACTGACGTGGCGATCTTCGGCCAATCAAGTGCAAAACAACGTCATTTTAGTGCTGACGTGGAAAAAAATAATATAAAAATTAATTAAATTTATTTAAAACATTTAAAAATTTAAATTTAAATATTAAAAAAATTTAAATTTTTTTTTAAAAAAGGTGGGGGTGAGGCGGCTAAGGCTGCCACCTCCTCACCGTCGCCGGAAAGGCCGACAACGGAAGGGAAAGGGTCGACCGAGGTCGCCGGGCCCGGCTAGGGGCCGGCGACCCCGGCGGCGGGGCCGTGACCCTCGCCCCTATCTCGGGGGCGAGGGCTTGCGAGCCCTCACCGTAGGTCGGCCGGGGTCGCTAGCCCCTGGCCAAGGCCCGGTGACCCCGGCCAACCATCCCCCTCCGTCGCCGGCCCTTCTCGACGACGGTGGGGAGGTGGCGATAGCCGAGGGCTCCTTAGCCGCCTACCCTTTTTTTTTTTTTTTTTTAATTTATTTTTTTGAATTTTTTCAATATTTGTATTTGTATTTTTAAATATTTTAAGTAAATTTAGTTTTAAATTAATTTTAAATTAATTTATTGCAACGTCGCACCAAAACGATGTCGTTTTTGCATTATTTGGCCACGTTAGCACCAAAACGACGTCGTTTTTGCATTATTTGGCCACATCAATGTATCGTTTTGCACCTACTTCGATGAAAATTGCGCCCGTCAGCATTTTGGCCGGATTTTGGCCGAAGTGGCACTTAAGTGATCAATTTCTTTTCGAATGTGGCACTTAAGTGTCACTTTCGTAAGTTTTGGCACTTAAGTGTCCCTTCATGCCAACTTATGGCACTTGAAGCAATCTTTTGCCCCGACTTATGTGATGCAAATTTTTTGTGATGTTCTCATGAAAGTCATCCCTTATTGGCAGCTCTATGACATATTTTAATTTTAGAATTTTTGGACTTCGTATGACAAAAATAGACTTGAAAAACTATGGGGTTTGAAATTTGCTTTCAAGATCGCTAAACCAACCTCTTCCTGCTTTCTATTTTCCACAGATTTTTTGGTCAAGAATTCTAACATGTGTCATTCATGAAAGTTGTACAGTACATCTCGGCTACCACATATTAAATTTCCATCATCTTTCAGTCTCATTTAGCCTGCGAAATATGTATTTTTCTGCTCTATTACGTTCTGGAAATTTTACTGTTTTGGGCTCGGATTACAAATATTATTTAGAACTGTATGGGCTGAATCAAACTTCGAGTCCTTCACAGAATATGTCCCTTTTGATCTTGTCTACCTTATATTAAAGTTTCATAATTTTTTAAATCCACTTACTTAGACAACCAATGCTACTTCTAGAGGTGTGTAGGACGCCCTATTATGGACCTGATGTAGCACTTGTCTTGCAATCCGTCTGGTACAGGCAAAGGTGAGTTTAGACTAGACTAGGGGAATAAAGATGACTGAGGATTTGCAGATTCATGCTTGAGTCCTAGGATAGTAGTGACGTCAACGTGCTTTTAGTTAAATTATGGGATTGTTGTATCATGGTATGTATGTGTGACTAGGATTACTGTCGGTCCTTGGGATGATGATGCCCCAAGTTGTAGTAGGGATGCCTGGAGGAGTAACTAGGTTCCTCTAGATGCCTAAGGGTGTAACATGGTCCCCCAAATATCCTCGTGATGCTGGATGGATGCAAGATACCCGGAGGGCAACGAGGTTCCTTATATGATGATAGTAGCATGAATTCTTATCGAATATAATCTTGATGCTTTTTAATTGAGTTACTGATTGTTTGTTTGGAAAAGTTACTCTTTATATTGATCTGTTATGTTATTTTGAAAGGGTGCTCAAGTAAGCTGATGATTTACTATACTTTATGTTGGCGCTTTCCTTGTCAGAACGATGATTGATTCATCTAGTATAGATCTGTAGACCTTCTACTTGCTGGGTTTAAGCTCACTGGTTATTGACTTTATCTTTTTAAATCAATATAAATTTCGATCCCACTTGCCTCCCCTATGGTCCGTTAGTCGACTTCATGTGGGAAGAAGATGAGTTCATAAACCCAAGTTCCTCGAATATGATGTTTATCTGGATCAAGTCTCACAGCAAGAATATTTAAATACGTTTGATTATTTATCGGATCATAAAAAGCCACTTTCTGAAGATCTCTGTCCTTCTATTTGGGATCGAGCATCATTTGCAACAATTCGATAAACGGCTCATTGGGATAGACATAGATAAACTAGAACCCCCCTAGAAACGTATACGAAGCTTTCTCTTCTTATGGCTCGAGAAATTAGAAGAAATGTCTATGTGTACAATTCAAATGTCAAATAGATCTATAAAAGCATTAAATCAAATATTGTTGTTGATATAGGACCTTTGACGAGGCATGTCACACTTGGGTTCGTCGGAATTTACGCTTGCGTTAATGGGCGCACAATAGGTCCCCTCCCACTGTTTGCCGAGAGGCCAAGGGACAAAGGTAGCCTCGTCACATAGAAGGGAGGTAGGAGGGCAGTTGGATTTTTGGAGGATTTTGACTGAGCTAGGGGGCTAGGGTTAGGCGACCGCGTGTACAACTATATTGGGATGGGGTGACCGACTTATAGCCTAGTGTAGCAAGTAGTATTGACTTTTTGAATTCTCTACTATACGCAACTTGTCACCTAAGAGATATATATATAACAAATGAAGTTGCCTCATTTATAGAAGTCCATGTGTACCTAGAGATTTACTTTAGTCTCTTGTGCTTCCGCATACTTAAGAGAAAGTGAAATAAAAAGAAAAAGTTAATTGCGTTAGTAGTTTTAGATTGGCCTTGACGTGCTAGGGACGTCACAGTGGTAAAAGTTTGATCCTAAAAAAATATCTAGATATTACCCCTACAAATATCTAGATATGTATATTTACTATATTACCCCCGGAAATCTCTAGAGCTATGGGCTTGCTAGAAGTTTCAATGCTTTAGTTTGGGCTCTTGGGCCATTCTTTTGGGTTGTTGGGCTTAAAACTTTTGGGCCCGTGACACATGTCCGAAAGATACTAAGAAATTTCATGGAAAAAAATGCCCGTGCTTATCAAATTCTGTTTCTTTTTCCTCCGTGACTCTTATCCCCTAGAAATCCAGCATTTGAATTTCAATACTTTTGATTTTTGTTAAAAATGTAGTAACTTTCAATGTTTTTTAGGGAAAAGAGATGACTCTGAATCTAGTCACCTAACGGTTTGTTAAAAATAAATCATCCTCTGAAATTGAAACCTGAAGGATCTATACTAAAAAGGGGGAAAAGGCATCGTGAGGAACTAATTTTCGAGGGATTGTAGATCTTCCTCACTTTGTAAATGGCTTTGCATTCAACTCTCCTCTGCAGAATTGTATGGTTATGAAGAAAACTATTGGAAATAATAAGATAGAGTAGGATCAAATAGGAGATCTCCCAGTATCATCACATACCGTCCATTGTTTGAGAAAATGCGAAATGTTAAGAGCGAATTTACACATATAGTCTATAGAAAAGCTAAAGGTCGGCATAGAGAAGTAAACAGACATCACAACTTGCTTAGGAGACGCAATCAATCGACAAACAATTTTCCCATTCACGACTGTAGGTTATCCATTTTTTAACTTGAAACCATTTGCTCATCTTCCCTTCTGCTGCTATTACTCTCTTCGACAGTTATCGCAAGCAATGGCACAAGTCAATGATTTGACAATCTGATGCCAAAGGCAAGACTTTCACTATTGCTCTTGCGAGCGTCGAAAACTATGTCACTTGAGTATACAGTCTCAAACAAGTTGTAAGTAGGGGTAAGCATGGTTTTAGAGTAGAACCCGAGAACCTGAGAATCAGATTGGTGGGAACCTATAGGTTCCAGCTCTAAATTATAGAGGGTAGGGTTCTAAAAATTGAAGAACCTATTTTGACAGGTAGGTTCCAAGTTCTTAATTGGAGGAATCTGGAATTTGGAACCTATAATCTAGAACTTGGAATAAGTTTTAATGTTTTTCTTGGTTCATGTCTTGGCACAATCTTGTGATATTTCATACCATTTGATGATGAATGTATAATCTGGAAGCACTGATTTGAACTTCCATTTTATGATTAGAACTTTTTACTTTATTAATGTTCATATTTTCCATGTGTCTTTATGGTCAAAGAATTGTAGCAACAAGTTGTGGTCATTAAAAGTTTTAATTCACCTGTAATCATTTAATTAATAATATAGGTGGAACCTAGATAGACCTTGGAACCAACCTTGAAACCTATGACATGGTATGTTCCAGGTTCTAGAGTATGAAGAGTAGGTTCTAGGTTCCACAAAATGAAGAATCTTGTTCCAAGTTCCAGGTGAAACCTATATCGGAACTTGGAACTGCTCACCCCTAATGGACAAGTCAAGAGTGATATGCCGTAGTCCTTGCATGTCTAGAAAGGGATGAGGAGCTAAAGGAGGCAGCCAATCGCCAGGCAAATTTCATTGCAACCAAAATGGAGAAAAGGGACAAAATTATTGTTGGAAAAATATTCGTGGGTAATAACCACCCCATGACTAGCTGATGTGGTGTGCATACTCCACTGAAAAAGCGACATCAGTTTTTTGATCTAGAATATGTAGAAATTGAAAAATTCAAGTCGGAAGGACTTGGGCACTCTTTTCTCTCTCCTCTGACAAGCAACCGACACAAGAAATAATAAATGTTTCTCTCTTGCTTAAAACCCTCTCTCTCATTTTTTTCAATTTCTCAAGGGTTTGTTTAGCCATTGTCTCCCCTCTTTCTTTTCGATGGCTTCTTCACCTACTCTCTCTCTCTCTCTCTCTCTCTCTCTCTCTCTCTCCCCCCATTTCAGAGAAAATATTCATTGGTTTCTCACTCAATCAACAAGAAGATGATATTTTTCTTCATCCATCTTCTCTAGAAAATCGAACGTTGTAGTGATTTCCATCAATGCTAATCAAGCAACAAGCATAACCTTGGATGACTAGGGCATGGAGAGTGGGAGATCATTTGCAATCTACAAAAAGAATTTGGTTGGAAGCTTTATGTTATTGACTTGAGTTGTCAAAGCTGGAATCGAAGAAACGATAATGAAGTTGAGAAAATTATTGTTCTGAAAGAAATTTTGGAAATGGGAAGGCTCAATTGTCCAAGTATTTTCTTTTGAAGTAAAGCTAACATGATTGTTTGATGCTTGTGAGTGCTTCCTATTTTACTCTAATACTCCATTAAAATGAATACGCACTGTGACATCCTGAATTTCCAGTTCTGTTTTCAATTGAATGAATCGGGCTTTTCCTCGACGCACCTATAGTTCTATTCTCTAAGCTGATCACTCACAAGATAACTAGTTTATCTGGTGAAGCCGTTAAGGGATTTTAATGCAATAGATTTAAGAATTTGACTAGAAATCGACTGCTCGATTGTGCTAGTCTGCAATGGTCATTACGGTACTGTTAAAAATCGATTAGAGACCGGAGATAAGTCGACTCGACTGAGTCATGTGATTAAGTGTGGGTGATTCCACCTAATTGCAAAATTCTCATCGATTGGCACTAGACCAATATTTCTATCGTTTTAGTACCATGTGTCCGCATTTGAAACCTTGAGATTTTCACGACAACCAAGAGTCGTCAATGTGTCGAAGATGTATAATGTGGCTCGAAAATAATCGACCACGGATCAATTACACTAAAAATTTCTAAAAGCTACTCGGTAGGCTAGGTCACGCTAAAATCGTGCCAAATTAAAATTAACTGCAAATTCGAACCCGATAAAGTTCTGTCATGTCATGATTTACTTTAGAACCGTCAACTCATCATCCGAAGATTTTTCTGCAAACCGAGATTTTTGGCGAAATTTCAAAGTAGGGCCATTTTTTTATCACGTTTTTGGGATTCAAGTGAGTTCGATTGATGAGAAAAAATGTTGAATGGGATGATGGCATCTTGGTTGAATTTATGGGGACCGATTTAGATCCAATTGAAAGAGAATTGAAGTGGATTTGGGGAATTTGGTGCAAAATTCGTAGGCCATGGGGGAGGGAACATTTTGGACCATTTTGGAGGTGTGTTGAGGAAGTTTGTGGGCTGCAAGTTGGCTATGGATAGGGCAGAGTTGGTGGGGGCCAAGCGATGATTAAAAGAAGGATATTTGGGGCTATTGGGTCCCCCCTCCCTTGCAGCTGGCTTCTTCTCCTTCAGTAGGCCACCTTTCTCCATTTTCAAACCTCTTGAAGCTTAGAAATTGCAGAGAGTGCTCGAGTAGCTTCCCCCTTGCCATCGCACGCCAGCTAGTAGCCATCCAAGCGCCGTTCAAGCTGGCGAGCCCGTGCACTGTTTGCTCGCTCGCACACTACTCTGCGCATTCCTGGCCATCCCTCGCCCTTGTCCGATGAAGCCTGGCCTCCATTCGTTCGTGCTAGCCGCCGTACATCGCCATAGCCGTCGTTCGTCACCCCTGTCGTCGCCCGCCTGGCCCCACTGCACCGTTGCCGTTCCTCCTTGCCACTCTTGGCTGCTCAAGCAACCTTGTCCGGCAACAAGTAGAGACCGAAAGCCCAACCCAGCCGTGAGCTTCATGGGCTGTTTTAGGACTCTTCCGAGCCTTGTTTGGTGTCGCCGCCAGGAGGTTTGTCGCCTGTCTCCGCATTGCCGTCACCGTGAACTCACCGAATCGCAAAACTGGTGAGTTTACTTGCTAAACTATGCTTATGGAGTTAATGATGTTTAAGGGGTGATTAGTTTAGGCTAAATATGGATTAGGTTGTTAGTTAGAATGGATTAGCGATTTAATTATTCGTTTGTGCATGTTAGGTGGTTAAAACAGATAGATTACAGACTAGATAAGTTGTGCTAGTTATCTAGATAGGTTTGGAAATTTTCCCAGCCCATTCGGACTGTTAATTAAGCATTTCCGGCCTAAATTTGCATTTTTGGTAATTAGTTGTATTTATTTAATTAATTTTGTATTTATTTAATTATTAATTATTTTTCAGAAATTATTTGGGATAGTCGGTGACCGGAATTTCGTGCTAATTGCAATGGTATACTTAGTTTCTGCAATTAAATGCTATTTTGTGCAAATTGAGTGGTGATTGTAATTTTGGGTATTTATCCTAAAATTGTGTATTTCGGTATTTAATCAGAAAATACTAGGGCGTCGGTTTTTAACGCCAAAAATGTTTTTAGGCATTATATTAAATAGTGGGATTTTTGAAAAAAAAAAAAAAGGATATAGCATTTTGGCTTAGACCGACTATGTACTCACATACGATTATTTTTATCAGATATTGTTAACACGATGAAATTAGGCCAAGTTCGTTATTTTAATTGAGGAATTGGTGTGCAAAGCACAAGGTCCTTGGCCGGGATTGATTTATCGTTTATCAGCTTGTGAGAGCAACGATCTATATCAGCTTGTGTGAGCAATGATCGTTTATCAGTTTATGAGAGCAACAATCTATATATCAGCTTGTGCGAGCTACTATCTATCTATATAAACTTGTAAGAGCTATAACCATCTATTTCAGCTTGTGTGAGCAGTGGTGATATCGGTTGATTTATAGATTGTGTTGAGTGATAGATGGTATTGATTGTATCGATGGTATTGAATCGATTGGACTAAGTTGATTGGTTGAGATTATGAACTGTACTGACTTGTAGGAGGGAACTGAGGTAAGATAAGTCTTCTGACTTGTGTGTATAGCTGCCTTTAGGCGTATTTCCTTCCTAGTCGGAGTTTAGGGGGTGAACTTGTTGAGACATTGTCTCACCTTGTCGTGGGTTCAACCTTTTCAGGTCCTTAGATGGCGGTTCCTCCGGAACATTTTGGTCGGCTAATGAGGGTTACCGAGCGGAGTTTTGATTACCATGCCCCAGGGGGTCAATGGGTCTATGAACTCATGGTGACCACCTTCTGGGTCGATGAGGGTCTACCTCAGAGGGTACCTCATTGGTTCGAAGCGTGGTTTCACTACGGTTTCAATGGATTCCATGCGGGTCTTCTCCAGGGTTTCAAAATTCCCGCTGTGGTAGTTGATGCTACTCTAGGTGAGAGTGCAGCTAACCCTCCTGACGGTGCTGTGAAGGACTTGGTGCCCCTAGAGCCTGTGGAGATCGAAGGATCGGCGAACGTGTCCGGCTAGCTAGTCATAGGACAGCTTTGTTTTGAGGACCGGTCTTTTGTAGACTATTGACTTAGTTTAGTCTGTATATAAACTGGGGTGTTTATAAAAGTGTTTTGATTGTGAATGTGTTTCTTACTTTCTATCCCATGTTAATTATTGTCAGGGGTATCGTGTTGCTTCCGCATGTGCATAAAAATTGAATGGGTAGGCGACGCGTCCTGGGACGTCGCAAAATTTATCGACCACCGAGGGATGGGCACGCGCTCGAAGATCGAGGCATGACACACACATCTCCAACTAACACTAGATCCAACAAATTCATCATACAACTTAGAAATATACAACTAACTTCATCAAATCACTCATTAATGTTCCAACCTATAGACTAATATCATGCTCAAATATCTAACCACAATCACACTTAACGCCTTATGATAAAGTTGACCAAGATTTCCTTTTTGGCGAGGTCTTCACCTATATTGCCGATAGCTTGTCCACATGAATAGCTTAAAACTAGTATGCATACCCACAAACCTTTCAACGGGCTAATAGGGACATTGAGCATCAACATAACCCCACAATAGTATCTTCCAAACTCCACAAACCAATACAAAATCTTTATCACAAACTAAAACATATAATCTTTCGCAACTTAGTTCATCGGTTAGAATGCTCGTTCCTAAACAATTTCTCAAGTCTTTTTGAAAGTTATCTCATAGATCAAATCCACAAAATAGTATACAGAACCTTTCAAGAAAGGTTTATCAAACCATCTCACAATAACCAAAAAGTTATAAACACTCAATCTAGCTTTATGCAATAGATATGCTCTTCTTAGTGAAATCACTATTAGTTCAAAATATGAGTTTTACAAAATCAAAGAAGAGATTAACATCGCTCACCTGGGAAGGCCCAAAACCAAACAAAATAACTATTCGAGCCAACGATCTTGTAATCCTAGTAATTAAACGATAATCAATGTCAAAACCAAGTAAAACACTATTCAACTATAAATCGACTAAACTAAGCTTAATCACTAATAAAATGATTCCCATGCATTAACAAATTGCTCGTCCAAAGTTGATCTTCAAAGTTATCCACAACAGGGAGCTTGCGCACGGAACTTCAATTCGCTATGACCAAAATGTTGCTTCAAATCAACTCTCATCAAACCCATGGCTCCACAATGCCCTAATCCATGATTTCTATGTAATTCTACAATTTAACAGCTCAAAAATTGGATCCTGCACTTTAAATCTCACATAAATTCAAATATATGACATAACTCCAAAAATTTCTTTGATTGTACAAACTAGGGGCTTGAATCCTTACTAGGCACTGTGATTCTGCGAAACATAGTAAATCTGGTCTGTTAGGCGCGCATGATAAAATTTCTACTTCTCTATTTCTCTATTTCTTCTTTCTCTGGAACAGGTTTGGAGCAAAAATCCGTTTGGTAACGCAATTTGATTTTTCTATTTCTGGAATAGATTTCAATTCCAGAAATAGATTTGAAGAAAAAATCAGAAGTTAAAATTTTTAACTTCTCAATTTCTGAAATAGAAATTGAGAAATTAATTTCTGTTCTAGAAATTTTGTTATGCGCACCCTAGATGTCTGAAATGAATTTTTCATGATCTTTTTCTTCTCTTTCTTCAATTTCTTCCCTTTTCTTTAACAGAAATTGATTTCGGCGTAAACGATTTCTCAATTTCTATTTTAAACCGAGAAGCTAAAAATTTAGCTTCGATTTCTTCTTCAAATCTATTTCGGAATAGAAATTTGTTTCAGAAATAGAGAAATCAAATTGCGTTAACAAACGGATTTATGTTCCAAACTGTTTAGGGAACAGAGAAACGAAGAAATCAAGAAACAGAAATTTTATCATGCGCAACCTAACCTCCCGACGCTCTCCCTTTTATATAACTCAGCGCGCCTCTCTCTTTCTGCGGCGGTGGGTTTTCCTCTTCTCTCTCTTTTTTATTATTTTTTTTATTTTATCACCCTTTAACTTTTTGACTCTTTGACCAGTCAAATGGTCAAACACGCCACGAGCAAATGGTGGTGCCAGCTCTTGCCTTGGTCAAAGTTAAAGGTCCGATTTGTCATGCAAATATCGGTTTCAAGAAAATTAATAAAGCCCTTTTCAATTGGACAAGAGCAAATCTCATCAAAGCTCACTAGCTGCTTCCTTCGGTGTAGTTTCCTAGTGGATATTTCTGAGTAAGATTTTGGCTTGTCGACGATCTTGTTGGAACGGCAGCAAGACTTGGTCGCATACTCTCTTACTCATATGGCTTGCTCCGTTGCAGTCATATTCTCTCCAACGAACAGATAGTGTCTATTATCACTCCAAGAAGAATAAGCAAAGGTCTATTCGTATTCAAGAATCTCCAAGCCAAACCCAAGTTCATGGGATCCTCTGTTTGGAACCTAATAGCCATACTAATCATGTGGACTACTTCAGCTTTTCCAAACTCTACTTGTACTCCGACATCGGGAGTGAGTGCCCTTCTTCGCAGCGGGTGCCCGATCATGTGACAGGCAATGGTAGCTCGTCTCCATGCACGTGGCCTGGCATCTCGTGTGATGCCCACTGCAGCGATGACGGAATCGCCCTGGTTATTTACTATGAGACGAAATTCAAGCTCGGCAGCATGGATTTCTCCCTCCTCCCAAACCTGGTCCCCCTGGCACTCCCTTTTAAGGGGCTTACCGGTTGAATGACCCTCCAAATATAAGAGCTCTCGAGGCTCGCCTGCCTTGACTTGTCCGACAATTCCCTCTCCGATGAGTTGCCCCCTTGTCTCGGGAACCTCACCATGCTGAAGCACTCGACCTTCAAGATAATCGATTCCGTGGTCCAATCCCTCCAGAGCTCAAGACTTTAAAGAGGCTGGTCCAGTTGATTCTCGGGGATAATAACCTGGACGGCACAATCCCTTCGTCTAAAGGCAACTTGAGCAACTTGACATACCTGTATTTGCAAGGAAACCAATTTTTGAGTGGATCGATTTCGTCAGAAATAGAAAACTTAAAGAGTCTCGCTCATCTGGATTTGAGCTTGAACAATTTCGGCGGACAAATTCCCATCGAGTTTGGTTGTTTGACCGCGTTGCGTCATCTCAATCTCCACAACAATCCTCTTTCCGGCGCAATCCTTGGATCTCTTATCCAGCATTTGTACTTAAAATCCATCAACTTGTCATACAATTTGTTCACGGGTGTCTTAGCTTATTTACGCGATGCATTTCTTGGCAACAAAGGCCTGTACGTTGTGAAGGATCGTCCTCCTTCAAGAAGTGATCCGACTAAGATTGTGCTTGTTTCAGCTATATTCCCTGAGTTCATTACGGTTCTCAGTTCTTGCTTCTTCTTAAGACGCTTCCCCTTAAGACATCGAATGAAGAGCGATGAGACAAAGGAGACGCCAGAAAAAGATGGAGATTTCATGTCCACATGGAATTACGATGGGAAGATTGCATACGAATGTATAGTCAAAGTAACAGAAGACTTTGACATCAAGTATTGCATTGGGACTGGTGGTTATGGTAGTGTCTACAGAGCAGAATTGCCCAACGGGAAGATTGTGGCCTTGGAGAAACTTCATTGTTTCGAAGTGGAGGACCCATCTTCCAACAAGAGCTTTAGAAACGAAGTGAAGCACTCAACAAGAGTGCGGCACCAAAGCATAATTAGGCTCTATGGTTTCTGCTTGCATCGGCGATGCATGTTCTTAATCTATGAATACATGGGGAGGGGGAGTTTATTTTCTCCATTGAGAAATGACATTGAAGCGATGGAACTAGATTGGCCCAAAAGAGTGAAAGTCATATGGGATTTTGCGCATGCCTTGTCTTACTTGCACCATGATTGTGCCAGCCGATTGTTCATCGAGATGTATCTAGCAACAACATATTAGTCAACGATGAAATGCAGGCTTTCGTGTCCAATTTTGGCACTACGAGACTCCTGGATCTAGACTCTTCATCTAATTTCACCGCAAATATTGTTGGGACACATGGATACATAGCACCAGGTGAGCAATCTTCAATTGATTTTACTGAAAAAAGAAGTGTTGTAAGGGTAATCAACATCGTTGCAACCCCCTCATGCATTGCAGAACTTGTTTAGTTGGCCTTATTAGACTGATATGCAGCAACTTTTATAGCTTTCTTTCATGCTTAATTTCAATACAAAAAGATTTGGACATTCCTGCTACCTAGACCTTGGCTTATTCATCTAACGTCCCAAACAATTTCTAAACAGGTTGCTTGGTCAAAATTATATTGGAAAGTTTTCTTATTTCCTACCTTTGATTCAGTAAAACATATGTTTATTACATGTAGTCACTGCAAAAGTAGTAAACAAGTTCCTATGCTATGGATCATTAAGAACAAGATTTCAATGACGATACGCCTTGGAGGCTTTGATTAACATCCAAGTGTCCCTCATTTGTAACAGAAGACGTTGATTGATAACTAGTTTCAAAATCATCTCTGCTGTCCATGTTCTAACTCCAAGATATGACTGCACAACTTTGTGATTCTCTTTCCTTTTCACAGAGCTCGCTTATAGTTTGGTGGTTAATGAGAAATCTAATGCATATAGCTTCTGAGTCGTGGTAATGGAAACAATAATGGGCAAGCATCCGGCAGAGATCAAATTGATGCTACTGACCTCCAAAGGAGAAGATATCATGTTACTCGACATGTTAGACCAGTGCTTGCCTATTCCGAGAAAGAGTTTTGCTGCGAAAAACATTGTTCAAGCGATTTCTCTGGCTCTTGTGTCACGGCCCGAAGGATTGCAAATCCAAGAGGGTTATATGGGACAAGCGTGACACATTAATGACCCTCGGCTTATATCCCCGAGACGTAGAGTATTCTCCTGGGGGCGGGCGATACTGTATTTGTACACATACATTATAAGTGCGAGTAGCTGGTAGTTGGCTATAAATGCTGGTAGTTGGTAGATGGGGAGGTGCAATCTCCACCGCTAGATCTAAGGGAGATCTACGAATACGGTTTACCTTATACTTATATATAAAGGGGTCTCCTCCCTCATTGTATTCTCATTCACAAGCAATACAAAAACCAGAGTTTCTTTCTCTAAGAGTTTCTCTCTCTACATACGAGTCTTGTGAGTTGAGTGTTGAAAGGTTGCTTAGGGGTAAAACCTTAAGGCCGCACGAGTCAGCCTACATGTGATCGAGAGTTGATCGATCGGCCAGTGACAAGTGGTATCAGAGCTGATTTTGATCCAAGCGCAAGTGCAATGGCTGATCCACGATCTGATGAGGCACTCGCCATGGGTGGTGATGGTGCTGATCGTGGGCGGAACGCCGAGAAGGCTACTGCCAAGGGCAAGAAGAGCCGTGGAGTTTCGAGCTCGAGGGAGCCAATGGGAGATCTTGCACATCGCATGGCGAAGCTAGAATTGTTCGTCACTAATGTCCAAGGATCAGTCGATGACCTGACCCAAACTGTGGATGGAGTTGATGCCGGAAGGGAGGAGCTGGTTGCGGAAGTGCAAGAGCTCAAGACCGGCATGGGAGAGCTCCGCCATGAGTTGCTGGGGACCCTACAGGAGGAACTCACACAATGGTACGAGCCTTTGGAGGCCATGATGGCGGCCATGCGTGTGGAGATAGCGGAGCTTAAGAGTAAGCTCGCTGAGACGGAAGCTGCACGCGTGAGCGGAGTGATCATCGTGCAAGGTCCACGAGTGGACACGCCGAACCCAAAGGAGTTCCGGGGCTCGTGGGTGGCCAAGGATGTGGACAACTTTCTGTGGTACATGGAATGATACTTCTAGGCCATGGGAATCAATGATGACCAAACACGGGTAAACACTACTTCGATGTATTTAGTTGATAGTGCATTGTTGTGGTGGCGTTGTCGGTCGGATGATAAGTGTGGGAATCCTATCGCGACCTGGGGTGGTTTCGTCGAGGAGTTCCGATGGAACTACTTTCCTGCTTACGTGGAGGAGGAAGCTCGTGATGAGCTGAAGCATCTCGAGCAGAAGGGCGGTGTGCATGACTACATCAAGCGGTTTTCGGAGTTGCTACTCCAAATCCCCTCGATGAATGAAGTTGAGGCGTTTCACCAGTTCATGGGTGGTCTCAAGCCATGGACAAAGCAAGAGTTGAAGCAGTACAACGTGGGAGATCTCACTACGGCCATGACTGTAGCCGAGTCACTCGTGGAGTACAAGGCGTCACCTTCCACATCCCGACCGGATATCGTCCTAGGGACAAAGCCACTGGTGGGGGAGATCGGGGGAGATACAATCGCTCGACCGGAGGTAGACCACCACTGGCTGGTCCTCATCCTTACTGGGTTCATGCGGGGCCAAATGGAGGAGGGCAAAGGAAGGTACAATCGTATAGCTGTTTCTTTTGCGACAGTCCGCACATGGCGTGGGATTGCCCGAACAAGGCCAAGTTGGCAACTCTTTGCAAAGAGGATGAACCTAGGGAGGAAGCGCGGTTGGGATCGTTGCGACTCCTTAGCACGATCAAGTTTAAGAAGGTGAAGGAGCCTAAAGGCTTGATGTTCGCGGACGTGAAGATTGGAGTGACCATGATGAGTGCACTCGTGGACATGGGAGCATCCGACATCTTCATCTCAGAGGAAGCCAAGAAGAAACTTAACCTACGGGTTGAGAAGGGAGCCAGTTGGCTCAAGACGGTGAATTCAAAGGAAGTCCCTGCAATCGGTGTTGCGAGGGACGTGGAGCTACAAATCGGATCATGGAAAGGCAAATAAACTCTAGAGGTAATTTCACTTGACGACTACGATATTGTCATTGGAATCAAATTCCTAGATAGAATCCATGCTATTGTAGTTCCCTTTGCCCAATGTATATGTGTGTTGGACAAGAACTGTCAATGCGTGATTCCGGTCCATCGTGAGTCGGATCGTGATCGGAAGATGATCTTGGCCATACGACTCACCAAAGGAGCAAGGAAGGGTGAAGTGACCTTCCTGACGGCCTTGAAGATCGAGGACGACAAGGGTGAAGGGAAGGAAGTCTCGACGGAAGTAGCCCAAGTCCTTGACTCATTCAAGGATGTCATGCCTTCGGAGCTGCCTGAAGAAGTTGCCACCCAAGAGAGAGGTGGATCACCGGATCGAGCTAGTGCCTGATACTTGACCGCCTGCCATGGCGCCTTACCGTATGGCCCCGCCCGAATTGGAAGAGTTGAGGAGGCAACTCAAGGAGCTGCTCGACGCGGGCTACATACGGTTGTCAAAAGCCCCGTTCGGTGCACCGGTCCTATTTCAGAAGAAGCACGATGGGTCACTCCGGATGTGCATCGACTACCGAGCGATGAACAAGCTGACTGTGAAGAACAAGTACCCGATCCTGCTCATTATGGATCTCTTTGATCAACTTGGTGGGGCTCAGTGGTTTACCAAGCTGGATCTCCGATCGGGCTACTATTAAGTTCGAATCACTGAAGGGGACGAGCCAAAGACAGCCTGCGTGACGCGGTATGGATCCTACGAGTTCCTGGTAATGTCGTTCGACTTGACCAACACTCTGGCTACCTTTTGTACAATGATGAACAAGGTACTCCACCCTTTCCTAGATAGGTTTGTAGTGGTTTACCTAGATGATATTGTGATATATAGTCGAACATTGGAAGAGCATGTCGAACATATAAGGCATATCTTCCAAACTTTGCACGAGAATGAGCTGTATGTTAAGCGCGAGAAGTGTGCTTTTGCCCAAGAGGAAGTTCCGTTCTTGGGGCACATTGTCGGGGGTGGACACGTGCGAATGGACAAGGCAAAGATTCAATCGTTCATCGAAGGGGAACCGCTGATGAAGGTGCCAGCGTTGAGGTCATTCCTGGGCCTCACCAACTACTACCGACGGTTCATCCGGAGCTACTCGAGCATCACCGTGCCACTCACGAACCTACTGAAGAAAGAAAAGGCGTGAGAGTAGATGGATCAATGTCAAAGAGCCTTCAACCGATTGAAGCGAGCCATGACCGAGGAGCTAGTGTTGGCGTTGCCCGACCACACCAAACCTTACGAGGTAGAGACGGATGCATAGGATTATGCTATCGGTGGCATTCTTATGCAGGATGGACATCCGGTAGCGTTCGAGTCCCGAAAGCTGAACGACACCAAGCGTCGATACACTGTCCAGGAGAAGGAGATGACCGCGGTGGTGCACTGCCTTTGGATGTGGAGACACTACATCCTGGGATCAAAGTTCGTCGTAAAGACGGACAACGTGGCCACGAGCTACTTTTAGACCCAAAAGAAGTTGAGTCCGAAGCAAGCTCGATGGCAAGACTTTCTAGTGGAGTTCGACTACGTGCTGGAGTACAAGCCGGGAAAGGCCAACTCCGTGGCAGACGCACTGAGTTAGAAGATGGAGCTGATGAGTAGCTCAATGAGTCGACCGAGCTGTTCTTGGGTCGACCGCATAAGGGAGGGGCTAAAGCATGATCCAAGAGCCCAAGCCCTCATCGGGTATGCCAAGGAGGGCAAGACCCGACAGTTTTGGTGTGAGGACGAGCTCCTCTACACCAAGGGAAGGCGACTGTACGTGCCCTTCTATGGGAAGCTAAGGAAGGAGATCTTGCGCGAGTGCCACAACTCGAAGTGGGTGGGTCATCTAGGGATCCACCGCACATTGGCCCTCGTCAAAGATCGGTACTATTGGCCACAAATGCGCGATGACGTGGAGGCGTATGTGAAGACTTGTTTGGTATGCCAACATGACAAGCTGGAGCAACGGTCGTTGCCGGGTTTGTTGGAGCCACTTCCTGTTCCAACTCGTCCATGAGAAAGCATTTCCATGGACTTCATTGTCAACTTGCCGAAGTCCAAAGGGTGTCGGACTCTAATGGTGGTGGTTGATAGGTTCTCAAAGTATGCAACCTTTGTGCCTGCGACAAAGGATTGCCCGGCCAAGGAGGCCGCCAAACTGCTCATGAAGCACGTGGTGAAGTATTGGGGAGTGCCATAAACGATCGTGAGCGATTGGGATCCCCGCTTCACAAGACGTTTCTGGTTCGAGTTGTTCAAGCTGCTGGAGTCGGAGCTGAACATGTCAACAAGTTTGCATCCCCAAACCGACGGTCAGATGGAGCGGGTCAATGCTCTCTTGGAGATCTACCTCCGACACTATGTGAGCACGACGCAAGCGAATTGGGCGAAGCTGATTGACGTAGCCCAGTTCTCCTACAACTTGCAACAGAGTGAGTCGACCGGCCAAAGTCCGTTTGAGGTTGCAACTATGCAGCAACCGAACACCCTGAGCACTATCACTTCGGGTTACCGGGGGAGTAGTCCGCCCGCGTACAAGTTCACTAAAAACGTGCAAGAACAGGCGAACTTGGCACGGGCGTGTCTACACAAAGCTTCCAAGCGCATGAAGAAATGGGCGGATAAGAAGTGACGGCACGTGGAGTTCCAAGTTGGAGACCAAGTGTTGGCCAAGTTGCATGTGGTCCTTCGATACAAGGACGTGCACAAGGGGTTGATCCGTTGCTACGAAGGGCCATTTCGAGTGCTACAACGAGTTGGAAAGATCGCATCCAAGCTGGAGCTACCACTAAAGCTAAAGGTGCATCCGGTTTTCCATGTAAGTATGCTTAAACCCTTTAAAGTTGATGAGGAAGGCCCGGATCGAGAGGAGTCACAACGAGCGCCGCCTCGGGGCAAAGACCTCGTATGATCGAGAAGTCAAAAGCATCTTGGCGAATCGAGTCATACGGAAGAGGTATTGCGCGACCAATCGTGAGTATTTGATCCGATGGAAGGGTCTTTCGAAGAGTGAAGCCAGTTGGGAGCCCGAGGAGAGTCTTTGGCAGTTCAATAAAGAGATTGAAGCCTTTCACACCGAAAACGTGATGAGGCGTCGCCTGATTAGGTGGGGGAGAATGTCACGGCCCGAAGGATTGCTAATCCAAAAGGATTCTATGGGATGGGCCTGACACATTAATGACCCTCGGCTTATATCCCCAAGACGTAGAGTATTCTCCTGGGGGCGGGCGATACTGTATTTGTACACATACATTATAAATGCGAGTAGTTGGTAGTTGGCTATAAATGCTGGTAGTTGGTAGATGGGGAGGTGCAATATCCACCGTTAGATCTAAGGGAGATCTACGGATACGGTTTACCTTATACTTGTATATAAAGGGGTCTCCTCCCTCATTGTATTCTCATTCACAAGCAATACAAAAACCAGAGATTTTCTCTCTAAGAGTTTCTCTCTCTACATACGAGTCTTGTGAGTCGAGTGTTGAAAGGCTGCTTAGGGGTAAAACCTTAAGGCCGCACGGGTCAACCTACGTGTGATCGAGAGTTGATCGATTGGCCCATGACACTTGTTTGCATAAGTGCAAACCCAAAGTCATGACCAACGATGAAACGAGTTTCCGGAGCTATTTTGGTTCAAAAAATACCAATGGTCGAGCCCTTCCATGCAATCTCATTGGCGCAGCTCCGACAGACTCTATCCGGCGCATCAACATTTTCATGGTCTTCTTGACAGCTAAATTGGCTAGGTACATTCTTGATACATAAGAAGAAATTAGTACCTTGGATGAATTTTATAGTTCAGAGTACTTTTCGACGGGAACTCCGAACTCCTTCCAATTTGACAGGGACACAAGTGTAATTAAATTGCGAGTGATTTGAATTACCCAGATCGTTGAATCTTTTCTCATTTTCCTATTAAAAAATTCATTACGGTCGTCGTCTTTATTTACTCCATAATTGATGTAGGTCCTCAAATTGGTTGAACACAACGTGTTATGTGTGGCCACGAAAGTCGAACTTAGGCAAAGTATGTCGGAAGCTATTAGTGACTTGAGTTGTCTTGTTCCACTAACCGTACTACAGAGGGTCTACATATAGTCTCTTTCATGGCAATTCCTTGCAATTTCTCAATTGACCGTACAATTTCTACAAATAGTCTCTTTCATGGCAGTTCCTTGCAATTGCTCAGCAGTCTTGTGGGACATTAAGCAAAATAATTAAAATGGGGTTATGAATAAATTGATGGATGATTAGAAGGAAAAACAGAAGTTCAATTACTCAACAACAACAGTGTCCTGGAAGCAATAATTATCAATTTCATAAACATAAATGGACTCTTAAAATAATTGGGCGTTAACCTTTGAGTGAGGCTGGAGAATTTTATATGGTCCACCAGAAAAAATTAGATCTTGTTCATAAACTTGTGGCTCTCTTTGAACTGTGGACATTTTTTAATGGATGTGTTTGGATAATATCACTTATCTAATTTCCCATCTAGTTGTTAGGCCTCACTTTGTATTTTAATGTACAACAAGAGCATGCAATCAAAGGCATCAGAGAAACATGGAGATTTGTTGTTTTAAGGAATTATGATCGGAGAATTGCATATGAAGGCATAATTAATTCAACGGAAGAGTTCAACATCATAAATTGCATAGTAAGTGGAAATTATGGTAGTATCTATGTGGCGCGGTCACCCAAGGAAAATTGTGGCATTGGAGAAATTTCACCATCTTGAAGCAGGGAACCATCTTTTGTCAAGAGCTTCTGAAATGAAGTAAAACAATTGATGAAAGTATGATATAGAAGCAAAATGAAGCTTCATGGTTTTGTGCTTGCACAAGTAATGCATGTTCTTGGTTTATGAGTACATGATGGAAGGGGAAGTCTACTATGTGCTTTGAGAAATGACTCTAATAGGGTCACTATCATTGATGCACAACACCTTTTTTGATATTTACAGTGTGAATGGAATTACAAGGATCTTTCTCTTTCTAAGTTGAAGGCTTGTTAGTCAAAAGAAGAAAAAGCTGAAAAATTGGTCCATGACCTTTCCCTTACGATGGGTTAGAAATTTTTAAGGCCAAACATCACCCATTAAAAGTGTCATAAAGACCTTGACTTCCCATAAACCATTGACCACATACTAATTCAAAGTCAATACATGTAAAACCCCAAAAGATCTTGACTTCTTGATGGATGTGCACAAGATCCATCCTTACATGGTTGAAATCCTTTTATTTTGGCCGGTATGCTTGTTTAAATTCTAATCCAATCACAAAATTGCGACATTCGAAGATTTGCAAGAGCAGAATATCTTGTTTGCTCGAAAATTAGAGGTGCAACTTTTAAAAATCAAATATCTAAAATTACAATAATGGTTTTTAACTTGAAAATTCATTGTGGCATTAATTTAATATTAAATAATCCAATTGATTTACCATGATTCAATGCCACATGGGAATTTCTTGACTTCTTGATGGATGTGCACAAGATCCATCCTTACATGGTTTAAATCCTTTTCTTTTGGCCGGTATGCTTGTTTAAATTCTAATCGAATCACAAAACTACGACATTCAAAGATTTGCAAGAGCAGAATATCTTGTTTGCTCAAAAATTAGAGGCGCAACTTTTAAAAACCAAATAACTAAAATTACAATAATGGTTTTTTAACTTGAAAATTCATTGTGGCATTAATTTAATACTAAATAATTCAATTGATTTGCCAGGAATCAATGCCACATAGGAATTTCTAGTAAAAGAATCACCTATGTAACTTAAGTGAGCTAAAAATGATTACTTAAAAAGTCATAACATTACTATTGCTGAATTTATGTTGCATAAAATCACACCCGATGAAGATCCATTTATCATTAGTATTTTGGCACTTACCAACTCTTTTAGGAATTTATGGGCACGGAAGAAGATCCTTTTTTCTTTTTCTTTTTTGGTTCGAAATAATAGAATAGTCCTTGATAAAGCATTGTGACTCTGCAAAGATGTAAAAAGTAGAGATGATATTTGATACACAGTTTTTGTTTTGCAGGGGTGCTGAAACTTGGATTGCTTCACAACCTAATTCAATTTTTAGTAATTAGTTCCCCTTTTACAGCCCTACGACTTGATGGCAACTCCATCTCAAAAGAAAAAGGAAGGGAGGAAAGAATAAAAGACAGTAAGTGTCAAGTCAATAAAAAGATATCACGTGAATTATGGAAATCACGTTTCCTTTGACGCGTTGGTACAGTGTCTCACTTTGCTTTTTAAAGGCCGTAGTCCAAAGAATATGGCAATAACAAGTGACTAGAGTTGCAACATGATGAGCATAATCTGCAACATGTCCTTAGCTATACTGACCGTTATAGCTTTCTCCTGCTCCAATTCAATTCTTGCTGCACCAGCACCTTCTAAACAGTTAGAGGCAAGTGCGCTTCTCTACAGCGGGTGGTGGTCTCCCTCCGTCACCGACAACACTACCTTATCTCATTGCGCGTGGCCCGGGGTATTGTGCGATGCCTCTGGGAGCGTCCACGGGATTCACTTGCCATATGGGTACCCAATAGGAGGTAATTTCAGCAACATGAACTTCTCTCTACTTCCGAGCCTCACCTTACTTAATTTCTCTTATAATGGACTAGCCAGAAAAATCCCCCTTCAAATATGTACTCTGTCGAGGCTAACTTACCTTGACTTGTCCTCCAATTTCCTCACTGGCGAGTTGCCTCCCTGTGTCCAAAACCTCACTAGGCTTCAAGTTCTTAATATCAGTTATAATTACATCAATGGCTCTATCCCTCCTGAGTTGGGAAATTTGGAGAGATTGACTGATCTCAATTTGGGAGGAAACAAACTCTGTGGATCTATTCCTCCAGAAATAGGGAGTTTGAGGAGCTTGACTTATCTCTATTTGGGAGGAAACCAACTCGGTGGATCTATTCCTCCGGAAATAGGGAGTTTGAGGAGCTTGACTTATCTCTATTTGGGAGAAAACCAACTCGGTGGATCTATTCCTCCAGAAATAAGGAATTTGAGGAGCTTGACTTATCTCGATTTGGGAGGAAACCAACTCGATGGATCTATTCCTCCGGAAATAGGGAATTTGAGGAGCTTGACTTATCTTGATTTGAGACGAAACCAACTCGATGGATCTATCCCTCCGGAAATAGGGAATTTGAGGAGCTTGACTTATCTCTATTTGAGAGGAAACCAACTCGGTGGATCTATTCCTCCAGAAATAAGGAATTTGAGGAGCTTGACTTATCTCGATTTGGGAGGAAACCAACTCAATGGATTTATTCCTCCGGAAATAGGGAATTTGAGGAGCTTGACTGATCTCGATTTGGTAGGAAACCAACTCAGTGGATCTATTCCTCTGGAAATAGGGAATTTGAGGAGCTTGACTTATCTCGATTTGGAAAGAAACCAACTCAGTGGATCTATTCCTACGGAAATAGGGAATTTGAGGAGCTTGACTAATCTCTATTTGGGAGGAAACCAAATGGGAGGAAACCAACTCAGTGGATCTATTCCTCCGGAAATAGGGAATTTGAGGAGCTTGATTTATCTCTATTTGGGAGGAAACCAACTCAGTGGATCTATTTCTCCAGAAATAGGGAATTTGAGGAGCTTGACTTATCTCTATTTGGGAGGAAACCAACTCGGTGGATCTATTCCTCCAGAAATAGGGAATTTGACGAGCTTGACTTATCTCTATTTGGGAGGAAACCAACTCGGTGGATCTATTCCTCCAGAAATAGGGAATTTGACGAGCTTGACTGATCTCTATTTGGGAGGAAACCAACTCGGTGGATCTATTCCTCCGAAAATGGGGAATTTGACGAGCTTGACTCATCTCAATTTGCAAGCAAACAAACTCAGTGGATTTATTCCTCCAGAAATGGGGAATTTGGCGAGTTTAATTCATCTCTATTTGCAAGGAAACAAACTCGGTGGATCTATTCCTCCGAAAATAGGGAATTTGACGAACTTGACTTATCTCTATTTGCAAGAAAACAAACTCAATGGATCTATTCCTCCAAAAATAGGGAATTTGACAAGTTTGATTCATCTCTATTTGCAAGGAAACCAACTCGGTGGATGTATTCCGTCACAAATAGGCAAATTGAAGAGCTTGATTGAGCTGAATTTACGGGAAAATAGAATTGATTGTGCCATCCCATCGGAAATGGGAGATTTATTGAATCTCCAACAGCTAGATTTGAGCTTGAACAATTTGGTCGGGCAAATCCCTATTAAACTTAATAAACTCAGCCAGTTAAAAGATCTTGATCTTCACAACAATTCTCTTTTTGGCTCAATATTCATATTTAAAATATTTAATTACTTAAATCACCTCAACTTATCATATAATCGTCTCAAGGCCCCAATTCCAAATAATTTGAGAGTTGTTTTTCCTGATGCTTTTCTCGGCAATGAAGATTTGAATCAGTTTCACGAAACCCAAGACCCTAGAAGAATGTCTAGCGTAATTCATTTTATGATGGTTTTCATTCCGCTGGCTGCAATTTGCTGTATAGTGGTCGGATCTGGCTTTCTATTTCGACGTGCAACAAAGACAAAGCAACCAGAGACTATAGAGAAAAATGGAAATTTCTTGTCAATATGGAATTATGACGGGAGGATTGCATATGAAGACATAATTGATGCAACAGAGGACTTCGATCTCAAATATTGCATAGGGACTGGCGGCTATGGTAGTGTCTATAGAGCGCGATTGCCCAATGGGAAAGTTGTGGCATTGAAGAAACTTCACCGTTTTGAAGCAGAGGACCCGTCCTTCGACAAGAGCTTTCAAAATGAAGTGAAACATTTAACAGAAGTAAGGCATAGAAGCATAATCAAGCTCCATGGTTTTTGCTTACACAAGCGATGCATGTTCTTAATGTACGAAAACATGGAAAATGGGAGCCTGTTTGGTGTTTTGAGAGATGATGTCGAAGCAGTGGAATTAGATTGGTCCAAAAGATACGATCTTGTCCGGGATACGGCACATGCTTTGTCTTACATGCACCATGATTGTGCTCGGCCAATTGTTCATCGAGACATATCTAGCAATAACGTCTTACTCAACAGTAAAATGCAAGCTTTTGTATCAGATTTTGGCACTGCAAGACTTCTGGATCATGATTTCTCATCTAACTTCACTACACATATCGTTGGCACCTATGGATACATTGCACCAGGTGAGCAATACTTTATGCTTCATAATTTTTCTTTCTTTTTTTTTACCCTCAAAGTTATTAATAGAGGCACAAGTCAAATAAACGACATTGTAGAAGTTTCACTATCCATGCACATCAGTGACTTGTAGACTGTTATTGTACTAGCCAACAATAGCTAAGGATTTGTTGTGCCACAATTGGCAAAATGTCCCCCTGGAACCACCTTGTTCGCAGTGGCTCTGAATCTTGTATTTGTTTTATTCATGTCTATATATTTGAATATTTTTGGAAAATGAATAATTATTTTGTATGCTACCGTTGTTAGTATTATTAGGTTTTTTTTATTATTTTAGAATAAAAATGTCTCAAACTATAATTTTTATGTTGCATCTAAGTAAAAGCATGTCGGAATAGTAAGATTTTTAGATTTTGTATTACATCTATATTGGTATTACTAAATCTTTCATTTCTATTAAACGTTTTATTGTGGAAATAAAATTAACAGTTTTCAAAGAAAAATTGGTGGGGCAAATGGAGTGGGGTGGGGTGCCGCACATAGTTATGTGGGGCACGATAGAGAGGGAAAAATTGCCCCTTGCGGGGCAGCGACGGGGCGGGGCGGTTAAGGGTGTAGTCATCCGGTCCAAAGCTTCAACTGCTAAAATTTTGTATGCCTTTTGTATTTTTTTTTCAGAGCTCACATATTCTTTGGTTGCCAATGAGAAATGCGACGTATATAGTTTTGGAGTGATAGCAATGGAAACAATGATGGGTGAGCATCCAGGAGATATTATATCTATCTTGTTGACATCCTCTGGAGAAGATATCATGCTACATAAAATTCTAGACAGGCGGTTGCCTTTTCCAAGAGAGAACTTTGTTGCAAGAAGTATTGTTTTAATAGTTTCTCTAGCACTTGCTTGCTTGAGTGCTAATCCAAAGTCTCGACCAACTATGAAGCAAGTCTCAGAAGCTTTTCTAGCTCGAAAGTCACCATTGGCAAAGCCCTTCCATGAGATCTCATTGGCTCAGCTCCGATATATTAATAGATCATGGTTGGAAGGCGAATCAACAGAAGCTTCATCAGGACAGAGCGATGAGTAAGGGTCATTAAGTGCTTGTCCAGTAAAGGGATAATTGATCAAATGAAGCTGCGATTTGGTGAAAGTGATTGAGGATATAACATGTAAGATTGTATGGCTTCTGCAAATTAGCAAGTCTTGGAGAACTCTTTTCCATTCTCTGCTGTAAGAGTGAGATGCAGTTTATATATGACATCCGTTTATTTTTCTTCTTTTCAATGAACAATGAATCAAGAAATGACAAAACCGACTCTAGTCCCAATATAAAACCCGAGTATCCATTCACAATTTCCATAATGTAATTGATTATATTCAGATGAACTCATAGAGTAAGTGTATTTGATATAATATTTCGCTCCATAAAAAATGAGTATTTTCCAAGGCCGAACATCGGCAAAAAGTCTCTGTAAGACGATCACTTCTCACGAACCATGTAACACGTAGTCGTCCAGAATATCAACATATGAGACCCCAAAGGACCCGCTGCATGTTGTAGTTCTCGCGGTCCGAAAATCTACACATAAAACCACGAAGACCATGACTTCTAGTGACACTCGAATTGCATGCCCTCCACACAAGACCTTGACTTCGTGATGAACGGGTACAAGTACCCATGAAAAAATGCGTTCTCATTTATGTTCTGATTTTTTTTTCTCACTCCTCTCTTCTATGTAAATGTATATGCGATAGTCATGGAGATCAAACATCGGGTCCAGTACTCTCGGGCCCCACCCCTCAATGCCTTTACCAACAAGGTAGCATGCCTGTTGGTGGTTTAAGTTCTGATTGAATCGTTGAAAGTTATTGATTTCGGAAGGAGTAGTATTATTTCTCGACGGAGGGGCCGAAACTTCTTTAGGATGTAAGATTCTTAGAATACTTCAGCTTAAGACTCACTCCTTTGTATTATCCTTCGCTTGTGAATTAGTTAATCCTATTGCAGATCCAATTTTTCTCCTATATATTAGATGCGAAGTGCCCCTCTATGAGATCAAACAAAAGCAACATGTGTTAGGCCACTAAAATTGAACGTGCCTCGTACTAACCTGTGAGAAGACCTTTTCGTTTTCATGCTCGCTTTAGACACGGTTGGCCTGTACTCGAACCCAAGAAATATAAGACCAATGTCATCTAACAATTGAAATTTATTGGGATCTTGTGCATCTGATTCATGCATGTTTGGCTAGTATCTACACTAAAACCATGGGCCCAACACCTTATGACCATGTAATGTCGAGTATAGGGAGATGTGGTGACGGTGATATGAGACTCGTACCGCTTTCTCTGTGCAAGAAGACTTCGAGGCGTCTTGAAGTCTTTCGAAGAACAAGACAAAATGCTAGAGAAAAAGTAAATAAAGGAGAAATTGCATCCGCCGTGTGACATCCGGGGGAGGACCTTTCTCAATGACTTGTGATATGTGATTGTTGCGACCTCCCCTTCGGGACAGGGAAAAAGTAAATAAAGGAGAAATTGCATCCGCTGTATTACATCAAATATTAGACACGCGCTTGCCAATCCCGAGAGTGAATTCCATCGCAAGAAATATCATTTTGGTAATTTCTCTGGTGCTTACTTGCTTAAGAAGTGATCCAAAGTCATGACCACAATGAAACAAGTTTGGAAAGCTTTTCTAGCTCCAAGACTTGCGTTGGCCCAGCCATTCCATTCAATCTCACTTTCGCAGCTCCAAGAAAATAATAAATGAGTATGGTGGGAAGGTGGATCATTGGAACTTCGTCGAGCCCCAAAAAAGAGCAAGGACCACGAAGTTCTTGTCCCAAAACTAGCACAAATAAATTCCAACAAGTGAAGAGTTGATTGATACAATGATGCTGCGAATTGGCGAACGTGTTTGAGCTATATCAGTATACTGCTTCTGCAATTTTAAGTCACGTCAAACTTTTTCTATACTAGCTAGGCTAGAATTTACCTAAGTAGCAATTACTAAGGAGTGAAGAAGCATTTTGTCGGACAGTTGTTTATTTTTCATCATTTTAGTAAGATCAGAATGTATGATAAGTGATAATGTGTTGTTGTTGCCATGAATATTTGGCTACATAAGGATATTCCCTGCGTATTATTCCGGATCGTTTCGTTTTAGCTGAGGCTTGCTAGTCAATCAAAGACGGCAAATTGGCCAACGTTTCCTTTTCGATGGCTAAAGGTCCGACATCACGAAAACAACAAAAGACGACGATTACTCTAGACGAATCGTGTCGATTCGTCCAGCAATCAATACATGTCCGAAGACCTTGACTTGTTGACTTTTGAGGTGCCTGCTGGACGAAGACCTTGACTTATTGAATTTGTCCAACTTCCATATGTAAGCGCACTAATTGAATCATCATTATTTAACCGTGAAGTGTACGATGGAGGGCCTGCCACTTCGCAATCACGATGTACCAGAATCAGAGTTTATCCCCTATAAAGACACTATCAATCGTATAAATTGATTTATGTCTTGAAGCTTTGTGGTAATGAACGCAGCCTTTGAATTAATCAGAATTGATGAACACAAGGACGCAAAGACGAGGAATCCCATCAACAGAAAACCCTCAAAGAAAGAACCTTAAAATCATAAAATTACTCTTCCTTCCGCCTTAAAATCTCGTATGCTGCACTTTCTGTATATCTTAATTACCCTTCCTATGAAAGAGAGTTCCTGATGTTATTCATAAATTATGATTCTCTCTAAATGATTGTTATCGGGTTTGACCCATGTGAAACGTGATCCAAAGTTCTTGATACGTCGGGTACACATGTTCTTGATTTACGAGAGGATGGAAAGTGGGAGTCTATTTCGTGTTCTGAGAAATGATGTTGAAGCGGGGGGGAACTTGATCGGAACCGAAGAGTCAATGTCATCTTACTTCCGCCTCGCTGCGCCCAACCAATTTTTTCGTCCGAAGGTATCCAACATCTTACTCAACCACCGAAAGCCTCAAACAACTTCTCTCTCTCTCTCTCTCTCTCTCTCTCTCTCTCTCTCTCTCTCATGTCAAATCTAGGGAAATAACACTAGATACATAGTTTTTGGTTTGCGTGGGTGCTGAAACTTGGCTAGATTCATAAGCTAATTCAATTTGTAGTGATTAATTTCATTTAGTTTCACTGCCCTCCGAACTGATGGCAACTCGATGATGTCAAAAAATAACGGAAGGAAAAGATTAAGAGACTCACAGTAGAAGATAAGTGTCAAGTCCATTTAAAAGTTCTAATCCCAGGATGTTTTTCTAATCCAAGGATCTTCCTTTGACACGTTGTTATAGTGTCTTGCTTTACTTTATAAGTGCCGTAGTCCAATGAATACAATAGGTTTCTCCTACTGCAATTCAATTGTTGCAGCACAAGCATTTTCTTCATCGAGCCTAAACGATGAGTAACTGTCATTAAGCGCTTGTATCAGTGGTTGGTGAAGAGTTTGATAAAATGATGCTGCAAATTGGTGAAAGGAGTTGAGGATGTAAAGTACATGGCTTGTGCAATTATTAAGGAGTGAGAAGTAGTGATCGGACGGTGGTTTATCTTTCATGTTTCTAGTAAGATCGGAACTCATGATGATTGATGATGTGTTGCTGTTGACCTGAATATTTGGCTTAAAAAGGATATCCACTGCGTATTATTCAGGATCGTCTCTGTTTAGTAGAAGGTTTACTAGTCAATTAGAGACAAAAATTGCGTAACGTTGCGTTTACGATAGCTAAAGATCCGCCAGCAAGAAAACAACAAAAGACCATGATTACTTTTGAGACAAGACCATGTTTATTGGTCCAACAACCAATAGCCAACCGAAGACCTGGTGCTCTTAATGTAACTTCCTTAAAACATGTCAATTTCCTAAGAAGGCAATCTTGAAATGTTTTCTTCTCTTATGGGTGCTTCCTTCAGTCGATTGCCTTTATACCATGTTGTTGTTGATGATCGTGGTGCCTGTTTTAGTATGGAGTTTCCAATACCACGTGGCAGTAATGTTACAAACTATTGTTACTGATCAAAACAGTAAACTCGGAACAGAAAACCAGAAGCTATAGTTTTTGAATGAGGAAGAGAAGCATAGAGAAAACAGAGCGCAAACTTGCGTACGTCAGTTTTCTAAAGAAACTGTCAAGTACAACCACTAAATACAAAGCAAAAACTGCTCACGTACGTGCAACACATAACTGCACACAAACGTGCTATTAACTTCCTAGAAAATAACAAAAAAACACTAAATGCACTTGGCTGTTTTTTAATAAAAAAACAGAGTAAAACAGAGTAAAAAACAAAACAAAACAGAAAACAGCAACTTGAGACATTATAATACAACAAACTCCTCATTGGATCAATTGCTGCTGCATACTCCAATTTTCTTTCTTAATACTTCAAATCTTCCAGCTTGAAGTGGTTATGTGAACATGTCTACAAGCTGATCTTCAGATCTGCAATAGACCAACTTAACTTTGCCACTTTGTTGCACCTCACGCAGAAAGAAAAATTTGACTTTGAAATGCTTGGTTTTGCCATGGAAAACTGGATTCTGAGATATTGCTAAAGCAGCCTGATTATCCACATTAACTTCAATGCAATTACTGGAATTCAACCACAAATCCTTCATTATCTTCTTCAGCCACAAGGCTTGATTTGCAGCTGCAGTAGCTGCTATAAACTCAGCCTCTGCAGTAGACTGAGCTACAATCTCTTGCTTTTTAGAACACCGGGAGAAACAAGCGTAACCAAAACGAAACAATATCCAGACGTACTCTTCATGTCATCTACTTAACCAGCCCAGTCACTATCAGAAAATCCTTGCAAATTAAACTTCTGACATTTCTTAAACTTCACACCAAAGAACAATGTTCCATTGAGATATCTCAAGACCCTTTTTGCTGCAATCAAATGTAACTGACTAGGACTACTCATAAACCCGGATAAAACACTCACAAAGCAAATAGAATATCCGGTCCGGTTGCTTTGTAAGATACATGAGACACCCAATCGACTTCTATACATAGAAGCATCTATTGCATCTGTTCCATCATTCTTCTGCAGCTTCTCTTTAGCAGCCATAGGAGTGCTTACACTTCGACAATCTTCCATCTGAAACTTCTTTAGAATTTCTTTCATGTATTTTTTCTGACAGATGAAGATCTCATATGAAGCATGTTTGACTTCCAGACCCAAAAAATAAGACATATTTCCCAAGTCTGACATCTCAAAAACTGCAAATAGATCTTGCTTCACCTTCTCTATCAATTCCATATCATTCCCCGTCACTAATAGATCATCTACATAAAGTGACAGAATTACAACACTGTGATTCACCTTCTTGACATAAAGAGTGAACTCACTTAAGCTTTTTACAAAGCCAAAATCTTGCAAATACCGATCTATCTTCCCATACCAAGCTCTTGGAGCCTGCTTCAGTCCATATAGAGTTTTCTTCAACCTGTATACACTCTCTTCTTGCCCTTTGATACTGAAGCCTTTAGGTTGTTCAACAAAAATCTCCTCCTCAAGCTCTCCATTCAGAAATGCAGACTTGACATCTAACTGAAATATAGGCCACCCATTCTCTGCTGCAATAGCTAACAGTAGCCTTATTGTATCAAGTCATGCAACAAGAGCAAATGTTTCAGAATAGTCTACTCCCCATATTTGTGCATAGCCTTTCACCACCAGTCTAGCTTTGTGTTTATTAACATAACCATCAGGATTAAGTTTTGTTCTAAACACCCACTTAACCCCAATCACATTCTTATCAGATGGTCCGTCAACAAGCTCCCATGTGTGGTTTTTCCGGATCATTGCAATCTCCTCCCCGCATTGCTGTAATCCACCTCCGATCCTCCTTAGCTTCCACAAAGTTAGATGGTTCGAGCATTGCCACATTGCTTCTTTCATAGATTTCAGCAAGTGACCTTGTGCCTCTCTTCGGTAAATCATCCACTTTGTCTTCCAATCCATCTATAACTCCATCAACCTCTACATCTGTTGCGGGTTGTTTTTCGAACTCTTTGCTTTTCTGCACTCTTTCCTTCCATCCAATTCCACTCATCTTCTTCTAAAAAAACAACATCTCTGCTTACAGTCACCTTCCCTGTCATAGGGTGAAAAATTCTATAAGCCTTTGATTGGAGACTGTACCCGATGAAGATTCCAAGCTCTGCTTTCTTATCCAGCTTATCCCTCTTAACCTCAGGAACATGAGTGTAACACAAACACCCAAAAACCTTCAAATTTTTCACAGAAGGTTTAACACCATACCAAACTTCAAAAGGTGTTGACCTCTCTAAGGCCTTTGTGGGCAATCTGTTCAACAGGAACACTACAGTATTAGCTGCTTCAGTCCAGAACTTCTTAGGCAACATCTTCTCCTGCATCATACATCTGGCCATCTCCATAATGCTTCTATTTTTTCTCTCACTGACCCCATTCTGTTGAGGTGAATATGGAGCAGTGAACTGCTGCACAAATCCTGCTTGCTCACAATTCAACTTAAGTGTAAGCAGTATACTTTAACCATTATCGACCCGAGCATTTTAATTTTCTTCCCACTCTGATTCTCAACTAAGGCTTTAAACTTCACAAAAACATCAGCAACTTCAGACTTGGCTCGCAGAAAATAAATCCAACTCATCCTAGTCATATCATCAGTGAAGGTAATGAAATACCTGCTACCATTGAGAGAAGACTCAGACATAGGTCCACATAGATCTGTGTGGACTAATTGCAGCTTCTCACATGCTCTCCAACCTCCTCCTTTGAAAGGAAATCTGGCTTGCTTGCCAAGAAGAGAAGTTTTGCACTGTGGAAATTCCTCCTCCAAACTTAGCAAGTCATCTGCCAAGTTATTTCTTTGCATAAACGACATGCTCTTCCTGTGAACATGCCCAAGTCTTTTATGCCATATCTCTGCATTTTCTTCTTTGCACTTTAAAGCTATTTGTTGCATCTCTTGTGGCTTGAACATTAAACTCTTGTCCTCCATTGGGATTCTTAGCACTTCTTTGCTATCTGCATTATTAATAAGACATTCGTTCCCTTCGAACTTCACTTTATAGCCCTTCTCAACTAATTGACCAACACTTAACAGATTATGGTCAATATTTGGCACAAAGAGAACATCACTAATCAGCTTCACCTCCTGATTTCCTTCAATAGCCACTGTACCCTTCCCTTGCACTTCGATATACTGTCCGTTGCCAATTCTGACTCTGGACCTGACTGACCTGTCTAGACTCCTAAACAGCTTCGAATTGCCAGTCATATGATTGGTACAGCCACTATCCACCAGCCATGCATCATTCCCAACAAAAGATTCAGAAAAAGAAGCTACAAACAAGTGCTCTTCCTCAGTTTCATTCACTGCTAACTGTGCTTTTCCTGCTTGCTAGTAATTTTTTTCTTTGCAGATGGCTTCCATGTGACCCAACTTGTGACATCTTCTGCATCTAGCATCGGGCTTTCTCCAACATCTAAAAAACTGATGATTAGTTCCACCACAGTATTGACAAGGCTTTTTGTTCATCTTCCATTTGCTAGATCCTCCATAATTTCCTTCTTTTGCTACAAACTTGGAGTCATCGGCATTTTCTTTGGACTAAATCCATTTCTTCCCTTTGCCTCCATCATTTGACTTCACTCTAGCTTGCAGCGCACCCTCTACAAACTCTTCTCTTCTCATCAGTCTTCTGTGCTCCTGCGCCTGCAGAGCATTTAACAATTCTGCAAGCTTTATATCAAGTAAGTCTCTTGTATTTTCCAGAGACGCTATGGTGGCTTCGAACTTCTTTGGAAGAGACACCAGGATCTTCTTAACAAGTCTTTCATCCTTCAAGTCAGTCCCTAAAACTCTGATTTTTTCAGCTATCCCAACCAACCTATCAGAGTACTCCTTCACTGACTCTAAATCTTTCATCTGCTGTCTCTCAAACTCCCTCAAGAGATTCAGCACCTTCATGCCTCTTATCTTCTCATCTCCCTCGTATTCATCCTTCAAGAAATCCCATATTGCCTTTGCAGAATCACATCTCATGATCCTTGTGAAGATAGTGGGTGAAACAGCAGCATACAGGCATGACTTTGCCTTGGCCTTCCTTGTGATTCTCTCTTTATGGTACTTTATCTGATTCAAAGTCGGATTGTCTGGAAGTGGAGCAACCTCATAATCATCCTCCATAACTTCCCATAGATCATGACCCTCCAAAAATGCTGTCATCTTAACAGCCCATGCTTGATAATTCTCTCCAATAAATACTGGAGAAGCCATCGCAAAGAAAGCACTCGACCCTGTCTCCATCACCCTTTAACTTCTTTACCCTTCGATACTTGCTTCACTTCCCTCAAGATCATACACGCTCTGATACCACTGTTGTTATTGATCAAAACAGTAAACTAGGAACAGAAAACCAGAAGCTATAGTTTTTGAATGAGGAAGAGAAGCATAGAGAAAACAAAGCACAAACTTGCGTACGTCAGTTTTCTAAAGAAACTGTCAAGTACAACCACTAAATACAAAGCAAAAACTGCTCACGTACGTGCAACACATAACTGCACACAAACGTGCTATTAACTTCCTAGAAAATAACAAAAAAACACTAAATGCACTTGGCTGTTTTTTAATAAAAAAAACGGAGTAAAACAGAGTAAAAAAAAAAACAAAACAGAAAACAGCAACTTGAGACATTATAATCCAACACAAACTAAGCTACGAACTAGGCTCGCAAGAACGTGGTTTTAGTCTACACTAGAGGCAAGCTTATTGCAGGCATGATAGGTCGTAAAAGAGATGATTTCACTTGTCAGATGAGCCGTTTTTGTTGAAATTATGAGATTCTTGTGAATGGTGGTTTACTGTAGGATCTGGAAATGCTAATGAATCATATGAAATCTATTTGAGGTTCTAAGCGAAATTAAGCATGAAGAGAGCTTTTTGTTTGACGAGACGAGTATGCCCATGGATGAAACCATACGGCATTAATTTTCGAGAGCTTTGCATTAAGGGTTGCGACACTAACAACTCATAATTTCTTTGCAACTGCCAATCCATCTACAATCAATAGTTAGATATGTGCAAGAGATAGATTTGCCAGGCTCTTTTATGATGGTCACTCGATTTGTGATGCTTCTATGCGGCTGAATTGCTGGAGACACACTTTTAGTTGGGATGCTCAAACTGTGCCTGTTCTTGTTGCTTTTCCTTACAATTGGGAAACTCTATCTAATTCAATAAGCAATTAAGGTTGCATAAGCGTGCACTTTTGTAGGTTGACGAATTTCCTGCTCTAAGAGTCATGAAAGAAGATGATCTAAGCGCTCGTCTACAGAATTAATATAAACGGAAAAATTATCAAAAAAATTCTAAACCTATTGCAATTTTTTCAAATCAGTTCTAAACCATTTTTTTTTGTTTGCCCATTTAATCATAAACATTTTGCAATTGTGTCAATTCAGTCCATTCGGTCAATTTTGGCCTACTGGCGCTGATGTGGTATTTTTTTAATAATATTTTTTAAAAAATTGTAATTTTTTAATTAGGAAGAAAAGGAAAAAAGAAAAAGATAAAATTTTAAAAATATATTTAAAAATTGCCATGTCGTGTCGGTCGGCGTCCATGTCAGCCCGGTTGACCAAAATTGGCCGAATACACCGAATTGGCACAATTGCAAAAATTTTAAAATTAAATAGGAAAATAAAAAGTTTATGACTGATTTGGAAAAATTGCAATGGATTTAGAATTTTTTGGGTAACTTATCCTAATATAAACTACGATGCCATGAAGGTGACCACTAAGAATTTTCCTAAGAAACGGTGCTAGACAAGGGCATAATCTTAAGAAAGTAACAGAAAAATTTAAAAGTTCACGTTTAGGCCCATATCGCAAGTTTCAGTTGAGCCTAATTGAAGCACAACTTTCACCATGGATGTTTATAGCATTGTAGTTGGACATACATTAGATGTTACTTTGACTCTTACGACTTGTATTGATTTTCGGCCTTGTAAACTCTATATTGGCACCGCTGACGGCCTCATAGACACCTTCATATTTTGTGGATAACTGTGATCTTTGCCTCAACCGTATTTATTTTTCACTTTGACTAGTTACTAGACGTTGTCACTTTCTTGGAAGGACTATGGTACGTATGGCAATAATATCTTGCTTGCCATTGTCTATTATGATGCACCCCCTTCTAGGCTTCGTAAGTTGTATTTTGAAAGTAAATCATTGTACAGGATGACAACCGAATGCCGTTTTTTATCTTGTCTTTTCGGTTCCTTCGCCATATGATTATGGTTTTGCTAACAATGTCTCTACAGATAAAGAGACCTGATAGAGAGAGAGACGATCTCTACCTTCAACAAATTAACTGGCTTGCCTAGGAAGCGATTCCACCGAGCACGAGCTCACAGCAATCCACTAATGCGATTCGCACTTTCCTGTTCCACTCTTCTCTAGTCAATTTGATTATTCTCTTCATTACCCTCCGTTGTTCCCTGCTCCATCTGATGATGATAAGTCCCAAAAGGATTCAGTTTGCTGACATTGGCTGCGGCTTCGGAGGGCAACTAGTTGCTCTTTCAACCCTATTTCCCGACAGACTCATGATCGAGGGATGGAAATTAGGGACAGGGTGACCAAATATGTGAATGAACGCACTTCTGCATTTAGGACGACCAATGCCGGTCAATACCAAAAAATCTCAGTAGTACGGACCAAATCTATTAAGAACATTCCTAACTATTTTGAGAAAGGCCAACTGACGAAGATGTTCTTCCCATTTCAGGATCCTCATTTTAAAGAGAAAAATCACCGTCGCAGGGTGATTAGCCCTCACTTGTTAGACAAGTGTGCGTATACTCTGGCTGTTGGGGGCATCACAGATGTTGAAGAACTTGGTGAATGGATGAAGGGCTATTTGGAAAACCACCCCATGTTCTAGGCACTGATGGAGGAAGAACTCATGAATGATCTGCTGGTGAAGCTATTGACCAGGGCGACCAAGGAAGGCCAGAAGGTTGCCAGGAATGGTGGGCAGACATTTAACTTGCCTTGGTTACAAAGCTTTGATAAGGTATTTATTACATTAAAGTTCTCATGCTGCAATTTCTTAGGTGCTTGTATTTTTCATTTCAGATCTCATTGAAATCCAAGTTTCTTTGCCCTTGGGTTTCAAATCTCACGGTTTAGTTAAACATGGTAGGCTTTGTCCTTAAGTTTTTTTTCCTTGTTTAAACAGTCCTCTGGTCCATCTGCAAAATAGCATGTCAAAGATTGTATCACATCTGGGGCTATTCTGTGAATGGACTATTGTTATACATTAGAAAATGGAATGACTGGAACAGTTAAAATCAGCTTATCTCCTGCTAGACTACCAGTAACATCTGAGAGATCTTGAATTTAGTTTGATTAGTTAAATACTTGATTAATGAAAAGCTTGATTTCGTTCAGAACTTACTTTATATATTTGGACTAGTATTCCTCGATAAACTTGGCGAAAGCAGAATGATCTGGCTGCTCCTTCAAGCTTTAACATCACCATGTGATGCTGAGACAGCCGTAGCCACTCAAGATTGACATATAGTTTGATGTTGTGCACAGAGTAATCTGTCTCATTTTTCTTGAATTGCCCACTGAATGAGGAAGTTTGGTAATGTTCCTCCGATTTTGAAGCGTAATGTGCAAGTTATAGTATTCGTTCACTTCATATGGCATACTTTACCTTTCATGCCCAACCAACGAGTTGCATTGGAAAGAAATTTTTTGGGCTTCTTGTTTATTTTGGCACCTGAAACTGGCAGAGTTCTTTCTGTCGGGCTTTTATACGAATAGAAAGTCAATTTGCACCGTCTTCAAACTTGTGTGCCAACCCGGAGTTATATTGCTCCTGTCCACCATACCAGCAATACAAATGGAACTCTTTGTTCACACTGCAAGGGAAGGGAAGCTGAATTGTATTGTAGAACGGTATCACAAGATAAGCGTCTCTGCTGATGTTATATTTTCTTCCTGCACCTTAGTCGGATATATTGCGCACTGGTAAATTTGGTTACTTGCATAAAATGGTTGCAGTCTCCGAGCCCAATGAGATTTCTGGTAAGTTTTGGGCACAGTACCGAGAATGCCAGGGTTCGCTTCATTAGGATATACTTTGCACAAGGTTCTACTTTGTTTCCTCGCGGTACTTTTTAAGATAGCTTGTTTGTTATTCACATAATTGATATCATAACCTTTGCAGTCGGGATTGTCCCATATTTTACCGGAGAAAGAAAGCATAGAAACACGTGGCTGAAGCTCATCGGCAATTATTTAGATTGAACTTCTAAAATATCGACAGGCTCTGTGGTCTTCTTGTTGAGCTTATTACATGCCTGTAAATACATTGGATTTTTTTTTATTTAGGAAGTTTTCTATTCTGATTTGATTTTGTTTGAATCCCACAAATCATGGGATTGTAGCTTTTCTCCTATTTAGGCTTTGTTTCTGTTTTGTTTGCTAGGATTTCTCTGTGTATTAGCCTATAAATATAACACTGTAAAGCTGTAGAATATGTGAATGATAATAAGAAATTCTCTCCATCTAAAATTTTACATGGCATCAAGGCTGAAAGTCCTGAGTTCAACTCTTACCGGATTTTATTTACCTTCCTAATTAAATTTTCACGTCTATCTTCTCTTCGGAAGCTGCTGTCGAGTGACCCTCAACTGCGGTGTGGACTCCCTAGTTCCCTTCCAGTCCGTGACTTGTATGTTGTGAGGGTTGCCTCAGCTTTGTTGGCTGTTTTTCTCTCTTTTCTCTTTGTTGGTGGCCACTGTTTGGCTGTTTCTTTGCTGCTGTCTTGGTTGCTTTGTAACTGTTCTTTTGCTGGTTGTGGTTCCTCCTTTCTCGACACCCTTCCACTCGTTTTGACTTGTTTGTCATCATGAGTGTAAGTTTTTGGTGGCAAGCCCTCTTGCTGTACAGCTGTATAACTTCTTGGTTAAAAATCAATATATCTCTTACCTTTTACCTAAAAATAAAAAAATAAATAAATAAAAAGACTAGATTAAGTGTGAAAGGAAAAGTGTTAGAATATTAATTTTAATCTTTTAAAATAGTTGGCAATGATTTCTATAAAATCTCACACTTCCTTCCTTCGCTGACAAATTGTGGTTAGCTAGTTAAATGTACTCAGAGATCTCCGTGTTGATTTGGGCGGACAAGCCGGATCCTCATATAACCAAGATGCGGGAAAAGTCAAAGTTGCTCCTGGTCTCTGGACAGAAGGAAGGAAAAAGAAATCTCTCACTCAGAGAGATGGTAGATGGAAAGTTGCCACTGAGGCCTTAGTTACTGATGCATCCAACAAAAATATAGAAAAGCAATTTGGCTGCATTCATTACGAGTTATTGACAAGGAAAGATATGCCTCATCTTGTTCAAAAGGTTAAAGAAATGGCCTGTTATGGGTTTTTGACAGAGTAAGAGTTCTGCTTACCTGTAGCCTCCTCGACTTTATTTATGAGTACAGCATACTGCAAACCTACTCCGATTCCCAGTAGTAGGCCATGAAATTGCCACGTGTATGGTGTTATTCTTATCCTCCCAGCTTTTCTGTAATATATGTTTGCATGTATCACTATGGGGTGTAAAGTTAGTATGCCTCCATTCACGTACATAACTGGAAAAGGATTAGCGACTGGAGTTTTGTATTGAGACAAGGAGAGACTGGAAATGTCAGTGTGAGCTTATCATAGGCACATTTGTAAAGTGAACACCGCTCTGGATGCCCATATTAAGTCAGCTGCGGAGATTTTTGAAACAATTCTAATCATATCTACTGTGGTCGACGAGATGGGATACACTTCTGTTGCTGGTATAGCTTCTTTTGCCCAATCTAATTTTATCTTAATATGGATGGTGAATTTGACGACAAAGGTGATACCAATGTTAAAGATGGTTAGTAAATGTCCGAAAGATTCTAAGAAAATTCATGGGAAAAATGTCCTTGCTTATCAAATTCTGTTCTTTTTCCTCCGTTGACTTTTATCCCCTTCGGATCCAGCATTTTAGTTTATCAATTTTTGTTAGGGTAGAGAGATGACTCTAAGTCTCGTCACCTAATGGTTTGTTAGAACTAAAGCACTGTGAAAATAAATCCGGAAGGATCTATGCTTAAAGGGAGAAAAGGCATTGTGATTTTCGAGGATTGTCGACCCTCCCCACTTTGTAAATGGCTTTGCATTCAAGCTCTCCTCTTCAGATTTGTATGGTTATGAAGAAAACTATTGGAAATGACAAGATAGGATAGGATCGAATACGAAATCTATCCATCGTTTGAGAAAATACAGAAAGTTAGGGTAAATATACACATCCAGTCTATAAAAAAGGTTCAAATCCACTGAGAAGTACAAACACATCACAATTTGCTTAGGAGACGCAATCAATCAGCAAACAATTCACATTCACGACTAGGTTATCCATTTTGTAACTTAAAATCATCTGCTCATCTTCCCTTCTGCTGCTAGTACTCTCTTCAACGGTTACCGCAAGCAATGGCGCAAGTCGATGATTTGACAATCCAATGCCAATGCTGGGACTTTCACTATTGCTCTTGCGAGCATCAAAGCCCATGTCACTTAAGTATACAGTCTCAAATGGGTTGTGATCACAACTGTTGTATTTAGCTAAGTGGCACCGATACCAACACATGATACGCGACACGATTCGACACGACATGCCAATATGTCGTTTCTCAAAAAATAGAGAATTCTCACACATTAGAACACATTATATATTAAATATTATACATGATAAATTATCATTTTTATGATTATTTTAATCAAATTAATTTGACTCAAATTCACTAATAAATAAATAAATAATAAAAAAGAGCTAGAATGAATTTACACTAAAAAATTAATCCATCATTTGTTAATATCATTCATTGTTTTAATTTGACAAATTCAACTCCATTCCAATAAGACATAAAACTTGGAGGAAAAAAAAAAACAATCCACATTCTGGACTTGAGTATTAGAGAGTGTTGGAAAAGAAGAGAAAAAAACAAACTTAGGGGGTGAATTGTGCGTCATGAAAAATGAGAGTCGGAAGAGAAGAGAAGACTGGGTTTTTCTTCTTTCCCCATTTATTATTGTAATTATTATTTTTTATGTTTTTACATATTTACATTTTGACTCATCATTTATTGAAAATTTTTAAAATTAACCCTATGAGCGTCAAAATTACGTGTTAGAATTCTGAACTCACATGTCGGAATTCCAAACTCAAGTGTCGGAGAGTGTCGAGAGAATTAACCAGGTATCGAATTTTCCCACACGTGTTGAGCGAGTGTTGGAAAGTGTCAAACATGTGTCAAAGTGTCCGACATGACACAAAAGCTCCCGAAGAATGTCGATGCTTTATAGGTATTCAATGGGCAAAGATATTAACTGATGACATAATCTCATCTCACCTTTATATGTATTGACATCGTATTTTCTGTTTCTTTGTATTATTTTTCATGTAAGAAATTGTGATTTTTAATTAACACTATATATGGGCCTTGTATGCGAAAATATAAATTGTTTAGTTATATCTTTTAAAATAAATAAATATATATATTTATAATATGGATGAAGCCAACCTTAATTATAGTAGAAGAGTTCTAGCTAAAAAATAAAAGCTATGATTTGACATAATTCTAACCATCATCAAGTATTCTCTTGTGCCAATACTTATTTAGGTTACTATAAAAAATCAAGAACAGAATCTACAAAATTTGGAATTGAACTTGTATTTTCTTGAACTTATTTATACCAAATGTACACTCTATTTAGTGTCACTTTATTCACAATTATTGAGTAAAAAAAATTTGAACTTGAATTTTCTAGATGAATCTTGGTACCTTTTGTTATTGGTGACTTTCAAGTCTTCTAATTATGCCAAACCATTGAAAACGCCATAAGATTCTCTCCGAAGATAGTGAGGGAACTATAAAGATACCTTAATGATATTTTCTTCGATAAAAATAGATTAGAGTGGATAATTATTTCAATTTCTTAACATTTTCTTTGAATTGAATTGAATTTACGCAATCCTTAATTATCGGGATGCATTAGATACTTAACTCATTTGGATTGACTTCGATTCAAAATCTGCAATGGAATCTTAAGACGACTTTCTTGTCATATTAGAAAATTGGAAGCTCATTAACATCCTAAATATCTTCGGGAATTTGAAATAACTTACTTATTTAAGAAAGATCTCTAAAAACATGAAATGATATTGTTGGACGGCTAAATATATGGGTTGTCAATACGATGTTTTCTTGCCAGAAAGAAATGGCGATGGTGTCGGGTCCTACTCGCTGCTCCTGTAACATTCTCGACTTGATTGACTTTGTTTTATTAGTTGACATGGGCTTTTCAATAGACGACCCCATATCTTCATACTTAAGGTCTCTCATTGGTCATTATCTATTTTTTTTATCATTGTTCGTCCTCCACCACATATCAAGCCTCAAATTTCCATTGCTCACAGGTTGAGAATGACACGACTTTTCCTCGTCTCATTGGTCTTTCTTGTTGTGCCACTAGGAATACGTAACGCCTAGAATGAACGGCCCTCTTGTGGTGAAGTTCACAAGGTAAGATATCCCTCCCTATCAGAGAGTGACTCGAAAGGTTGTGATGACTCTTGAACTAGCGTGAAAAAATAATCCTACAAACTACATTGTAATTCCATCTCTAGAAATAATGTCACTGTCGATTCTGGCGATATCCTCATGTTTGAGGGGGGGCTTGCAAAAGGGAAATTGCTCTTCCCTCCCTTGCGATTCATTGACGATGAACCATAACTTCAGCTACGAGAATTATCAATCAGTGGTCTTTGTGAAGTGCTCAAGACAATAACGTGTTATGTGTAGCCGCGAAAGTCGGACCTAGGCAAAGTATATCGAAGCTGTTTTTTACATATAGTCATCTTGTTCCACTGACTACATAATTTCATGGCAGTTCCTTGCAATTTCTCAGCAGTCTTGTGGGACATTAAACAAAATAATGAAAATGGGGTTATGAATGGATTGATGGATGATTAGAAGGAACAACAGAAGTTCAATTACTCAACAACAACAGTGTCCTCAAAGCAATAATAATCAATTTCAGAAACATAAATGGACTCTTAAAATAATTGGGTGTTACCCTTTAAGTGAGGTTGGAGAATTTTATATGGTCCACCAGAAAAAATTAGATCTTGTTCATAAACTTGTGGCTCTCTTGAACTTTGGACATTTTTTAATGGATGTGTTTGGATAATTTCACTTATCTAATTTCCCATGTAGTTCTTAGGCCTCGCTTTGTATTTCAATGTACAACAAAAGCATGCAATTAGAGCGTCAGAGAAATATGGAGATTTCTTGTTATAAGGAATTATAATGGGAGAATTGCATATGAAGACATAATCAATTCAGCGGAAGAGTTAAACATTATTTATTGCACAGTGAGTGGATGTTACGTTAGTGTCTAGATGGTGCGGCTGCCCAAGGAAAATTGTGGCATTGGAGAAATTTCACCGTCTTGAAGCAGAGGACCCATTTTTTGGCAAGTGCTTCCGAAATGAAGTAAAATAATTGGCAGAAGTATGATATTAAAGCATAATGAAGCTTCATGGTTTCTACTTACACAAGCGATGCATGTTCTTGGTTTATAAGTACATGACAGAAGGGGAAGTCTACTATGTGCTTTGAGAAATGATTCCAATAGGGTCACTATCATTGATGCACAAGACGCTTTGATATTTATAGTGTGATTGGAATTACAAGGATCTTTCTCTTTCTAAGTTAAAGGCTTATTAGTCAAAAGAAGAAAAGGCTGAAAAATTGGTCCATGACGTTTCCCTTACGATGGGTTAGAAATTTTTAAGGTCAAACATCACCTAGTAAAAGTGTCATAAAGAACTTAACTTCCCATGAACCATTGACCGCATATTGATTCAAAGTCAACACACGTAAAACCCCAAAAGATCTTGACTTCTCGATGGATGTTCAAGATCCATCCTTACATGGTTTAAGTCCTTTTCTTTTGGCTAGTTTGCTTGTTTAAATTCTTGTCGAATCACAAAATTGCGAAATTAAGAGATTTGCCAAAGCAGAATATTTTGTTTGCTCGAAAATTAGAAGTGTAACTTTTAAAAATCGATCTAAAATTACAATAATGGTTTTTTAACTTGAAAATTCATTGTGGCAATAATTTTATATTAAATAATCCAATTGATTTGCCAAGAATCAATGCCACATAGGAATTTCTAGTAAAAGAATCACCTATGCAACTTAAGTGAGCTAAAAATTATGACACTTACATGATTACTTAAAAAGTTATAATATTACTATTGCTGTATGTTGCATAAGATCACACCCAATGAAGATCAATTTATCATTGGTATTTTGGCACTTACCAACTCTTTCAGCAATTTACAAGCATGGAAGAAGATCCTTTTTTGTCTTTTCAGTTCGACATAATAGAATAGTCCTTATGAAGCAATGTGACTTTAAAAGGACGTAAAAAGTAGAGATGATATTTGATACATAGTTTTTGGTTTGCGGGGGTGCTGAAACTTGGATTGCTTCACAACCTAATTCAATTTTCAGTAATTAGTTCCCCTTTTACAGCCCTATGAGTTGATGGCAACTCCATCATCTCAAAAGAAAAAGGAAGGGAGGAAAGAATAAAAGAGTTACAATAAGTGACAAGTCAATAAAAAGATAACACGTGAATTGTGGAAATCGCATATCCTTTGACGCGTCAACACAGTGTCTCGCTCTACTTTTCAAATGCCGTAGTCCAAAGAATATGGCAATAACAAGTGACTAGAGCTGCAACATGATGAGCATAATTTGCAACATGTCCTTATCTGTACTGATCGTCATAGCTTTCTCCTGCTACAATTCAATTGTTGTAGCACCAGCACCTTCTGAATAGTCAGAGGCAAGTGCGCTTCTCTACAGCAGGTGGTGGCCTCCCTCCGTCACCGACAACACTACCTTACCTCATTGTGCATGGCCCGAGGTATTGTGCGACGCCTCTGGGAGTGTCGATGGGATTCGCTTGCCATATGGGTACCGAATAGGAGGTAATTTCAGCAACATGAACTTCTCTCTACTTCCAAGCCTCACCTTACTTAATTTCTCTTATAACGGATTAGCCAGCAAAATCCCCCTTCAAATATGTACTCTGTTGAGGCTAACTTACCTTGACTTGTCCTCCAATTCCCTCACTGGCCAGTTGCCTCCATGTGTCCAAAACCTCACTAGGCTTCAAATTCTTAATATCGGTGGTAATTACATCAGTGGCTCTATCCCTCCTGAGTTGGGAAATTTGGAGAGATTGAACACCTTGAATCTCGAGTTCAATTTGCTTAATGGTGCAATCCCTTTGACTATTGGTCGCTTTCACAATTTACGATCCCTTAATTTTAGCTTAAACATATTAAGTGAGTCTATCCCTCTTGAACTTGGGAACCTCACATAAATGGATTCTGTTAATTTAAGTTTCAACAAATTCAATGGTCCCATTCCGTCCTCTATAGGAAATTTGATGAGCTTGACTAATCTCAACCTACGAGGAAACCAACTCAGTGGATTTATTCCTTCGGAAATAGGGAATTTGGCGAGTTTGACTTATCTCAATTTGCAAAGAAACCAACTCTATGGAGATATTCCTTCGGAAATAGGGAATTTGGCGAGTTTGACTTATCTCAATTTACAAGGAAACCAACTCTATGGATATATTCCTTCGAAAATAGGGAATTTGACGAGCTTGACTAATCTCTATTTGCAAGGAAACCAACTTGGTGGATCTATTCATCCGGAAATAGGGAATTTGACGAGCTTGGCTTATCTCGATTTGCAAGGAAATTAACTCGGTAGATCTATTCCTCCGGAAATAGGGAATTTGACGAACTTGGCTTATCTCGATTCGCAAGGAAACCAACTTGGTGGATGTATTCCATCACATATAGGCAATTTGGAGAGCTTGGTCAACTTGAATTTACGTGAAAATAGAATTGAGTGTGCCATCCCATTGAAAATGGGAGATTTAAGGGATCTCCGACAACTAGATTTGAGCTTGAACAACTTGGTCGGGGAAATCCCCGTTGAACTTGGGAAACTGAGCTCATTATACTATCTCGATCTTCACAACAATTCTCTTTCTGGCTCCATTCCAGATAGTCTGAGGGCTGTTTTTCCTAATACTACTTTCTCGGCAATAAAGATTTGAACCAGTTTCATGAAACCCAAGCCCCCAGAAGAAGGTCTAGCGTAATTCATTATATGATGGTGTTCATTCCACTGGCTGCAATTTCCTGTATAGTGGTCGAATCTTGCTTTCTATTTCAATGTGCAACAAAAACAAAGCAACTGGAGACTATAGAGAAAAATGGAAATTTCTTGTCAATATGGAATTATGACAGGAGGATTGCTTATGAAGACATAATTGATGCAACAGAGGACTTCAATCTCAAATATTGCATCGGGACTGGTGGTTATGGTAGCGTTTATAGAGCACGATTGCCCAATGGGAAAGTTGTGGCATTGAAGAAACTTCACAGTCTTGAAGCAGAGGACCCATCCTTCGACAAGAGCTTTCGAAATGAAGTGAAACACTTGATAGAAATAAGGCATAGAAGCATAATCAAGCTCCATGGTTTTTGCTTACACAATTGATGCATGTTCTTAGTTTACGAATACATGGAAAATGAGAGTCTATTCTGTGCTTTGAGAGATGATATTGAAGCCGTGGAATTGGATTGGTCCAAAAGAGTCAATCTCATCCAGGATATAGCACATGCTTTGTCTTACATGCACCACGATTGCGTTCGGCCAATTGTTCATCGAGACATATCTAGCAATAACATCTTACTCAACAGTAAAATGCAGGCTTTTGTATCAGATTTTGGCACCGCGAGACTTCTGGGTCATGATTCCTCATCTAACTTCACTACAAATATCATTGGCACCTATGGATACATTGCACCAGGTGAGAAATACATTATGCTTCACATATATATTTTTTTTACCTTGAAAGTTACTACTAGAGGTAGTAGTCAAATAAACGACATTGTAGTAGTTTCGCTATCCATGCACATCAGTGACTTGTAGACTGTTATTGTACTTGCCAACAGTAGCTAAGGATTGGTTGTGCCAAGATTGGCAAACTGTCCCCTCGGAACCACCTTGTACGCCGTGGCTTTGACTCCTGTATTCATTTTATTCATTTCTATATATTTGAATATTTCTAGAAAATGAATATTTATTTTGTATGCTACTATTGTTAGTATTACTAGGTTACTTATTTTAGAATAAAAATGTCTCAAACTATATTTTTATGTTGCATCTAAGTAAAAGCATGTCGGAATAGTAAAATTTTTGGATTTTGTATTACATCCATATTGGTATTACTAAGTCATTCATTTCTATTAAACGTTTTGTTGTGGAAATAAAATTAACTGTTTTAAAAGGAAAATCGGAGGGGCAAATGGGGCGGTGTGGGGTGCCGCACATGGTTATGCAGGGTACGATAAAGAGGGAAAAGTTGCCTCTCAAGGGGCAGCGACGAGCGGGCAGTTAAGGGTGTAGCCATCCCATCCAAAGCCTCAACTACTAAAATTTCGTATGCCTTTTTTTTTTTTTTTTTCAGAGCTCGCGTATACTTTGGTCATTAATGAGAAATGTGACATATATAGTTTTGGAGTGGTAGCAATGGAAACAATGATGAGTGAGCATCCGTGAGATATTATATCTATCTTGTCGACATCCTCTGGAGAAGATATCATGCTACATAAAATTCTCGACCGGCGGTTGCCTTTTCCAAGAGAGAACTCTATTCCAAGAAGTATAGTTTTGATAGTTTCTCTGGCGCTTGCTTGCTTGAGTGCTAATCCAAAGTCTCGACCAACTATGAAACGAGTCTCAGAAGCTTTTCTAGCTCGAAAGTCACCATTGGCGAAGCCCTTCCATGAGATCTTATTGGCTCAGCTCCGATATGTTAATAGATCACGGTTGGAAGGTGAATCAACAGAAGCTTCATCAGGACAAAGCGATGAGTAGGGGTCATTAAGTGCTTGTCTAGTAAAGAGATAATTGATAATGAAGCTGCAATTTGGTGAAAGTGATTGAGCATATAAAATTGTATGGCTTATGCAAATTAGTAAGTCTTGTTAAACTCTTTTCCATTCTATGCTGTAAGAGTGAGATGCAGTTTATTTATGACACAACAAAAGACCACGATTACTTTTGAGACGGACCATGTTTATTGGTCCAACAACCAATAGCCGACCGAAGATCTGGTGCTCTTAATGTAACTTCCTTAAAACATGTCAATTTCCTAAGAAGGCAATCTTGAAATGTTTATTCTCTTATGGGTGCTTCCTTCAGTCGATTGCCTTTATACCATGTTGTTGATGATGATCGTGATGCTTGTTTTAGTATGGAGTTTCCAATACCACGTGGCAGTAACGTTACAAAATAAGCTACGAACTAGGCTCACAAGAGTGTGGTTTTAGTCTACACTAGAGGCAAGCTTATTGCGGGCATGATGGGTTTTAAAAGAGATGATTTCAGTTGTCAGATGAGCCGTTTTTGTTGAAATTAGGAGATTCTTGTGAATGGTGGTTTACTGTAGGATCTGGAAATGCTAATGAATCATATGGAATCTATTTGAGGTTCTAAGCGAAATTCAGCATGAAGAGGCTTTTTGTTTGATGAGACGAGTATGCCCATGGATGAAACCATACGGCATTAATTTTCGACAGCTTTGCACTAAGGGTCGTAACACTAACAACTCATAATTTCTTCGCAACTGCCAATCCATCTACAATCAATAGTTAGATATGTGCAAGAGATAGATTTGCCAGACTCTTTTATGATGGTCACTCGATTTATGATGCTTTTATCCAGTTGAACTGCTGGAGACACGCTTTTATGATGGCCACTCGATTTGTGATGCTTTTATGCAGCTGAACTGCTGGAGACACGCTCTTAGTTGGGATGCTCAAACTGTGCCTATTCTTGTTGCTTTTCCTTACAATTGGGAAACTCTATCTAATTCAATAAGCAATTAAGGTTGCATAAGCGTGAACTTTTGTAGGTTGACGAGTTTCCTTCTCTAAGAGTCATGAAATAAGATGATCTAAGTGCTCGTCTGCATAATTAATATGAACGGAAAAATTATCAAAAAAATCATAAATCTATTGTAATTTTTCCAAATCAGTCATAAACCTTTTTTTTTTGCCCATTTAATTATAAACATTTTGCAATTGTGTCAATTCAATCTATTTGGTCAATTTTGGCTTACTGGCACTGACCTAGCAATTTTTTAATAATATTTTTATAATTTTTTAATTAGGACAAAAGGAAAAAAAGAAAAATAATAAATAATAAAAATTCGAAAAAAAATAAAAAAAAATTGCCATGTCGTGTTGGTTGGCATTTATGTCAACGCGCCGGCTGACCAAAATTGGTTGAATAGACTGAATTGGCACCATTGCAAAATGTTTAAAATTAAATAGGAAAAAAAATTAGGTCTGATTCGAAAAAATTGCAATAAGTTTACGATTTTTTTGGTAATTTTTCCTAATATAAACTACGATGCCATGAAGGTAACCACTAAGAATTTTCCTAAGAAATGGTGCTAGACTAGAGCATAATCTTAAGAAAGTGACAGAAAAATTTAAAAGTTCACGTTTAGGCCCATATCGCAAGTTTCAGTTGAGCCTAATTGAAGCACAACTTTCACCATGGATGTTTATAGCATCGTGGTTGGACATACATTAGATGTTACTTTGACTCTTCGACTTGTATTGATTTTCGACCTTGTAAACTCTATATTGGCACCGCTGACGGCCTCATAGACACCTTCATATTTTGTGGATAACTGTGATCTTTGCCTCAACCGTATTTATTTTTCACTTTGACTAGTTACTAGACGTTGTCACTTTCTTGGAAGGACTATGGTACGGATGGCAATGATATCTTGCTTGCCATTGTCTATTATGATGCACCCCCTTCTAGGCTTTGTAAGTTGTATTTTGAAAGTAAATCATTGTACAGGAGACAACCGAATGCCGTTTGTTATCTTGTGTTATCGGTTCCTTCACCATATGATTATGGTTTTGCTAACAATGTCTCTTCAGATAAAGAGACATGATAGAGAGAGAGACGACCTCTACCTTCAACAAATTAACTGGCTCGCCTAGGAAGCGATTCTACCGAGCAGGAGCTCACAGCAATCCACTAAAGCGATTCGCACTTTCGTGTTCCACTCTCCCCTAGTCAATTTGATTATTCTCTTCATTACCCTCCGTTGTTCCCTGCTCCATCTGATGATGATAAATCCCTACAGGATTCAGTTTGCTGACATTGGCTGTGGCTTCGGAGGGCAACTAGTTGCTCTTTCAACCCTATTTCCCGACAAACTCACGATCGAGGGATGGAAATTAAAGACAAGGTGACCGAATATGTGAATGAGCGCATTTCTGCATTGAGGACGATCAATCCCCATCAATACCAATATATTTTAGTATAGACCAACTCTATGAAGCACCTTCTTAACTATTTTGAGAAAGGGCAACTGACAAAGACGTTCTTCCCATATCCGGATCCTCATTTTAAAGAGAAAAATCACTGCCGCAGTGTGATTAGCCCTCACTTGTTAGATGAGTATGCATATACTCTTGGCTGTTGGGGGCATAATTTACACCATCACAGAAGTTGAAGAACTTGGTGAATGGATGAAGGGCTATTTGGAAAATCACCCCATGTTCGAGGCACTGACGGAGGAAGAACTCGTGAACGATCCAGTGGTGAAGCTATTGACCAGGGCAACCGAGGGAGGCCAGAAGGTTGCTAGGAATAGTGGGCAGACATTTAACTTGCATTGGTCGCAAAGCTTTGATAAGGCATTTATTGCATTTAAGTTCTCATGCTGCAATTTCTTGGGTGCTTGTATTTTTCATTTCAGATCTCATTGGAATGTAGGTTTCTTTGCCCTTTGGTTTTAAATCATACGGTTTAGTTAAACATGGTAGGCTTTGTCCTTAATTTGTTTTTCCTTGTTTAAACAGTCCTCTGGCTCATCTGCAAAATAGCATGTCAAAGATTGTATTACATCTCGGGCTATTCTGTGAATGAAGGACAAGAGTTATACATTAGAAAATGGAATGACTGGGACGGTTAAAATCAGCTTATCTCCTGCTAGACTACCAGTAACATCTGTGAGATCTTGAACTTAGTTTGATTAATTAAAAGCTTGATTTCGTTCAAAACTTATTTTATATATTTGGACTAGTATTCCTCGAAAAACTTGGGGAAAGCAGAATGATCTGGCTGCTCCTTCAAGCTTTAACATCACCATGTGATGCTGAGACAGCCGTAACCACTCAAGATTGACATATAGTTTGATGTTATGCACAGAGTAATCTGTCTCATCTTTCTTGAATTGCCCATTGAATGAGGAAGTTTGGTAATGTTCCTCCAATTTTGCAGCATAATGTGCAAGTTATAGTATTCGTTCACTTCATAGTATACTTTATCTTTCATGCCCATCCAATGAGTTGCATTGTCAGGAAAGAAATTTTTTTAAGCTTCTTGTTATATTTTGGCACCTGAAATTGGCAGAGTTCTTTCTGTCGGGCTTTTATACGAATAGAAATTCAATTTGCACTGTGACTACAGACTTGTGTGCCAACCCGGAGTTATATTGGAAATGATATGATTGGGTAGGATCAAATACGAGATCTCCCGGATTCATCGCATACTATCCATTGTTTGAGAAAATATGAAATGTTAAGAGAGAATGTACACATATAATCTATAGAAAAACTAAAGATCGGCATAGAGAAGTAAACAGACATGGCAGCTTGCTTAGGAGACGCAATCAATCGACAAACAATTTTCACATTCATGACTATAGGTTTTCCATTTTGTAACTTGAAATCATATGCTCATCTTCCCTTATGATACTATTACTCTCTTCGACGGTTATTGCAAGCAATGGCACAAGTCGATGATTTGACAATCCGATGCCAAAGGCAAGACTTTCACTATTGCTCTTGCCATCGTTGAAACCCATGTCACTTAAGTATACGGTTTCAAACAGGTTGTAATTAGGGGTGAGCATGATTTTAGGGTAAAACCTGGAACCTGAGAATCAGACCAATGGGAACCTATAGGTTCTGGTTCCAAGGTATGGAGGGTAGGGTTCCAAAAAATAAGAAACATGTTTTGATGGGTAGATTCCAGGTTTTTAATTAGAGGAACTTAGAACCTGAAAAGTGTAACCTGTAATCTAGAACTCGAAGCAAGTTTTAACATTTTTCTTGGTTTATATCTTCGCGCGATCTTCTGATATTTCATAACGTTTGATGATGAATGTATAATCTAGAAATAATCTAGAAGCACGAATCTGAGCTTCCGATTTATGACTAAAACTTTTTACTTTATTAATGTTCATATTTTCCATGTGTCAACAAGTTGTGGTCATTAAAGGTTTTTTTTTTTTTTTTTGGTCAATCCTACCCTAATCCTACTCTAACACTCACTCTCAGACTTTTGCCCTGCCTCCTTGCAGGGCGTAGGAATCGAAATCCACTCCTGAAATGAAATCGTCCCCACCCTAATCCCCCCTAAGAAGGTGGGGATTTGAACCCCCAACCTCCCCCTACCAAGTTGGAAGGGTGGCCACTGGGGCGAACCCCCAGTGGTTTTAATTCACTACAATTATTCAATTAATAATATATGTGAAACCTGAGTAGACTCTGGAACCAACCCTAGAACCTGCAACGGGGTAATTTTTAATTTTTAGGGTATACAGGGTAGGTTCTAGGTTCCAAAATATAAAGAACATATTCCAACTAGTAGGTTCTAAATTCCAGATGTAACCTATATGAAACTTGGAACCGTTCATCCCTAATTTTAATGCACCGTTAGCACAAAGGACAACTCGGGAGTGATGCGCCAAAGTCTTTGCATGTCTGGAAAGGGATAAGGAGTTAAAGGAGGCAACTTATCACCAAGCAAATTTTGCTGCAGCCAAAATGGGGAAAAAGGGACAAAGTTATTGTTGGAGAAAATATTCAGTAGTTAGTAACCACTCCTTGACAAGCTGATGTGGCGCGCATACTCCATTGAAAAAGTGACATTTGTCTTGTGATCTAGAATATGTAGAAATTGAAAATTTCAAATCGGAAGGGCTCAGGTACTCTTTTCTTTCTCCTCTGACAAACAACTGACACAAGAAATAATAAATGCTTGTCTCTCACTTAAAAACCTCTCTCTCATTTTTTTCAATTTTTCAATGGTTTGTTTACCTAGCCACTCTCTCCCTTCTTTTCTTTTTGATGGCTTCTCCACCCTCTCTCTCTCTCTCTCTCTCTCTCCTTAGAGAAAATATTGGTTGGTTTCTCGCTCAATCAACAAGAAGACGACATTTTTCTTCATCCATCTTCTCCAAAAAATCGAACGTTGTAGCGATTTCCATCAATGCAGATCAAGCAACAGGCATAACCTCGGACGACTGGGCCACGAAGAGTAGGAGATCATTCATAGGCTACAAAAAGAATTTGGTTGGAAGCTTTAGGTTGTTGACTTGAGTTGTCAAAGCTGGAATTCGAAGAAACGTTAATGAACTTGAGAAAAGTTTTGTTCTGAAAGAAATTTTGGGAATGGGAAGGCTTGATTCTTCAAATATTTTCTTTTGAAGTGGAGATAACATGAATGTTTGATGCTCGTGTGTGCTTCCTATTTTACTTTGATACTCCATTAAAATGAATACACACATCTCCAACTAACATTAAATCCAACAAACTCATCTCAGTCATATACAACTTAGAAATATACAGCTAAGTTCATCAAATCACACATTAATGGTCCAATCTATTGACTAATGTCATGCTTAAATATCTTATCACGATCACACTTAATGCATTGTGATGAAGTCGATCGAGATTTCCTCTTTGGTGAGGTCTTCACCTATATTACCGGTGGCTTGTCCACAAGAATAGTTTAGTGTGCATACCCACAAACCCTTTAGCAGGCTAATAGGGACATTGAGCATCAACATAAACCCACAATAGTATCTTCGAAGCTGCACAAGCCAAATACAAAATATATATATCACATATCGATTTCACAAACTAAAACATATAATCTTTGGCAACTTAGTTCATCGGTCAGAATCCTCATTCATAAACAATTTCTCAAGTCATGGTGGTAAAGTCCAATCAAGGCTAAGCAATGAGCAAGAAGTTTTTGATTCCTTGCAGAGCTGGACAGATAATCATCGTGGCTGCAAGATAAACCTTGTTAATGGACTATTTGCCCACATGTCAATGAAAGAACAAGTCTAAGCTATTCAGGAAGCTTCAGTAATCATTGGTGCTCATGGTGCAAGTTTAACTCACAGTGTCAGCAACACCCAAAACTGTGATTCTGGAGATCATCAACAGAGAATATAGGCATCTGCATTTTGCTCTAATTGCCCAATGGAAAGGATTGGAATATCACGCTATTGATCTCTCCAGATCGTACGCCACCCCATTTGTAATTGTCGATAGGCTCAGTAGTGTTAGCTAGGTTCACTCCTATGTGGAGGAGGCCCCATGAGTTGCAAGCCAAAAAAGGGCTTGAGCCCATATGATAAGTTTTATGAGGAAATATGATTTTTCGCTATCTATATAAAGTGATAGCCGCAAAAGGAAATAGTAACAAGAGAAAAATAGAAAGCAGAAAATATGGGGGTTGGGTTAATATCTGATTTACATTAAGTTAGCGTTGGAGGTCAATTCGTGGTCCGATTGAGCTGAAATTTTATCAGCATGTTCATGGCGCAATTTTATTGAGTCTGAACGGTTTGATTTTCATTTGAGACTCCCTACATCAGGTTTTTCGTGGATTGATCAAAACCTGCGTTTTTGGTCAAATTTATCCTTGATCTCTTGTGAAATTCATGTGTATTGCCAAGAATTATGTTCTTGAGGTCTTTGTTGCTATGTACCTCTAGTATTTTCAAGAGAAGAACAATTTTGTTGATAATGAAGAATTTCGGGTGAACTTCGGTCCCATGGTTTTTTATCTCCTCACATCGAGGAGGTTTTCCACGTAAAAAATCATCTTGTGTTCGCGTGATTGGTATTTTTTTTACTCTACTATATCGATTTCTATTAGGTTCACACAAGAGAGAAGATTATTTTATTCTGCTGCATTAATTCGATATTGTTCAAATTGTTACTGTTCTCCCATTAGAGTGGTATCAGAGCATCTGGTTATTGCTTGATTTTTCTGCCTTGTGTTGAACAATGAAAACGAATATAAGTAGAATAGTTACACTAAATGGTTCAAATTATCATATTTGGAAAGGGAAGATGGAAGATCTTTTATATGTGAAAGATTTTTATTTGCCCGTATTTGCCGAATAGAAACTAGAGAATAAAACTGATGCTGAATGGTCTATATTTCATCGTCAAATGTGTGGTTATATTAGGCAGTGGGTGGATGATAATGTTTTAAACCATATTATTAAGGAAACACATGCACACAGTTTATGGGATAAGCTCGAACAGTTATATGCTCGAAAGACTGGGAATAATAAGTTATTTTTGATAAAACAGATGATGGCTCTGAGATATCAAAATGGTACTCGTTTGACTGATCATTTAAATTCTTTTCAAGAAATTATAAATCAGTTGGCTACAATAGGAATCAAGTTTGATGATGAGATACAAGCATTTTGCTTGGTACTTTGCCGGACTCCTAGGAGACGTTTCGAACATCTTTGTCTAATTCTACCCCAGATGATATGATGACCATGGATTTGGCCAAGATTAGTATTTTGAATGAAGAGATGAGAAGGAAGACACAAGGATCGTCATCTTCACATTCTGATGCCTTGGTTGTTGAGAAATAGAGATAAAAGTCGAGACAAAAGCAAAGGTAAGTATAATAAATTTGCTAATGTTGAGTGCCATTATTGTCATCAGAAGAGACATATTCAGAGATTTTGTCACCAGTTAAAAAGGGAGAAATAAAAGGAGAAAGGTAAAGAGAAGAAAAGTAATAATGACAGTGATGATGTCGCGACCAATTTTTTTCGGGGTGTGAACCACCTAGGGTTTGGCTAATAGATTGTTAAGCCTTGACTTAACTCAGGCTCTCCCAAGCCCATACCAATTCGTGACTTTAAATTCAAGTTCTTAACATGCAATTGATTTTTAACTAGGAGTCGCCACTAATCTATTTTTGGTGGGTCAATTAAAAACCCAAGTAAAGTAATGAGAGATTTACTTTACTCCTACGAACCAGAGATTATGGGTACGGGGACTTTGTTACACTAGATTTCTCTAATGCCCTTTCGGTACCTTTCTTTTTATTTTGAAAAATGTTTGGCAAGCAATTTGGATTGATTTTAAATTAATTCCCTAACATGTGAGGTGTTCATGCAGGTGCGCAAACCACCAATTTAACACTCAAGTAAAGCAGAAAATAAATTGCAGGACTTACCTCAAAGCAACGAAAGCATCTGCAGTGTTAAATTAAAATCCACATCAACAACCCTAGATATGGTTTCTGATTAACACGCAATTTTTGTTTTGTTTTCACTTAATTAATGAAAATCATGCAATATGCAATGCAATATTAACTAAATGACCTAATTCCAATGACATGTAATTTCTAATTAAATGGGCCTAGCAAAAATACTAAATGACATGCATATCAATGAATCGAACCCTAATGACGTGCATATGACAATTTTTCTTTTTCCTAAAAAATGCATTTTTTATCCTAAATAATAAAACCAAATCAACCTATGGCATTTTTGTATTTTTCATTCGCAATTAAAAATAACTAACAATAAAAATCTAACTAAGGTGAGATATTCTCTATTTTAAGTTAGGAAATAGACTTATCTGAATCCTATATGAACTAAGAAATTTATCTCGACATGCAATTTAATTCAAAGAAATTATCTAGCCTAGATACCATCTAAACATGCATTCTAATGTAACCAGAAAAGAATCTAATTATTCTATCATGCAATTCTATGAGGAAATTAATTCTAATATATATGATATGCAAATGCAATCTTTTTTGTATTTTCGAGATAAATAAAGCAATTAAAAGACAAACACTAAATCATTCAGAATCATCAAAGATATCATACATCGTTCAAATCAGGGAAGAATATCCAAATCAGCTTGATTATCTCACTAATAAAATCGATAAATTGATTTTAAGCCTTAAAAATCAAGATATCAATTTTATTCCCGCTTGATTAATTATTCCATCTAAAGCCTTATAGATGGAATAAAAAATCGGTGTGCGATTGCGAATTAGGCAGCAAAATATAATTGGGAACGCATTGATAATTCAAATACGCACATGAGATATTGAAAAGATGTATTAGGCAATAAAATATCTAAATCAAATTTAGATATGATAATTACCTAATTCCGCCAATGATATTACCACCGCAAATGATATTACCAAATTTGGACCGAGTGGAATCCGCTCAACGGGTGACCGGCGGTGTGTGGTGGTGCTTGGCCTCGGTTGATGGTGCGGTGAGGATTAGGTCTTTGTGACTCACGGACGGACAGGATGGTTCGGCATCGATGCCTTGCTGGAAAATCTGCAAAAGAAGAAATCTTCAGCAATTGTGTTCTTCGTGGACGTCTCTTTCTTCGGATGGGTTCTTCTCTGCTTGGACCAATGTTTATGATATCGTGCGTGGATTATCTCTGGAGAACAAGAATTTTGAGAAGCTTTTATGAATTTTGATCAAGGGGAAAGATTTAGTGCAGCCCTTTTACGCTTCTTGCAAAGAATAAAGACCAGCTCATAAGTCTTCTTTTGTACAAGTGGTGGAGGTCAGTAAGCCTTTCGGAGTCCAAGCGGTGATTGAATCTTGACCAAGTTCTCCATCACAATTCGGTCGTGATATAATCTTTGACCGATTTCCATGCACCATCACGATGGACCTCCTTGAAATTTGACTAAAGAACACCTGCAATAAGACAAATTCAAGGGTGACAACGACAAAAGCTCGATGAAGAATGATCTCGGATGTGGGGGTTCAGCAGCCGCAGGAGCGTGATGGTGGGATTACAGGCAAGGCTCATCCGAAAGGCTCGGACAGTAGAGCGGCGGGGCTCCAATGTCAAGGTCTCGAACAAGGAGCAGCATCAACCGTCGCGTTACCCGATTTTATTCGTACGAAGACGTCGTAGCTGTGCAGGGCTTCTCGTGGCGGGGAAGCAGTGTGGTCACCGAACAGGGAGATCAGAACGGCAACGATGCAGGGCTTTCTTGGTGCAAGCAGTGTTGTCTCCGTTGGTCAACGTGAGTGCCTCAATGAATCTTGGAGGTGCTCTCTGCCTCTCACGATTTTCAACAAGCCAACCCCGCACCTCAAAAAATTTTCTCCTCCATTCTCTCTCTATTCACGTATGTTCATGCGTTTGTGGCCGTGTCTTGATTTTTTTGGTGGCCTCCTCTTTCTTCGTCTCCGTACGTGGCTCTTATATAGGTGAATAACTTTGATTTTCGTGGATTATTTCACTTCCTTTCTCAGCTCACGCACGAAATCTCCTTTGATTATGAAATATTTCTTGTCTAGAGACATAGAATATATCGCTCAAAATATCCCCACGTGTGATATTCTTCTTGATATTTCATGCTTAAACTTCCAATCTTCTGTAATATATCGCCTAATGTGAATATATGAAATAATTACCGAACATTGGAAGAATAATATGAATCCTTTCTGAAAATACCGAATTGTCAACTCGTAAAGGTGAAGCTCATCCGCCGCTGATCAAATGCAAAAGTGATAAAAGAATAATGTAAAATGCTTCTAAACTATATGTTATGCAATTAAATTTTTTTTTTTTTTTTAGGGATAAAATTAACCTTTAATTTTCTATGCACTAAATAAATAAACGGGCCACCAAAATTTGGGTGTCAACAGATGACAATTGTGTTGTTGCACTTAAAGAAGACTTTCTCATTAATTTTTATGGTGATGTGGTGAATTTTGTATCTCATGAGACTAGTTGGGTAATTGATAGTGGTGCATCTGTTCATGCTATGTCTCGTAGGGATTTCTTTACATCATACAGGTCAGGTGACTTCGGATATGTGAAGATGGGAAACAATGGACTAGCTCAAGCTGTAGGCATCGGTGATGTGTGCCTAGAAACCAGCAATGGCACAAGGTTAGTATTGAATAATGTTAAACATATACTTGATATCCGCTTGAATTTGATTTCTATAGGCAAGTTAGATGATGAGGGGTATTGCAGCACTTTCGGTAATGGTCAATGAAAACTCACCGAAGATTCTCTTATTGTGGCTAGAGGTGAAAAATATTCTTCGTTGTACATTATGCAGGCAAAGTTGTCCACAGATAAAATTAATGCAGTAGACAGCGAAGATGCAGCTAAATTATGGCATAAGAGGCTCAGTCACATCAGTGGGAAGGGTTTGTCAATATTGGCCAAGAAGAAGCTCTTTTCAGAATTGAAAAGTTCAGCGCTAAAGAAGTGTGCTCACTATTTAGCAGGAAAACATAACAGAGTTGCATTTAAAAGCTCCCCTCCTTCAAAAAAGTCAGGTATACTGGATTTAGTGCATTATGATGTTTGCGGTCCTATGAAAACAAAATCACTTGGTGGCTCTCTTTATTTTGTTATCTTCATAGATGATTTTTCAAGGAAAATTTGGATTCATACCTTGAAAACTAAAGATCAAGTGTAGATGCTTTTAAGCAATTTCAGGCTTCAGTTGAGAGATGGACTAAAAAGAAATTGAAATGCATCAGAACTGATAACGATGGAGAGTATATTGAACCTTTTGATGAATATTGCAGATAACAAGGTATTCGACATCAAAAGACACCTCCCAAGACGCCTCAATTAAATGGCTTAGCTGAGAGAATGAACAAAACACTGGTTGAAAGGGTAAGATGCTTACTTTCACAGTCAAAGCTACCTGGATTCTTTTAGGGTGAGGCTTTAAGTACAATTGTGCATTTATTAAATCTTACTCCATGCGTTCCTTTAGAGTTTGATGTTCCTAATAGAGTTTGGACAGGCAAATATGTTTCTTATGATTAATTGCGTGTCTTTGGGTGCAAAGCATTTGTGCATATTCCCAAAGATGAGAGGTCTAAACTTGATGTGAAAATACGACAGTACATATTTATTGGTTATGGACAGGATATGCTTGGCTACAAATTTTATGATCCGGTAAGAAAATTGTAAGAAGCAAAGACGTGTTTATGGAAGATCAAACAATAGAGGATATTAAGAAAGCATAGATGATTTCAGCATCACAGGTAAGTGATAATCTGGTTGATTTGAATCCAGTTCCTCTTACAAATATTCCTACACAGGTTGATGAAGAGCAGCAGGAAATCAATGTTCCAAATAACGCACATGTTCCTGAACATGTTGAAATAGATAATACTATTCCTAAACCAAAGGCTCAATTAGATGTTTCTCCAGTCCGGAGATCCGTTAGAGACCAACGACATTTCACCAGGTATTCTAAAGATGAGTATGTATTATTAACTGATACAAGTGAACCAAAGTGCTATGCAGAAGTAATAGAAGATGAGTACAAAAGCAATTGGTTCGATGTTATGCGAGATGAGATGCAGTCACTTTATGATAATCATACTTTTGAGTTTGTGAAGTTACCTAAAGGTAAAAGAGCTTTGAAGAACAAGTGGGTATATAGGTTGAAGCAAGATGAACATACTTCACAACCACGATACAAAGCTAGATTGGTTGTTAAGGGATTCGGTCAGAGAAAAGGGTATTGATTTTGATTATATATTTTCTCCGGTAGTGAAAATGTCTTCTATCCGTGTGGTACTAGACTTGACAGCTATCCTAGATTTGGAAATTGAGCAAATGGATGTTAAAACAGCCTTCCTACATGGTGACTTGGAGGAAGAGATATACATGGAACAACCTGAGGGTTTCAAAGTGAAAATGAAAGAGGATTATGTGTGCAAATTGAAGAAAAGTCTCTATGGCCTAAAACAAGCACCGAGGCAGTGGTACAAAAAGTTTGCGTCAGTTAGATAGAACAGGGCTATTAGAAGACTTCCTCGGATAACTATGTGTTTGTCCAAAAATTTTCTGATGATGACTTTATTATTCTCTTGCTTTATGTTGATGATATGCTGATTGTTGGCAGGAATGCTTCAAGAATTGAGTTATTGAAGAAACAGTTGAGCAAGTCTTTTGCCATGAAAGACTTGGGCTCGGCGAAGCAGATTCTTGGCATTAGAATTACTTGAGATAGAGATGCTAAGAAGTTGTTTTTGTCGCAAGAGAAATATATCGAGAAGATCCTTCATAAATTTTACATGGACAATGCTAAAGTGGTTAGTACTCTTCTTGCTGCTCACTTTAAGTTAAATATGAAGCAAAGTCCTATGACTGATAAAGAGAAGAAAGATATGGAAAGTGTTCCATATGCTTCAGCTATAAGAAGCTTAATGTATGCAATGGTATGTACACGCCCAGACTTGGCGCACGTAGTTGGCATTGTTAGTCGCTATTTGTCAAATCCAAGCAGAGAGCACTGTAATGTAGTAAAGTGGATTATGAGGTATCTTCGAGGAACTTCAAATTTGAAACTCAATTTCGGGACCAGGAAACTTGAGTTAGTTGGATACACAGATTCCGACTTGGCATGAGATATTGATACTTGTAAATCTACTTCTGGTTATTTGATTTCTTTTGCGGGTGGAGCTGTGTCATGGAAATCAAGATTGCAGAAATGTGTTGCACTTTCTACAATCGAAGCTGAATTTATTGCAGCCACCGAAGCTAGTAAAGAGATGGTATGGATGAAGAAGTTCTTAGAAGAACTTGGGTTCAAGCAAAAGAGGTATGTGCTATTTTGTGATAATCAAAGCGCAATTCATCTTGGTAAGAATTCATCTTTTCATTCTAGATCAAAATATATTGATGTTAGATATCATTGGATAAGAGATGTTTTAGATGAAAAGTTGTTGGAATTTGAGAAAATTCATACGGATCATAATGGGTCTGATATGATGACAAAGACTCTACCAAGAGAGAAGCTTAAACATTGCCAATTGATAGCAGGGATGGTGAATCCCTCCACATTGTCGTGAGGGGAAGATTTGTTAGCTAGGTTCACTCCTATATAGAGGAGGCCCAATAACTTGCAAGCCCAAAAAGGGCTTGAGCCCATATGATAAGTTATATGAGGAAATATGGTTTTTCACTATTTATATAAAGTGATAGCCACAAAAAGAAATAGTAACAAGAGAAAAAGAGAACGCAAAAAATCTAGGGGTTGGGGCAATATCTGATTTACATCAAGCTAGCGTTAGAGGTCAATTCGTGGTCCGATTGAGCTGAAATTTTGTTAGCATGTTCGTGGTGCAATTTTATCGAGTTTGAACCGTTTAATTTTCGTTCGAAACTCCCTACATCAGGTTTTTCATGAATTGATCAAAACCTGCGTTTTTGGTCAGATTTATCTTTGATCTCTTGTAAAATTCATGTGTATTGCCAAAAATTATGTTCTCGAGGTCTTTGCTGCTATGTACCTCTAGTATTTGCTAGAGAAGAATAATTTTGTTGATAGTGAAGAATTTCGAGTGGACTCTGGTCCTGTGGTTTTTGATCTCCTCACATCGAGGAGGTTTTCAGCGCAAAAAATTGACTTGTGTTCGCGTGATTGGTATTTATTTTACTATATTATATCGATTCCTATTAGGTTTACACAAGAGGGGAGATTATTTTATTCCGCTGCATTGATTTGATATTGTGCGAATTGTTACTGTTCTCCCATCAAGTAGTATCATGAAAAGCCTTGGATGCTGATATACACGATTGCAAAACGAAGTTTCTCATTACTCTAAATGGGAGAATAGCAGCCTCCACTTTGGGCCACTTGTTTCTGTAGCCCACCTGGCCGGCTAGCATTCGTTTTGAGTTCGTTCTTTCGCATGTGGTGCAGTTCATCAGAAGTTGGGCATGATGCTTCCTCTGGGAAGCCATATGTCTTTCAATAGTGAATAGCACTTCGAGGAGCTGTTGAGAACGGAGCAGCGTGTAACGGTACTTGCCTTGCAGTGCGAGAGGCATCCTCATGGCAGTTCATTGAACTATCAGCAAGTGCGCTGATAATGCTTCGGCCGCAACAATTGAACTCGCATGACTTACTATGGTGTACAGTCAGAATTGACTTCTACGACTATTTATCTCTGTACAGAAGAACATTACGGATGTGTTCAATTAAGTTGTACAGCGAGGAGAGGAATTTCCCGTTGGGCAGAATTGCCCAATGGGAAGATTGTGGCCTTGGAGAAACTTCATTGTTTCGAAGCGGAGGACCCATCTTCCGACAAGAGCTTTAGAAAGGAAGTGACGCACTCAACAAGAGTGCGGCACCGAAGCATAATTAGGCTCTATGGTTTCGGCTTGCATCGGCAATGCATGTTCTTGATCTATGAATACATGGGGAGGGGGAGTTTATTTTCTACATTGAGAAATGACATCGAAGCAATGGAACTAGATTGGCCCAAAAGAGTGAATGTCATATGGGATTTTGCGCATGCCTTGTCTTACTTGCACCATGATTGTGCCCAGCCGATTGTTCATTGAGATGTATCTAGCAACAACATTTTAGTCAACGATGAAATGCAGGCTTTCGTGTCCAATTTTGGCACAGCGAGACTCCTGGATCCAGACTCTTCATCTAATTTCACCGCAAATATTGTTGGGATGCATGGATACATAGCACCAGGTGAGCAATCTTCAATTGATTTTACTGAAAAAAGAAGTGTTATAAGGGTAATCAACATCATTGCAGCCCCCTCATGCATTGCAGAACTTGTTTAGTTGGCCTTATTAGACTGATATGCAGCAACTTTTATAGCTTTATTTCATGCTTAATTTCAATACAGAAAGATTTGGACATTCCTGCTGCCTAGACTTGGCTTATTCATCTAACATCCCGAACAATTTCTAAACAGGTTGCTTTGGTCAAAATTATATGGGAAAGTCTTCTTATTTCCTACCTTTGATTCAATAAAAGATATGTTTATTACACGCAGTCATTGTAAAAGTAGTAAACAGGTTCCTATGCTATGGATCATTAAGATCAAGATTTCAATGACGATACGCGTTGAAGGCTTTGATTAACATCCAGGTGTCCCTCATTTGTAACAGAAGACGTTGATTGATAGCTAGTTTCAACATCATCTCTGCTGTCCATGTTCTAACTCCAAGATATGACTACACAACTTTGTGATTCTCTTTCCTTTTCACAGAGCTCGCTTATAGTTTGGTGGTTATGAGAAATCTGAGGTATATAGCTTCTGAGTCGTGGCAGTGGAAACAATAATGGGCAAGCATCCGGTAGAGATCATCTCGGTGCTTTTGACCTCCAAAGGAGAAGATATCATGTTACTCGACATGTTAGACCAGTGCTTGCCTATTCCGAGAAAGAGTTTTGTTGCGAAAAAACATTGTTCAAGCGATTTCTTTGGCTCTTGCTTGCACAAGTGCAGACCCAAAGTCAAGACCAACGATGAAACGAGTTTCTGGAGCTATTTTGGCTCAAAAAATACCAATGGTCGAGCCCTTCCATGCAATCTCATTGGCGCAGCTCCGACAGACTCTATCTAGCGCATCAACATTTTCATGGTCTTCTTGATAGCTAAATTGGCTAGGTACATTCTTGATACAGTAGAAGAAATTAGTACTTTGGATGAATTTTATAGTTCAGAGTACTTTTCGACAGGAACTCGTTCCAGTTTGATAGGGACACAAGTTTAATTAATTCGCGAGTGATTTGAAGTACCCAAATCGTTGAATCTTTTCTCATTTTCCTATTAAAAAATTCATTACGGCCGTTGCCTTTACTTACTCCATAATCGATGTAAGTCCTCAAATTGGTTGAACACAACATGTTGCGTGTGGCCACGAAAGTCAAACTTAGGCAAAGTATGTCGGAAGCTGTTAGTGACTTGAGTTGTCTTGTTCCACTGACCATACAATTTCTACAGAGAGTCTATAGATAATCTCTTTCATAGTAGTTCCTTGCAATTTCTCGGTTGACCGTGCAATTTCTACATATAGTCTCTTTCATGGCAATTCCTTGCAATTTCTCAATGGTCTTATGGGACATTAAGCAAAATAATTAAAATGGGGTTATGAATGGATTGATGGATGATTAGAAGGAAAAACAGAAGTTCAATTACTCAACAACAACAGTGTCCTGGCAGCAATAATTATCAATTTCAAAAACATAAATGGACGCTTAAAATAATTGGAGTTAACCTTTGAGTAAGGCTGGAGAATTTTATATGGTCCACTAGAAAAAATTAGATCTTACTCATAAACTTGTGACTCTCTTTGAACTGTGGACATTTTTTAAAGGATGTGTTTGGATAATCTCACTTATCTAATTTCCCATCTAGTTGTTAGGCCTCGCTTCATATTTCAAAGTACAAGAAAAGCATGCAATCAAAGGCATAAGAGGAACATGGAGATTTCTTATTATAAGGAATTATGATGGGAGAATTGCATATGAAGACATAATCAATTCAATGGAAGAGTTCAACATCATATATTGCATAGTGAGTGGAAATTACGGTAGTATCTATATGGCGCGGTTGCCCAAGGAAAATTGTGGCATTGGAGAAATTTCACCATCTTGAAGCAGGGAACCCATCTTTTGGCAAGAGCTTCTCTAATGAAGTGAAACAATTGATGAAAGTATGATATAGAAGCAAAATGAAGCTTCATGGTTTTGTGCTTGCACAAGTGATGCATGTTCTTGGTTTATGAGTACATGATGGAAGGGGAAATCTACTATGTGCTTTGAGAAATGACTCCAATAGGGTCACTATCATTGATGCACAACACAATTTGATATTTACAGTGTGAATGGAATTACAAGGATATTTCTCTTTCAAAGTTGAAGGCATGTTAGTCAAAAGAAGAAAAAGCTGAAAAATTGGTCCATGACCTTTCCCTTACGATGGGTTAGAAATTTTTAAGGCCAAACGGTACCCATTAAAAGTGTCATAAAGACCTTGACTTCCCATGAACCATTGGTCACGTACTAATCCAAAGTCAACACACGTAAAACCCCAAAAGATCTTGACTTCTTGATGGATGTGCACAAAATCCATGCTTATATGGTTTAAGTCCTTTTCCTTTTGCCGATATGCTTGTTTAAATTCTAATCAAATCACAAAACTGCGAAATTCAGAGATTTGCAAGAGTAGAATATTTTGTTTGCTCAAAAATTAGGGGCGTAATTTTAAAAACCAAATGTCTAAAATTACAATAACGGTTTTTTAATTTGAAAATTCACTGTGGCAGTAATTTGATATTAAATAATCCAATTGATTTGCCAGGAATCAATGCCACGTTGGAATTTCTTGACTTCTTGATGGATGCGCACAAGATCCATCCTTACATGGTTTAAATCCTTTTCTTTTGGCTGGTATGCTTGTTTAAATTCTAATCGAATCACAAAACTACGACATTCAGAGATTTGCAAGAGCAGAATATTTTGTTTGCTCAAAAATTAGAGGTGCAACTTTTAAAAACCAAATATCTAAAATTACAATAATGATTTTTTACAAGGATCTTTCTCTTTCAAAGTTGAAGGCATGCTAGTCAAAAGAAGAAAAAGCTGAAAAATTGGTCCATGACCTTTCCCTTACCATGGGTTAGAAATTTTTAAGGCCAAACGGTACCCATTAAAAGTGTCATAAAGACCTTGACTTCCCATGAACCATTGGTCACGTACTAATCCAAAGTCAACACACGTAAAACCCCAAAAGATATTGACTTCTTGATGGATGTGCACAAAATCCATGCTTATATGGTTTAAATCCTTTTCTTTTCGCCGATATGCTTGTTTAAATTCTAATCAAATCACAAAACTGCGAAATTCAGAGATTTGCAAGAGTAGAATATTTTGTTTGCTAAAAAATTAGAGGCGTAACTTTAAAAACCAAATGTCTAAAATTACAATAACGGTTTTTAACTTGAAAATTCATTGTGGCATTAATTTGATATTAAATAATCCAATTGATTTGCCAGGAATCAATGCAACGTTGGAATTTCTTGACTTCTTGATGGATGTGCACAAGATCCATCCTTACATGGTTTAAACCCTTTTCTTTTGGCTGGTATGCTTGTTTAAATTCTAATCGAATCACAAAACTACGACATTCAAAGATTTGCAAGAGCAGAATATTTTGTTTGCTCAAAAATTAGAGGTGCAACTTTTAAAAACCAAATATCTAAAATTACAATAATGATTTTTTACAAGGATCTTTCTCTTTCAAAGTTGAAGGCATGCTAGTCAAAAGAAGAAAAAGCTGAAAAATTGGTCCATGACCTTTCCCTTACCATGGGTTAGAAATTTTTAAGGCCAAACGGTACCCATTAAAAGTGTCATAAAGACCTTGACTTCCCCTGAACCATTGGTCACGTATTAATCCAAAGTCAACACACGTAAAACCCCAAAAGATATTGACTTCTTGATGGATGTGCACAAAATCCATGCTTATATGGTTTAAATCCTTTTCTTTTCGCCGATATGCTTGTTTAAATTCTAATCAAATCACAAAACTGCGAAATTCAGAGATTTGCAAGAGTAGAATATTTTGTTTGCTAAAAAATTAGAGGCGTAACTTTAAAATCCAAATGTCTAAAATTACAATAACGGTTTTTTAACTTGAAAATTCATTGTGGCATTAATTGATATTAAATAATCCAATTGATTTGCCAGGAATCAATGCCACGTTGGAATTTCTTGACTTCTTGATGGATGTGCACAAGATCCATCCTTACATGGTTTAAATCCTTTTCTTTTGGCTGGTATGCTTGTTTAAATTCTAATCGAATCACAAAAGTACGACATTCAGAGATTTGCAAGAGCAGAATATTTTGTTTGCTCAAAAATTAGAGGTGCAACTTTTAAAAACCAAATATCTAAAATTACAATAATGATTTTTTACAAGGATCTTTCTCTTTCAAAGTTGAAGGCATGCTAGTCAAAAGAAGAAAAAGCTGAAAACTTGGTCCATGACCTTTCCCTTACCATGGGTTAGAAATTTTTAAGGCCAAACGGTACCCATTAAAAGTGTCATAAAGACCTTGACTTCCCATGAACCATTGGTCACGTACTAATCCAAAGTCAACACACGTAAAACCCCAAAAGATCTTGACTTCTTGATGGATGTGCACAAAATCCATGCTTATATGGTTTAAATCCTTTTCTTTTCGCCGATGTGCTTGTTTAAATTCTAATCAAATCACAAAACTGCGAAATTCAGAGATTTGCAAGAGTAGAATATTTTATTTGCTAAAAAATTAGAGGCGTAACTTTAAAAACCAAATGTCTAAAATTACAATAACGGTTTTTTAACTTGAAAATTCATTGTGGCATTAATTTGATATTAAATAATCCAATTGATTTGCCAGGAATCAATGCCACGTTGGAATTTCTTGACTTCTTGATGGATGTGCACAAGATCCATCCTTACATGGTTTAAATCCTTTTCTTTTGGCTGGTATGCTTGTTTAAATTCTAATCGAATCACAAAACTACGACATTTAGAGATTTGCAAGAGCAGAATATTTTGTTTGCTAAAAAATTAGAGGTGCAACTTTTAAAAACCAAATATCTAAAATTACAATAATGATTTTTAACTTGAAAATTCCTTGTGACATTAATTTAATATCAAATAATACAATTGATTTGCCAGGAATCAATGCCACATAGGAATTTCTAGCAAAAGAATCACCTTTGTAACTTAAGTGAGCTAAAAACTATGACACGTAAATGATTACTTAAAAAGTCGTAACATTACTATGGCTGATTTTATGTTGCATAAAATCACCCCTGATGAAGATCCATTTATCATTAGTATTTTGGCACTTACCAACTCTTTCAGGAATTTATGGGCACGGAAGCGGATCCTTTTTTTTTTTTTTTTCAATTCGAAATAATAGAATAGTCCTTGATAAAACATTGTGACTATGCAAGGATGTAAAAAGTAGCGATGATATTTGATACACAGTTTTTGCTTTGTAGGGGTGCTGAAGCTTGGATTGCTTCACAACCTAATTCAATTTTTAGTAATTAGTTCCCCTTTTACAGCCCTACGAGTTGATGGCAACTCCATCATCTCAAAAGAAAAAGGAAGGGAGGAAAGAATAAAAGATAGTAAGTGTCAAGTCAATAAAAAAATAACACGTGAATTGTGGAAATCGCGTTTCCTTTGACGCGTTGGTACAGTGTCTCGCTTTGCTTTTTAAGTGTCGTAGTCTAACGAATATGGCAATAACAAGTGACTAGAGCTGCAACATGATGAGCATAATCTGCAACATGTCCTTAGCTGTATTGATCGTTATAGCTTTCTCCTGCTACAATTCAATTCTTGCAGCACCAGCACCTTCTAAACAGTCAGAGGCAAGTGCGCTTCTCTACAGCGGGTGGTGGCCTCCCCCCATCACCGACAACACTACCTTACCTCATTGCGCGTGGCCTGGGGTATTGTGCGACGCCTCTGGGAGCATCAATGGGATTTGCTTGCCATATGGGTACCAAATAGGAGGTAACTTTAGTAACATGAACTTCTCTCTACTTCCGAGCCTCACCTTACTTAATTTCTCTTATAACGGACTAGCCGGCAAAATCCCCCTTCATATATGTACTCTGTCGAGGCTAACTTACCTTGACTTGTCCTCCAATTCCCTCACTGGTGAGTTGCCTCCCTGTGTCCAAAACCTCACTAGGCTTCAAATTCTTAATATCGGCGGTAATTACATCCGTGGCTATATCCCTCCTGAGTTGGGAAATTTGGAGAGATTGAACACCTTGAATCTAGAGTTCAATTTGCTTAATGGTGTAGTCCCTCTGACTATTGGTCGCTTGCACAATTTACAATTCCTTAGATTTAGCTCAAACAATTTAAGTGGCTCTATCCCTCTTGAACTTGGGAACCTCACAAAAATGGATTATGTTAATTTAAGTTTCAACTACTTCACTGGTCCCATTCCATCCTCTATAGGGAATTTGATGAACTTGACTTATCTCGATTTGCAAGGAAACCAACTCTGTGGATCTATTCCTCCTGAAATGGGAAATTTGACGAGCTTGACTGATCTCGATTTGGGAGGAAACCAAGTCGGTGGATCTATTCCTCCAGAAATAGGGAATTTGACGAGCTTGACTGATCTCGATTTGGGAGGAAACCAAGTCGGTGGATCTATTCCTCCAGAAATAGGGAATTTGACGAGCTTGACTGATCTCGATTTGGGAGGAAACCAAGTCGGTGGATCTATTCCTCCAGAAATAGGGAATTTGACGAGCTTGACTGATCTCAATTTAGAACGAAACAAACTCGGTGGATCTATTCCTTCGGAAATAGGGAATTTGAGGAGCTTGACTAATCTCTATTTGCGAGGGAACCAACTCAATGGATCTATTCCTCCGGAAATAGGGAATTTGAGGAGCTTGACTGATCTCCATTTGGGAGGGAACCAACTCGGTGGATCTATTCCTCCGGAAATAGGGAACTTGAGGAGCTTGATTGATCTCTTTTTGGGAGGGAACCAACTCGGTGGATCTATTCCTCCGGAAATAGGAAATTTGAGGAGCTTGATTGATCTCTATTTGGGAGGGAACCAACTCGGTGGATCTATTCCTCCGGAAATAGGGAATTTGACGAGCTTGACTGATCTCTCTTTGGGAGGGAACCAACTCGGTGGATCTATTCCTCCGGAAATAGGGAACTTGAGGAGCTTGATTGATCTCTATTTGGGAGGGAACCAACTCGGTGGATCTATTCCTCCGGAAATAGGAAATTTGAGGAGCTTGACTGATCTCTATTTGGGAGGGAACCAACTCGGTGGATCTATTCCTCCGGAAATAGGGAATTTGACGAGCTTGACTTATCTCTATTTGGGAGGGAACCAACTCGGTGGATCTATTCCTCCGGAAATATGGAATTTGACGAGCTTGACTGGTCTCCATTTGGAAGGGAACCAACTCGGTGGATCTATTCCTCCGGAAATAGGGAATTTGACGAGCTTGATTCATCTCTATTTGCAAGGAAACCAACTGGGTGGATCTATTCCTCCGGAAATAGGGAATTTGACGAGTTTGTTTCATCTCTATTTGCAAGGAAACCAACTCGGTGGATCTATTCCTCCGGAAATAGGGAATTTTAGGAGCTTGTTTCATCTCTATTTGCAAGGAAACCAACTCGGTGGATATATTTCTCCGGAAATAGGAAATTTGACAAGCTTGACTCATCTCTTTTTGGAAGAAAACCAACTCGGTGGATCTATTCCTCCGGAAATAGGGAATTTGACGAGCTTGACTTATCTCTTTTTGCAAGGAAACAAACTCGGTGGATCTATTCCTCCGGAAATAGGGAATTTGACGAGTTTGATTCATCTATATTTGCAAGGAAACCAACTCGGTGGATCTATTCCTCCAGAAATAGGGAATTTGATGAGCTTGACTCATCTCTATTTGCAAGGAAACCAACTGGGTGGATCTATTCCTCCAGAAATAGGGAATTTGACGAGTTTGTTTCATCTCTATTTGCAAGGAAACAAACTCGATGGATCTATTCCTCCGGAAATAGGGAATTTGATAAGTTTGATTCATCTCTATTTGCAAGGAAACCAACTCAGTGGATGTATTCCATCACGAATAGAAAAATTGACGAGCTTGATTGAGCTGAATTTACGGGAAAATAGAATTGATTGTGCCATCCCATCGGAAATAGGAGATTTATGGAATCTCCAACGGCTAGATTTGAGCTTGAACAACTTGGTCGGGCAAATCCCTAGTAAACTTAATAAACTGAGCCAGTTAAAATATCTCGATCTTCACAACAATTCTCTTTCTGGCTCAATATTCATATTTATAATATTTTATTACTTAAATCACCTCAACTTATCATATAATTGTCTCGAGGCCCCAATTCCAGATAATTTGAGGGTTGTTTTTCCTAACGCTTTTCTTGGCAATGAAGATTTGAACCAGTTTCACGAAACCAAAGACCCTAGAAGAAGGTCTAGAGTAATTCATTTTATGACGGTGTTCATTCCGCTGGTTGCAATTTGTTGTGTAGTGGTCGGATCTGGCTTTCTATTTCGACATGCAACTAAGACAAAGCAACCAGAGACTATAGAGAAAAATGGAAATTTCTTGTCAATATGGAATTATGATGGGAGGATTGCATATGAAGACATAATTGATGCAACCGAGGACTTCGATCTCAAATATTGCATCGGGACTGGCGGCTATGGTAGCGTCTATAGAGCGCAATTGCCCAATGGGAAAGTTGTGGCATTGAAGAAACTTCATCGTCTTGAAGCAGAGGACCCGTCCTTCAACAAGAGCTTTCAGAATGAAGTGAAACACTTAACAGAAGTAAGGCATAGAAGTATAATCAAGCTCCATGGTTTTTGCTTACACAAGCGATGCATGTTCTTAGTGTATGAATACATGGAAAATGGGAGTTTGTTTGGTGTTTTGAGAGATGATGTCGAAGCGGTGGAATTAGATTGGTCCAAAAGAGTCGATCTTGTCCGGGATATGGCATATGCTTTGTCTTACATGCACCATGATTGTGCTCAGCCAATTGTTCATCGAGACATATCTAGCAATAACATCTTACTCAACAGTAAAATGCAGGCTTTTGTATCAGATTTTGGCACTGCGAGACTTTTGGATCATGATTTCTCATCTAACTTCACTACAAATATCGCTGGCACCAATGGATACATTGCACCAGGTGAGCAATACTTTATTCTTCATAATTTTTCTGCAATACTTTATATAATTTTTCTTTATTTTTTTATTACCCTCAGAGTTACTAATAGAGGTACAAGTCAAATAAACGACACTGTAGAAGTTTCACTATCCATGCACATCAGTGACTTGTAGACGGTTATTGTACTAGCCAACAATAGCTAAGGATTTGTTGTGCCATGATTGGCAAAATGTCCCCCTGGAACCACCTTGTTCGCCATGGCTCTGACTCCTGTATTTGTTTATTCATGTCTATATATTTGAATATTTTTGGAAAATGAATAATTATTTTGTATGCTACTGTTGTTAGTATCCTGATACCTATTTTAGAATAAAAATGTCTCAAACTATAATTTTTATGTTGCATCTAAGTAAAAGCATGTCGGAATAGTAAGATTTTTAGATTTTGTATTACATCTATATTGGTATTACTAAATCATTCATTTCTATTAAACGTTTTATTGTGGAAATAAAATTGACAGTTTTCAAAGAAAAATTGGTGGGGCAAATGGAGTGGGGTGGGGTGCCGCACATAGTTATGCGGGGCACGATGGAGAGGGAAAAGTTGACCCTCGAGGGGCAGCGACGGGGCGGGTAGTTAAGGGTGTAGTCATCCCATCCAAAGCCTCAACTGCTAAAATTTTGTATGCCTTTTGTATTTTTTTTTTCAGAGCTCGCGTATACTTTGGTCGTTAATGAGAAATGCGACGTATATAGTTTTGGAGTGGTGGCAATGGAAACAATGATGGGTGAGCATCCTGGAGATATTATATCTATCATGTCGACATCCTCTAGAGAAGATATCATGCTACATAAAATTCTAGACCGGCGGTTGCCTATTCCAAGAGAGAACTCTATTGCAAGAAGTATTGTTTTGATAGTTTCTCTGGCGCTTGCTTGCTTGAGTGCTAATCCAAAGTCTCGACCAACTATGAAGCAAGTCTCAGAAGCTTTTCTAGCTCGAAAGTCACCATTGGCGAAGCCCTTCCATGAGATCTCATTGGCTCAGCTCTGATATGTTAATAGATCACGGTTGGAAGGTGAATCAACAGAAGCTTCATCAGGACAGAGCAAGGAGTAAGGGTCATTAAGTGCTTGTCTAGTAAAGATATAATTGATAATGAATCTGCAATTTGGTGAAAATGATTGAGCATATAAAATTGTATGGCTTCTGCAAATTAGTAAGTCTTGTTAAACTCTTTTCAATTCTATGCTGTAAGAGTGAGATGCAATTTATTTATGACACAACAAAAGACCACGATTACTTTTGAGACGGACCGTGTTTATTGGTCCAACAACCAATAGCCGACCGAAGACCTGATGCTCTTAATGTAACTTCCTTAAAACATGTCAATTTCCTAAGAAGGCAATCTTGAAATGTTTCTTCTCCTATGGGTGCTTCCTTCAGTCAATTGCCTTTATACCATGTTGTTGATGATGATCGTGGTGCCTGTTTTAGTATGGAGTTTCCAATACCACGTGGCAGTAACGTTACAAAATAAGCTACGAACTAGGCTCACGAGAATGTGGTTTTAGTCTACCCTAGAGGCAAGCTTATTGCGGGCATGATGGGTTGTAAAAGAGATGATTTCACTTGTCAAATGAGCTGTTTTTGTTGAAATTAGGAGATTCTTGTGAATGGTGATTTACTGTAGGATCTGGAAATGCTAATGAATCATATGAAATCTATTTGAGGTTCTAAGCGAAATTAAGCATGAAGAGAGCTTTCTGTTTGACGAGACGTGCATGCCTATGGATGAACCCATACGGCATTAATTTTTGAGAGCTTTGCATTAAGGGTTGCGACACTAACAACTCATAATTTCTTTGCAACTGCCAATCCATCTACAATCAATAGTTAGATATGTGCAAGAGATAGATTTGCCAGACTCTTTTATGATGGTCACTCGATTTGTGATGCTTTTATCCAGTTGAACTGCTGGAGACACGCTTTTAGTTGGGATGCTCAAACTATGCCTGTTCTTGTTGCTTTTCCTTACAATTGGGAAACTCTATCTAATTCAATAAGCAATCAGGTTGCATAAGCGTGCACTTTTGTAGGTTGACGAATTTCCTGCTCTAAGAGTCATGAAAGAAGATGATCTATGTGCTCATCTACAGAATTAATATAAACGGAAAAATTATCAAAAAAAAAAAATCCTAAATCTATTGCAATTTTTCCAAATCAGTCCTAAACTTTTTTTTTTTTTTTGCCCATTTAATCATAAATATTTTGCAATTGTATCAATTCAGTCCATTCCGTCAATTTTGGCCTACTAGCACTGACGTGGCAATTTTTTAATAATATTTTTAAAAAATTTAAAATTTTTTAATTAGGAAGGAAAGGAAAAATAAAAATTAATAAAAATTCAGAAAAAAATATTTAAAAATTGCCATGTCGGTGTCGGTCGGTGTTCACATCAGCATTGGTCGATCAAGATTGGCCGAATAAACTGAATTAGCACAATTGCAAAAGGTTTAAAATTGAATAGGAAAAAAAAAGTTTAAGACTGATTTGAAAAAATTGCAATAAGTTTTTAATTTTTTTGATAATTTTTCCTAATATAAACTACGATGCCATGAAGGTGACCACTAAGAATTTTCCTAAGAAACGGTGCTAGACAAGGGCATAATCTTAAGAAAGTGACAGAAAAATTTAAAAGTTCACGTTTAGGCCCATATCGCAAGTTTCAGTTGAGCCTAATTGAAGCGCAACTTTCACCATGGATGTTTATAGCATCGTGGTTGGACATACATTAGATGTTACTTTGACTCTTACGCCTTGTATTGATTTTCGGCCTTGTAGACTCTATATTGGCACCGCTGACGGCCTCATGGACACCTTCATATTTTGTGGATAACTGTGATCTTTGCCTCAACCGTATTTATTTTTAACTTTGACTAGTTACTAGACGTTGTCACTTTCTTGGAAGGACTATGGTACGTCTGGCAATAATATCTTGCTTGCCATTGTCTATTATGACGCACCCCCTTCTAGGCTTTGTGAGTTGTATTTTGAAAGTAAATCATTGTACAGGATGACAACCGAATGCCGTTTGTTATCTTGTGTTTTCGGTTCCTTCACCATATGATTATGGTTTTGCGAACAATGTCTCTTCAGATAAAGAAACATGATAGAGAGAGAGAGACGACCTCTACCTTCAACATATTAACTGGCTCGCCTAGGAAGCGATTCTACCGAGCCCGAGCTCACAGCAATCCACTCAAGCGATTCGCACTTTCCTGTTCCACTCTCCCCTAGTCAATTTGATTATTTTCTTCATTACCATCCGTTGTTCCCTGCTCCATCTGATGATGATAAATCCCTACAGGATTCAGTTTGCTGACATTGGCTGTGGCTTCGGAGGGCAACTAGTTGCTCTTTCAACCCTATTTCCCGACAAACTCACGATCGAGGGATGGAAATTAAAGACAAGGTGACCGAATATGTGAATGAGCGCATTTCTGCATTGAGGACGATCAATCCCCATCAATACCAATATATCTCAGTAGTATAGACCAACTCTACGAAGCACCTTCTTAACTATTTTGAGAAAGGCCAACTGACAAAGACGTAATTCCCATTTCCGGATCCTCATTTTAAAGAGAAAAATCACTGCCGCAGTGTGATTAGCCCTCACTTGTTAGATGAGTATGCATATACTCTGGCTGTTGGGGGCATAATTTACACCATCACAGAAGTTGAAGAACTTGGTGAATGGATGAAGGGCTATTTGGAAAATCACCCCATGTTCGAGGCACTGACGGAGGAAGAACTCGTGAACAATCCAGTGGTGAAGCTATTGACCAGGGCAACCGAGGAAGGCCAGAAGGTTGCTAGGAATAGTGGGCAGACATTTAACTTGCATTGGTCGCAAAGCTTTGATAAGGCATTTATTGCATTTAAGTTCTCATGCTGCAATTTCTTGGGTGCTTGTATTTTTCATTTCAGATCTCATTGATATCTAGGTTTCTTTGCCCTTTGGTTTCAAATCTCATGGTTTAGTTAAACATGGTAGGCTTCTGTCCTTAAGGTTTTGTATTATTTTTTTTCCTCTTGTTTAAACAGTCCTCTGGTTCATTTGCAAAATAGTGTGTCAAAGATAGTATCATATTCTAGGGCTATTCCATGGATGATGGACTAGAATTATACATTAGAAAAAGGAATGACTGGAAAAGTTAAATCAGCATTTCTCCTGCTAGACTACCAGTAACATCTGTGAGATCTTGAATTTAGTTTAATTAATTGAATACTTAATTAATGAAAAGCTTGATTTCGTTCATGACTTACTTTGTATATTTGGACTGGTATTCCCCTACTTGAGGAAAATGATCTGACTGATCCTTCAGGCTTCAACATCACCATGTGATGCTGAGACAGCCGTAACCACTCAAGATTGACACATAGTTTGACGTCATGCACAGAGAAATCTGTCTCATCTTTCTTGAATTGCCCATTGAATGAGGAAGTTTGGTAATGTTCCTCCAATTTTACTGCACACATATGCTAGTTATAGTATTTATTCACTTCACATGGCGTACTTTATCTTTCTTGTTCAACCAGTGAGTGCATCGTCAAGATTTTTTTTTTTTTTTTTTTTTTTTTTTTTTGAGCTTCCTTATCATATTTTGGGACCTGAAAGTGGCAGAGTTCTTTTTGTTGGGCTTTTGTACGAATAAAAAGTCAATTTGCAATGTGTCTTCAAACTTGTGTGCCAACCTGAGTTAGATTGCTCCTGTCCACTATACCAGCAATACAAACGGAACTCTTTGTTCACACTGCAAGGGAAGGGAAGCTGAATTGTATTGTAAATCAGTATCTCAAGGTAAGCATCTCTGCTGATGCTATATTTTCTTCCTAGTCATTAGTCGGATATATAGCACGCTGGTAAATTTGGTTACTTGCATAAAATGGTTTCAGTCTCAGAGCTTGAGGAGATTTTTGGAAAGCTTTGGACACAGTGCCAAGAATGCCAGGGTTCGCTTCATCAGGATGTTCTTTGTACAAGGTTCTACTTTGTTTCCTCGCAATACTTTTTAAGATAGCTTGTTTATCATTCACGTAATTGATATCATGACTTTTGCAGTCGGGATTGTCCCATATTTTACCGGAGGAAGAAGGCACAGAAAGACATGGCTGAAGCCAAGCGGCAATTAGATAGATGGAACTTCTAAATATCGACAGGCTTTGTAATCTGTGGTGGTGGACGAGAGGGGATGCATCTGTCTTCACTTTGTTATTAGTATGGCTTCTTTTGCCCAATCTTATTTTCTCTTTAATATGGATGGTGAATTTGACAACACAGGTGATCCCATCTTAAAGATGGTAAGTGCATGTGTCACGAGATGATATTTTAAATCACTACCCGGCACTTAGACCACGAGTTTCTTGTATGGCCTAAGTCACCCTTATTAGCTTTCACTCCTAATCTCCCACGCTCAGAAAGAAAATACTAGAGTTATATAAAGGGAAGAGCCCCCAAGAGTAATTTTATATTAACTCTTGCATTGCCAAATGAGAGGGGAGTAGATCCCTTTTTATACTTGTACCCCTTTAATCTCAACCGTTGAATCTCCCTTTGATTTAACAGTTGTGACATTCGAAATTTCGCTCGACAAAATCATGAGCCACGCCACGTAATCGAGCTCGTCATCGGACCGTACCAATAGCACCACCGTGGGGACTCACCACCTCAGCTCGTCCCCGTCATCACCGAAACAACTCAACTGCATCACCACCGAATCTGAGCCAGCTGAGTCTCGCTGTCCTCAAATCAGTGCCACATACTCCTCGAATGCTGCCACGTCCCTCCCCCAACCGACTATCAATTCCCCCTCTTGCCGAGTTGGCCACTAACGAAGCCAACGTTCGCTCCCATCTGTTGCCGCAAGTGGGCGACAACGCATCAAGGTGATGCGGAGTCAACAATCACCGCCAGAGGGAGGACAGCTTTGACTGTGGGAGACACAGAAAAAGCGAGCTGCCCGCTCTCTGCTCTCAAGTCCATCTTCAGCTTCTTCTCTTCACTTTCCGTTGCAGCCAGCAAGCCAGAAGCAGCGAAGATCAGCAGTTCCAGTCTCCTTCCTTGCTCGCCCGCAGAAGACCGATAAGGCCCTCAAGCCGTCGACTACCGGGCCAGCAGCACGCTGTTGCTCTGCCGACTTGCACCGGCACTGTGTCCACCCGTGTCATCCCTCGGCTCGCTTTGAACAGGCGGAGAACCAACCTCAGCCAGAACTCCTGAGATCCTATCGAGCCGCGACCACAGTTTATCGAGGACCCGAGACAAGTAGATATCCTCTGTTTTATTCTATGTCGATCAATTACGTATGACGAGGATAGTTTCCTAGAAACTTCATGAACATTGATTAGATTCTTGTTTAATCGGAAGTTTCAATCATGTTATCTATGTACATTGTTGAGTTCTAAGTAGTTGAGCTTATGGTTAGGTTGTAGGAACGTGGTCGGTCGGTATCCAGCATGTATGAGGATTAAAATGGCTGAAATTTCGAATTAAACTAGTGCTGGACACATTGGCTCAATTCGAATTAAACTAGTGCTGGACACATGTTATGTTCGGCTCAGCCCGACCCCAAGATTTTACTAATTTTGTGCCGACTTATGCAATGTAAATTTTATGGGGTGTTCTTCACAAAAGTTGTCTCTTATTGGCTGCTCTACGACATACTTTAATTTCAGAATTTTTGGACTTCGTACGACAAAAATATATCTGAAAAACTACGGGGTTTGAAATCTGTTTTCGAGGTCGCTGAACCGACCTCTTCCTGCTTTCCATTTTCCACAGATTTTTCGGTCAAGATTATAACACACGTCCTCATGAAAGTTGTAGAGTATACCCTTGGCTACCACATATTATATTTCCATGATTTTTCGATCTCATTTAACCTGTGAAATATGTGTTTTTCTGCTCTATTATGTTCTGGAAATTTTTACTGTTTTGGGCCTGGATTACAAAAGTTATTTAGAATTGTATGGGCTAAATCGGACTTCAAGTCCCCCACAAAATATGTCCCTCTTGATCTTGTCTACCTTATATTATATTTCATAATTTTTTAAACCCGTTTACCTAGACAACCACTGTAGCTTCTAGAGGTGCGTAGGACGCCCTTATAGGATTAGTTTAGAGACTTGATGTAGCAACTTTCTTGCAATCTATCTAGTAAAGTCATAGGTGAGTTTAGACTGGGCTAGGGGAATAAAGTTGACTAAGGATTTGTGGATTCACGTTTGAGTCCTAGGATAATAGTAACGTCAATGTACTTTTAATTGAATTATGGAATTGTTGTATCATGGTATGAATGTGTGACTAGGATTATTGTCGGTCCTTGGGATGACAATACCCCAAGTTATAGTAGGGATGCCCGGAGAGGTAATTGGGTTCCTCCAATTGCTTGGGGGTGCAACATGATCCCCCGATGTTCTCATGACGCCGGATGAATGTGAGATGTCTGGGGGGTAACGGGGCTCCTTGGATGATGATAGCAGCACAAATTCTTATCGGATATGATCTTGATACTTTTTAATTGAGTTACTGATTATCTATTTAGAAAAGCTACTGTTTATATTGATCTGTTACGTTATTTTGGAAGGGTGCTTAGGTAAGCTGATGATTTATTGTACTTTATATTGGAGCTTTCCTTGTCAGTATGGTGATTGATTTATGTAGTCTAGACCGATGGACCTTCTGCCTGTTGGGTTTAGGCTCACTGGTTGTTCAATAGAAATATCGATCCTACTTGCCTCCCCTATGATTCGTGATGGGGTACTAGGGGACTTCACGTGGGAAGAAGATGAGTTCATAGACCCAGGCTTCTCAAATATGGTTTTTATCCGGATCAAGTCTTGTATGGTTGTTGTCAGAGGGCCTCCGACGGGGCATGTCAAGATTAGGTTTGTCAGGATGTACGCTCACATTAATGGGCGCACGATGGGTCCACTCCCATTGTTCATTGAGAGGTCGAGGGACAGAGGTAGCCCTACCACATAGAAGAGAGGTAGGGGGTAGCTAGATTTTTGGAGGATTTTGACGGAGCCAGGGGGCCAAGGTTAGGCTCTTAGCTATATGCTCTAAAGCAACCATGTAATAGTTACATGTTAGGGATTATTTAATGGCAAATAAGTTTTTTCATTCATCGTCCAATTTATATGAATGAAGTCCATAAGATCAACAACGACTGAACATATTCTTAAGGTGTTAAGAATATGTGTGATAGGTTATAGTTATGCTGAATCTTTAAATAGTTCCCGGTTGATGGATCATTGAGAGGATATTGATGATCCTGTTGAGACCGGTGTGTTCTCAAGCTTCACCATTCAGTATTGGATACTTGAGGGGATGATGAATCACAAGTCATTGGGTATGGTGATATCCGAGCTAAAACACAAGTGCTTGTCTTGGACAAGTTCACTGAACATGACATATATAAAATGATTGGTGACATGGAAGCTTTCAACAGGGTCAATGTCTGATCGTTCATGCTTTGGTTAGGTGTAAGATCCTTAAACCTGAGGCACAATGTTGACTTGTATGTTGGATGGCTATGGTTCACAAGTGCGCATATTGATGCTTCGTTGAATCGTCTCTGTACTTGATGGTCATACTTTGTTCACATACGAAGGCACCTGCGTGCGCAATGTGGAATTTGTATATATATATAACAAGATTAATGTCCTATGCGATCTAATCGTGACATTGTATTGAAATTCTCAGCCGGGGTTGTAATCGAGAATGAATGGTTCATATCTCGAAGAAATACACGTCAATTAGATTTGGGCATATGATTGAATTGATGGCTTGACTAATAGTTCCATGGCCTTTGTTCGATTGGGACATGGTGAGACAGAAAGATTGAATTACATGGTCGGTAAAGCTGATAGGTTCATTATATTCTGAAAACATTTCACACTGTCTGGGTAGCCATGATATATTGCTAAATGTCACTCATGGTTTGCAGGAACAGGAGATTGATTTGGACAATTAATTCTATTGGTTGTGCTAATGTGTTAGGACAAGTCTTGTTGCAGCTCAGTGATGAACCTAGGGATGTCACACACCATAACCAATTAGAATGACGTTTGAGCGAGAGAGAGAATATTGCAAATGTGTTTGCAATTGAGCTAATCAGATTGAGTCAAGCTAGAAATAAAAGTTCTGATGAAGGGGCTTCAGAGTTTACAAAGTCTAAAGTGGGTTTCAGATTCTACGGTCGAATCAAAGATTTGAAGCGTGTTCAGATTCAATGACCGAATTAATAATTTGAATTGAGTTCAGAATTAATAGCCGCCTTAATGATTTGAAGTGAGTTTAGGATTAATCGCATCATTAATGATTTGAAGTGAGTTCAGAATCAATAGTCAAATTAATGATCTAAAACAGTTTCAGACTTAATGGCTAAATTAAAGATTTGAAACAGTTTTCAGAACTTAACGGTCACATTAATGATTTGAAACGGTTCGGAATAAATGGGCAGTTTAATGATTTGAAATGGTTCCAGATTAATGATCAATTAATGTTTTGAAACAGTTTCAGAAGTAAATGTCAAATTAAATATTTGTGACAGTTACAAGGTTAATACCCAGAATAAAAACTTGAAACAATTAAAAATAAATGTCTGGAATGATGCTCTGCAACAATTACAAAGTTAATGCTCGAATTAGTGTCTGTAACGGTATCAGAACTTACGTTCGTCAGGAGTTATAGCCGAATTAATTTTAAAATGATTTAGAGTTAATGCGCCGATTTAAATGTGGTCTACACTTGTTATAAAAGGTAATACAGAGAGTAGATCACCGGATGATCGACAATTGACAATTGATAATTGAGAGTGCTGATATTGGTCAACAAAAACACTCACATGAGAGCAATTGCTAGCATAATTGTAGTTGTGAGATTTCTCAATTTCTCTCTTCTGTTCAACGTGAGAATTCGTGGTGTGTCTGAACTAGAGGCTCAACATTTATGGGGCTGGATTTGAAAAACATGAAAGCCTGCGAAGAGATCAGACATTCTGCATCTGAAGAACATTAGAATCAGTATTGCTGAAAGGCATCAAACGTCTATGGTCAAGAATCCAAGAACGTCAGAACCGGTGTTACCAGAAGGCGTTAGATGTTTGTGGTCAGAATGTCGAAACTACTGCTATGAGGACATCAGACGTTCGTGCTTAGAACCTGAAGAAACTTTTGAATTGAATTTGGAGCACGGTACAAGGTTAATATGATTAGCCCCTTTAGCTCTTCTATGCATTTTTGTTAAAATGCACAAAAATGATTTGGAAACACATGTATAAGCATTTTTACTTTCGCTGCGATAAAATGTTTGATCTTAAATTACTTATGCACGTATGCTTGTTTATCGAAACAAACACCAACATAGGCAATCATGTGTACGACTAGGTTAGGATGGGGTGACCGACTTATAGCTCGATATAGTAAGTAATACCAACCTTTTAAATTCTCTAGTGTACTCAATTTGTCGCCTGACAGATATATATATATATAAGAAATTAAGTTGCCTTGTTTATAGAAGTCCGTGTGTACCCCAAGAATTACTTTAATTCCTTATGCTTCCGCATGCTTAAGCGAAAGCGAAATGAAATGAAAAAGTTAACTACGTTAATAGTTCTACATTAGCGGCGATGTGTTGGGGACATCACAATGTTAGAAATTGGATCCTAAAGAAAATCTAGATATTATCCCTACAAATATCTATACATGTATATTTACTATATTACCCCCGGAAATCTCTAGAGCTATGGGCCTTCTAGAAGTTTCAACGCTTTAGTTTGGGCTCTTGGGCCATTCTTTTGGCTTGTTGGGCTTAAAACTTTTTGGTCCATGACACATATCCAAAAGATACTAAGAAATTTCATGGAAAAAATGTCTGTGCTTATCAAATTCCATTCTTTTTCCTTCGTGACTCTTATCCCCTAGGGATCCAACATTTGAGTTCCAGTGCTTTTGATTTTAGTTAAAAATGTAGTAACTTTCAATTTTTGTTAGGGTAAAGAGATGATTCTGAATCTGGTCACCTACTAACGGTTTGTTAAAACTAAGCATCCTCTGAAATTAAAAGCTAAAGGATTTGTACTAAAAAGGGGGAAAAGGCATTGTGAGGAGCTGATTTTTGAGGGATTGTAGACCTTCCTCACTTTGTAAATGGCTTTGCATTCAACTTTCCTCTTATTTGTATGGTTATGGAGAAGACTATTGGAAATGATATGATAGGGTAGGATCAAATACGAGATCTCCCAGATTCATCGCAAACCATCCATTGTTTGAGAAAATATGAAATGTTAAGAGCGAATGTACACATATAATCTATAGTAAAACTAAAGATCTGCATAGAGAAGTAAACAGACATCACAACTTGCTTAGGAGACGCAATCAATCGACAAACAATTTTCACATTCACGACTATAGGTTATCCATTTTGTAACTTGAAATCATATGCTCATCTTCCCTTCTGCTGCTACTACTCTCTTCGACGGTTATCGCAAGCAATGGCACAAGTTGGTGAGTTGACAATCCGAGGCCAAACGCTAGACTTTCACTATTGCTCTTGCAAGTGTTGAAACCCATGTCACTTAAGTATATAGTCTCAAATGGGTTGTAGAACTTGGAACCTAAGAATCGGACCAGTGGGAAGCGTCAATATGCGCACAAAAAATAAGAAACCCGTTTTGACGGGTAGGTTTTAGGTTCTTAGTTAGAGGAACTTAAAACTTGAAACCCGTAATTTGTAAGCTAGAACCTGGAACAAGTTTTAATATTTTTCTTGGTTTATATCTTCACGCGATCTTGCGATATTTCATACCATTTGATGATGAATGTATAATCTGGAAGCACGAATCTGAGCTTCTAGTTTATGACTAAAATTTTTTACTTTATTAATGTTCATATTTTCCATGTGTCTTTATGGTCGGTGAATTGTAGCAACAAGTTGTGGTCATTAAAGGTTTTAATTTACTGCAATCATTCAATTAATAATATGGGTGAAACCTGGGTAGACCCTGAAACCAACCTTAAAACCTATGACGAGATAATTTCCAGTTTCTAGGGTGTGCATGGTAGGTTCTAGGTTCCAAAAAATAAGGAATATGTTCCAACTAGTAGGTCCTAATTTCTAGATGGAACTTTTACAAAGCATTGAATTTCTGGTAGTAGATCCATAATCAAAAAAGTGTTTGTGATTGTTCCAGAAGAAATGAAACAAAAGATACGGTAGAGCTAGGACAGTTATTGTATGAGGTCTACCCAATGCTAGATGCAGAGGCGCATAATAGATCGATATGAACATCATGAGCTGTCCCGCAATAAAACCCGTTGTTGCTGATACCTTCTTCTCGGTTCCTTCTTCTCCTTCTTCCAGACCCGAGCTCGGAGAAGGAAGAGATTAATTTCTAGATGGAACTTTTACGAAACTTGGAATTGCTCATCCCTAATTTTAATGCACTATTAGCACAAAGGACAAGTTGAGAGTGATGCGTCAAAGTCTTTAAGTGTCTAGAAAGGGATAAGGACTTAAAGGAGGCAACTTATTGCCAAGTAGATTTTGTAGCAGCCAAAATGGGGAAAAAGGGACAAAGTTATTGTTGGAGAAAATATTCAGTAGTTAGTAACCACTCTGTGACCAACTCACGTGGTGTGCATAGTCCATTGAAAAGGTGATATTTGTCTCATGATCTAGAATATGTAGAAATTGAAAATTTCAAATCAAAAGGGCTCAGGTGCTCTTTTATTTCCCCTCTGACAAACAACTGACACAAGAAATAATAAATGCTTGTCTCTCACTTAAAACCTCTCACATTTTTTCAAAGAGTTTGCAAGGGTTTGTTTACCCAACCACTCTCCCTCTTTTCTTTTCAATGGTTTCTTCACCTTCTCTCTCTCTCTCTCTCTCTCTCTCTCTCTCTCTCTCTCTCTCTCTTCAGAGACAATATTCGTTGGTTTCTTACTCAATCAACAAGAAGACAACATTTTTCTTCGTCCATCTTCTCCAAAAAATCGAACGTTGTGGCGATTTCCATCAATGCAGATCAAGCAACAGGCATAACCTCGAACAACCAGGGGACAAAGAGTGGAAGATCATTCACAGTCTACAAAAAGAATTTGGTTGGAAGCTTTAGGTTATTAACTTGAGTTGTCAAAGCTGGAATTCGAAGAAACGTTAATGAACTTGAGAAAAGTTTTGTTCTGAAAGAAATTTTGGGAATGGGAAGGCTTGATTCTTCAAATATTTTCTTTTGAAGTGAAGCTAACATGATTGTTTGATGCCTGTGTGTGCTTCCTATTTTACTTTGATACACTGTTAAAATGAATACACACATCTCCAACTAACACTAAATCCAACAAACTCATCTCAGTCATATACAATTCAGAAATATACAACTAAGTTCATCAAATCACACATTAATGATCCAATCTATTGACTAATATCATGCTCATATATATAATCACGATCACACTTAACGCTTTGCGATGAAGTTGACCGAGATTTCCTCTTTGGTGAGGTCTTCACCTATATTGTCGGTGGCTTGTCCACAAGAATAGTTTAAAACTAGTGTGCACCCACAAACCCTTCAAGGGACTAATAGGGACATTGAGCATAACATAAACCCACAATAGTATCTTCCAAGCTCCACAAGCCAATACAAAATATATATAACAAATCGATTTCACAAACTAAAACATATAATCTTTCACAACTTAGTTCATCGGTCAGAATCCTCGTTCATAAACAATTTCTCAAGTCTTTTTGGAAGTTATCTCATAGATCATATCTACAAAGTAGTATACATAACCTTTCAAGAAAGGTTTATCAAACCATCTCACAATAACCAAAAAGTTATAAACACTCAAGCTAGCTTTATATGCTTTTCTCAGTGAAATCACTATTAATTCAAAACATGAGTTTCACAAAATCAAAGAAGAGATTAACATCACTCATCCGGTAAGGCCCAAAACCAAACGACATAACTATTCGAGTTGACGATCTCGTAATCCTAGTAATTAAATGAGAATCAATGTCAAAACCAAGTAAAACACTTTTTCAACTATGAATCAGCTAAACTAAGCTTAATTGCTAGTAAAATGACTCCCATGCATTAACAAATCGCTCATCCAAAGTTGATCTTCAAAGTTATCCGCAACGTGGAGCTTGCGCATGAAACTTAATTTCGCTATGACTAAAATGTTGCTATGAATCAACTCTCGTCAAACCCATAACCCATGGCTCCACAACACCCTAATCCATGAATTCAATGTAATTCCACAACTTAACAACTCAAAAGTTGGATCCTGCACCTTAAATTTCACATAAATTCAAATATGACATAACTCCAGAGAATTTTCCGATTGTATGAACAAGGGGCTTGAATCCTTGCTAGGCACTGGGAAACATAGTCTGGCCTGCAAGGTGTCTGAAATGAATTTTTCATTATCTTTTTTTCTCTTTTCTTCGTTTTCTTCCATTTTCTTTAACCTCCCAACGCTCCCCCTTTTATATAATTCTCAGCGCGTCTTTCCCTTTCTGCGGCGGTGGGTTTTCCTCTTTGTTTTTTCCCCCTTCAACTTTTTGACTCTTTGACCAGTCAAATGGTCAAACACGCCATGTGCAAATGGTGCTGCCAGCTCTTGCTTTGGTCAAAGTTAAAAGTCCGATTTGTCATGCAAACATCGGTTTCAAGAAAATTAATAAAGCCCTTTTCAATTTTTTTTTGGTCGAAAATACGATTACTATTGATTTACTTAACCAAGTTTGGAGCAAATACATCAAAAGCATTGGCACATAATAAATCAAAGAGGGTAGGTGGGGGATTAGCTACCCAATTACTAGGAATGCAGTTAGATCTTTGGGCTTTTGCAAGCCAAGTTGCTGTTCTATTAGAGTCCCTGCTGCAATGGGCAAGAGAGAGGCCTGGAAATTCCTTTAGCTTGGTCTTGACCCGATCCACAATAGCCTCCACTTCCTAGTTTATCTTTGTCCAAGACAGAACTCCTTGCACAAGCTGTAGACAATCAGAGTGTACTTGCAAACTTAGATTAAATCTGGTGGAGAGTAACTCTAAGGTTTCAAGAAGAGCAAGAGCCTCCGTCTGTTCCGTTGAGGATGCCACCACCAGCTTGGAGAAGCCATCCATTAGTCGACCCTTGGAGTCTCGGCAGATGCAAGCGATAGATCCCTTGTGTTCGTCCGCTCCCCTATTCTCCTCGAAATTTGATGCCGCATCTTCATTCCAGGCAAAGGAGGCGTCAATGTTAATTTTCAACGTTTCTGAGGTTGGGGGTTGCCATCTATAAGTTGGGGCCTTGCTTTTTCTTCTCTCCTTTTGATTTTCGGTTCCAAGTCACAAAGTTTTTGTTTAAAGCTATGGCCTTGAACAGCGTTTGTGCGGGTACAGGGGACGTTGTCCGAAGATGAAGTGCTTCCTATCTTTCCCAATACACCACAGGGTTGTAACGGTTTGGTCGAACTTAAGAGTGCTTCGTGGGACTTCTTTTAGCACATGCAGCCATTCATCGAGTTGTGTTAATCCGATTCTTGTAATTCTGATTTGTAGGGGGATAGCGCTCCATATCCAAGCTGTCCAAGGGCAGAGCAGCAAAGTATGTTCAATGGTTTTTGCTTCCTGTTTGCAGATAGGGCATAAGGGGTTAGGTAATATTCTTCTCCTGTGCAAGTTGTCAAGTGTAGGCAATGCATTTTGACATGCATTCCAGAGAAACAGTTTAACTTTGGGTGAAGCTCCAGAGTGCCGAATATATTTCCAGAGTTCTGGTTTCGTTTGGTAAAATGAAGTTGCTATTGTTGTATGTGGGCTAGCTGATATATCTCTAGTGGTGAAATAACCACCTTTCACTGTATAGGACTCTGACTTGTTGTTAATCCAGACCACTTTATCTTCTGTAGTAGGTAGTCCAATAGGGGTTGCAAGGATTTCCTTCACTCTTTGATCATCAAACAATGACCTTACCAATGGTTCATTCCATTTTTCAGTCCCCTGTTCTATTAATTCGCTCACTTTAACTGGCTCATTTCTTGTTGCTGGGCCGCCAATAGGTCCACTCTTCAACCATTTATCCTCTCTAATAGAAATTTTCTTTCCATTTCCAACCAACCACATAACTTGCGGAGATATAGAGTCTCTTCCCAAGATAATGCTTTGCCATCCCCACGAAGGTCCAACTTTCCAAAACTCACATTGTAGATAATAAAGACACTTCATCACTTGGCTTAAAAGGGACTGAGTGTGGCATCCCAGAAATTCAAAGCCAAGCCTTAAGGTGTGTTAAATGTCTTTAATTAGGTGATAGAATTTTATGGCTTATGCTTTAGCCAATTTGTCTTTTAATTTGATGAATTATGCTTGTGATTGTGGGAATTTAAATTTAATAAATTAATGCTTGGCCATATGATTTAAATTTCAATAATTAAAAATATTCCGAGACTTTGGCCAAGGTGAAAAATTGAATTCAAAAATATTATGGAAGGAATTTCAAAAAAAAAAAAATAATGAAAAAGGGGGTTAAATTCGAAATGGGCCTTGGGCCCATTAGCCTAAAGCTTGGTGGGCCAAGCTAGTCGGCCCATTAGGGCCCAAGAGGGGAGTTCGACCAGCCCAAAGAGAGTGGCCGGATGGGCCTAAGCCCAAGCCCAAACCAAAATTTAAAAAGAAAATGAAAAATGACAAGTGGCCAAGGGAAGAGCATGCGTTGGTTGGCCATTAGGTGAATCAATCATTACTTATCATGGGCTTTAGGGGATATAAAAAGAGAGAGAGAAGAGGAGTGGCCGGTTCTTCTTGCATTTTTGGCCAAGAAAGAGAGAGAGAGAGGGTGTTCGAGAAAGGGAGAGGAGAGACCGAGAGGGAGAGAGAGGAGGCGGAGCTGAGAGGGAGGTGCCGCCATTTGTCCGCCTAGTCCGACCACCGTACGCCGCCGTGTGCTCGCCGTTTGTTCATCTTGGAGGCAAGTGGAGTCCTTAACTTCTCTTGCATGTTTGTTTTGTTGGTTGCATGTTCGGTTTTAGGTGTGATTTGTGCGAAAAACCGAGGTAAGGGTTGGATGTGTTCAAGCCATGTGACTGTTTTCGTTCGGGTTTGTGGAAGTCAGTATCTTGTTCGAGCTTGCATGTGTGTTTGGAGTGCGATTTTGGCTTCGGTGTCTTCATGAAAGTTGAAGCTAACATCTTTTAGTATGACATACTGAAATTTTGTAGAAAACGATGAATATTTGAGGGGTCAAAAGTTCTATTATACGGAGACTTCAGATCTGCGAATTTCCTACTGACCTCTTGTTGATTTCTTGGTTGCATGTTGATTTCTGTTGGAGATCTCACTTTGTTGTCTTCATGAAAGTTGTAGGTAACATCTTAAAATATAACATACTCAAATTTGAAGAGAAATGAATGAGTATAGCCTAGTGAATCGGCTAGATCTTTGAGACGATTGATTCTGTTAGAGTGTACCGAGACACCCGAGACTTCAAGGGCTTAAAAGATGATCATACTTTGGTTATTTGACCTAGATCTCTTCATGAAAATTGTAAAGGACATCTTGATACATAACATACTCAAATTTCAGAGGAAACGAAAGAGAATAGATGGGTGAAACCTAAATATTTCGGAGATGTGCATTCTGGACGAAACGGTGGAGGTTCCAGAAGCTTCGTGGAGTTGTATAAATTAATCTATGAAGAATTTGGCTTAGAGTTCTTCATGAAAAATGTACGAAAATGTGTTGGCTATCACCCTGTAAAATTTCGTAATTTTTGGAGGCCATATGAGTATTTTAATCGAATTTATTTGGAAACTGTGCAATCTGGCCATTATCCGAATATCATGTGCTATTTTGTGGAAATTGTGAAATTATGTGAAATTCAATTTGGCCATGAATTTTGTATGAAATTGTGATTCTAATTGTTTGTTTAATGATTGTTTGAATATTATGATTTTGGGAAAATCATAAATATTAAATGTAATAATTATTTATGAAAATAAATAAATATAATATAAAATAATATAATAATAAAATAATAATAAAATAAAAATGGATTATTTTATTGGCCATGAATTCCATAGTATTTATGATGCATTGTTATATGACATTGGTGTATGTATGATCATGAATTGTGATGCATGTGTGAATCATATGCCATGTAATAATAAGATTAAAAGGATGGTGAATGTGGAAAATGGTATGTGAGTAAGAGGCTGTGGCAGAGGATGATGTCTGGTGGCCAAGTGGTATAATTCCAGAGGTTCCCTGGGAGTTTCAGGATGCCCGGAATGTGGGGGGCCGGAAGCCCTGTCGGAGGTCTTTGCCCGAAGGGAATGCCTCGCGACACCGGGATTTGGGTGCGGGATGCCCGGCTAGAAGGGTAAAGGCCGGAAGCCCCGTCGGAGGTTTCTCGCCCGAAGGGAATGCCTCATGATGCTAGTTGAGATGCGAGATGCCCAGAATGTGGGGGCCGGAAGCCCGGTGGCCATGAGATGGCTGGAATGCTTTGGGAACCCTGTCGGAGGTCTTTGCCCGAAGGGATGATGATGAAATTGAAAATTGAGAATGGGTGATGTGGTGATCAAAATTAAAGAGAAAGATGAAAATTAAATGATATGATATGCATGGTGATATGCATGATGATGATCATGAAATATGATGTGATATGATGATCACCTATGATATATGCATGATGATGCATGATGATGATGAAATGTGATGTGATATGATGATCACCTATGATATATGCATGATGATGCATGATGATGATGAAATGTGATGTGATATGATGAGCACCTATGATATATGCATGATGATGCATGATGATGATGAAATGTGATGTGATATGATGATCACCTATGATATATGCATGATGATGCATGATGATGCATGATGATGATGAGATGTGATGTGATATGATGATCATCCATGGTATGTTATGCATGATGAAATGCATGCTGATGATAATGATTTATGAGATGCCATGATGATGATATGTATGCTATGATGATGCATGAATACGCATGACATCAACAAAAAAAAAAAAAAGGTTAAGCAATGCCTGCATCGTATGATGGTATGCATGGTGCATTGAGTTGTTATTGGATTTCCCTATCTGCTGAGTGGTTATACTCACCTCTTTCGGGGATAACATTTCAGATTAGCAGTATGCCGCTACCTGCCATCTCGCGTGGGGTATACTATGGTTTGCCGTCTGATGTAGAGGTAGAGTGTACGGAGATAGATTGTCCCTCTGTTCCCGAACTGACGTTTATCCAAGTGCGATGTCTGGTGATGTATGATATCGGCCTGGCTGGGGGCCCTGTCATACAAGAGTTCATTTCTGTGCACGTTCGACGGGATGGAGCGATGCGAGGGATGCTGCCGCCGCCACCACCTGATGCACCGGGTTGGGTGTGAGACCTGCGCGCGATGAGTAGGAGCTGGATATCTTTTTGATGTAGATAGTCGACGCTTCGATGGAAGGGTGTTGTGCACGCATGATGTTAGGGGTCGAGGTTTCTTTTTGAGATTTTAGGTAGGACATGGCAGAGTCCTAACCTTTCTTGTTTTTGTACCGACCCAAAGGAAACCCCATCTTGCTTTATATATGTATGTAAGCCAAGCGTCGAAGTTGTTTATAAAATCATGATGTTTAGCTGGTGTGTATTTGTATCATGGATCGGTACGGGGGTAGATGGCGATGTGAAATTTGCTTCCGCTATGAGTCGCGCATGGGACCGCTTTAAAAAAAAAATGTCTGTGATTAATGACACATGTTTTAAGTACAAGATAGAAAGAGGAAATAAAAGGTAACATCGGCACTGGTAACGACCTGCGAAGGGTTCGGGGTGTTACACTGAGGGTGCTGTGAAATACGCCAAGCTTGCTTCCCTAACATAGCTTTATTGAAAGCTTGTAAATCTTTGAAGCCAAGACCCCCCTCATCCTTCCTAAGTTTCAAAATTTCCCATTTTTTCCAATGAACCCCAGCAGTTTTGTTATTATTTCTCCACCAGAAATTGGCAATTTTCTTCTCAATAACTTTGCAAATTAAAATAGGGATTTTGAAAATGGAGATTGCATATTGAGGAATGGCCTGCACCACTGATTTAATCAATATTTTCTTCCCTGCTTTTGATAGCAAGTTATCCTTCCAGCTTTCTAACTTCATTTTAACTCTGGCAAGAATCCATTTGAATATATCTTTCTTCGAGACTCCCCAATCCGGGGGAATTCCTAAGTACTTCTCTGTTTTATCAATTTCTTGAACTCTCAACTTTGAAGCCATATTCCTTCTTAGATAAACTGAACAGCTTTTACTGAAATATATTCTTGATTTATTGAGATTAATAGCCTGGCTTGATGCAAAACAATATTGATGTGAATGACCATCGGATTTTGACATTCTAATAGGGTACCATTGAGAAAGAAGATAGAGTTGTCCGCAAATAGCAAATGTGATAGAGTAGGGCAACTTCTATTAAGCTTAATTCCTCGAAGTGTACCATTTGCTACCGCTTGTTTCATCAAGTGAGAGAGGACGTTTGTCACTAAAATAAAGAGATAATGGGATAACGGGTCACCTTGTTGAATCCCTCGTGTTGGCTTGAAAAAAGGCAGAGATTCCCCATTGAAATTTATGCTGAAGGAAATCGTTGAAACACATTGCATCACCCATTGTACCCACTTATCACAAAATCCCATCTTGATTAAGCATTCTCGAGGGAAGTCCCATTCGATTCGATCATACGCCTTTTGCATATCTAGCTTTAGCACAGCTTGGAACTTACTTTTCCTCTCACGAGTTCACAACCTATGAAGTACTTCCTGCACAATCAAGATATTATCTTGAATTTGTCTACCCCCCACCAAAGCGCTTTGTTCTTCAGCAATAAGGCTTGGCAACAAAGGTTTGAGTCTATTGGTTATTACTTTGGAAATAATTTTATAGATAAAGTTGCATAGGCTGATAGGGCGAAATTGTTCAAGCTTTTCAGGGTTTGGGATTTTGGGAATAAGGGTAATTTGGGTTCTGTTCATATCAGGATTTAGGTATCCAGTATCAAAGAAATTCTGCACCTCCCTAAAAATATCCTGACATATATCTAGCCAATGATTTTGGAAAAACAGTCTATTTAGCCCATCTGGTCCTGAAGCTTTGGTAGCTCCTAATTGTTGCATTGTAGCAGTAATCTCCTCCAAAGTGATAGGTTCTACTAACCGTTGGTTCATCATTTCATCGACTGAGGTTGGAATTTGGTGTAGGATAGGCTGAAAATTTTGAAACCCCACAAACTCAAATAAAATTTTTGAAGTATATGTCCATCATCTCCTTCAAATGTTGTTCCTCTCTCACCCAATCATCTTTTGCATTCTTTAGCAAGGTAATTCTGTTTCTGGTTCTTTTTTGAATCGCTGTGGTGTGGAAAAATTTAGCATTTCTATCACCCCATTTTTACTAGCTAATTCTAGAGCGCATTCCCCAATACATCTTCTCTTGCCGCCACAAGTTTTCAGTTTCTTGGGTTATCTTCGTTGCTTCCTCACTTTCTTGAAAGATTTTCGAGCTATTCGTCAACCTTTGTAGTTCATTTCTCAGCCAATCAATTCTCATTTTAGCATTAGAGAATCTGTTTTTGCTCCACTTACCCAGCTATTGTGCCACTATCTGCAGTTTTTCCACCATATTTAGTCTTTATGAGTCAATTTTAGCCCAAATTCTCTTGACTAGATGCGAACATTCCTCATCCTCTAACTAGAAAGCTTCATATCTAAATACCCTCCTCCTTCGTTCCTTCCATGGGTAGAGTGATAGTATGAGAGGACTGTGATCAGAACTGATGGCTAGTAAGGCTATACATTCAGCATTTGGATATGCAATTCTCCATCCCGAAGTACATAAGGCTCTATCAAGTCGCTTCTTGACAAATTGTTCTCCTGCTCTATTGTTTGTCTAGGTGAACGCACATCTCTTGCATTCCAAATCCATTAAGGAACAATGGTGCAGGAAGTCTCTGAAAGCTGTAAGCCGGTAATTTTCTACTCTTTTTTTACCCACTTTTTCCCGGTGATACAAAATTTCATTAAAGTCCCCCATGCAAAGCCAAGGTAGATGATAATTGGCACTTGCTCTATGAGTAGCCTCCCATAACATCACTCTTTCTTGAAATTCAGTAGGAGCATGTAGAAATGTAATATGCATCATCTGTTTGGTTTCTTTGACTTGGTATTGAACATTAATAAAATTATCCGAGAAAGAGTCGATGGATAACAATACCTGGTCATCCCAGAATATGGCCAAACCCCCTGCAATTCCTTTTGGATTCACCAAGAAGCTATTCTGAAATTTCAACCTCCTTCTTAAACGTTGCACCTTTTTCTCTTGATTTTTAGTTTCCATTAGAAAGATAATACTGGGTCTTTCTTGAGTCACTAGGACTCTCAAAGCTTGAATTGTTAAGGGTGTGCCCAACCCCTGACAATTCTAACTTAAAAGCTTCATGGATGATCCAGTGGCTTATTAGGGCTAGCCACTAGAGCCAACTGATTTGACTTCTCTGCCACTTTAATGGGGGTCTCCACCAGTTGTGTATTATAAAAATCTATTGCCTTTGAAGTTTGAGCGCCATACGGGCAGAATCTCTTCCCTTTTTTAGAAGTGGATAGCTTGGTACATTTGGATTTGTTTCTTATCATTCCCTTTTCACCTGCTGGGGTCTCTATCATGTCCACTTCCACTGCCTTCAGTTGTTCCTCATAGAGTACCATGACAAACTCTTCATTTATGCAGCAACTTCCTCTCTTTTGTGGGCCTTTCTCTTCCATGATTAGTAGTGCTAGAGAAGAGGTAGAATGACTGTTCTCCTGTTGAGTTGGATTGTCAGCATTGTTCTACCCATAGATGGACGAAATTTTATTCATATTTTGATCCTTCAGCTGCTTTTCTTTTTCAGGAACTGAAGAGATAGGGGTCTCTGGCACACTCTCATCTTCTTGTATTATATCTTGTTTGCCATAGATGAATTCTCCATACGGACTAAGTTCCCGCACTTCCGCTCTTAGCCATTGCCCAAATCTTCCTGGTAAGTCCTTTGCCAGCCCCGAATTCTCATATGGTATCTCTTTGCAAAATGTAGCATAATGCCCAATTCTACCGCATGAATAACAATAATGTGGAAGCCTCTCATATTTGAACTCTACCCACAGCCTCTTGCTCTCCAAATTGACAATAACCCGAGTCTTGAGGGCATTTGCCAGATTCAACTTAACTTTTGCCTTGCCAATCTTATAATTGCCGTTCCCTTTAGCTTCCAATTTCACCTATGTTACCTCTCTTAGTTTTTATGCAATATCCCTGACAACTTCATTAGTAACTCTCCCAAATGGGAGGCCGTAAAAATGCACCCAAAAAGCACAATGGGTAAATTTATAACAGATCTCTGGGGTGTCGGGATCACATTGCTGTAGAACTAGTAGATTACTGGAAAAGGACCATGGCCCAGAATCTAAGACTATCTATTTTTCAACTTCGGACTGGAATGAGAAGGAGAAATAGCCTAGCTCTAACAAGGTGCATGTAATATTTTCAATCCTCCAAGATCTTTTCATTGTATTTAAAAAGGCTTGAAAATTCACATTCGGTTTAGAGTACAGCTTCCCGAACAATGTTTTCCGACATTCTGTCAATTTCTCTTCAAAAATGTCACATTTAACATCAACTACATCATCTTCAGACCATAGCTTACCCAGACTTTTGCAAAGAGCCGCCAAACGCCTCTCTTCCTCATACTAACCTTCCATCTCTTGATTTCCAGGACCAGGGCCAAGAAGAAATAGAGCAGGATGCGTCCCTCAGAGGTGAGGTTACTTGGGCAAATTGAGGCAGGGACTATGTTGAAAGAGATCTTTCATTTCCTTCGCATAAGCTAGCCTTAGGTGTTTGGAATCAGCTAAAAAGGAGAATGCAAGCCCAAATCGGTTGAAGGGAGCTTTGATGCAGTGGGTGGATAATGGGTTTCTCGAAAAAGGAGTGTGAAAGGGAGGATTGTCGATCTGTGTAACGGGTGTTGTGGAGGGAATGACAATCACAGCCAGATGGAAGGGAATGTGATGGACATTAGGGTTTATCCCTTACTATGGGATCTAAACCAGAAAACCGGGGTAGAAGAAATAGGGTTCTTGTGAGGGATGGATTAGGGTTTGTCATTGGGTCTAAATCGAAACCTACCTTGAAGGTAGGAGAAAACTACCAATGCAGTAGAGAGCGAGGTCATTAAGTCGCGGATAAAGCCCTTTTCAATTGGACAAGAGCAAATCTCATCAAAGCTCACTAGCTGCTTCCTTCCGTGCAGTTTCCTAGTGGACATTTCTGAGTAAGATTTTGGCTTGTCGACGATCACTGTTGGAACGGCAGCAAGACTTGGTCGCATACTCTCTTACTCATATGGCTTGCTCCGTTGCAGTCATATTCTCTCCAACGAACAGATATTGTCTATTATCACTCCAAGAAGAATAAGCAAAAGCCTATTCGTATTCAAGAATCTCCAAGCCAAACCCAAGTTCATGGGATCCTCTGTTTGGAACCTAATAGCCATGCTAATCATGTGGGCTACTTCAGCTTTTCCAAACTCTGCTTGTTCTCCAACATCGGAAGTGAGTGCCCTTCTTCACAGCGGGTGCCTGATCATGTGACCGGCAATGGTAGCTTGTCTCCATGCACGTGGCCTGGCATCTCGTGTGATGCCCACCGCAGCGATGACGGAATCGCCCTGGGGGTTATTTACTATGAGACGAAATTCAAGCTCGGCAGCATGGATTTCTCCCTCCTCCCAAACCTGGCCTCCTTGGCACTCCCTCTTAAGGGGCTTACCGGTTGAATGACCCTCCAAATATGCAAGCTCTCGAGGCTCGCTCACCTCGACTTGTCCAACAATTCCCTCTCCGACGAGTTGCCTCCTCGTCTCGGGAACCTCACCATGCTTGAAGCACTTGACCTTCAAGGTAATCGATTCCACAGTCTGATCCCTCCAGAGCTCAGGACTCTAAAGAGGCTGGTCCAGTTGATTCTCGAGGACAATAACCTGGACGGCACAATCCCTTCATCTTTGGGCAACTTAAGCAACTTGACATACATGTACTTGCAAGGATACCAATTTTTGAGTGGATCGATTCCTATGAGAAATAGGAAACTTAAAAGAGTCTCGTTCATCTGGATTCGAGCTTGAACAATTTCGGCAGACAAATTCCCATCGAGTTTGGTTGTTTGACCGAGTTGCATCATCTTGATCTCCACAACAATCATCTTTCCGGCGCAATCCCTGGATCTCTTATCTAGCATTTGCACTTAAATCCATCAACTTATCATACAATTTGTTCACAGGCCCAATTTCAGATCGCCTTGTCACAGCTTATTCACGTGATGCATTTCTTGGCAACAAAGCCTTGTACATTGTGAAGGATCGTCCTCCTTCAAGAAGTGATCCGACTAAGATTGTGCTTGTTTTTGTTGGAAGATATGCGGATTGTCTGATATCTTTGATTGATCACGTTTTGTGTATATATGACAATTAAATATCAGGTTTAGATCTAGATTGATACTTTAGATCATTTACTTCCTTGCACATAATACAACTTGTATGATATATCAAGTGATTTGTACATTCAATGATATATCGAAAGAATACAACAAAAATTCTTTCTACATCGCTCTCCCCACATCCTTCCTTCTTCTCTTTGCCTTCTTTCATGGTATCAGAGCCTCTCAGTTTCTGAACACGCTTCCGCCTCAAACTGTTGCTGAAGAAAATTCCCAACCTACAAAGGGATAAACTTTTCGGCATTAGGCATACTCTCGAAGGAAGAGGAATTTAAACTCACCATGACTTCTCAGCAGGACTCCAATCTGGCTGCCGACAACAGGACCACCGGAGAAGAAGGTAGTCCTTTGGTTCCGCAGATTCAGAATCTCCCTGCGAATCTCCCTGCCTAAATCTCAGTATTTGACCAACTGTTAACTCAAGCCCAACCTGTGCAGTGGCGGCCCACGTAGGCTCAAATCCAGTTGGGGCAACCCACGATGGGCCAACCATACCAGTGGATCCCATATCCACTTTATTTTGGGCCAAGCCCAAGATCCTCATCGCTTGTTTTTATGGGCCACCAGAGTTACGATGGGGGCCCACTAGCCTCGAATGGGGCAAGCCCAACCATCGAGATAGAGTAGACGGGCGAGTCAAGCGAATTGAGTACGGGACATAATCCTTACCCGGGATATCTCAATGCGGGTCATTCGATCGGGTCGAGTGAATCGGGTCAAGGGACGAATCCCTACCCGAATTTCATGCCCGGTTTCTTTCCCGTTCCAACGGCAGCGTTCACCGGGCGTCCAAAACTAGGCGACCCTTTGTATGACTCTAGCGCCGACGGACCGGAGCTTCGACTGATAAGCCAGCAACTGATCGGAGCAGAAACCTATTCGAAGTGGTCACAGGAGCTCCGGCGGGCGCTGGTGACAAAAGATAAAGACGGGTTCCTCGACAGAACCGTCGCAATCCCCTAAGATGAACGCCTAACCCGACACTGGCGGAAGTGTAATCAACTCGTCCAAACATGGATTGGGAATTGTATATCCCCAGAAGTCGCGGCTGGGCTTCCACCCACAGAGGATGCCAAAACTATGTGGGAAAACTCACGAGAAATGTATGGTAAACTAGATCAAGCAAAGATTTTTAATCTCATGCAGGAGATCAGTGAGTTAAAACAAGGAAATACGACGGTCAGAGCCTGCTTCAACAGGCTATCGTCTCTCTAGAATCAACTCGAAGTGGTAGAAGAAAAGCTTGAAGGGCCAAAATCTACCTTCAAGCAGTATAAACAGATCAAAGAACAAGAAAAAGCCACGCGATTCCTCATGATCCTAAACGAATCATATCTCATGTTTTGGTCACAGATCCTTGCCATGGATCCCATGCCACCGATCGGGCGTATATTCCAATTGGCGATGCAGGAAGAGAGTCAGCGATTCGCATCAACCGAACACACGAGAAACAGTGAGAGCATCGCTCTTGCCGCCCGCGGTGAATGGAGAGACGCGGCTGCCAAGACAACCCTAGCTCGCGAAAGGGAGAGAAAGAACCCCTTAGGGTTCGGCGATACCGATCCACACTACCTTAAAAAGGAGGGGGCGAACGGCCCAAATTCCACGCGAGGATCAGACGATTATCAAGGGGGCGAGATCGTGGCTAGATCGAACGGTGGACAGGAGATCGCGTTTAAAGGAGTGGACGGCTAGATCTTCAAAGGAGCAGACGGCCAGATCTTCGCCATGTCATCCAGGAATTTCGCAAAGAATTTTAAAGGAAAGGGTAAATTTTTTTGCAATTATTGCAAGCATACTAATCATACCATTGACAGTTGTTGGAAATTGCACGGAAAACCAGGAGATAAGGAGAAAAAATTTCCACAGCTTATTAGGTCACTGGACCAACTAGTCCAAAAATTGACCAACCTATTTCACATGGACAGTACCAGCAACTCATGCAAGCACTACAAAAGATGGACATATCCAACAAAGGGGGAAGTTTCTCAGGTATTTCACATTGCCTAATTAACTCTATTTCCAGAAAGGCATGGATTATAGACTCTGGGGCAAGTGATCATATTATATGCGATAAGGGATTTTTTTCAAATATGAATGAAAGTTTACATTCTCCTGTCTTCGTACAATTACCCAATGGCAGTATTACTCATGTCAAAGTGACAGGAACAATGAATCTCAGTTCTCAGATTGTTCTCCAGAATGTGCTCTATGTCCCAGAATTCCAATTCAACTTGATATATGTGTCTAAAGCCTGCAAAGAAAATTCATGCCGAGTATTTTTCGATGCTGACACCTGCTCATTTCAGGCCCTTTCGACTGACAGACTAATGGGCTTGGGTAATCTTTCTGAAGGACTCTATTTCTGGACGAGTTTTCCAAGTAATTTCAATTTTTCTGTAATTCTTTGAATAAGAAATCATTGTGCAATTCCACTACCAATGATAGAGATTTTACTATGCATATGAGATTGGGTCACAGTGCCTCCTTTCCATATCCTGAGTGTCCTATATGTCCTCTTGCAAAGCAATCACGTACACCATTTCCTTCTAGTACTTCACGGACTAGTGAAACTCTTGCATTAATTCATGTGGACATTTGGGGACCCTATCATACAGTCAATCATGATGGTTCTCGTTATTGTCTTACGATAGTAGATGATTATTCTCGGGCAACATGGATTTTCCTGATGCAATCCAAGAATCAGGTCTTTTCTCACCTGAAAAATTTCATTTTGCTATCCAAGAATCATTTCAGGAAATCTATTCAGCGGATCCGTACTGATAACGGGAGAGAATTTTGCAGTCATGAATGCTCCCTGTTATTCAATTCTCATGGTATTCAACACGAACATTCATGCGTTTACTCACCACAACAAAATGGAGTGGTCGAACGAAAGCATCGCCATCTACTTGAAGTTGCTCGTGCCTTAAAATTTCAAGCATCCATTCTGGAAGTTTTTAGGGAGACTGTGTCACCACAACGGCTTATCTTATTAATCGAATGCCTACTCGAATCCTTGATGGGTGAACACCATTTGAGCTGCTATTTGGGAAGAAGCCTAAATTGAGTCACCTCAGGATATTCGGATGTCTCTGTTATGTTGCAACAATGGGATCTCAAGATAAATTGAGCCCACGTTCACGGCGATGCATCTTCATGGGATATCCCAATCTGCAGAAAGGGTATCGCGTTCTTGAGATTTCAACAAGAGAATTCTTAGTAAGTCATGATGTAATTTTCCATGAGAATATTTTTCCGTTTTCTGAAAGTGTATCTTTAGATGAAGGCCTAGAGACAGTCTCTAGCCATCATAATTTTCTCTCCTACAAGACATCATATCAAGATCTCTCATACATACCAGTAGCACAGCCAAGGAGTCTTGATCCTCCTCTAGCTTTGGTTCCGCTGAATTCTGATACAAACTCGAATTCTTCAGAACATATTCAAGAAGATACAATAGAAGATTCCACTGCCAATGTGGAAATTCTCGACACTGCACCAACTTCCTCACCAGAGACATCGCAATTTACAATTGGAGTTGATTATCCTAGGTGATCTGGACGGGCTACAAGACCTCCAACCTGGATGAAAGATTATGTCTGTGCTACTCACAACTCTCCAGGTATTCAGTATCCGATCTCCTCATATGTCTCTTTTCATAGACTATCTCAGGAGCATAGATGTTGTATTAGTCGTCTATCCGACAACAAGGAACCATCCAGTTATGATGAAGCCTCCACTAATCCAAAATGGCAAGAAGCCATGAAGGCAGAATTGAAGGCACTCACTGATAATCATACATGGGATCTTGTCCCATTACCACCACATCGCAAACCAATTGGATGCAAATGGGTCTACAAGATCAAGTATCGTGCTGATGGCTCTATTGAACGGTACAAGGCAAGATTGGTAGCAAAAGGGTTCACCCAAAGAGAAGGTTTTGACTATCACGAAACGTTCTCTCCAGTTGCCAAAGACGTTATAGTACGTTCATTCTTAGCTGTCGCCACCATTAAAGACTGGCATTTACACCAAATGGATGTCCATAATGCCTTCCTCCACGGTGATCTAGATGAAGAGATCTACATGGATATTCCTCAAGGCATACGGAGATAGGGGGAGAATAAGGTATGTCGTCTCCGTAAATCCCTTTATGGATTAAAACAGGCATCCAGACAATGGTACACTAAATTTGCCAGCGCTCTTACAACAGCAAGCTTCAAGCAATCCAAGCACGATTATGCTCTATTCTCCAGAGTTAAAGGTATGTCATCTATCTATTTAATGATTTACGTCGATGACATACTTGTTATGGGAAATGATAGAGCATCCATAGAAGATTTCAAGGAATATTTGCATGCCACCTTCCACATTAAAGACTTAGGAGCACCAAAATATTTCATTACAATCGAAATTGCACGATCTGAGAAAGGAATTTCTCTTAGTCAGCGGAAGTTCGTATTAGAGATCATATCAGAAGCAGGCCTATCAGGATGCAAGCCAGCTGTAATTCCCATAGAGCAAAACACTAAGTTGACCACCGCAGACTATGATAAAGGGATATCAGGAGATGATGATCCCATTCTCAGAGATTTGACAGGCTATCAAAGACTTGTTCGGAAACTTATATACCTAACAATGACTAGACCTGATATCTCATATGTGGTTCAGACACTTAGCCAGTTCATGCACCAGCCAAAGCGTTCTCATTTGGATGCAGCCTTAAAGGTTGTAAAATATCTGAAGAAATGTCCAGGACTCGGGATTTTTTTATCTAAAAAATGTGACATGGGGATGACAGCATATTGTGATGTAGACTATGCAACATGTCCCATTAGTCGAAGATCTATCACTAGATATTGTATTAAATTGGGAGAATCTCTACTTTCTTGGAAGACCAAGAAACAGGCCACTATGTCTCTATCCTCAGCCGAAGCAGAATATCGAGCTATGGCCAAGGCCACTTGTCAGATAGTTTGGATACGAGGATTACTTAAGGATCTTGGAGTAGAAGTGCATGGATTCACGAAACTGTATTGTGATAATGATGCAGCTCTTAAACTTGCATCTAATCCTATAGTGCATGAAAGAACCAAGCATATAGAAGTGGATTGTCACTTCACACGAGAAAAGATCCAAGAAGGAGTAATTGAGACAAGAGGAATTGGGACAATGGAATAGCCAGCAGACATGTTCACCAAGCCCTTATGTCAGAGGCAACACGCATATCTACTAAACAAGCTAGGTGTCTTGGACATCTACGAGCCACCGGCTTGAAGGGGAGTGTTGGAAGATATGCGGATTGTCTGGAAGATATGCGGATTGTCCGATATCTTTGATTGATCATGTTTTGTGTATATATGACAATTAAATATCAGGTTTAGATCTAGATTGATACTTTAGATCATTTACTTCCTTGCACATAATACAACTTCTATTATATATCAAGTGATTTGTACATTCAATGATATATCGAAAGAATACAACAAAAATTCTTTCTACATCGCTCTCCCCACATCCTTCCTTCTTCTCTTTGCCTTCTTTCAGTTTTGGCTATATTCTCTGAGTTCATTACGGTTCCCAGTTCTTGCTTCCTCTTAAGACGCTTCCCCTTAAGACGTCGAATGAAAAGCGATGAGACAAAGGAGACGCCAGAAAAAGATGGAGATTTCATGTCCATATGGAATTACGATGGGAAGATTGCATACGAATGCATAGTCAAAGTAATAGAAGACTTCGACATCAAGTATTGCATTGGGACTGGTGGTTATGGTAGTGTCTATAAAGCAGAATTGCCACAACGGGAAGATTGTGGCCTTGGAGAAATTTCATTGTTTTGAAGCAGAGGACCCATCTTTTGACAAGAGCTTTAGAAACGAAGTGAAGCACTCAACAAGAGTGCGGCACCGAAGCATGATTAGGCTCTATGGTTTCTGCTTGCATTGGTGATGCATGTTCTTGATCTATGAATACATGGGGAGGGGGAGTTTATTTTCAACATTGAGAAATGACATCGAAGCAATGGAACTAGATTGACCCAAAAGAGTGAATGTCATATGGGATTTTACGCATGCCTTGTCTTACTTGCACCATGATTGGGCCCAGCCGATTGTTCATCGAGGTGTATCTAGCAACAACATATTAGTCAACAATGAAATGCAGGCTTTCGTGTCCAATTTTGGCATAGCGAGACTCCTGGATCCAGACTCTTCATCTAATTTCACTACAAATATTGTTGGGATGCATGGATACATACCACCATGTGAGCAATCTTCAATTGATTTTACTGAAAAGAGAAGTGTTATAAGGGTAATCGACATCGTTGCAGCCCCCTCATGCTTTGTAGAACTTGTTTAGTTGGCCTTATTAGACTGATATGCAGCAACTTTTATAGCTTTCTTTCGTGCTTAATTTCAATACAGAAAGATTTGGACATTCCTGCTGCCTAGACCTTGGCTTATTCATCTAACATCCCAAACAATTTCTAAACAGGTTGCTTTGGTCAAAATTATATGGGAAAGTTTTCTTATTTCCTACCTTTGATTCAATAAAAGATATGTTTATTTCACGCAGTCACTGTAAAAGTAGTAAACAAGTTCCTATGCTATGGATCATTAAGAACAAGATTTCAATGACGATACGCCTTGAAGGCTTTGATTAACAACCGGGTGTCCCTCATTTGTAACAGAATACATTGATTGATAACTAGTTTCAAAATCATCTCTGCTGTCCATGTTCTAACTCCAAGATATGACTGCACAACTTTGTGATTCTCTTTCCTTTTCACAGAGCTCGCTTATAGTTTGGTGGTTTATGAGAAATCTGATGTCTATAGGTTCTGAGTCGTGGCAATGGAAACAATAATGGGCAAGCATCTGGCAGAGATCATCTCGGTGCTATTGACCTCCAAAGGAGAAGATATGTTACTCGAAATGTTAGACCAGTGCTTGCCTATTTCAAGAAAGAGTTTTGTTGCGAAAAACATTGTTCAAGCGATTTCTCTGGCTCTTGCTTGCATAAGTGCAGACCCAAAGTCATGACCAACGATGAAACGAGTTTCCAGAGCTATTTTGGCTCAAAAAATACCAATGGTCGAGCCCTTCCATGCAATCTCATTGGCGCAGCTCCGACAAACTCTATCTGGCGCATCAACATTTTCATGGTCTTCTTGACAACTAAATTGGCTAGGTACATTCTTGATACAGAAAAAAGAAATTAGTACCTTGGATGGATTTTATAGTTCAGAGTACTTTTCAATAGGAACTTCGAACTCCTTCCAGTTTGACAGGGACACAAGTGTAATTAATTCGCGAGTGATTTGAAGTACTCGGATTGTTGAATCTTTTCTCATCTTCCTATTAAAAAATTCATTATGGTCGTCGTCTTTATTTACTCCATAATTGATGTAGGTCCTCAAATTGGTTGAACACAATGTGTTGCGTGTGGCCGCAAAAGTCGAACTTAGGCAAAGTATGTAGGAAGCTATTAGTGACTTGAGTTGTCTTGTTCCACTGACTGTACAATTTCTACAGAGAGTCTACATATAGTCTTTTTCATGGCAATTCCTTGCAATTTCTCGGTTGACCGTATAATTTCTACAGATAGTCTCTTTCATGGCAGTTCCCTGCAATTTCTTAGCAGTCTTGTGGGACATTAAGCAAAATAATTAAAATAGGGTTATGAATGGATTGATGGATGATTAGAAGGATAAACAGAAGTTCAATTACTCAACAACAACAATGTCCTGGAAGCAATAATTATCAATTTCAGAAACATAAATGGACTCATAAAATAATTGGATTTAACCTTTAAGTGAGGCTGGAGAATTTTATATGGTCCACCAGAAACAATTAGATCTTGTTCATAAACCTGTGACTCTTTTTGAACTGTGGACATTTTTTAATGGATGTGTTTGGATAATCTCACTTATCTAATTTCCCATCTAGTTGTTAGGCCTCGCTTCGTATTTCAATGTACAACAAAAGCATGCAATCAAAGGCATCAAAGGAACATGGAGATTTCTTATTATAAGGAATTATGATGGGAGAATTGCATATGAAGACATAATCAATTTGTGACATCCCAGGTTTTCAGTCCTGTTTTCTACTGAATAAATTGGGCATTTCATTGACGCGCCTATAGGGCTGTTCTCAGAGCTGATCACTCCCGAGATAACTAGACTATCTAGGGAAACCAATAAGGATTTTAAGGCAAATAGACTTGAGAATTCGACTAGAAATTGGCTTCTCGACTGAGTCTATCTTTAGAGGCCATTGCGACACAGTATAAAATCGATTTGAAATCAGAGATAGGCTGGTTCAACAGAGGTGTGTGGCTAATCGTGGGTGATACCACTAAATTAGAAAATTCTCATCGACCAGCACTAGACTAATTTTCCTATTGTTTTGGTACCCTGTGTCCGTATTTGGGTCATCGAGATTTTCACGACAATCAAGAGTCGCCAATGAGTCGAGTGGGTTCATAGTGGCTCGAAGAAAATCGACCACGGGTCAATTGCACGAAAAATGCTTGAAAGTTATCCGGTAGCTTAGGTCATACTAAAAATGCGCCAAATGGAAATTAACCATCAATTCAAGTCCGATTTCAGAAATTGAAGTTTCTGTTATCACAATAAATTCTAGGAATATCGATTCAGTCTCAGAAGATTTTTCTGCAACCCGAGATTTTTTGGGAAAAAGTCGTCGCAAGATCACTTTTGTTCAGAAAATGCTGAAGATGGTTTTGGATTGCAAAATTGGAATGTAGGATGGATGTATGGGTGAGGAAAATTATCAATTTGATAATTGAGGTACCAATTGAAATTGTAAAGGCCAAATGGAGATGAATTTAAGTGAGTCAAGTGTCCAATTGAGAGAGATGAGTGGCAAATTCGTAACTCCCCCCCCCTAGCAAATTGGACCCATTCAGGAATTGTTGGGCAAGCCTTGGTGGCCTGGTGGAGGCCAAGTAAATATGCATGGCCTAGGTTGATTTAAAGAGATATTTGTGTGGAAAATATCAAGTCAAGGGCCCCCATCTCTTCCTCATCCCTATCCCTCCATCTCTCTCTCATTCATCCGTCCAAGACCCTATCTCTCTCTCCACTGCCTTGTGCGAACACCAGCTGAAGGAGAAAGACCGAGCAGCCAACCGAAGCAGCTGCACGCCTCGACATCCCCCTTCTCCACCGAGTTTTGTCGGCCACCGAAGCAGCTTCAGCTTAATCCACCGAAGCTTCAGTCAACAAAGGAAATCTGCTGTTGACCGAAGAAGCCCCCAACAGCTGCATCGGCGTCCGCTCCATCTCTCGGGTTTTTGACCGCCACACACCCACTGAAGCTGCCATACGCTTATCTCCACTACTTGCTGTCTCCCTTGGTCAATCCAGCGAAGTCTTCAGCAAAATTCCTCCCGATCGTTGACTGCCCGCCTCTGCCATCCACGTGTCCACGAAGCCAGCGAGCTGCCCGTGCTGCCTCTTGCCCTCAGCCGCGTGGAGCCCAGCCCCTCAGCAGCTTTGCAAGCCCATGTTTCCCCTGCAGCTCAATCAACCGAAACTGCTGCATCCTCGTGCCCTCTCCGTGTTGGAAATTATATCCAGAGAATACACACTATTTGTCGTAATCAGAACATCAATGTAAAGAAGATGATAACAACTTGATAATATTCTTCCTTTTATGTAAACTTACAAATCTTGGAGAAGAATAAAATAAGATATCACTGAAAAATAACATAAAATTGGAGGTGAGGTACGGATAACCGAATCTCCTTAAGGCGATTAGTTCCTGCCAATGGTGCTCCGCAGATTCACGAACTATGCCTCCCAAGATACAACACCTCGAACCTGTTTGGATTAGCATTATGCAAACAGGACTCAGTCGAACCGTTCAATTGAACCAGCACACCCAGAAAAAACAGAAGAGTAGAAAAGTGTATCAGAGCCTTTTTGGAATCGAGTCGGAAAAACCAAAAACCATAATGAAGCTCTATGCTCCCATCTATTTATAGAGATTTTTTGGTTCATGTACAGAAGAGATACATGAATTAAATAGACGCATGTATCCACGAAATTCATTAATCAAGAGATACATGAATTCAAGAGATTCACGAATCCAGAGATACGTGAATTCAAGAGATTCGTGAACTCAATAAATACATAAACTAAAAGATACATGGATCTAGGAAATTCATGAATTCAATAGATACGTGAACGGAAAACTTTAAGAAATTCATGAATCCAAAAAGAGATACGTGAATAGAAAAGACGTATCTTAATTTATTAGCATTCGTTGATCCATTAACCATAATTAATAATTATAACCATAATTATAACAATCCCCCACATTAATGGATCAACAAAACATTTTTGACTCGAAGGAATCTGAGCATGCCTGTTGAAATACACCGCATCAAGATAGGTAGCTTTCGCTTTGAACCTTCTTTAGTGAAAGCTTATCGGACTTACTTAACTAGTCGATGGACTAAGCCTTGAATCACCAGTTGTTTGTGTAAGCTAAGACAATAAACCTCACACGGAGTATTTCCAATTCAAGATTGGTTCTCGGTTGTGTTCGTTCTTTCGGCCCTGAACCTCTCGGGATTCATGCGTGCTTTAGAAAATCTAGCCTTTATAGATTTTCATAGAGTCGGCCAGCTCCACGCATATAGGTGCATTCCTATTAAAGATATCCTACCATATCTTACTTGGATGTTACATTCCATGTTATAGGAATCATTAAACGCATAGTGTACCCTTAATAACGCTGTAGGAAAGCACTGTTGCATCATAGGAATGGGAGACAGTGCTTACACTAGAGTTTCCAGAATTTGCGTTGTCCTATTGAACCTAGTCCAAGGGATCTCCAATCGCATAGGTTAGGTTTCCACCCTGGAATCTCTTTATTGGGTTAAGGCTCTTAAACCCATTCCCCTCGATGCGCGGTTTATATGCTCTTTTGACAAACCTTTGTCAGTGGATCTGCAATATTTTCCTTTGACTTTACAAAGTCTAAAAAATGATTCTATTTAGAGCAACTGCCTTACGGTATTGTGTCTACGACGAATATGTCTAGACTTACCATTATAAATCACATTATGCACCCCCACACTTTTAGAAAATTGTAGGATGGTAACTTTTCATTCCATAACTCATATGGAGTTTTACTTGTCTCTTTGTGGGGTATTTTATTAAGAATATAATTTGCAGTTAAAAACTGTCTCCCCCCACAAGTTCTGAGGTAAACCTGAACTCAAAAGCATGGTGTTAGCCATCTCCTTTAGTGTCCTGTTCAATCGTTCGGCAACTCCATTTTGTTGTGGAGTATAAGGTGCAGCCGTTTGGAGAATTATTCCAAAGCTGGCACAAAACTCCTTGAAATTGATTGAACTATATTCTCCTCCTCTATCCTGAGGCACAGAATGAGATCTTCATGGCTCATCTCCTTCCGTTTGTGCTTCAAATAATTTTGAAGTCTGACCAGCTCGGAGGTAGTTTCTCAATCATGGCCGCCACTTGGAATGATTCACTAAGTATCATTCCCTCAGCCGAGATGTCACTCAGAATTAATTGCAATTCTTGAACCTGACTCATGACAGATTTAGAATCCACCATCTTGTAGTCCAAGAATTTGGCAACCACAAATTTCTTGGTGCCAGCATCCTCAGTCTTGTATTCCTTCTCTAAGGACTCCCATAACTATTTAGCAGATTCAATATTACAATAAATGTTATATAGAGAATTCACTAAACAGTTAAGGATATAATTTCGGCATAAGAAGTCTCCATGCTTCCAAGCATCCAATGCACCAAGCGTCATGATATCTTGTTCATTTGGACTAATTATCGGGCAAACTCCAATAAATATTTTGTCAGATTGAGCATGGTCAGATAGAAGAACATCTTCTGCCGCCATTGTTTAAAGCCCACTCCGGTAAATTTCTCCGGTTTCTTATTAGTTGTAACTAGAGGTGTTGCCATCACGGTAGGCAAGGTTCGTTGAACCATCCCTCCAGAAATAGAGCCAAAAGCCATTTGGCCTACACTATTTTGAAAAACAATCCCGGGCATACCAGTCGTATGACTTGTACCCGCACCACCAAAATTGGTGTTAGCCCAAGGGCTCGTAGCATTGATTGCTACAAATTCAGACGCCGAGGGTTGAACATCTTCCATAGCAACGATCGAATCGACCATAGGAACGTCTCTTGAAACATTATGAACATTGAATGGCACTTGATTGTTTTCAGCCATCTCAATAATCTGACAAGAACAACAAACAGTGAGTGATAATAATCGCCTTAAGATTGTTGGAAATTATATCCAGAGAATACACACTATTTGTTGTAATAAGAACATCAATGTAAAGAAGATGATAACAACTTGATAATATTCTTCCTTTTATGTAAACTTACAAATCTTGGAGAAGAATAAAATAAGATATCACTGAAAAATAACATAAAATTAGAGGTGAGGTACGGATTACCGAATCTCCTTAAGGCGATTAGTTCCTGCCAATAGTGCTCCGCAGATTCACGAACTATGCCTCCCAAGATACAACACCTCGAACCTGTTTGGATTAGCACTATGCAAACGGGACTCGCCGAAACGTTCAATTGAACCAGCACACCCAGAAAAATCAGAAGAGTAGAAAAGTGTATCAGAGCCTTTTTGGAATCGAGTCGGAAAAACCAAAAACCATAATGAAGCTCTATGCTCCCATCTATTTATAGAGATTTTTTGGTTCATGTACAGAAGAGATACATGAATTAAATAGACGCATGTATCCACGAAATTCATGAATCAAGAGATACATGAATTCAAGAGATTCACGAATCCAGAGATACGTGAATTCAAGAGATTCGTGAACTCAATAAATACATAAACTAAAAGATACATGGATCTAGGAAATTCATGAATTCAATAGATACGTGAACGGAAAACTTTAAGAAATTCATGAATCCAAAAAGAGATACGTGAATAGAAAAGACGTATCTTAATTTATTGGCATTCGTTGATCCATTAACCATAATTAATAATTATAACCATAATTATAACACTCCGTGTCCACGTCGCACGCCTAGTCAACGGCAATCGTCCGCAGAAGCTCGTGTTCACTCCATCGACGAGACTCCTTCTAGTCTGCAGCTCGTGTCTTCTCACGCGTGACGTCAGTTCGTCCAGCAGCCCGGCGAATTCCCTTCCATCTTCGCTGCTTCGGTCTTCACTCGCTCGTGCGAACAGCCCAACCGCAAGTCCAACAGTCCAATGAATTTCTTTCGGGCCCAATTCAAGCCGAAGTTCAGCCCACATCAACGGGCCCAGCAAATTTTCAACGGCCCATCTTCAGCCACAAGACCAGTCCATTTGAAGTCCCAATTTGGCCCAGTTTTCGGCCCTCTTGAAGTCAGCCCATCTTGGGCTCGCGAAGCAGGCCCAAGCCCGCAAAGCAAGTCAGCCCAAGCTCAGGCCCAAGTTCAGTCTAAACCCAGAAATTTCTGTGGGCTCGCGAGGCTTGTGGGCTTGGCCCGAATGTTTGTCGACGTCGCCGAAAACCTGAGTTTCGGCAGCCGTTGCACAGTCATCGCGGTGATCCAGTCTCCGCTTTTAATCAAGTGAGTTTCACTCACTAATGCTTTCTTAGTTTGCTAATTATGCTTAAGGGTTGATTAAATTTAATTAAGTGATTAAATTTAATTAAGTGCAATTAGGTAGTTAGATTAGTTTAGAGTAATTTAATTAGTGACTTAATGATGCATGCTAGGTGATTGATTAGAGTAATTAGCAAGTAGAGACGTACTTCTATTTATCGAATGCATCTCGGGATTTTTCCCGATCCATTCTGGCGTCCAATCAGGCATTACGGGCCTAAATTGGATTTTTAGTAATTATTTATTAATTTTCGAAATTAATTTAATAATTATTTATTTTCTGGAAATTAGGCAAGGATAGTCAACGACCGGAATTTTATGCTGATTGTCGTGGCGTAGTCGATTTATTTAATTGAGCTTTATTTCATGCTGAATTGAATTATTAGTTGAAAAATAATTGAAAAATAACCGGGCATCGGTTGATAATACCAAAAATATTTGAGTGGACTATAGAAAATGTAGGAGTTATGGAAAGGAAAATATTATATTTTGGCTAAGGCCGACCGTGTCCCCACATACGGCTACTTTATCGAGAATGATAAAAAAAATGGATTTGATTGTATGATTGGGATAGTATACTATATCGACCTACGGGCGATATGTCAGCTTAGTAGAGAGCAATATATCGGTATACTATATCAGCCTACGGGCGATATGTGACATCCTGAATTTCGATCCCGTCCCGAATATATGAAATGGGCATTTCACCGGCTCGCCTATGGTCCTTTTTCTCTGAGCTACCAATCTATTGGGTGAAGCTGTTAAGGGATATAATTGCGGTAAAATCCCTAAAAGCTACTCAATAGGTCGGATTAGACTAGAATTGTGTTCGGTTGATTTTAACCATGAAATGGAATTCGGTTTCGGAAATTGGACATTCGAGCATGTCACGGTTCATGAATAGGACGTCGTCTTGTCTTTTGGAGAAATTCCATTGAGTTCGGGATTTTTATGGAAAACCGATTCGGATGATTCGGAAATTAATGGAATTTCGATTGGGCCGAATCGAAGGGAATTTTGACTTCCAAACTGAGCTATTTGGTGTTGGGGACTTGTAGAAAATTTTATGGGCTCTTTCCTTGAAAAATTTGGACATCAATTAGGGAAATTTGAGTAGAAGTTGAAGCTCAAATTGAAGTAAATTCGGACCTAGGCTTGGGGGTGCACCATTTGCTGTCAAATTGGGATATTTGTGGGAAATTATTACAAGAAAGTATTTGGGGAACATTTAGATATTTATGCAAGTTTTAAGGGGACCAAGCATTGAATGAAAGAGATAGAGCCTTGACTTTTTGGTCCCTTTTCTTCTAAAATTGCCGTGCACGCCTTCGCCAACCTGATCTTCATCAGTCCTTGTTTTGTTTTTCATTTTCATCTTCCGGTTGCTGCGTCGCTTTCGTTGGTTTCTCACGGCCTGCAGCACCCCCAAATCCATTTCCCTGCTTCCCTCTCTGTCGCGCGGTCGGCCATCAACCGCAACACCACCGAAGCTGCCCATCATCCTCGCCACTTGTCTATCAACCAGCACCTCTTGGTCAACCTTTAAGCCCACGTCCACGGTCTGCTTCCCTCTCACGCTGCCTCCGAAGACCCAAGGCCCAGCATCTTCGTCTTCCCCACACGCCAGCTCAGCCAATCTCCTTCAGCTCGTGTCTTCTTACTCGGTTTTTCCCCAGCTCGACGCCAACGAGATTCTCCAGCAAGGTCAGTCGGTCTTCAACGCCAGCGAGCTGCTTCCTTCGTCCATCTCCACGTCGACGTTGCAGCTCCACTTCGGTTTGTCTTCACCGGTCGACGAGGATCCAGCAACGAAGACCAACTGCCGCTGCCAGCGTCTCCACGTCCGCACGCCACTCCACCGAAGTCATGGTCCCTGCCCCGAAGCTGTCAACGCCACCTGCTCCCATCGTGCGTGTCTACGACCCAGCGAAGTTCAGCCACATCAACGGGCCCAGCAGATTTTCAACGGTCCACTTTCTGCCGCAGCCCATCCACGAAGACAGCCCAAGTGAAATTTAGCTTATTTCAGTCCAAGAGAACAGCCCACTGTTTGAGTTCTTTAAGCCCAATTCAGCTGCAACAGCCCGCGAAGGCCAGTCCATCTAAAATCAGGCCCACCGAATCAGTGGACTCAACCCAGCAAAGCCCTCAATTCAGCCCAAGTGAACTTCAACTTCAGCCCGTTAATTTCAGTTTTGGAAGTCCAGCCCGCAGTCCATCTTCAGTCAAGCCCAGCAAGTGTTGCAAGGCCTTTGGGCCCGGCCCGAGTGATCGTCGATGTCGCCGAAAATTCGGATTTCGGCCGCCGTCGCGCCCTCGCATCGCCATCGCGGTGTTCCAGTCTTCGCTTTGCCAAGTGAGTAATCTCACGAATCCCTACTTAGTTTGCTAATTATGCTTAGGAGTTGGTTATGTTTAATTAAATGCAACTAGGTGGTTAGATTAAAATAGATTAGTGATTATTAGACAATTGTGATGCATGTTAGATATTTTGATTGTGCAATTAGCAAGTAAACGTAGTATACTATTTATTGAAAGCATCTCCGGATTTTTCCTGACCCTTAGCGGGCTTCAATTAGGCTTTTTGGGCCTAAATTGGATTTTTAGTAATTAATTATTAATTTTCGAAATTAATTATTTATTTATTTATTTTTCCGGAAATTCAACCGGGATGGCCGGTGACCGGAATTTTATGCTAGTGATCGTGGTGAAGTCCCTTTATTTAATTGGGCTTTATTTTGAGCTAAATTGAATTTTTAACAATTATTAATTAATTTTCGGAAATTAAGGCTGAGATGACCGATGACCGGAATTTCGTGCTGATTGTCGTGGTGCAATTCGTTTATTTATTTGAGCTTTGAATTGTGCCAAATTGAATTAAATGTGGAATTTTAGGATATATTCCTAAATGGTTGTTGTTAATTATTTGATTGAGAAATCGTTGGGTATTGATTGTCGGTATCGACAGTAAGTTGGTAATCACCTGAAAGAAGATACGTGGGCTCGGTGAATTGGGATATCACCTGGAGAATGCACGTGAATTCAGTGGTTGAATATGTCATCTTGGCAAAGGGGTTGCCTTAGAGAATGCACGTGGCTCGGAGACTCGGTATGTCCTTCTGGAGAATGCACGTGGCTCGGTGACAGAGTATGGCATTGTAAAGTGGTCGAGTGGGACCGTAAAGCCATTGAATATCGAAAGTGGTCGAGTGGGATCGTAAAACCATTGAATATCGAAAGTGGTCGAGTGGGACCGTAAAGCCATTGAATATTGAAAGGGTCGAGTGGGACTGTAAAGCTATTGAACATTGAAAGGGTCGAGTGGGACCGTAAAGCCATTGAATCTTGAAAGTGGTTGAGTGGGACCGTAAAGCTATTGAATCTTGAAAGCGGTCAAGTAGAACTGTAAAGCTATTCAATATCGAAAGTGGTCGAGTTAAAGCCATTAAATATTGAAAGTTGCTGAGTGGGACTGTGTCTTCCACCTATGCTTAAGTTGTGATCTGAGGATCGTGATTCGTAATTGGGAATTAAGATGGAATAATTGAATCGACCTAGAAATGGTCCGACTGACATGTAATCGACTAAGTCGATTGAACTGTGATTTGACTGATTGTTCATTGAGATATATGAAGCATCTATATATAACCTTGAATTGTAGGTTGGGACTGATGCCAAGGTATGTCTTCTGACCTATGCGTGTTTAGGCAGCCTATAGTATAATGGTTTACTAATCGAGCCTTAGTGGGGTAGAACTTGCTGAGACGTAGTCTCATCCCAGTTGTGGGACAACATTTCAGGCCCGTAGATGAACCTGAGGAGGAGGAATCGGAGAAGGAGAACACTAAAGTGAAACCTGAGGATGAGAAAGATTTTTGAAGAAGAAGATGATCTAGAAAGGGATCCTGAATACGATCGGAAGAGGACTGAGGTCCCATCCTCTTTTGGGAATCTTGTTTTGATGTGAATATAGTGAAATTAGAAAGTCGTGAATAGTTTTGTGAAGTTCTTTGAGTTATACCCTGTGTAAAAGTATGGTTGTGAATTTCAATATGAAAAATATGTCATTGCTTTTCTATCCCATTGTGTTATTGTCTGGGGATTTATAATTGCTTCCGCATGTGCTTAATAAACGAAAGGGTCGGCGATACTTAGTCCTGGGATATCGCATTATAACATCGACCAAGTAAAAGGATGTGTGCGTGCCCGAGGATCGGGGCGTGACACGATATGTCGGCTTAGTAGAGAGCGGTATACCTTATTAGTTTTAATGGAATATGTCGGTATACTATATCAACCTACCGGCTCTGATATGGCAGCTTAGCAGAGTGTAATATACCTTATCAGCTTAGATTGAGCACTGTCGGTATACTATATTAGCCTAAGGGCGATATGGCAACTTAGCAGAGAGCAATATACCCAATCATCTTAGAAGCGAGCTATACTATCTATTTATTAGCTTAACAGTGAGCAATCCTGATATGAACGGACTTATAGATAGTATGAGATGAGCCGACCAAGAAAGGGTTGAGATGACATATAATCGACTAGGTCAATTGATTATAGCTTGGATCTGATGTCATGAATTGATTGATTGAATTGCATTGACCGATGAATGGTCTGACTGACATGAAATCGACTAGGTCGATTGATCGAGATATCGATCTGTGATGCGATTGTTTGGGTGCCTATTGAACTGTGCTAACATGCAGGTGGAATCTGAGGTCAAGGTAAGTCCTCTAACCCGTGCATGCATAGGCAGCCCGGTTAGTGTATTGGTTTACTAATTGAGTCTTAGGGGGTAGAACTTGCTGAGACGTGGTCTCAATGGTTATTGTATAACCATTTCAAGCTCGTAGATAAGCTTGAGGAGGAGGAACCAGAAGAGGATGATGAGCCAGAAAAAGATGAAGAGCTTGAAGGAAACAAACTTAGTGAAGAAGAATTAGAGGAGGATCAGGATGATCCTGAGTATGACCCGGATGAGGACTGAGATCCCATCCTGTCTTGTCAGACCTGGTTCTTATGTGGATAAGTGTTAGATCAGACCACTGTGAATAGTAGTGTATTATATATATGAGGTGCTTGTATAAAAATGTTGTTGTGAATTTTCAGTATAAAAAATATGGCCCTACTTTTCTATCCCATTGTTTTATTGTTTGGGGATTTATAACTGCTTCCGCATGTGCTATCGAAAAAGAAAGGGTCGGCGATACATAGTCTTGTGATATCGCATTCTAAAATCAACTAAGGTAAGGGATGTGTGCGTGCTTGAGGATCGGGGCGTAACACAATTCAATGGACGAGTTCAACATCATATATTGCATAGTGAATGGAAATTATGGTAGTCTCTATATGGCATGGTCGCCCAAGGAAAATCGTGGCATTGGAGAAATTTCACCATCTTGAAGCAGGGAACCCATCTTTTGGCAAGAGCTTCTGTAATGAAGTGAAACAATCGATGAAAGTATGATATAGAAGCGAAATGAAGCTTCATGGTTTTGTGCTTGCACAAGTGATGCATGTTCTTGGTTTATGAGTACATAATGGAAGGGGAAGTCTACTATGTGCTTTGAGAAATGACTCCAATAGGGTCACTATCATTGATGCACAACATGATTTGATATTTACGGTGTGAATGAAATTACAAGGATCTTTCTCTTTCAAAGTTGAAGGCATGTTAGTCAAAAGAAGAAAAAGCTGAAAAATTGGTCCATGAACTTTCCCTTACGATGGGTTATAAATTTTTAAGGCCAAACAGCACCCATTAAAAGTGTCATAAAGTTTGTCAAAGAAAAAAAAGTGTCATAAAGACCTTGACTTCCCATGAACCATTGATCACGTACTAATCCAAAGTCAACACACGATTTGATATTTACGGTGTGAATGGAATTACAAGGATCTTTCTCTTTCAAAGTTGAAGGCATGTTAGTCAAAAGAAGAAAAAGCTGAAAAATTGGTCCATGAACTTTCCCTTACGATGGGTTAGAAATTTTTAAGGCTAAACAGCACCCATTAAAAGTGTCATGAAGTTTGTCAAAAAAAAAAAAAAAAAAATGTGTCATAAAGACCTTGACTTCCCATGAACCATTGATCACGTACTAATCCAAAGTCAACACACATAAAACCCCAAAAGATCTTGACTTCTTGATGGATGTACACAAGATCCATCCTTACATGGTTTAAATCATTTTCTTTTGGCCGGTATGCTTGTTTAAATTCTAATCGAATCACAAAACTACAACATTCAGAGATTTGCAAGATCAGAATATTTTGTTTGCTCGAAAATTAGAGGTGCAACTTTTAAAAACCAAATATCTAAAATTACAATAATGGTTTTTTAACTTGAAGATTCATTGTGGCATTAATTCAATATTAAATAATTCAATTGATTTGCTTGGAATCAATGCCACATAGGAATTTCTAGTAAAAGAATCACCTATGTAACTTAAGTGAGCCAAAAACTATGACACTTAAATGATTACTTAAAAAGTCATAATATTACTATTGCTGATTTTATGTTGCATAAAATCACACCGGATGAAGATCCATTTATCATTAGTATTTTGGCACTTACCTACTCTTTTAGGAATTTATGGGCACGGAAGAAGATCCTTTCTTCTTCTTTCTTTTTTCGGTTCGAAATAATAGAATAGTCCTTGATGAAGCATTGTGACTTTGCAAGGACGTAAAAAGTAGAGATGATATTTGATACACGGTTTTTGGTTTGCAGGGGTGCTGAAACTTGGATTGCTTCACAACCTAATTCAATTTTTAGCAATTAGTTCCCCTTTTACAGCCCTACGAGTTGATGGCAACTCCATCATCTCAAAAGGAAAAAGGAAGGGAGGAAAGAATAAAATAAGTAAGTGTCAAGTCAATACAAAGATAACACGCGAATTATGGAAATTGTGTTTCCTTTGATGCATTAGTATAGTGTTTCGCTTTGCTTTTTAAATGCCGTAGTCTAAAGAATATGGCAATAACAAGTGACTAGAGCTGCAACATGATGAGCATAATCTGCAACATGTCCTTAGCTGTACTGATCACTATAGCTTTCTCCTGCTCCAATTCGATTGTCGCAGCACCAGCACCTTCTAAACAGTCAGAGGTAGCTACGCTTTTCTACAGCGGGTGGTGGCCTCCCTCCATCACCAACAACACTACCTTACCTCATTGCATGTGGCCCGGGGTATCGTGCGACGCCTCTGGGAGCATCAACGGGATTCGCTTGCCACATGGGTACCAAATAGGAGGTAATTTCGGCAACATGAACTTCTCTCTACTTCCGAGCCTCACCTTACTTAATTTCTCTTATAACGGACTAGCCAGCAAAATCCCCCTTCAAATATGTACTCTGTCGAGGCTAACTTGCCTTGACTTGTCCTCCAATTTCCTCACCGGCGAGTTGCCTCCATGTGTCCAAAACCTCACTAGGCTTCAAATTCTTAATGTCAGTGGTAATTACATCAGTGGCTCTATCCCTCCTGAGTTGGGGAATTTGGAGAGCTTAAACACCTTGAATCTCAAGTTCAATTCACTTAATGGTGCAATCCCTCCGACTATTGGTCGCTTGCACAATTTACGATTCCTTGGATTTAACTCAAACAATTTAAGTGGCTCTATCCCTCTAGAACTTGAGAACCTCGCAAAAATGGATTCTGTTGATTTAGGTTCAACAACTTCACCGGTCCCATTCCGTCCTCTATAGGGAATTTGATGAGCTTGACTTATCTCAATTTGGAAGGAAACCAACTTGGTGGATCTATTCCTTCGGAAATAGGGAATTTGGCAAGCTTGACTTATCTCGATTTCCATGGAAACCAACTCGGTGGATCTATTCCTTTGGAAATAGGGAATTTGATGAGCTTAACTTATCTCGATTTCCATGGAAACCAACTCGGTGGATCTATTCCTTCGAAAATAAAGAATATGGTGAGCTTGACTTATCTCGATTTGCAAGGAAACCAACTCGGTGGATCTATTCCTTTGGAAATACGGAATTTGGCGAGCTTGACTTATCTCAATTTGCAAGGAAACCAACTCGGTGGATCTATTCCTTGGGAAATAGGGAATTTGGCAAGCTTGACTTATCTCAATTTGCTAGGAAACCAACTCGGTGGATCTATTCCTTCGGAAATAGGGAATTTGGCAAACTTGACTTATCTCCATTTGCACAAAAACCAACTCGGTGGATCTATTCCTTGGGAAATAGGGAATTTGACGAGCTTGACTTATCTCGATTTGCATGGAAACCAACTCGGTGGATCTATTCCTTGGGAAATAGGGAATTTGGCAAGCTTGACTTATCTCGATTTGCAAGGAAACCAACTGAGTGGATCTATTCCTTCGGAAATAGGGAATTTGGCAAGCTTGACTTATCTCTATTTGCACAAAAACCAACTCGGTGGATCTATTCCTTGGGAAATAGGGAATTTGACGAGCTTGACTTATCTCGATTTGCATGGAAACCAATTCGGTGGATCTATTCCTTCGAAAATAGGGAATTTGGCGAGCTTGACTTATCTCGAATTGCACGGAAACCAACTCGGTGGATCTATTCCTTCGGAAATAGGGAATTTGGCGAGCTTGACTCATCTCCATTTGCACGGAAACGAACTCGATGGATCTATTCCTTGGGAAATAGGGAATTTGACGAGCTTGACTTATCTCGATTTGCATGGAAACCAATTCGGTGGATCTATTCCTTCGAAAATAGGGAATTTGGCAAGCTTGACTTATCTGGATTTGCGTGGAAACCAACTTGGTGGATTTATTCCTTCGGAAATAGGGAATTTGACGAGCTTGACTTATCTCCATTTGTACAAAAACCAACTCAGAGGATCTATTCCTTCGGAATTATGGAATTTGACGAGCTTGACTTATCTCAAGTTGCAAGAAAACCAACTCGGTGGATCTATTCCTTCGGAAATAGGGAATTTGACAAGCTTGAATTATCTCGATTTGCATGGAAACCAATTCGGTGGATCTATTCCTTCAAAAATAGGGAATTTGGCGAGCTTGACTTATCTGGATTTGCGTGGAAACCAACTTGGTGGATCTATTCCTTCGGAAATAGGGAATTTGGCGAGCTTGACTTATCTCCATTTGTACAAAAACCAACTCGGTGGATCTATTCCTTCAGAAATAGGGAATTTAACGAGCTTGACTTATCTCGATATGCAAGGAAACCAACTCGGTGGATCTATTCCTTCGGAAATAGGGAATTTGATGAGCTTGACTTATCTCAATTTGCAAGGAAACCAACTTCATGGATCTATTCCTTTGGAAATAGGGAATTTGACGAGCTTGACTTATCTCAATTTGCAAGAAAACCAACTCAGTGGATGTATTCCATCACAAATAGGCAATTTGAGGAGCTTGGTCACGTTGTGTTTATGTGAAAATAAAATTGATTGTCCAGATAATCTCAAGGCTCTTTCTTGTGGTACTGCTTGTCTCATCAATAAAGATTTGAAGCAGTTTCATGGAACCCAAGCCCCCAGAAGAAGGTCTAGCATAATTCTTTATATGAAAGTGTTCATTCCACTGGCTGCGATTTCCTGTATAGTGGTCGGATCTTGCTTTCTATTTCGACGTACAACAAAATTGTCCAAGATTGCTAGATCGAGCACACAAGAGCAACCGATGACTACAGAGAAAAATGGAAATTTCTTGTCAATATGGAATTATGACGGGAGGATTGCATATGAAGACATAATTGATGCAACAGAGGACTTCGATCTCAAATATTGCATCGGGACTGGTGGTTATGGTAGCGTTTATAGAGCACGATTGCCCAATGGGAAAGTTGTGGCCTTGAAGAAACTTCACCGTCTTGAAGCAGAGGACCCATCCTTCGACAAGAGCTTTCGGAATGAAGTGAAACACTTAATAGAAGTAAAGCATAGAAGCATAATCAAGCTCCATGGTTTCTGCTTACACAAGCGATGCATGTTCTTAGTTTATGAATATATGGAAAATGGGAGTCTATTCTGTGCTTTGAGAGATGATATTGAAGCCGTGGAATTGGATTGGTCCAAAAGAGTCAATCTCGTTCAGGATACGGCACATGCTTTGTCTTACATGCACCATGAGTGCGCTCGGCCAATTGTTCATCGAGACATATCTAGCAATAACATCTTACTCAATAGTAAAATGCAGGCTTTTGTATCAGATTTTGGCACTGCAAGACTTTTGGATCATGATTCCTCGTCTAACTTCACTGCAAATATCGCTGGCACCTTTGGATACATTGCACCAGGTGAGCAATACTTTATGCTATATATATTACCCTCAAAGTTACTATAGAGGTACAAGTCAAATAAACGACATTGTAGAAGTTTCACTATCCATGCACATCAGTGACTTGTAGACTATTATGGTACTAGCCAACAATAGCTAAGGATTTGTTGTGCCATGATTGGCAAAATGTCCCCCTGGAACTACCTTGTTCGCCGTGGCTCTGACTCCTGTATTTGTTTTATTCATGTCTATATATTTGAATTTTTTTGGAAAATGAATAATTATTTTGTATGCTACTGTTGTTAGTATCATTAGGTTACTTATTTTAGAATAAAAATGTCTCAAACTATAATTCTTATGTTGCATCTAAGTAAAAGCATGTCGGAATAGTAAGATTTTTAGATTTTGTATTACATCTATATTGGTATTACTGAATCATTCATTTCTATTAAACGTTTTATTGTGGAAATAAAATTAACTGTTTTCAAAGAAAAATTGGTGGGGCAAATGAGTGGGGTGGGGTGCCGCACATAGTTATGTGGGGCACGATAGAGAGGGAAAAGTTGCCCCTTGCGGGGCAGCGACGGGGCAGGCGGTTAAGGGTGTAGTCATCCGGTCCAAAGCCTCAACTGCTAAAATTTTGTATGCCTTTTGTATTTTTTTTTTCAGAGCTCGCGTATACTTTGGTCGTTAATGATAAATGCGACGTATATAGTTTTGGAGTGGTAGCAATGGAAACAATGATGGGTGAGCATCCAAGAGATATTATATCTATCTTGTTGACATCCTCTGGAGAAGATATCATGCTACATAAAATTCTAGACCGGCGGTTGCCTTTTCCAAGAGAGAACTCTGTTGCAAGAAGTATTGTTTTGATGGTTTCTCTAGCGCTTGCTTGCTTGAGTGCTAATCCAAAGTCTCGACCAACTATGAAGCAAGTCTCAGAAGCTTTTCTAGCTCGAAAGTCACCATTGGCGAAGCCCTTCCATGAGATCTCATTGGCTTAGCTCCGATATGTTAATAAATCATGGTTGGAAGGTGAATCGACAGAAGCTTCATCAGGACAGAGCGAGGAGTAAGGGTCATTAAGTGCTTGTCTAGTAAAGAGATAATTAATAATGAAGCTGCAATTTGGTGAAAGTGATTGAGCATATAAAATTGTATGGCTTCTGCAAATTAGTAAGTCTTGTTAAACTCTTTTCCATTCTATGCTGTAAGAGTGAGATGCAGTTTATTTATGACACAACAAAAGACCACGATTACTTTTGAGACGGCCCATGTTTATTGGTCCAACAACCAATAGCCGACCGACGACCTGGTGCTCTTAGTGTAACTTCCTTAAAACATGTCAATCTCCTAAGAAGGCAATCTTGAAATGTTTCTTCTCTTATGGGTGCTTCCTTCAGTCGATTGCCTTTTTACCATGTTGTTGATGATGATCGCGGTGCCTGTTTTAGTATGGAGTTTCCAATACCATGTGGCAGTAACGTTACAAACTAAGCTACGAATTAGGCTAACGAGAATGTGGTTTTAGTCTACACTAGAGGCAAGCTTATTGCGGGCATGATGGGTTGTAAAAGAGATGATTTCACTAGTCAGATGAGCCGTTTTTGTTGAAATAAGGAGATTCTTGTGAATGGTGGTTTACTGTAGGATCTGGAAATGCTAATGAATCATATGAAATCTATTTGAGGTTCTAAGCGAAATTAAGCATGAAGAGAGCTTTCTGTTTGACGAGACGAGCATGCCCATGGATGAACCCATACGGCATTAATTTTCGAGAGCTTTGCATTAAGGGTTGCGACACTAACAACTCATAATTTCTTTGCAACTGCCAATCCATCTACAATCAATAGTTAGATATGTGCAAGAGATAGATTTGCCAGACTCTTTTATGATGGTCACTCGACTTGAGATGCTTTTATCCAGTTGAACTGCTGGAGACACGCTTTTAGTTGGGATGCTCAAACTGTGCTTGTTCTTGTTGCTTTTCCTTACAATTGGGAAACTCTATCTCATTCAATAAGCAATTAAGGTTGCATAAGCATGCACTTTTGTAGGTTGACGAATTTCCTGCTCTAAGAGTCATGAAAGAAGATGATCTAAGTGCTCATCTACAGAATTAATATAAACGGAAAAATTATCAAAAAAATCCTAAACCTATTGCAATTTTTCCAAATCAATCCTAAACCTTTTTTTTTGCCCATTTAATCATAAACATTTTGCAATTGTGTTAATTCAGTCCATTTGGTCAATTTTGGTCTACCTGGCACGCGACGTGGCAATTTTTAATAATATTTTTAATTTTTTTTATAATTTTTTAATTAGGAAGAAAAGGAAAAAAAAGAAAAAGACAAAATTAATAAAAATTCGGAAAAAAATTTAAAAATATATTTAAAAATTGCCATGTCGTTGTCGGTAGGCGACTATGTTAGCATCGGCTGACCAAAATTGGCCGAATACACTGAATTGACACAATTGCAAAAATTTAAAATTGAATAGGAAAAAAAAAAAAAGTTTAAGACTGATTTGGAAAAATTGCAATAGGTTTAGGATTTTTTGGTAATTTTTCCTAATATAAACTACGATGCCATGAAGGTGACCACTAAGAATTTTCCTAAGAAACGGTGCTAGACAAGGGCATAATCTTAAGAAAGTGACAGAAAAATTTAAAAGTTCATGTTTAGGCCCATATCGCAAGTTTCAGTTGAGAAGCGCAACTTTCACCATGGATGTTTATAGCATTGTGGTTGGACATACATTAGATGTTACTTTGACTCTTACGACTTGTATTGATTTTTGGCCTTGTAAACTCTATATTGGCACCGCTGACGACCTCATGGACACCTTCATATTTTGTGGATAACTGTGATCTTTGCCTCAACCGTATTTATTTTTCACTTTGACTAGTTACTAGACGTTGTCACTTTCTTGGAAGGACTATGGTACGTATGGCAATAATATCTTGCTTGCCATCGTCTATTATGATGCACCCCCTTCTAGGCTTTGTAAGTTGTATTTTGAAAGTAAATCATTGTACAGGATGACAACCGAATGCCGTTTGTTATCTTGTGTTTTCGGTACCTTCACCATATGATTATGATTTTGCTAACAAGGTCTCTACAGATAAAGAGATATGATAGAAAAAGAGACGACGTCCGCCTTCAACGAATTAACTGGCTTGCCTAGGAAGCGATTCCACCGAGCACGAGCTCACAGCAATCCACTAAAGCGATTCCCACTTTCCCGTTCCACTCTCCCCTAGTCAATTTGATTATTCCCTTCATTACCCTCGGTTGTTCCCTGCTCCATCTGATGATGATAAATCCCAAAAGGATTCAGTTTGCTGACATTGGCTGCGGCTTCGGAGGGCAACTAGTTGCTCTTTCAACCCAATTTCCCGACAAACTCATATCGGGATGGAAATTAGGGACAAGGTGACCGAATGTGTGAAGGAGCGCATTTCTGCCTTGAAAACGACCAATCCCAGTCAATACCAAAATATCTCAGTAGTACGGACCAACTCTATGAAGTACATTCCCAACTATTTTGAGAAAGGCCAACTGACTGTCGCGACCTCTTTTTTTCGGTGCCCACATTAGGGCGAGCGCCTGTGGAAGCTAATGGTTCGGCTATGTCTTTTTTAGCCCGGACTCTCCCAAGTCCACCAATTCACGACTTAATGATTCAAGTTTTTTAACCTGTAAGTTAATTTTAAAACGGAGTCACCACTAATCAATTTGGGATGGATCGATTAGAAACCCAAGTGAAGTATCGGGAGAAATACTTTGCTCCTGCGTAACCAGATAAATTAGAATCGATGACTTGATTATACTAGTTAATCACTAATGCCCTTTCGGTACCTAATCTTGTTTAAACCCTAAGGTTTTTTTGGATTTTTGAGGGATTTTTCCATGTATTTTGTGAAGGAAAAACATTTTTTGGACATTTTCTCATTTTTTGAACATAAAAAGCATTTTTTGATTTTTGGTCTTTTTTCTGAAAATATAAATCATTTTTTTGGCTTTTTTTTTTTTTTTTTACTATTTTGGCTTTTTAGGAAAATATGGGATATTTTTGGTTTTTCTGATTTTTTGAAAATAAATTTTTTTAAAATTTTTTTTTAAATTAAAATATTATATTTATTATTATAATAATATAAAAACGAATCGGGTCGGGTTCCCGGGTTGGGACTGACCCAGTTCGCGACCCACGAGACTTGGACGAGCCTGCAACGCGGGCCCGGCCCAAGAGTTTTTCTTTTTTTTCTAAAAAAAAAAAGGCCAAAACCAATTTTGGCCCACTTTATAAAAAACTCCAACCCACCATCTACCCAGCCCACGCGCACAACCTCGGCCCGCTTTGAAGCCAAACCCTACCCGGTTCAGACCCACGCTCGACTCGGTTTTCAGCTGCTGACCCGGCTTGCAGCCGCAACCCGATTCCTAAAACCCTACCCAGATTTGCGACCCGCTTTGATCTCACCGACCCGACTTGCGCGTAACCCTCGAGATTTGGCGATCCGCAGCGTCGAGGCTAGGATGTCACCGGGCGATGACTCGACAGCGATGACGCGGTGGACGGCAGCTAGGGTTTTGGCAACGATGATGAGCAGCTACTGGATACGCAAGAAGCAGCGACGACGACAGGCAGTTGCTGGGTTCTCAGGGAGAAGGCGGAGCGATAGTGACGATGCGGGCGAGCATGGCTGTTACCTGGCTGCAACAACGGCATGTTATGGCGGCGAACAGTGGCGGCGATGATGATGGGGTTGCGACGGCAGCCCCTCAACTCCCAGATTTGGCGAGGTGTCGGCGTGCAGCGTCAGGGATGGCGGTGGTGGCTTGGCAAGTGGCGGTGAAGCGGCGTCTAGGGGATAGTACGCCTCGGCACGGGGACGGCGGCGAGCAGCGTCGACGGCGCCTTCTCCTTTCTTCGGATTTGGCTTTCCGCCCTCCGATTCCTCTCTCACTCAGCCTCCACCCACTCGAATCTCTCCCCCTCGGGCTCGCTTGCCGCCGGCCTCCCCCGAAGTCTCTCGGAGGGAGGTCGTTCGAGCTTCGCGACCCAATCTCTCGCGTGCTTGCTCTTTGATTCTCCCTTGAAGTCTCTCAAGGGAAGATCTCCGAGTTCACCGTGTCCTTCGACGGAGGTGGTGCTTCGCTATTTATAGGCGAGGGGGCAGCCGGTCGACGGGGCTTCGACCGCCGATCTTCGCACGCCGAACGGACACCCGCGGCCTAATCGGCATCCCATCCTTGCTCCTCCAACAAAGCGTGCTTAGCATTGAAAGCAGGCCATTAATGGCGCATGAGATCTGTCTCTTCCGGCCGACGTCGACCTACCCTCCTCGGCCATAGGTTGTCCTTCGCGCGCGAGTTGCAGAGGTGGAGGGGAAGAAGAGAGAAGAAGGAAGAAGAAGAAGAGAGAGGGGGGCCGGATCTGTGAAAAAAGGCTGGGCCTAGGCCCGTGAAGGGGAGAGAAAAAAGGGGGGGGCGCGAAGGCCCAGCCCCGATGGGCTGCCAATTTTTTGTTTTCTTTTGTTTTTATTGATTTTTTTGTTGTTTTTGTTATTTATTATTTATTATCTAAAAAAAGGAAAAATAAAATAAATTAAGGCCTAATTAATAACCTAATCAAAATTTAGGTGTCAACACTGACGAAGATGTTCTTCGCATTTCCGGATCCTCCTGTTAAAGAGAAAAATCACTGCCGTAGGGTGATTAGCCCTCAATCGTTAGACGAGTATGCGTATACTCTGGCTGTTGGGGGCATAACTTACACCATCACAGATGTTGACAAACTTGTGAATGGATGAAGGGCTATTCGGAAAGCCACCCCATGTTCAAGGAACTAACGGAGGAAGAACTCGTGAACGATCCGGTGGTGAAGCTATTGACCAGGGCGACTGAAGAAGGCCAGAAGGTTGCCAGAAATGGTGGGCAGACATTTAACTCGCATTGGTTGCAAAGCTTTGATAAGGTATTTATTGCGTTTGAGTTCTCATGCTGCAATTTCTTGGGTGCTTGTATTTTTCATTTCAGATCTCATTGAAATCTAGGTTTCTTTGCCCTTTGGTTTCTTTGCCCTCAGGCTTTGTTCTTAAGTTGTTTTTCCTTGTTTAAACAGTCCTCCGGTTCATCTGCAAAATAGCATGTCAAAGATTGTATCACATCTGGGGCTATTCTGTGAATGATGGACTAGAGTTATACATTAGAAAATGGAATGACTGGAACAGTTAAAATCAGCTTATCTCCTACTAGACTACCAGTAACATCTGTGAGATCTTGAATTTAGTCCGATTAATTAAATGCTTGATTAATTAAAAGCTTGATTTCGTTGAAAACTTACTTTATATATTTGGACTAGTAGTCCTCGATAATCTTGGGGAAAGCATAATGATCTGGCTGCTCCTTCAAGCTTTAACATCACCATGTGATGCTGAGACAGCCGTAACCACTTGAGATTGACATATAGTTTGATGTTATGCATAGAGTAATCGGTCTCATCTTTCTTGAATTGCCCATTGAATGAGGAAGTTTGGTAATGTTCCTCCAATTTTGCAGCATAATGTGCAAGTTATAGTATTCATTCACTTCATATGGCATACTTTATCTTTCATGCCCAACCAATGAGTTGCATTGGAAAAAAAAAAATTGAGCTTCTTGTTACATTTTGGCACATGAAACCAGCAGAGTTCTTTCTGTCGGGCTTTTTGATGTGGACATCGAGCCATATCGAGGAGAAGGTGCTAGGGACCCATTGTCTAATCCTACTAGTTCAATTACTCAAGCACAGGCCAAGCAATTCAGGCAAGCTGTTGGCGTCATGGTTCATGATCTTCAGCATGGAGATGACCTTGGATCAAATCTTGAAAAATCTTGGAAATCTTGGCGCAATTTGATTATCTGGTCACCAAATATTTGACCAAGTTATATATATATATCTCTTCTTGTTTAGGTATATTCTAGAATATGATGCATTAGATTTCTAGGGTTGATTTAGGGTTTGTGTCGCGGCTAGAAAGCCCATATAAAGAATTTGCCAAATTTCTTTGGGGACAGAGATATATTTTATTTTTGAGGAAAAGAATTGAGAGGTTTTCTTTTACTGTTCTTTTAAGGACTTCACTTTATCAAGATTCCCTTGTGACAGTCGATTCGACTTATCGAGCGAGATAGCGAATTCTTTCGCTCGTGGTATCTATAACGTTGGTTGGTTGACACGCATTCGTCAACAGGTCACCTTCATACCAAGGTTGCCAATCATAGGTTCGATTGAAGGTCGAGGTTCGCAATTCGCACCATCCAGGCCTTCATAGAACGATCTTTCCACAACGATTCATATCATTTGGTATCAGAGCTTGCTTCTACAAGGTCTATTTATCTTTAATTTTCTATTTATATTCAGCAATTTGAGATTTATTGAGCTAGGATTTCGGTTCTGGTCAATTTAGGGATTTGATTGCTTTTGTGCTTCCATACGTAGTTGTTTACTGTTAGTTTTAATTCTTTTTCTTAGCATCTTAAATTGTATCTGAGTTCATCAAAGAAAAAAAAAAAAAAAAAAGAGAAAGTTCGTCAAAAAAAAAAAGAAGAGAAAGAAAATGCACACAAAAAAAAAAAGTGCGCAAGAGAAAAAAAAAAACATATTCGGCAAAAAAAAAAATAGCTGAACAAAAAAAAAAATAAAGAAGGCGACTTGTTTGTTAGTGAACCGAATTGAAATAAAATCAGTAGTGATTTGCGTTTCAACAGGAATTTTGAAAGTTGTATTTGTTGGTTTGAAATTGTTACTTGCTAAAACAAAATCAGTAATGATCTAATCTGGTTTGATTAGTTTGATCGATTGTCGTGAGGGGCTTGAGAGACAGGTTTTGAGTCCAATAAAGAGCTTGTTAAAAGATAATACGAGAGGGAAAAGGCAATAGTGTGTAAGCTTAATTGAGGGTGAAAAAGCCTAGCTTTGAGTTAAACACGAGGGGAGTGACAAACACCTTGAGAGAAACAAGTGAGGGAGCGATTGGTGATGATTTTTGTGACTAACGTTTACTTGCAGGACTAAAATATGTCACGCGAAGAAAGCGTAAATCAAAGGGAGGTTGACTCCAAACGAAGAGATGAAGCGCTCGTGGAAAGCATCCAGCAATTAAGGGCCGTAGTGGAGGAGCTTAGTGGCCGAATGATGAGGAATGGCATGGAGGTTGATGGTGACCGAGAGCTACCCGAGGAAGGCCGCAACATCATCGAGACACCTCTAGAACACAACCTAGAAGGCAACGGCATTATGATGATGATGAGGTTGACATGGAGGATGATCGAGATGCTCGATTTAGAAGGTGGAATGGAGCCCGAGGGTTGAGACACCGAGAAGATAATAAACTTGGCAATATCAAGATGGAGATTCCTTCTTTCCAAGGGAAGAATGATCCCGATGCGTATCTAGAATAAGAGAAACGCATGGAGATGGTATTTGATTGCCAACGATACTCCGAGCTCAAAAAGGTAAAAATTGCAGCTATTGAATTTACTAATTATGCTATAATTTGGTGGAATCAACTTGTGACTAGTAGGAGGCGCAATGATGAAAGACCAATAAAGACATGGGATGAGATGAAAGCGGTGATGAGGAGGTGTTTTGTACCAAGCATTACCATCGAGATTTGTTCCAAAAGTTACAAAATCTCACACAAGGCAATAAGAGCATGGAAGAGTATCACAATGAGATGGAGATTGCCATGATCCGTGCTAATGTGGTGGAGGATCGTGAGGCCACAATGTTAAGATTTTTTAGTGGTTTGAGCCGAGACATAGCAAGGGTGGTGGAGCTACAACATTATGTTGAATTGGAGGAATTGGTGGACAAAGCCATCAAAGTTAAGTGGCAATTGAAGTTGTACCGAAATCACAAGAGTAGAGGAGGTTCAAATCAAAATTGGATATCCAATTGGAAGAGAGATGAGAAGCCAAATTGGAGAGGAAACAACACCAAAATTGAAACCTCAAAGGAGAAGGAGAGGGATGTTAAAGCTGGAACAAACCTGGTTTCAGGTAAAACCGAAAACCCTAACACTAGAACTCGTGAGATTAAATGTTTTAAGTGTTTGGGCAGGGGTCATATGGCAACTCAATGCCCTAATAGGAGGGTGATGATCATGATTGGACATGGTGTTATTGAGTCTGAAAGTGAAAGGGAAGAAGAGGATGATGAGATGCCACCGTTGGAGGATTGTAGTGATGGAGAAATAGCCATAAAAAGAGACTTATTGGTGGTTAGGCGTTCTCTTAGTGTGCAAGTAAAGGAGGAGGAGTATCATCAACAAAGAGATAACTCATTTCATACAAAATGTGTGGTAAATGGTAAGATCTATAGTTTGATAATTGATGGAGGTAGTTGTGCAAATGTGGCAAGTTGTATTATGGTGGATAAGTTGGGTTTGAAGACGACAAAGCACCCTAGGCCTTATAGACTTCAATGATTAAATGATAGTTGTGAGGTGAAAGTGTCAAAGCAAGTTCGAATCCCATTTGAGATAGGGAGATACAAGGACGAGGCAGAGTGTGATGTTGTACCTATGCAAGCGGGTCATATCTTACTTGGAAGACCATGGCAATATGATCGAAAGGTACATCATGATGGGTATACTAATTGTTATTCATTGGTAATGAATCAAAAGACTTATACTTAGTACCAATGACACCTAATAAGGTGTATCAAGATCAATTAAAGTTACAACGAGAAGCCGAGAGAGAGAGAGAGAGAGAAAATGTGAGAAATCCGAGGGCTTGCATGTTGTGTCTGAGACGCAAGGAAAAGGAGAGGCCGAGAGAAGGATTGTGGTAAAAAAAGAGGGAAAAGAAGAGAGGAAAGAAAATAGGCAAAAGAATTTTTATGCAAAATCGAGTGAGGTGAGGAGAGCTTTAGTTCTAGCCCGACCGATGCTTGTACTTTTGTACAAGGAGGTTTTGTTTTCTACTAACGATTTTGACCCGAGTTTGCCTAGTCCTATTGTGTCTTTATTGCAAGAATTTCAAGATGTTTTTCCTGATGAACTTCTTGGAGGGATACCACCAACTCGAGGCATAGAACATCAAATCGACTTGATTCCTGGTGCACCATTACCTAACTGACCCGCATATCGAAGCAATCCCAAGGAGACAAAGGAATTTCAGCAGCAAGTTAGTGAACTATTGGAACGGGGGTATGTGAGAGAGAGTCTTAGCCCGTGCACCGTCCCTGTTTTGTTGGTGCCAAAGAAGGATGAAAGTTGGCGAATGTGTGTTGATTGCCGAGCAATTAATAACATTACGGTAAAGTATCGACATCCTATTCCTAGGTTAGATGACATGTTGGATGAGTTGTATGGTTCTTACATTTTTACTATGATCGATTTGAAAAGTGGCTATCATCAAATTAGGATGAAAAAAGGTGATGAATGGAAAACTACGTTTAAGACCAAGTATGGATTATATGAGTGGTTAGTCATGCCATTTGGATTAACTAATGCACCGAACACGTTTATGTGAATTATGAATCATGTTTTGCGTGCTTTTATTGGTCGATTTGTGGTTGTCTATTTCGATGACATCTTGATATATAGTCGAAGCCTTGATGACCATATTGAGTATGTGCGAGCTGTCTTGCAGGTTTTAAGGGCCGAGCAATTATACGCTAATCTAAAGAAGTGCTCTTTTGTTACTAATAAATTAGTATTTTTAGGATTTGTTGTTAGTGCTAATGGTATACAGGTTGATGAAGAAAATGTCCAAGCAATCCGTGAATGGCCAATGCCTAAGACCATAGGAGAGGTGCATAGCTTTCATGGATTGGCGAGTTTTTATCGGCGATTTGTGAGAAATTTCAACACCATTGTCGCACCTTTAACTGAGGTTATGAAGAATTACATGGGTTTCACGTGGGGAGAAGAGCAAGAGAAAGCATTTAATCTACTAAAAGATAAGTTGACTAATGCCCCTTTGTTATCTTTGCCGAATTTTAGTGCTACTTTTGAGATAGAGTGCGATGCTTCTGGTACAGGAATTGGAGCCGTGTTGATGCAAGGAGGGCATCCCATAGCTTATTTCAGCGAGAAATTGAGTGGAGCAACATTGAATTATCCTACCTACAATAATGAGATGTATGCTTTAGTGCGAGCTTTGGAGACTTGGCAACATTATTTATGGCCGAAGGAGTTTGTGATTCACACCGATCATGAGACCTTGAAGTACTTGAAAGGGCAGCAAAAGTTGAATAAAAGACATGCTAAATGGATGGAGTTCATCGAGACTTTTCCATATGTGATCAAGTACAAGAAAGGTAAGGAGAATGTGGTAGCCGATGCACTTTCTCAAAGGTGTGCGATTCGAACTACTTTAAAAGCAAAGTGTCTAGATTTTGAGCATATCAAGGGCTTATATACTGATGATGATGACTTTGGAAGAGTGTATGAAGCATGTGAACACGCTGCATTTAATAAATTCTATAGGCATGAAGGTTATCTTTTCCGTGAAAACAAACTATGTTTGCCTCAGTGTTCTTTGCGTGAATTGTTGGTGTGAGAAGCGCATAGTGGTGGTTTAATGGAGCACTTTGACATTAATAAGACTTATGAAGTGCTGCATGAACATTTTTATTGGCCACATATGAAGAGAGATGTCACACGTGTCTGTGAGAGATGCATTGCTTGTAAGCAATCGAAATCTACAACTAAACCACATGGCTTGTATACACTATTACCTATTCCGACGCATCATTGGACTGATATTCTATGGATTTTGTGTTAGGATTGCCTAAGTCTAAGTATGGTAAAGATTCTATTTATGTGGTTGTTGATCGGTTTTCAAAGATGGCTCATTTTATACCTTGTCATAAAACTGATGATGCATCTCATGTTGCTGATTTGTTCTTTAGAGAGGTTGTACATTTGCATGGCATTGCCTAGATCAATTATTTCAAATCAAGATTCTAAATTTCTTAGCTATTTTTGGAAAACATTCTGGAAAAAATTAGGAACACGGTTGTTATTTTCTACTACTTGTCATCCACAAACCGATGGTCAAACCGAAATAGTTAATAGAACTTTAAGAGTATTATTGCGTGCTATTATTAAAAAGAACATTAAATCTTGAGAAGATTGTTTGCCACATGTTGAATTTGCATATAATAGGAGCATGCATTCTGCTACTAAATTTACACCATTTGAGGTTGTCTATGGTTTTAATTAGTTAACTCCGTTAGATTTAACCCATTTACCCGTTGATGAGCATGTGGATTTAGATGGAGCAAAGAAAGCTGAATTTGTCAAGGCATTGCATGAGAAGACGCGAGCAAATATTGAGCGCAAGACTAAGCAATATGCAAGACAAGTCAACAAAGGGCGCAAGGAAGTGGTGTTTGAACCCGACGATTGGGTTTGGGTTCATATGCGCAAGGCGCGATTTCCTGAGCAGCGACATTCTAGGTTATTACCGTGAGGGGATGGACCATTCATGGTGTTGGAAAGAGTTAACAATAATGCATATAAGCTTGATCTTCCGGATAAGTATGATGTTAGTGCTACATTTAATATTTCTGACTTGACTCTTTTCGATGCAAGTGATGATTTGAGGGCAAATCCTTTGCACGGGGGAGGGAATGATGTGGACATCAAGCCATATCGAGGAGGAGGTGCTAGGGACCCATTGTCTATTCCTACTAGTTCGATTACTCGAGCGCGAGCCAAGCAATTTAGGCAAGCTGTTGGCCTCATGGTTCGTGATATTCGGCGTGGAGATGACCTTAGATCAAATCTTGAAGAATCTTGGAAATCTTGGCACAATTTGATTATCTGGTCACCAAATATTTGACCAAGTTAAATATACATACATATATATATATATATATATATATATATATATATATATATATATATTTTGACGCATTAGATTTCTAGGGTTGGTTTTAGGTTTTGTGTGGCGGCCAGAAAGCCTATATAAAGGATTTGCCAAATTTCTTTGGAGACAAAGATTTATTTTATTTTTGAGGAAAAGAATTGAGATGTTTTCTTTTATGGTTCTTTTGAGGACTTGACAAGATTCCCTTGTCACAGTCGATTCGACTTATAGAGCGAGATAGCGAATTCTTTCGCTCGTGGCGTCTATAACGTTGGTTGGTTGACACACTTTCATCAACAAGTCACGTTCATACCAAAGTTGCCGAATACACAGGTTCGATTGGAGGTCGAGGTTCCCAATTCGCATCATACGGGCCTTCGTAGAACAATCTTTCCGCAACGATTCACGTCACTTTTATACGTATAGAAAGTCAATTCGCACTGTGTCTACAAACTTGTGTGCCAAAACCCGGAGTTATATTGCTCCTGTCCACCATACCAGCAATACAAATGGGACTCTTTGTTCACACTGCAAGGGAAGGGAAGCTGAATTGTATTGTAAAACGGTATCTCAAGATAAGTGTCTCTGCTGATGTTATATTTTCTTCCTGCACCTTAGTCGTATACATAGCGCACTGGTAAATTTGGTTACTTGCATAAAATGGTTGCAGTCTCCGAGCCCAATGAGATTTATGGAAAGTTTTGGGCACAGTGCCGAGAATGCCAGGGTTCGCTTCATTATGATGTACTTTGCACAAGGTTCTACTTTGTTTCCTCGCGGTACTTTTTAAGATGGCTTTTTTGTTATTCACATAATTGACATCATAACCTTTGCAGTCGGGATTGTCCCATATTTTACCGGAGAAAGAAGGCACAGAAAGACATGGCTGAAGCCCATCAGCAATTATTTAGATGGAACTTCTAAAATATCGACAGGCTTTATAGTATTCTTGTTGAGTTATGTAAATAGTCAGATTATATGCCTATAAATACATTGGAGTTTTTTATTTATGAAGTTTTTTATTCTGATTTAGTTTTGATTGAATCCCACAAATCATGGGATTGTAGCTTTTCTCCTATTTAGGCTATGTTTCCGTTTTGTTTGCTAGGATTTCTCTATGTATTAGCCTATAAATATAACACTGTAAAGCTATAGAATATGTGAATGATAATAAGAAATTCTCTCCGTCTAAAATTCTACATGGTATCAAGGTTAAAAGTCCTGAGTTCAAATCTTACTGGATTCCATTTGCCTTCCTAATTAAATTTTCACGTTTAGTACTAAGCAAAAAGACCAGACTAAGTGTGAGAGAGAAAGTGTTAAAATATTAATTTTAAGCTTTGAAAATAGTTGACGATCTTGTAATCCTAGTAATTAAATGAGAATCAATGACAAAATCAAGTAAAACACTATTTCAACTATGAATAAGCTAAACTAAGCTTAATCACTAATAAAATGACTCCTGTACATTAACAAATTGCTCATTCAAAGTTGATCTTCAAAGTTATCCGCAACGCAGAGCTTGCGCATGAAACTTAATTTTGCTATGACTAAAATTAATTTCGCTACGACTAAAATGTTGCTTCGAATCAACTCTCGTCAAACCCATGGCTCCACAATGCCCTAATCCATGAATTCAATGTAATTCCACAACTTAACAGCTCAAAAATTGGATCCTGCACTTTAAATTTCACATAAATTCAAATATGACATAACTCCAAAAAAATTTCCGGTTGTATGAACAAGGGACTTGAATCCTTACTAGGTACTGGGAAACATAGTCTGGCCTGTTAGGTGTCCGAATTGAATTTTTCATTATCTTTTTCTTCTCTTTTCTTCGTTTTCTTCCCTTTTCTTTAACCTCCCGACGCTCACCCTTTTATATAACTCTCAGCGCGTCTTTCCCTTTCTGTGGCTGTGGGTTTTCCTCTTCGTTTTTTTTTTTCTTTTTCACCCTTCAACTTTTTGACTCTTTGACCAGTCAAATGGTCAAACGCGCCACGAGCAAATGGTGCCGCCAGCTCTTGCTTTGGTCAAAGTTAAAAGTCCGATTTGTCATGCAAACATCGGTTTCAAGAAAATTAATAAAGCCCTTCTCAATTGGACAAGAGCAAATCTCATCAAAGCTCACTAGCTGCTTCCTTCCGTGCAGTTCCCTAGTGGACATTTCTGAGTAAGATTTTGGCTTATCAACGATCACTGTTGGAACGGCAGCAAGACTTGGTCGCATACTCTCTTACTCATATGGCTTGCTCCGTTGCAGTCACATTCTCTCCAACGAACAGATAGTGTCTATTATCACTCCAAGAAGAATAAGCAAAAGTCTATTCGTATTTAAGAATCTCCAAGCCAAACCCAAGTTCATGGGATCCTCTGTTTGCAACCTAATAGCCATACTAATCATGTGGGCTACTTCAGCTTTTCCAAACTCTGCTTCTACTCCGACATCGGGAGTGAGTGCCTTTCTTCGCAGCGGTTGCCCGATCGTGTGACCGGCAATGGTAGCTTGGCTCCATGCACGTGGCCTGGCATCTCGTGTGATGCCCGCTGCAGCGATGACGGAATCGCCCTGGGGGTTATTTACTTGAGACGAAATTCAAGCTCGGCAGCATGGATTTCTCCCTCCTCCCAAACCTGGCCTCCCTGGCACTCCCTTTTAAGGGGCTTACTGGTTGAATGACCCTCCAAATATGCGAGCTCTCGAGGCTCGCCCGCCTCAACTTGTCCGACAATTCCCTCTCCGATGAGTTTCCTCCTTGTCTGGGGAACCTCACCATGCTCGAAGCACTCGACCTTCAAGTTAATTGATTCCGCGGTCCAATCCCTCCGGAGCTCAGGACTCTAAAGAGGCTGGTCCAGTTGATTCTCGGGGACAATAACCTGGATGGCACAATCCCTTCCTCTATAGGCAACTTGAGCAACTTGACGTACATGTATTTGCAAAGAAACCAATTTTTGAATGAATCGATTCCGTCAAAAATAGGAAACTTAAAGAGTCTCACTCAAAAATAGGAAATTTCGGCAGACAAATTCCCATCGAGTTTGGTTGTTTGACCGCGTTGCGTGATCTCGATCTCCACAACAATCCTCTTTCCGGCGCAATCCCTGGATCTCTTATCCAGCATTTGTAATTAAAATCCATCAACTTGTCATACAATTTGTTCACGGGCCCGATTTCTGATCGCCTTATCATAGCTTATTCGCGCGATGCATTTCTTGGCAACAAAGGCCTGTACATTGTGAAGGATCGTCCTCCTTCAAGAAGTGATCCGACTAAGATTGTGCTTGTTTTGGCTATATTCCCTGAGTTCATTACGGTTCTCAGTTCTTGCTTCCTCTTAAGACGCTTCCCCTTAAGACGCCGAATGAAGAGCGATGAGACAAAGGAGACGCCAGAAAAAGATGGAGATTTCATGTCCATATGGAATTACGATGGGAAGATTGCATACGAATGTATAGTCAAAGTAACAGAAGACTTTGACATCAAGTATTGCATTGGGACCGGTGGTTATGGTAGTGTCTACAGAGCAGAATTGCCCAACGGGAAGATTGTGGCCTTGGAGAAACTTCATTGTTTAGAAGTGGAGGACCCATCTTCCGACAAGAGCTTTAGAAACAAAGTGAAGCACTCAACAAGAGTGCGGCACCAAAGCATAATTAGGCTCTATGGTTTTTGCTTGCATCGGCGATGCATGTTCTTGATCTATGAATACATGGGGAGGGGGAGTTTATTTTCTACATTGAGAAATGACATTGAAGCAATGGAACTAGATTGGCCCAAAAGAGTGAAAGTCATATGGGATTTTGCGCATGCCTTGTCTTACTTGCACCATGATTGTGCCAGCCGATTGTTCACGAGATGTATCTAGCAACAACATATTAGTCAACGATGAAATGCAGGCTTTCGTGTCCAATTTTGGCACTGCGAGACTCCTGGATCCAGACTCTTCATCTAATTTCACCGCAAATATTGTTGGGACACATGGATACATAGCACCAGGTGAGCAATCTTCAATTGATTTTACTGAAAAAAGAAGTGTTGTAAGGGTAATCAACATCATTGCAGCCCCCTCATGCATTGCAGAACTTGTTTAGTTGGCCTTATTAGACTGATATGCAGCAATTTTTATAGCTTTCTTTCATGCTTAATTTCAATACAGACAGATTTGGACATTCCTGCTGCCTAGACCTTGGCTTATTCATCCAACGTCCCAAACAATTTCTAAACAGGTTGCTTGGTCAAAATTATATGGGAAAGTTTTCTTATTTCCTACCTTTGATTCAGTAAAACATATGTTTATGACACGCAATCACTGCAAAAGTAGTAAACAAGTTCCTATGCTATGGATCATTAAGAACAAGATTTCAATGACGATACGCCTTGAAGGCTTTGATTAACATCCAGGTGTCCCTCATTTGTAACAGAAGAAGTTGATTGATAAGTAGTTTCAAAATCATCTCTGCTGTCCATGTTCTAACTCCAAGATATGACTACACAACTTTGTGATTCTCTTTCCTTTTCACAGAGCTCACTTATAGTTTGGTGGTTAATGAGAAATCTGATGCATCTAGCTTCTGAGTCATGGCAATGGAAACAATAATGGGCAAGCATCCAACAGAGATCAACTTGGTGCTATTGACCTCCAAAGGAGAAGATATCATGTTACTTGACATGTTAGACCAGTGCTTGCCTATTCCAAGAAAGAGTTTTGTTGCGAAAAACATTGTTCAAGCGATTTCTCTGGCTCTTGCTCGCATAAGTGCAGACCCAAAGTCACGACCAACGATCAAACGAGTTTCCAGAGCTATTTTGGTTTAAAAAAAAACCAATGGTTGAGCCCTTCCATGCAATCTCATTGGCGCAGCTCCGACAGACTCTATCCGGCGCATCAACATTTTCATGGTCTTCTTGACAGCTAAATTGGCTAGGTACATTCTCGATACAGAAAAAGAAATTAGTACCTTGGATGAATTTTATAGTTCAGAGTACTTTTCGACGGGAACTCCGAACTCCTTCCAGTTTGACAGGGACACAAGTGTAATTAAATCGTGAGTGATTTGAATTATCCAGATCGTTGAATCTTTTCTCATTTTCCTATTAAAAAATTCATTACGGTCGTCATCTTTATTTACTCCATAATTGATGTAGGTCCTCAAATTGGTTGAACACAACGTGTTATGTGTGGCCGTGAAAGTCGAACTTAGGCAAAGTATGTCAGAAGCTGTTAGTGACTTGAGTTGTCTTGTTCCACTGACCGTACTACAGAGGGTCTACAGATAGTCTCTTTCATGGCAGTTCCTTGCAATTTCTCAATTGACCGTACAATTTCTATAGATAGTCTCTTTCATGACAGTTCCTTGCAATTGCTCAGCAGTCTTGTGGGACATTAAGCAAAATAATTAAAATGGGGTTATGAATAAATTGATGGATGATTAGAAGGAAAAACAGAAGTTCAATTACTCAACAACAATAGTGTCCTGGAAGCAATAATTATCAATTTCAGAAACATAAATGGACTCTTAAAATAATGGGGAGTTAACCTTTGAGTGAGGCTAGAGAATTTTATATGGTTCACCAGAAAAAATTAGATCTTGTTCATAAACTTGTGGCTCTCTTTGAACTGTGGACATTTTTTAATGGATGTGTTTGGATAATCTCACTTATCTAATTTCCCATCTAGTTGTTAGGCCTCGCTTTGTATTTCAATGTACAACAAGAGCATGCAATCAAAGGCATAAGAGAAACATGGAGATTTCTTGTTTTAAGGATTTATGATGGGAGAATTGCATATGAAGGCATAATCAATTCAACGGAAGAGTTCAACATCATAAATTGCATAGTAAGTGGAAATTATGGTAGTATCTATATGGCGCGGTCACCCAAGGAAAATTGTGGCATTGAAGAAATTTCACCATCTTGAAGCAAGGAACCATCTTTTGTCAAGAGCTTCTGAAATGAAGTAAAACAATTGATGAAAGTATGATATAGAAGCAAAATGAAGCTTCATGGTTTTGTGCTTGCACAAGTGATGCATGTTCTTTGTTTATGAGTACATGATGGAAGGAGAAGTCTACTATGTGCTTTGAGAAATGACTCTAATAGGGTCACTATCATTGATGCACAACACCTTTTTTGATATTTACAGTGTGAATGGAATTACAAGGATCTTTCTCTTTCTAAGTTGAAGGCTTGTTAGTCAAAAGAAGAAAAAGCTGAAAAATTCATCCATGACCTTTCCCTTACGATGGGTTAGAAATTTTTAAGGCCAAACATCACCCATTAAAAGTGTCATAAAGACCTTGACTTCCCATAAACCATTAACCACGTACTAATTCAAAGTCAACAGCTGTGAAACCCCAAAAGATCTTGACTTCTTGATGGATGTGCACAAGATCCATATTTACATGGTTGAAATCCTTTTCTTTTGGCTGGTATGCTTGTTTAAATTCTAATCGAATCACAAAACTGCAACATTCGAAGATTTGCAAGAGCATAATATCTTGTTTGCTTGAAAATTAGAGGCGCAACTTTTAAAAACCAATTATCTAAAATTACAATAATGGTTTTTTAAATTGAAAATTCATTGTGGCATTAATTTAATATTAAATAATCAAATTGATTTACCATGATTCAATGCCACATGGGAATTTCTTGACTTCTTGATGGATGTGCACAAGATCCATCCTTACATGGTTTAAATCCTTTTCTTTTGGCCGGTATGCTTGTTTAATTTCTAATCGAATCACAAAACTGCGACATTCAGAGATTTGCAAGAGCAGAATATCTTGTTTGCTCGAAAATTAGAGGCGCAACTTTTAAAAACCAAATATCTAAAATTACAATAATGGTTTTTAAATTGAAAATTCATTGTGGCATTAATTTAATATTAAATAATTCAATTGATTTGCCAGGAATCAATGCCACATAGGAATTTCTAGTAAAAGAATCACCTATGTAACTTAAGTGAGCTAAAAACTATGACACTTAAATGATTACTTAAAAAGTCATAACATTACTATTGCTGATTTTATGTTGCATAAAATCACACCCCATGAAGATCCATTTATCATTAGTATTTTGGCAGTCACCAACTCTTGTAGGAACTTATGGGCACGGAAGAAGATACTTTTTTTTTTCTTTTTTTTTTCGGTTCGAAATAATAGAATAGTCCTTGATAAAGCATTGTGACTCTACAAGGACGTAAAAAGTAGAGATGATATTTGATACACAGTTTTTGTTTTGCAGGGGTGCTGAAACTTGGATTGCTTCACAACCTAATTCAATTTTTAGTAATTAGTTCCCCTTTTACAGCCCTATGACTTGATGGCAACTCCATCATCTCAAAAGAAAAAGGAAGGGAGGAAAGAATAAAAGACAGTAAGTGTCAAGTCAATAAAAAGATAACACGTGAATTATGGAAATCGCGTTTCCTTTGACGCGTTGGTACAGTGTCTCACTTTGCTTTTTAAATGCCGTAGTCCAAAGAATATGGCAATAACAAGTGACTGGAGCTGCAACATGATGAGCATAATCTGCAACATGTCCTTAGCTATACTGATCGTTATAGCTTTCTCCTGCTACAATTCAATTCTTGCAGCACCAGCACCTTCTAAACAGTCAGAGGCAAGTGCGCTTCTCTACAGCGGGTTGTGGTCTCCCTCCATCACCAACAACACTACCTTACCTCATTGCGCGTGGCCCGGGGTATTGTGCGACGCCTCTGGGAGCGTCCACGGGATTCACTTGCCATATGGGTACCAAATAGGAGGTAATTTCAGCAACATGAACTTCTCTCTACTTCCGAGCCTCACCTTACTTAATTTCTCTTATAACGGACTACCCGGCAAAATCCCCCTTCAAATATGTACTATGTCGAGGCTAACTTACCTTGACTTGTCCTCCAATTCCCTCACTAGCGAGTTGCCTCCCTGTGTCCAAAACGTCACTAGGCTTCAAGTTCTTAATATCATTAATAATTACATCAATGGCTCTATCCCTCCTGAGTTGGGAAATTTGGAGAGATTGACTGATCTCGATTTAGGAGAAAACAAACTCTGTGGATCTATTCCTCCGGAAATAGGGAGTTTGAGGAGCTTGACTTATCTCTATTTGGGAGGAAACCAATTCGATGGATCTAATCCTCCGGAAATAGGGAGTTTGAGGAGCTTGACTTATCTCTATTTGGGAGGAAACCAACTCAATGGATCTATTCCTCCGAAAATAGGGAATTTGAGGAGCTTGACTTATCTCTATTTGGGAGAAAACCAACTCGGTGGATCTATTCCTCCGGAAATAGGGAATTTGAGGAGCTTGACTTATCTCTATCTGGGAGGAAACCAACTCGGTGGATCTATTCCTCCGGAAATAGGGAATTTGAGGAGCTTGACTGATCTCGATTTGGTAGGAAACCAATTCGGTGGATCTATTCCTCCGGAAATAGGGAATTTGACGAGCTTGACTGATCTCAATTTGGAAGGAAACAAACTCTATGGATCTATTCCTCCGGAAATAAGGAATTTGAGGAGCTTGATTATTCTCGATTTGGTAGGAAACGAACTCAGTGGATCTATTCCTCCGGAAATAGGGAATTTGAGGAGCTTGACTTATCTCAATTTGGAAAGAAACCAATTCGGTGGATCTATTCCTCCGGAATTAGGGAATTTGAGGAGCTTGACTAATCTCTATTTGGGAGGAAACCAACTCGATGGATCTATTCCTCCAGAAATATGGAATTTGAGGAGCTTGACTGATCTCTATTTGGGAGGAAACCAACTCGGTGGATCTATTCCTCCAAAAATAGGGAATTTGAGGAGCTTGATTGATCTCTATATGGGTGGAAACCAACTCGGTGGATCTATTCCTCCAGAAATACGGAATTTGACGAGCTTGACTTATCTCTATTTGGGAGGAAACCAACTCGGTGGATCTATTCCTCCGAAAATGGGGAATTTGATGAGCTTGACTCATCTCTATTTGCAAGCAAACAAACTCAATGGATTTATTCCTCTGGAAATGGGGAATTTGACGAGCTTGACTCATCTCTATTTGCAAGCAAACAAACTCGGTGGATCTATTCCTCCGGAAATAGGGAAATTGACGAGTTTGATTCATCTCTATTTGCAAGGAAACAAACTCGGTGGATCTATTCCTCCGAAAATAGGGAATTTGACGAGCTTGACTTATCTCTATTTGCAAGAAAACAAACTTAGTGGATCTATTCCTCCAAAAATAGGGAATTTGACGAGTTTGATTCATCTCTATTTGCAAGGAAACAAACTCGGTGGATCTATTCCTCCGAAAATAGGGAATTTGACGAGCTTGACTTATCTCTATTTGCAAGAAAACAAACTTAGTGGATCTATTCCTCCAAAAATAGGGAATTTGACGAGTTTGATTCATCTCTATTTGCAAGGAAACCAACTCGGTGGATGTATTCCGTCACAAATAGGCAAATTGAAGAGCTTGATTGAGCTGAATTTATGGGAAAATAGAATTGATTGTGCCATCCCATCGGAAATGGGAGATTTATTGAACCTCCAACAGCTAGATTTGAGCTTGAACAACTTGGTCGGGCAAATCCCTATTAAACTTAATAAACTCAGCTAGTTAAAAGATCTTGATCTTCACAACAATTCTCTTTCTGGCTCAATATTCATATTTAAAATATTTAATTACTTAAATCACCTCAACTTATCATATAATTGTCTCGAGGCTCCAATTCCAAATAATTTGAGAGTTGCTTTTCCTGACGCTTTTCTTGGCAATGAAGATTTGAACCAGTTTCACGAAACCCAAGACCCTAGAAGAAGGTCTAGTGTAATTCATTTTATGACGGTTTTCATTCCGCTAGCTGCAATTTGTTGTATAGTGGTCGGATCTGGCTTTCTATTTCGACGTGCAACAAAGACAAAGCAACCAGAGACTATAGAGAAAAATGGAAATTTCTTGTCAATATGGAATTATGACGGGAGGATTGCATATGAAGACATAATTGATGCAACTGAGGACTTCGATCTCAAATATTGCATCGGGACTGGCGGCTATGGTAGCGTCTATAGAGCGCGATTGCCCAATGGGAAAGTTGTGGCATTGAAGAAACTTCACCGTTTTGAAGCAGAGGACCCGTCCTTCGACAAGAGCTTTCAGAATGAAGTGAAACATTTAATAGAAGTAAGGCATAGAAGCATAATCAAACTCCATGGTTTTTGCTTACACAAGCGATGCATGTTCTTAGTGTATGAATACATGGAAAATGGGAGTTTGTTTGGTGTTTTGAGAGATGATGTCGAAGCAGTGGAATTAGATTGGTCCAAAAGAGTCAATCTTGTCCGGGATACGGCACATGCTTTGTCTTACATGCACCATGATTGTGCTCGGCCAATTGTTCATTGAGACATATCTAGCAATAACATCTTACTCAACAGTAAAATGCAAGCTTTTGTATCAAATTTTGGCACTGCAAGACTTCTGGATCATGATTTCTCATCTAACTTCACTACAAATATTGTTGGCACCTATGGATACATTGCACCAGGTGAGCAATACTACTTTATGCTTCATAATTTTTCTTTCTTTTTTTTTTTTTTTTACCCTCAAAGTTACTAATAGAGGTACAAGTCAAATAAACGACATTGTAGAAGTTTCACTATCCATGCACATCAGTGACTTGTAGACTGTTATTGTACTAGCCAACAATAGCTAAGGATTTGTTGTGCCACAATTGGCAAAATGTCCCCCCTGGAACCACCTTGTTCACCGTGGCTCTGACTCCTGTATTTTTTTATTCATGTCTATATATTTGAATATTTTTGGAAAATGAATAATTATTTTGTATGCTACTGTTGTTAGTATCATTAGGTTTTTTATTTTAGAATAAAAATGTCTCAAACTATAATTTTTATGTTGCATCTAAGTAAAAGCATGTCGGAATAGTAAGATTTTTAGATTTTGTATTACATCTATATTGGTATTACCAAATCATTCATTTCTATTAAACGTTTTATTGTGGAAATAAAATTAACAGTTTTCAAAGAAAAATTGGTGGGGCAAATGGAGTGAGGTGGGGTGCCGCACATAGTTATGTGGGGCACGATAGAGAGGGAAAAGTTGCCCCTTGCGGGGCAGCGACGGGGCGAGGCGGTTAAGGGTGTAGTCATCCGGTCCAAAGCTTCAACTGCTAAAATTTTGTATGCCTTTTGTATTTTTTTTTTCAGAGCTCGCATATTCTTTGGTTGCCAATGAGAAATGCGATGTATATAGTTTTGGAGTGATAGCAATGGAAACAATGATGGGTGAGCATCCAGGAGATATTATATCTATCTTGTTGACATCCTCTGGAGAAGATATCATGCTGCATAAAATTGTAGACCAGCGGTTGCCTTTTCCAAGAGAGAACTCTGTTGCAAGAAGTATTATTTTGGTTAGGGGTGTGCATTGGACCCGGGAACCGCCCGGACCGCCCGGAACCGGACCGGAACCGCCTGGAACCGACGGTTCTTGAGGGAACCGGTCCGGTTCCCGGGTCCAATTGTTGAGAACCGGTGGGAACCGGTCCGGTTCCCGGCCCGTGGCGGATCCGCCCGCCCGCCCACCCGGACCGGACCGGTACTATTTATAATTTAAAAAAAAAAAAACAAACAAACAAAAGTCGCGAAGCCGAAGCCCCCCTACCCCTAATTCGCGAAGCCCTAATCGCGTTTCTTCTTCTTGACCTCCGATTCTCTGTTCCTTTCCTTCTCTTCGTCTTCGATTCCACGGTTCCACCCCGAGTATCCACGCCGCCGCCGCTGCTCCTCCTCCGCCACCGTCCGCCCCCGCGCCGGTCACCACTCGCCAACCGCCGCTCCTCCGCCTCGCAAGAACTCTCGACCGAGCCGGCGAGCCCCTTTTCCGTCACTCAACAAGGTACGAAGCCCTAATTTGCTTCTCATCTCTTGATTCTCTTCCGATTTCTTCCTCAGTGTTTGATTATCTCTCTGTTTCTTCCTCAATCTTTTCTCCTCGTCTTCGATTCCTCACCAAGCATTCACGCCGCCGCCGCTGCTCCTCCTCCGCCACGGTTCCACCCCCGAGTATCCACGCCGCCGCCGCCGCTGCTCCTCCTCCGCCACTGTCCGCCCCCCCGCGCCGGTCACCACTCACCAACCGCTAATCCTCCGCCTCTGCAAGAACTCTCAACCGAGCCGGCGAGCCCCTTTTCCGTCACTCAACAAGGTACGAAGCCCTAATTTGCTTCTCATCTCTTGATTCTCTTCCGATTTCTTCCTTAGTGTTTGATTATCTCTCTGTTTCTTCCTCAATCTTTTCTCCTCGTCTTTGATTCCTCACCAAGCATTCACGCCGCCGCCGCTGCTCCTCCTCCGCCACTGTCCGCCCCCTCGCGCGGGTCACCACTCGCCACAACCGCTGCTCCTCCGCCTCTGCTGTCCGCCGCCCTTGAAAACCAGAATTTTTGGCGTCAAAATCGGTTCCATGGATCCACCCGGGAACCGGACCGGACCGGCGGTCCGGTTCCCGGGTGGATCCACGCAACAAACGGGTGGATCCCGGTTCCGATTTTTCGGAACCGGTCCTTAGCGGGCGGTTCCCGGTTCTAGGTCGGGAACCGCCCGCCCGGACTATGCACACCCCTAATTTTGGTAGTTTCTCTAGCGCTTGCTTGCTTGAGTGCTAATCCAAAGTCTCGACCAACTATGAAGCAAGTCTCCGAAGCTTTTCTAGCTCAAAAGTCACCATTGGCAAAGCCCTTCCATGAGATCTCATTGGCTCAGCTTCGATATGTTAATAGATCACGGTTGGAAGGTGAATCAACAGAAGCTTCTTCAGGACAGAGCGAGGAGTAAGGGTCATTAAGTGCTTGTCTAGTAAAGAGATAATTGATAATGAAGATGCAATTTGGTGAAAATGATTGAGCATATAAAATTGTATGGCTTCTGCAAATTAGTAAGTCTTGTTAAACTCTTTTCCATTCTATGCTGTAAGAGTGAGATGCAGTTTATTTATGACACAACAAAAGACCACGATTACTTTTGAGACGGACCATGTTTATTGGTCCAACAACCAATAGCCGACCGAAGACCTGGTGCTCTTAATGTAACTTCCTTAAAACATGTCAATTTTCTAAGAAGGCAATCTTGAAATGTTTCTTCTCTTATGGGTGCTTCCTTCAGTCGATTGCCTTTATACCATGTTGTTGATGATGATCGTGGTGCCTGTTTTAATATGGAGTTTCCACGTGGCAATAACGTTACAAAATAAGCTACGAACTAGGCTCACGAGAATGTGGTTTTACTCTACACTAGAGGCAAGCCTATTGCTGGCATGATGGGCTGTAAAAGAGATGATTTCACTTGTCAGACGAGCCGTTTTTGTTGAAATTAGGAGATTCTTGTGAATGGTGGTTCACTTTAGGATCTGCTAATGAATCATATGAAATCTATTTGAGGTTCTAAGTGAAATTAAGCATGAAGAGAGCTTTCTGTTTGACGAGACGAGCATGCCCATGGATGAACCCATACGGCATTAATTTTTGTGAGCTTTGCATTAAGGGTTGCGACACTAACGACTCATAATTTCTTTGCAACTGCCAATCCATCTACAATCAATAGTTAGATTTGTGCAAGAGATAGATTTGCCAGACTCTTTTATGATGGTCACTCAATTTGTGATGCTTTTATGCAGCTGAACTGCTGGAGACACGCTTTTAGTTGGGATGCTCAAACTGTGCCTGTTCTTGTTGCTTTTCCTTACAATTGGGAAACTCTATCTAATTCAATAAGCAATTAAGGTTGCATAAGCGTGCACTTTTGTACGTTGACGAATTTCCTGCTCTAAGAGTCGTGAAAGAAGATGATCTTAGTGCTCATCTACAGAATTAATATAAACGGAAAAATTATCATAAAAATTCTAAATCTATTGCAATTTTTCCAAATCAGTCCTAAACCTTTTTCTTTTTTTGCTCATTTAATCATAAACATTTTGCAATTGTGTAAATTCAGTCCATTTATGTCAATTTTGGCCTACTAGTGCTGATGTGGCAATTTTTTAATAATATTTTAAATTTTTTTATAATTTTTTAATTAGGAAGAAAAGGAAAAAAGAAAAAGACAAAATTAATATAAATTCAGGAAAAAAATTTTAAACAAATTTTAAAAATTACCATGTCAATGTCGATTGGCGTCCATGTCAGTGCCGGCCAACCAAAATTGGCCGAATATAATGAATTGGCACATTGTAAAAAGTTTAAAATTAAATAGGGAAAAAAAGTTTAAGATTGATTTGAAAAATTGCAATAGGTTTAGGATTTTTTTGGTCATTTTTCCTAATATAAACTACGAGGCCATGAAGACTAGGTAGCAAAAGCAACAAGGCGAGAGAGCCTTTTCCCACGGGGAGGTAAGGCGTTGCCACGAACGGCGCTCGCTCGGCGACAATTCTTCTCCGGCGACGTTCCTCCTCCTCCTCCTCCGCCTCCGCGCTCCGGTCCACTATCCTCTCCTCATTCTCGGTGACTGTACACGCGCCGGTGTTTCGTTCCCTCTCTGCTCACCGGATCGGAGTATAAAAGGAGAGACGAACATTGGGTGTCCTCGCCGGAGCTCCGTTCATCTACCCCCGGGTTGGAGCTGTTCTTCGGGGGTCCTGGGCGCCTTCGTCTGCTCTTCAAACCCTCTAAGTGCTGCCTGGTACGTGCTCTTATGTGGGTTTAATCTGGTTGAGATGGGTTAGGGTTTTTTCTGTTCGCGGTTCTGCTGTTCGAGTCTGCTGAATTGATGGAGTCTGGACCCTTCCGAGCCCGTTTTGATGATGAGGGGCCGAGTAATCGAAGCCCTTCCCCTCCTATTCATCCTGTTCATGGACAACCCTCGTTGGCTGCTCCTTTATTGAGCGAACAGAGGCCGAATCCTTCATCCCCATCTGCTGCGATTGAGAACAATGACTCGCATCCTCCTCCAGCTCCTGTTAAGGCGCGTGAAAAGAGTAGAGGTAGATCGACATCCAAGCGCCCTCAACGCAGGGGTGAGTCGGAAAACCTATTAACTCAGTCTTGGGCTGCTGTTGCTAGTGGAGTGAATAAAGGATATGATCTTGAATATACTCCTCCGACCTTTGTGAATAATAAATCGGTTATACAGATGACAGAATCTGATCTTGAAGCTGCTGATCCCAAGCTCTTTGATTGTCTTGTGGGGTATTTCATTGGAAGGCGGTTGCCGTTTAAAGTTATTGAAGAGGCTCTTAAAAAAGCCTGGGGTCCGAATCTGCTTAAAGTCATGTCTAATGGGTGGGGACTATTTGTTTTGCGCATACCAGATAGGGAGTTCCGAAGGAAAATCCTTGAAGGGGGCCATATAACAGTTGCAAGGATTCCTCTGGATCTGCAGCAATGGAAACCAAGTTTGGAACTCAATAAAGACATCCATCGTTCAGTTCCGGTTTGGGTGAGACTTCGGAACTTACCTTTTTCATTTTGGTCAGCTCAATCCATTGGAAAGGTGGCCAGTGCAGTGGGTAAACCACTCTATGTGGATCAGCGGACAGAGCAGATGACAATGCTAACGTTCGCCAAGGTTTGTGTTGAAATAACAACCCAGTAACCAACTCGTGAATCTATTGAGCTGCTCCTTGATGGTAAATCAGTGGAAGTGGAAGTTGAGTATGAATGGAAACCGCTTGCTTGCCCTGTGTGCGGTATCTTTGGTCACAGCTGTAAAACAGCTGCTCCTATAAACTCTGTTGTTCCTTCTGCAAAAGCTAATCAGGTCTTGAATGCTAGTGTTGGAATCCATCCTGCTCAAGACAAGTCTGTGCATCCTAACTCCCCTACTTGTCTAGATGGTCCTGCTCTCTCTCAGAATTGTCAAAAACAGGTTATGGTGGACTTACAAGTTCCACTTACTACCCCAGGCATGGACATGATCGATCCTAAGATTGATTCTCATCTGCAACTTGAGGCAACCGCACTTGTTCCTCCTGCCTTCGAAGATCTCTGCTGCTGGGGTTTCTACATCTGAGGATGGTGGTGAATTGGTGGCTATGTCCTCAGCTCCTACTGCCGATCCAGAATGGAAGCAGGTGAAGGGGATAGGCAGGAAAAAGAAAAAGCATGCTGAGAAGGAAGCTGCCTCTTTTGGTCTATACCCGGCAGGTGAAGGAGGTGCTCCCTCCTCTTCACTTCAGGTTGGAAACTTGGATGAAATATGCAACTCTAGTACTCAAATGGAATTAAATGATGATGATGTTTTGTCTGTGGGTTCCCCTTCGCCAAAAGGCCCGGCTCTGGCTGGTGCTCGAAGTATGCAAGAACAGCTCCTCTTGCTTCTTCCTGACCCACCACCCTTGGTGGCTTCAAAAGCGCCTGCCACAGGCCGCAGGGCTAAGAAGAGGTAATTCTGCCCTCTATCCTTTTTGATATGTTTTTTGGCTTTTGGGACATTAGAGGCATGGTCAACCCTCTTAGGCGGGCGGAGATCAGGAGATTTGCTGCTGTTAATAAACTCTGCCTGATTGGCCTTTTTGAGACTAAAGTTCCTGAGGAACATTTTGATTCTATCTCGGCTTCCTTAATTAGTGGTTGGAATTGGATTGCAAACTATGAGTATTCTTCTCGTGGTAGAATCTGGGTTGGTTGGAACCCGGATTTTGTTTCTTTTGTGCCTATCTCTATCAATGACCAGGCTGTGCATGGTAGTCTGAAGCTTAATATGTCTGGTGTGAGCTGCTGCATCTCTGCTATTTATGGAGAACATACTTTTGTGCATCGTAGACCTTTGTGGGAGGACCTCCTCCACTTCAATGACTTGATGCAGGATTCGGCTTGGCTTGTTGCTGGTGATTTCAACGCCATTAAAGACCCATTCGATCAAGTTGGAGGTTCCAACGACTGGATCCCTTATTTTGATGAGTTTGCCCAATGCTTAGCACAAACAGAGCTGATGGATCTCAGATATGTTGGCCTCCGTTATACTTGGTCTACCTCAGCAGGGGACACTAGGAAAATGAGGAAGATCGACCGTGTTCTGGTTAACAACAAATGGAACCTTCATTTCTCGTTCTCTGAGGCTTCGTTTTTGAAACCTGGTATCTCGGACCATACTCCTATGATTGTCAGAATTCTTCAACCGGTCCAAAGGAGGAAGCCGTTTAAGTATTTTGAATTTTGGGCTGACCACCCGGACTTTAACTCAATTGTCCACCAGGCTTGGGACTCCTCCATCACAGGCGTTCCAATGTACATTCTTGTTTCCAAGCTGAAAATTGTGAAAGTTCGACTCAAGTTACTTAACCAAGACGCCTTCTCGGATATCTCTATGAGGACGGCCGAAGCAAGAGAGGCCCTTCGAAGCACTCAGTTTAGCCTTCAATCGGACCCTTACAACCTTTCTCTTGCTGAGTTGGAAAAATCTCAGCGTCGTGTTTTTATTGATCTAAGGAATCAAGAAGAATCCTTCTTCAGACAAAAGTCGAGAGTGAGATGGCTAAAAGAAGGTGACAAGAATACTAAGTTTTTCCACCATTCGATGAAGAGGAGGCAGCTTACTAATAGGATCATTTCCGTTAAGGATCAGTCGCGGGCTGTTATCACTGATCTTGTTCTTGTGCCGCAAGTTTTTGTCCAGTTTTTCTCGAATTTGCTCTCTCATCATGAGGCTTTATCTAAACCTTCGCTTCAGGAGTTGAAGACGTTTGTTCGTCACCCACTTTCTGATGCTTAGGTGCGGTCCCTGTGTGAGCCGGTTTCTCCCTTTGAGATTAAGAATACTCTATTCTCCCTTGCCAAAGGTAAGGCCCCAGGTTTTGATGGATTCTCGGTAGAGTTTTACAAGACTAATTGGGACTTAGTGGGGCCGTTGGTGGTGGAAGCAATCCAGGATTTCTTCTCTTCGAGACTGCTCCTAAAGGAGGTAAATACCACTATCCTCGCCCTAGTTCCTAAAGTCCCTAACGCAAGTGCAGTCACTGATTTTAGGCCTATCGCATGTTGCAATACCATTTATAAAGTCATTACGAAAATCCTTGCTAATCGCATTGCTGCTGTCATAAATGATTTGATAAGCCCTTCACAAAATGCTTTTGTAAAGGGTAGGAGGATTAGAGATAATATCCTCATCGCTCAAGAGTTGTTTGCTGGATTTCACTTAGAGCCTTATCTGCCACAATGTGATGTTAAAGTTGATTTCCATAAGGCCTATGACACGGTTGATTGGGATTTCTTGGAGCTTGCTCTCCGTGCCTTCTGTTTTCCCGATTTGATCATTACGCTAATTATGGTTTGCGTACGTACGCCGAAATATTCCATCTCTATCAATGGTGATTTGCATGGTTTTTTCCCTGCTGGAAGAGGACTTAGACAAGGTGATCCTATGTCACCTTACCTATTTACCTTAGTCATGGAAATTTTCTCGGAATCTTGCTCTCTGTATCGCTAGCAATGACTTCAAATATTTCTGGAGATGCAAATCTGTGCAGCTGACTCACCTATTTTTCGCCAATGACGTATTCCTTTTTTGTCAAGCTGATTGGGCATCGATGACATTGTTAAAAAGGGGTTTGGACATTTTCTCCTCTTGGAGCGGCCTCTACCCAAATAAATAAATAAATAAATAAATAAATAAGTGAGATCTTCATCTCAGGAGGGGATTCATCTCTTCGTAATATGATACAATGGGCCTTCGGTTTTCAGGAAGGGAAACTGCCGGTTCGCTATTTGGGTGTTCCGATTATTACTACTAGATTGGGCAAAGCAGACTGTGTTGCATTGACGGATCGTATTACTGCCAAGGTTCAATCTTGGGCGCAACGCTTTCTGTCCTTTGCTTGGAGGCTGCAACTTATAAGGTCAGTACTCTTTTCAATTCAAGCATATTGGACTAGTGTCTTTAACCTTCTGTCCTTGGTTATAGATAATATTGAGCGCATTTTGAGACAATTTTTATGGAAGGGCACGACCCTTGGCTGGGGTGGGGCCAAAGTCTCCTGGGACGATGTCTATCTCCCAAAGGTTGAGGGCGGTCTAGGCATTCAGAAACTTAAAGATTGCAACAGAGCCTCCATGCTTAAATTTATTTGGATTCTTTTCACTGATAAAGAATCGTTGTGGTGTCGGTGGGTACACTCTAACTTCTTAAAGAAAATAAACTTTTGGATTTCTTCCCAGCCTCGTTGTTGTTCTTGGGCATGGAAAAAAATCCTTCAACTAAGGAATTACTTTCGCTTATCCTTTGTGTGGAAGATTGGAAATGGCCTATTAGTGTCTCTTTGGCATGATCACTGGCTTTCTTGTGGCCCGCTTGATGCCTTTATCCCTTGCTCATTCCGTGAAGGCTTATGTCTTCCTGACAATGCTGTTGTTGCGGATCTGTTTACCTCTATGGGTTGTTTATTTAAATCCTTTTTGGAAAGATGGGGGATCTCTCTCCCGGTCCTCTCTTCAGCTCGTGACAGGTTTACCTGGTGCTGTGACGCTTCTGGATCCTTCTCTGTAACTTCAGCATGGAATTCCATTAGAGTCAAGAAGGATCGTGTTGATTGGGCGTCTTTTGTTTGGGACAATGCTGTAGCCCCGCGGTTCCAGTTTAATTTATGGCTTATAACCAAAAATCGTCTGCCGACTCAGATGCTACTTCTTTCTTCTGGAAGGATCGACTATAATGTTTGTGCCTTCTGCAATGATGTTCCAGATTCTGTCGAACATTTATTCTTCGGGTGTCGCACCTCGACTTCTCTGGTCTACTTTTGGGCAGCTAGGTGTAACCTCCTGTGGCGGAATAGATGTTGGAAAGATATCCTCAGTTGGGCCTTAAAGTTCTTATCCGGTAAGGACTTCTTCCGTTGCATTGCGCGGTTCTCGTTTGGAGCTATGTCACCTTATTTGCAAAAAGAGGAATGCGATTATATTTCGGGGCGAATCCTTAGTGGTCTCGGCTCTAAAAAACCACCTTATTAAGGTTGTGAGGGATAAAGCTATAACATTCAAAGATGTTCCTCCTACCCCGAGGAATAAGAGGTTTCAGTAGTCTGCGGTGTTCTCTCGGCTGCCTAGTGCTCCTTAGTTGCTGCTTTGCGCGAGTTGCTCCTATCTTTCTTGGCTCTCCGTTCTTAGCCTCTTCCTTGGGGCGCTGAGGGTTGGAATGCCTTGTTGTTATCTCTTTCCCGCTTGTTTGTTTTGTTGCTGTGCCCTTGTGGCTTTCTTGTTTGTTTATGCGGCTTCTTACATTGGCTCCCCTACACTTTGTCTCCTTTTGAGGATTGAGTGTAGGTTTTTGGTGCCGATCTTTTGTATATTGCCTTAGCTTTATTTATATATTTATTACCTTTACCAAAAAAAAAAAAAAAAAAAAACTACAAGGCCATGAAGGTGACCACTAAGAATTTTCCTAAGAAACGGTACTAGACAAGAGCATAATCTTAAGAAAGTGACAAAAAAATTTAAAAGTTCACGTTTAGGCCCATATCGCAAGTTTCAGTTGAGCCGAATTGAAGCGCAACTTTCACCATGGATGTTTATAGCATTGTGGTTGGACATACATTAGATGTTACTTTGACTCTTACGACTTGTATTGATTTTCGGCCTTGTAAACTCTATATTGGCACCGCTGACGGCCTCATAGACACCTTCATATTTTGTGGATAACTGTGATCTTTGCCTCAACCGTATTTATTTTTCACTTTGACTAGTTACTAGACGTTGTCACTTTCTTGGAAGGACTATGGTACGTATGGCAATAATATCTTGCTTGCCATCGTCTATTATGATGCACCCCCTTCTAGGCTTTGTAAGTTGTATTTTGAAAGTAAATCATTGTACAGGATGACAACCGAATGCCGTTTGTTATCTTGTGTTTTCGGTTCCTTCACCATATGATTATGGTTTTGCTAACAATGTCTCTACAGATAAAGAGACATGATAGAGAGAGAGACGACCTCTACCTTCAACATATTAATTGGCTCGCCTAGGAAGCGATTCTACCGAACACGAGCTCACAGCAATCCACTAAAACGATTCGCACTTTCCTGTTCCACTCTCCCCTAGTCAAATTGATTATTCTCTTCATTGCCCTCCGTTGTTCCCTGCTCCATCTGATGATGATAAATCCCAAAAGGACTCAGTTGCTGACATTGGCTGCGACTTCGGAGGGCAACTAGTTGCTCTTTCGACCCAATTTCCCGACAAACTCATGATCGGGATGGAAATTAGGGACAAGGTGACCGAATGTGTGAAGGAGCGCATTTCTGCATTGAAAACGACCAATCCCAGTCAATACCAAAATATCTCAGTAGTACGGACCAACTCTATGAAGTACATTCCCAACTATTTTGAGAAAAGAAAGCCGAAAGGCCAACTGACGAAGATGTTCTTCCCATTTCCGGATTCTCATTTTAAAGAGAAAAGTCACTGTAGCAGGGAGATTAGCCCTCACTCGTTAGATGCATATGCGTATACTCTGGCTGTTGGGGGCATAACTTGCACCATCACAGATGTTGACGAACTTGGTGAATGGATGAAGGGCTATCTGGAAAACCACCCCATCTTCAAGGCACTGATGGAGGAAGAACTCGTGAACGATCCGGTGGTGAAGCTATTGACCAGGGCAACTGAGGAAGGCCAGAAGGTTGCCAGGAATGGTGGACAGACATTTAACTTGCATTGGTCGCAAAGCTTTGATAAGGCATTTATTGCATTTAAGTTCTCGTGCTGCAATTTCTTAGGTGCTTGTATTTTTCATTTCAGATCTCATTGGAATCTAGGTTTCTTTGCCCTTTGGTTTCAAATCATACGGTTTAGTTAAACATGGTAGGCTTTGTCCTTAATTTGTTTTTCCTTGTTTAAACAGTCCTCTGGTTCATCTGCAAAGTAGCATGTCAAAGATCGTATCACATCTGGGGCTATTCTGTGAATGAAGGACTAGAATTATACATAAGAAAATGGAATGACTGGGACAGTTAAAATAAGCTTATCTCCTGCTAGGCTACCAGTAGCATCTGTGAGATCTTGAACTTAGTTTGATTAATTAAAAGCTTGATTTCGTTCAATACTTATTTTATATATTTGGACTAGTATTCCTTGAAAAACTTGGGGAAAGCAGAATGATCTGGCAGCTCCTTCGAGCTTTAACATCACCATGTGATGCTGAGACAGCCGTAACCACTGAAGATTGACATATAGTTTGATGTTATGCACAGAGTAATCTGTCTCATCTTTCTTGAATTGCCCATTGAATGAGGAAGTTTGGTAATGTTCCTCCAACTTTGCAGCATAATGTGCAAGTTATAGTATTCGTTCACTTCATAAGGCATACTTTATCTTTCATGCCCAACCAATTAGTTGCATTGGAAAGAAATTTTTTTGAGCTTCTTGTTATATTTTGGCACCTGAAACTGGCAGAGTTCTTTCTGTCGGGCTTTTATACGAATAGAAAGTCAATTTGCACTGTGTCTACAAACTTGTGTGCCAAAACCCGGAGTTATATTGCTCCTGTCCACCATACCAGCAATACGATTGGAACTCTTTGTTCACACTGCAAGGGAAGGGAAGCTGAATTGTATTGTAAATCAGTATCTCAAGGTAAGCATCTCTGCTGATGCTATATTTTCTTCCTAGACATTAGTGGGATATATAGCACGCTGGTAAATTTGGTTACTTGCATAAAATGGTTGCAGTCTCCGAGCCCAATGAGATTTCTGGAAAGTTTTGGGCACAGTGCCGAGAATGCCAGGGTTCGCTTCATTAGGATATACTTTGCACAAGGTTCTACTTTGTTTCCTCGCGGTACTTTTTAAGATAGCTCGTTTGTTATTCACATAATTGATATCATAACCTTTGCAGTCGGGATTGTCCCATATTTTACCGGAGAAAGAAAGCATAGAAACACGTGGCTGAAGCTCATCTGCAATTATTTAGATGGAACTTCTAAAATATCGACAGGCTTTGTGGTCTTCTTTTTGAGCTTATTACACGGCTGTAAATACATTGGATTTTTTTTTTTATTTAGGAATTTTTTATTTTGATTTGATTTTGTTTGAATCCCACAAATCATGGGATTGTAACTTTTCTCCTATTTAGGCTTTGTTTCCGTTTTGTTTGCTAGGATTTTCTCTGTATATTAGCCTATAAATATAGCACTGTAAAGCTGTAAAATATGTGAATGATAATAAGAAATTCTCTCCATCTAAAATTTTACATGGTATCAAGGCTGAAAGTTCTGAGTTCAAATCTTATTGGATTCCTTGCTAATTAAATTTTCGCGTTTAGTATTAAGCAAAAAGACCAGACTAAGTGTGAGAGAGAAAGTGTTAGGATATTAATTTTAAGCTTTTAAAACATTTAGTAGTGGTTTCCATAAAATCTCACAATTCCTTCCATTGCCGACAAATTGTGGTTAGCTAGTTAAATGTACTCAGAGATCTCCGTGTTGATTTGGGTGGACAAGCCAGATCCTCATATAACCAAGATGAGGGAAAATTCAAAGTTGCTCCTAGTCTCTGGACAGAAGGAAGGAGAAAGAAATCTCTCACTCAGAGAGATGGTAGATGGAAAGTTGCCACTGAGGCCTTAGTTACTGATGCCTCCAACAAAAATATAGAAAAGCAATTTGGCTGCATTCATTACGGGTTATTGACAAGGAAATATATGCCTCATCTTGTTCAGAAGGTTAAAGAAATGGCCTGTTAGGGGTTTTTGACGAAGTAAAAAGTTCTGCTTACCTGTAGCCTCCTCGACTTCATTTACGAGTACAACATAGTGCATACCTAATCTGATTCCCAGTTGTAGGCCATGAAATTGCCACGTGTATGGTGTTTATTCTTATCCTCCCAGCTTTTCAGTAATATATGTTTGCATGTATCCCTATGGGGTGTAAAGTTAGTATGCCTCCATTCACGTACATAACAGGAATCCTTTTAGCGACTGGAGTTTTGTATTGAGACAAGGAGAGACTGGAAATGTCAGTGTGAGCTTATCATAGGCACATTTGTAAAGTGAACACTGCTCTGGATGCCAATGTTAAGTCAGCTGCGGAGATTTTTGAAACAATTCTGATCATATCTATTGTGGTCCACGAGAGGGTATACACTTCTGTTGCTGGTATAGCTTCTTTTGCCCAATCTAATTTTATCTTAATATGGATGGTGAATTTAACGACAAAGGTGATACCAATCTTAAAGATGGTTAGTAAATGTCCGAAAGATCCTAAGAAAATTCATGGAAAAAATGTCCTTACTTATCAAATTCTGTTCTTTTTCCTCCGTTGACTTTTATCCCCTTCGGATCCAGCATTTTAGTTTTTCAATTTTTGTTAGGGTAGAGAGTTGACTCTAAGTCTCGTCACCTAACGGTTTGTCAGAACTAAAGCGCTGTGAAATTAAATCCGGAAGGATCTATGCTTAAAGGGGGAAAAGGCATTGCGATTTTCGAGGGATTGTAGACCCTTCCCACTTTGTAAATGGCTTTGCATTCAAGCTCTCCTCTTCAGATTTGTATGGTTACGAAGAAAACTATTGGAAATGACTAGATAGGATAGGATCAAATTACGAAACCTATCCATCGTTTGAGAAAATACGGAAAGTTAGAGCAAATATACACATCTAATCTATAAAAAAGGTTCGAATCCACAGAGAAGTACAAATACATCACAATTTGCTTAGGAGACGCAATCAATCAGCAAATAATTCACACTCACAACTAGGTTATCCATTTTGTAACTTAAAATCATCTGCTCGTCTTCCCTTCTGCTGCTAGTACTCTCTTCGACGGGTAACTGCGAGCAATGGCACAAGTCAATGATTTGACAATCCAATGCCAAGGGCGAGACTTTCAGTATTGCTCCTGCGAGTGTCGAAGCCCATGTCACTTAAGTATACAATCTCAAACGGGTTGTGATGGGCTTTCGGCACAAAGGACAAGTCGGGAGCGATGCACCACAGTCCTTGCATGTCTGGAAAGAAATAAGGAGATGACATACGTAAGCCCACAATATCCATAGCACTACAGATAATGTCTCTCTCTACCTCTCTATCATGTGAAGGAATAATTACTTCCACATTTAATTGTAGTTCGTACATCTTTTCAAGTCTAGTTAGCCTTCTATGAGAACATATCCTGCCTGCCCCATAGATGCTACTACTGCGGTATTCTTTTCCTTTTAGGATGAGAATAGTCCCACCATTTGTCCAAGATAATTTTGCGGCATACTCGTGATTAGTTTAGCACATGAGATTTCTGGGGCATGATAAACAGCAAAATTGTATAATGAGCTCATTGATTTGCTGAGCCATAGCCAACTTTAACAAAACCAGTGGAATGACAGCCGGAAGTCTCTTTGGAAAATATGTCGAACTAACTAACTTTGTAGTCATACTGGGTACAACCAATTTTATGCTTTTAGCTCCAGTATCTGAATCAAGTAAAATTCTACTCTATTAGATTCTACCCTGAAAAGTGAAAGCAAGTTCAGGTGGGAAATGGTTATAACAGGTGCAAACGTGTGTACTCCACAAATTGGAGGCCATATAAAGATTGATGCTAATTGTTGAATAGAGAATGACTCACCATATGGCCACATCCAAAGGCCATGTTCTTTGGATTTGTAAGGCAAATGGGGCAAACCTTGAAGAACACAGGCAGCTTAGTTCAGACTTAGATTTAATGAAGAACCTGAAGTTCACAAAAAGAAAAGGGTGATTAAATGATACTGGTTCTGCCGAAGCTGTTTCCTGAGTTTGTGGAGAACTATCTGGGATTGACTTATCCAAGCTGGTATGACCAGTGACTTCAAATGGGGGTGGAAGTGGAATAGTACGAGGACCAGTCACTGCATCCCTGCAGTATAAGCAGGATTTATCATTATAGCAGGCCTCGATGCAATGTAGAAACACAGGCCTCAATGCAATATAGAAACAAACAGCTGCAGTTCCCAATCTTACTTGACACGCGAAATGCTTTGAGTGGCTCTATACTGAAATGGAATTTCCATGAGAGCAGCAAGAGCAAAGGCAGTCTCTTTCTTTGCAGGATCTGGGTTCTCAGACATGATTTTTGTGAAGTTGACAAACTGCATTGTGAAACAATGAATAATCAAGAAGGTTAAAAGCAAAAAAAAAAAGAAAAAAACTTCAGTGGAATTTATTGATTCTAAAAGAACATTTTAAACTTAAACTGTGTACTCAGGGCACTAATTACTACTGTCAGAGAGGAATAAATCAAACCATATTAACAAAAAAACCTCACATTTCAAAGAAAGGAAACTTCACAACAGAAAGTGGCTGGAGATCCAGAATTACTCCATACCAAACCAAAAGCCATAATCCACTGCGTAAACATTATTCAACAGCACAGTAATCAGCATTAATTATGCCACACATGTCTGACTAGAATTTGTACTCAATAAACACCCCTTGATACGAACAATTGGAATATACATTTAACATATTTGATTTCTTATTTCTGAAACTTCTTATTTTGAATTATGCAGTTCTCTCGCTAGTCTTATTATGTGAACCACCCTGGCATTATTGATGCAACCATACTTATAAAAAGAACCTTGATAATTACAAAAGGCATCATCAATTGTGCTCTCCATATCAAACACCCTCCTCACATTTCAAGACTTACGTTTTGCATCTCCCCAACCTTAAAAAAATTGACTTGCCCTCATGCATGCACATCACACAATCCACACCCAAAAATTAAAACAAAGGTCGAGGATGGGGTAATTTGGGAATGAAAATGGCCTAATTTGGAACTTAGCAGATTATGTCGGAAAGGGAGACGCAACTTAAAACTAATGGAAAAAAGTCAGGATCGTAATTGTAGGTTTTGAAATGTAAGGAAAGGTACTTGACAGGAGCAAGGTTCAGGATGGTATCTGTAATTTTCCCCAAAGAGCTCTTTCAGTACCTGAAAGTTATCAAATGCACGCTGAGGGATATTATCATCAAATTGCTTCATTGCATCCCATGGTCCATCTCCCACACCAACTAATACAATGGAGAGAGGATATTGGCTGCTCCACCAACAAGACACAAACAGGATGTCAAGGAACATGTTAATTGCAAAGTTGGAATATGTGACCTCTCTTCACCAAGCAGGACAGCAACAAAAACATGCAATTCCAAAATTACCTGGCTGCTACTATGGAGTTTACAGTTGCCTGTTCTTGTGGGCTCAATCTCCCAGGAGGTAAATCAGGACTTCTAGTAACCTATGAACCATGGTGATGGACCAATAAGCATGAGGAAAGAAATACTGATAGAGCAATACTAAGGATGTACATAGTAAAGGATACGCAAAGTATTGAGAACCTGTCCATCTGCTACAATGACAAGGACATGATATTGCCCGTTGCTCTCAGCCACAATGTCGATGGCAGCATCAATTATTGGTGCAAATGATGTGGGCCCTATAAACAATGGTAACAGAAAGCGTTAAAAACTTCTGCATGGAAGTTTGCATTATACAGACCTTCAAAACTCCTAAGGACCTTCAACTGCACAAGACAATCTTAAAGGATCCATCATAAACTCCTAAGGACATATTTCCCGTATGAGACCAAAAAAATAAACATGAGAAAATATGAGGACAATAAACGTCCAAAATGGGGAAAGGAAAAACATGAAGGATAAGTTAATTCATGGGAAAATATCAGTTAACAAAATGGAAGACTATCATGGCTAAGTTATGGCTCTGGAAGGAACTGGCGGTATGTTGAGTGAGACAGCTATTTTATGACCTAAGTTCAAAAACTATTTCAAAATAATAACTTGGTTTACAAGTTGGCAAAGTTTGGTGTGGACATTTCGATCTTTATTTCTCAGCCACACAGGACCACCTAAACATCTTGCTCTCCTCTTGGATTCTTTATAATGCTATTATTTGGGTCACATTGACAACAATAAATGCTATAATCTGATGTCCATCCATCCTGCCAATAAAAGTCTAATGAAAATACTACTGATTTAGACAAGCTGTTTTCTTATTCTTCGCAATGATTGACAACACTGTACTTTGCTCGAAGTTGCAGATTTGTTTATTTCAGTTTTAAAAGAAGATGACTAGACTGCAAAATATCTTGGCCTAAAATAGGAACCATCACATAAGAATGATCAGCAAAGCTGGAGAAAAACCTGACAACTTTAAGTGGGGGACGATCTCTCTATAACGTGCAAGCACTTCCTCAAAACCATGACAATAACGATGACGACCAGAATAAAAGCTGAAGACGGATTGATCGTGTGTTGATGCTGCAAAAAGCAATGTGATGAGAAAGCTTCAAGGCGATGATAAGAATTCCTACCAAAGCTACCAATTACCAACAGCACTGACCATCACCAAATCCGAAACAAGGTATGAGTTCATCTTCGTCAAAAGGGGACAATGATCTGCCGATTATAGAAATTGCTTGCTCATATGGATTAGGTTCGTTACCGATGGCATGAAGACTTTTTCTCCCAAAGGAATATCTACCTACAATACGAAATTCACATTATTTTTCCAATATATAGTTTCATAAAACCTGAATGCTTTGTTTGTCCATTGGAAATAGAATCACCTGACCACTCGTTGCTCTTTGTGAAATCAATGCCAAGAATTAAATTTGATGATTCAAGGCCAGCTTCCCTCAGCGCAGTTGTGACCTAAAATATGAGCATCACAAATCCCATTACTGTTTCATTTTACATCTTTACAATCAAAACAGCCAAAGTATAACCACCACAGTTTACATTCCCATCTAATTTCACGGATGTACAATCAAAACTGCCAATCATTAAACAGCGGATAGAACAGACAAGAACCAGAGATAAAAAAGAGGATCAAATAAAGACTTAGATCAAATTCTGTGGAAGAATTTTCAACCCAAAAATTTAAGTATTTAGACAGAGGGAGACCGCATGCATATAAGAACAAACTTGTAAACAAGCAATGTAAATTACTTTGACAACTCATGTTAGTTACGTCAACTCAAGTACATAAACCGCATTAAACTTAAATTTAACCAAAGTGGTACCAGGAAAGTGGTACCAGGAAACTACATTGGCAAGCCCAATCACAACCCAGCCAAATCTCCTCGGCACATAACAGGCAATGATGAAGGGAGACAGCATGTTCATGATCCTCCTAAACCTTAATAGTCAATGGAAACAAACAAAACAATAAACACCTGATCCAAGGAGTTGAAATTATCTCCAAAGTGCGTCGATCGATGCTCATGTCCATATTTTGAGTCCATTTAGCTTTCTGCAAAAGAAGGTGGTTGATGCAAATAATCATAATGAGGATCATATAAGTTGATTCATTATTGCCCATTTCCAGAATGACAGATTTTCCTATGAAAAGGTATCTATATTTATGTTTTGCTCAGACCATCTTACGATGTAGATGGTGGCTTTCTCGCAGTAATAAACAAAGACCAATGAACTACTTTAAAAGTCAACAATAGTAAATCATAATTCTTGCATAATCTGCTACATGTTGAGCAAGCAAATTACAGCATGGTCATTGAAATTCTTTATCCGATATCTTGGATCCGTAAGCATTTCTTTCCCATAGAAAGAACGCAAGATGCCATCTTTCTCAATAACAATAAAGAATTAGCAAACAAAAGTCATTTGTAACCAACTGTTTAAGGGAAACTGCAGATTCACTTCAAGATGGCTCGCTTCCTTCAATCATCTATTCTCTCAAAATGATCATAAATCGTTCAAAATCTCCTGATAAAATATCGACATTCCATACAACTTGAAACTGAAAAACCCAGGTCAGCAAAATCCAACGCCCTACAACATTTACAGAATCCAAATCTGTTGTACCCAACAAGTCCTTAATCGAAGCAAACCAACCAGTCAACTAGCCGAGCACAATCACAACAGTTCGACCCACATGATTTCCAAGGTTCACATTATGGGTCCGGAACCAAGTTCAAGTTCAAGTTCAAGATCGACCCTTAGGAAAAAGTGAAGAACTTTCCCACATGTAGTGGCTCAGTTCAATCTATCTTCAAAAGGGTCTCGAAGAAAGATCCCGCAGACGCACTGTAATCAAGAATTCACCACAGTAAAATCGAAAAATTCAAGAAACCGCGTGGCGGAAAGCGGTGACAACGCCATCATCAAGAATTGATATGGGGAAAGAGAGAGAAAGATGTACCTTTTTATAAGTTGGAGGTAAGCCCAAAGATTTGCAAGCTATTCGAGAGCCTCCTTCTCTGGATCGAAGGTCTCCGGAAGAAGCAGAGAAAGTGGCCCTGTTGTTGCTTGACCGATTTCGTCTCTATCGATTCTTTTTCTCTTCTGAGTCTTCCTCTTTCTTTATTCCTTTCTTTTCCTTTCGGTTTACCGCTTTCTGAAAATTACTTCTGGCTTTTGCTGGCTCTGCCCCCACGTTCTCCACGTGTCTACTTGCAATCATAGGGACCCATCTTTAATAAAACCTAGTTACCCTAATTAAGTGCCAAGATTTACAAATCCTTGATGAGATTATAAAATTTACTTACTGTGACTCAATTATTGACTTAAAGTATCCAATCAAAGGCCACTTCGATAGAATCCCAGAAACAGATGCTGAAAATTTAAGTATTGAAATTTAAACACTGATAATCCAGAATCTTAATAATCAAATAAAAGGTTATTTAGGGTATGTCTGTTTTTTTGAAAGATATTCCTCCGTAAATAATCATTTGTATTTTGTGAAATAATACTTGTTGTTGATTAAATTATTTTTTATTCATATATTCTTATAAACAACGGAAGTCATCATTCTCAAAAAAAATATATTTTTTAAGTTATTCTATAAATAGAGCATTAATAACAACTGAATATTGAATATTCATTGACGGGGCTCAATAATTGACAAGATCTTGATTCCTATCTGGATGAAGTTTCTTCTCTATTGTGTTTGATTAAGGTATCTACACGGAAAGGGGCCCAATTTGTCCTTTCGATTAATCCTATTGACACTTAAATTTTGGCTACCGGTTTAGTCATTTATCGCATTTAGAAATTAGAGATTAATTTTAACCCCTAAAAATATATATTAATTAATTAATTAACTGCATGGCATTTAGTTGTAGGTGCATTTATTTTTTATTTGCATTTTATTGGACCGGTGGTGAATGGGTTCAAATTTATGTTTATGAGCTCTAGTTTGGTAGACCGGGCTGTAATCCACGAAAAGAAAAAATTAAATTAGTGCCCATTATTTTTTAAATTAATTATCTCATGGGAAATTGAGATTTTATGCGATATTACCGTGGTTTTTAGAATCAAGTTGCAATCTTATCTTTAGTATTTAGGTGATAAGATCGTTGGGAATATTAAGGAGATAAAGAAAATAAGAGGATTTTGGGTGATCGGGAGGTTATAGATTATCTTCGTGTATATTAAAAAAGTGAGATAAAATATTCTACGAAGATCACCTATTTTTTCCTATAAAAGCAGTGAGAAAGCGGGGGCTTTTCGAGGGTTCTCTTCGTCGAAAGGGGGAAAAAGAAGTGAAAGTAAAGAGAAAAGAAAGAGAGAGAGTACCAAGGCAGAGGAGAGAAGAAAAGGAAAAAGTAAAAAAGAAGGAAAATTATTCCTGTTCATCTTCATCAGCAACACATCCCTGGTGTCCGACTCCTTCACCGCCGCACCATTTGCACCGACCGCCCGTGCACCGCCGCCGCCCATCCGACCGCCGTGACCTCCGATCAGCGACCCAGGTCGCAAGCCAGGCGGACCCGCGCCGCTCGATCCGACCCGCCGCCGCCGCTCCGCCCCGGGCCGCAGACCGCGCCGCTCGTTCCCCGACGTCCCCGCCGACCCGCGCCGCTTCGCCTTTGCCCCGACGACCCGACGTCACCGCCCGTTCGTTGCCGCGCTCCAGTGCCTATCTCCTTCGCCGTCATCCGCCGAAGCCGCGCTGTCCCCGCCGCCCGCGCAAGCCGCGACACCGGGGCCCGACGGCCGTCGCAATGTCGATCCGCGACGCCCAGGCCGTTCCGCCCTCGTTGCGGCGTCACCGAGCCGGGCGCCCCGCTTTCATCTCTCGCTCGCAGCTCCGCAGACGCCATCGCCACACGACCCGGCTCGCAACACCGCTCCAGATCCGGAGCTCGAGCCACCATACGCCCGTCCGATGGCCCGGCATCCCCGTAGCCCACACCTCCGCGCCGGTCCGTGACGATCGCTCACTGGGCACCCGGTGGTCCGCTCGACGCCGGCAGCCCCGAACTCGTCGCCGCCCGCTCGCCTTTGCTCGACCTTCCGGTGATCCGACGCCCCGTCCGCGAAGCCACCGCCGATTCACCTCCGCGCGCCGCCCACCGCCGATTCACCTCTTCACCGCTTGCCGCCGCCGGTTCACCCTTGCCGAAGTTCCTCTTGCCGGACCGACGAGATTCACGGCTGTGTGCGGAAAGGAAGAAAAATCAGATTAGGTAGTTTCTATTTTATGTATAATTATTTCTTTAATATTATGTTTTAGTGGAATAGTCCGATTTTCGCGCTCGAAATCTGACTCGCAATTCCTTATAAAAATTGACAATCAAATTTCAAGCCTGAGATTCGATTCGCGATTTAATTTAAAATTGGCCAATCTGATCTCATGCGCGAGAGATATGGTTCGTCAATTTTTGGATATCAATCTTATCTTATTTGATTTGCTGTCGTCAAGTTGTTTGAGTCAATCGTATTTTCGTAAAAGAAAAATCCAAAAAAATATTTGTGTTAGGATTAGATTTACTTTAGAATATTTCCTATTTTAGGGTTAAAATTGCAATCATCATTTCGAATTTTAAATAAGAAAATCCAAAAAATGTTGAATTAGGATTAGGTTTTTATCTTTTATATTTAGAATAAGAACTTTATTTTGAATCATGGAAAAGAAAACAAAAAAGAAAGTACATTCATTTAGGATGTAGGATGTTAGTTTTATCATTCTTTGAATTGCATGTGAAATTTTAATTTCGAAATTAATATAAAAACATAAAAAAATCATCATGCATATATCATGTTGAATTAGGGCATTCTTTGCACGTCATTGCATGATAAGATTGCATGTTTATCAATTATAGGTAGATAATCTCTCCTCGATAAATTGCATGTTTTGTTAGGAAAATAAAAATGTTCATGTCATATAGAATTAGGTTCATGAACGTCATTTATTGATTGTTGTTAGGTCCATTTAATTAGAAATTGCCCGTCATTAGATTATGTCATTTAATAAATGTCGCGTGACATATAGGTCGCATATTAAATTGTATGTCGCATGTCATTTTAGTTAAAATAATCTTGTACGTCGGCTCCGTTCGTTTCGCGGAAAATATCATATTTCCGGAAAACATTTTCCTAGAAGTCATTTTCAGGAAAATGACTATTTTCCGGTGTTCGGCCGAAACCTAAACTTTGAATGGAAAATATTTTCTACCGTTCGTTAGCTAATTTAATTATTTGAGAAAAATTATCAAAAATTGAATTTATTATTTTTAATTGACCAAAAAATTAGTTTTATTTAAAAAAAATGAATTTTTAATTATTTATATTTTTTTAAAATAACATTTTTTATTCTTTATTCTTTATTCTTTATTCTTTCTTTTTCTTTCTCTTTTTTCCTTTTTCTTTTCCTTCCTCCTTCCTCCTCCTTCTACCTCCTCCTTCCTTCGCCAGCTCCTTCCTCCGCCGGCGATTCTCAATCCACGACGATCAGCCGGCTCGCGGCGGCGGCGACATTGACGGGGACGGCGAAGACTTCCTCGCACCGATCAGCGGCGGTCGTCGCGCAGGGCGCTTTTCATTTCCCCCCAATCGCCGTCTCCCCGCCTCCCTTTCTTCCTCTGTTTCCACGTCGCAATGGTTGATCCTCCGTCTTCTGCGGCTGCACCTACCCCTTTCTCTCCCTCCCTCCTCTCCGCATCGGAGCTCACGGTCGGCGGGCTCGCCTGGATCAGGAGCCCGAGCTCCACCGCCAGATCCGGCGAGCTTGCGACTCGCCAGAGCCCAACAAACCTCTGGCGAGCTCGGGCGAGGCTCGAGCCCCGCCCAGCTCGCCGGATCTGGCGAGGCCCGAGCTCCGCCCTAGGCCGACGAGAGCTCCGCCTCGCCCGATCTGGCGAGGCCCGAGCTCGGCTTCGCCAGATTGGGCTAGGCGGAGCCTCGCCGGCCTGGGGCAAGGCTCGAGCTAACTCGCGGCCACGGTCGGTCGCTGGCTCGCAGCTACGGCCGGACGGCGGCCGGCGACCGGCCAAGGCTAAGGAAGAAAGCTGAAAGGGAAAGAAAGAAAAGAAAAGGAAAAAAAGAAAAAAGAAAAAGAAAGCATAAAAATAAAACAAAATGTGTTAATGAAAAGAAGAAGTTATGGAAAATGTTTTCCACTTTTGAGAAGTGGAAAACATTTTCCTATCTTTGAAGGTTGTTTTTCTTAGTGATGGAAAACATTTTCCTTGAATAGTTTATTTTCCGTGAAACGAACACTGGAAAATCCGGAAAACATTTTCCTGAAAGTTGTTTTCCGTGAAACGAACGTAGCCGTCATTGCATTGCATCACACGTCATTAGAATTAAATCATCCTGATTAATTTAGATTGCATATTTAACAATTGCATGTTCATTAAGAGATCACAAAAAATTTATTCATATAGTTTAGGGCATTGTTGCCATGCCATATCATTTCATATTAGATTAAAAGCATTGCATTACGTATGGATTATAGTCTCGTTAAAAAGTGAAAACAAAAAAAGAAATTGCGTGTTAATTAGAAACCATATCTAGGGTTGTTGATGTGGATTTTAATTTAACACCGTAGATGCTTTCGTTGCTTTGAGGTAAGTCCTGCATTATTTAATTGCTTTCTTGAGTGTTAAATTGGTGATTTGCGCACCTGCATGAACACCTCACATGTTAGGGAACTAGTTTAAAATCAATTCAAGCTGCTTGCAAAACTTTTTTTTCAAAATAAAAGAAATGTTACCGAAAGGGCGTTAGAGGAATCTAGCGTAATCAAGTCCCCGTACCCATAGTCTCTGGTTCTTAGGAGTAAAGTGAATCTCCCATTACTTTACTTGGGTTTCTAATCGACCCACCAAAAAATAGATTAATGACGACTCCTGATTAAAAATCAATTGCATGTAAAGTTGTGAATTGGTATGGGCTTAAGAGAGCCCGAGTTAAGTCTAGGCTTAACAATCCATTAGCCAAGCCTAGATGGTTCACACCCGAAAATTTGGTCGCGACAATTCCCTTTCCTCTTTGTCTTTTCCATTTTTGTGTTTTGCTTTTTCAGCCAACTAGATGCACTTCCCTCAGCTGGTAGCCTTCCACATAAAGAACTATTTAATAACCAATGAAGTGTTCAAAAAAAACGAAAATTTGATGATTGAGCATCTTATAGACTTTAAAGATTCAATTAAGGCCCGCTTGATAAGATTGAAATAATTTAAGGACTTATTATAAATGTTGATAATCTTAAGGGTTGAAGATGAAAAAATAAAAAGCAAATATTGAATTTGGAATAATATTATTATCAAAAATAGCATCGTCGGATTGCCAAGGTCGTCCTTCGTCCCTGCTCAACTAGTGGTTCTTGCAGTCGAGCTCCCTTGCGGAAGGGTTGTCACTCGACAAATAATGGATAATAGGCTCATCTTCCCTAAGCGTTCATTTTGACAGCAAAGTTTGCCATCTTGATGTCAGCTCTTCACCACCTGTAGGTAAGCGAATTATTAATAGGTTTTAAATATGTAGCAATGTAATCGCAACATTTTTAATTCCCATTTGGCTGCCTTTCTTATTGAATGAATTATGTATTCACTTCCTCATTTGCAAATCATGTGACTTTCTGACTTAACTAGGTCAAAGCTAGTTACAATCATCATAAGTGGTTAATTTATTGAGTACTAAACAAGATTAATCCCCCATATTTAATTAGGCCCTCAGTCAAAATTTCATTTAGTATGGTCAAGGTATGATAAAACACAACAAGTTTGTCATTTGTAAGGCCATGTCAAAGTAGAAAAGCCCTATGATTTATTAAACTTCGGTTATAGGAAGTTTAGAGACCATATTATATTTTTCTTGGGCTACCTAGATATTAGCCACATAAAAAGGAATCATCTTTTACAATGTTCATTAAATGCAACATCTCTTGCGGTCTGGCAATGGAGAACACCTTGCGAGTGTGAAGCATGCTGATATACAATCAAGGACCAGACTTGGTTTCTATCACAAAAAAATTATTCATATTTTGGGTCCTAAAAAGCACAAGTGACAAGTTTGATTCTCGCTTCACTGACCTTTCAAGGCCACGAAACAATTGAGCAGTTTGCTTGCCAACCATCCGCTGCAAACCTGAAATCTGATTTAGAACATCACCCGTTCCCCATGAAGAAGTGAGTATCCATTTCCAAACTACTGGAGTTCGATTGCAATTTAAAGTGAAACGCAAATGGGGTCATTGTAGTTTACACAAGAACAAGACAATTGATGAATGATTCGCTTCACAACTTTGATAAGAGTAGTTGATATGAACTTACTCCAAGGTATCGTTGCTCAAATGCGCTCTAGCTACTTGAAAGATTCATGATACTGACTCTTTCTTCTTTATGCGAGCAGGAGCTCACGTGTTGGGGGACCAAAGGCCCCCTTGACCCTCTAGGATAACGTCTACATTCTAATCCCGGTGTCATTCATGCCAATGAACTCATCTGAGATTCTAAGATTGTAAGCTGATGCATTGAAAAAAAGGTGTCATAATTTGGATAAGGGGGTAAAAATGAAGAATCCTGGACTCGGTAAGTTTTGTTGTCGGTATATAGATAATAAATAGATGAAGGCACGAGGTTGGAGCAAGAAAGTATGATGAATGATGTGAGGGGCTGGTGAAGGATCTATCTCAAAAACCATACACGTATACTAGAAAAATGTAGGGTATTGTTTGAATGGTATATATAAACATCGTATTATAACACAAAAAAGGTGACGAAAGGTGAGATTTAAGTATCATATCTACCAGAACTTGATTCTGATTTAGTTTTGATTGAATCCCACAAATCATGGCATTGTAGTTGTTAACCCACAAATCATAGGATTGTAGCTTTTCTCCTATTTAGGCTTTGTTTCCTTTTTGTTTGCTAGGATTTCTCTATGCATTTGCCCACAAATATAACACTGTAAAGCTAAAGAATATATGAATGATAATAAGAATTCTCTCCATCTAAATTTCCACATGGTATCAAGGCTGGAGGTTCTGAGTTCAAATCTTACTTAATTCCATTTGCCTCCCCAATTAAATTTGCACGTTTAGTATTAAGCAAAAAGGCCAAGCTAAGCATGAGGGGAGGAGTGTTAGAATATTAAGTTTAAGCTTTTAGAACAGTTGGCCGTAGTCCCAAAAAATCTCACACTCCCTTCCATTGCCAACAAATTGCGATTAGCTACTTAAATGTACTCAGAGATCTCCATGTTGATTTGGGTGGCCAAGCCAGATCCTCATAGAACCAAGATGAGGGAAAATTCAAAGTTGCTCCTGGTCTCTGGACAGAAGTAAGGAGAAAGAAATTTCTTACTCAGAGAGATGGTAGATGGAAAGTTGCCACTGAGGTCTTAGTTACCGATGCCTCCAACAAAAATATAGAACAGCGATTTGGTTGCATTCATTACGGATTATTGACAAGGAAAGATATCCCTCATCTTGTTCAAAGGATTAAAGAAATGGCCGGTTAGGGGTTTTTGACAGAGTTCTGCTTACCTGTAGCCTCCTCGACTTCATTTATGAGTACAACATACTACATACCTACTCTGATTCCCAGTTGTAGGCCATGAAATTGCCATGTGTATGGTGTTATTCTTATCCTCCCAGCTTTTCTATAATATATGTTTGCATGTATCACTATGGGGTGTAAAGTTAGTATGCCTCCATTCACGTACATAACAGGAAAAGGATTAGCGACTGGAGTTTTGTATTGAGACAAGGAGAGATTGGAAATGTCAATGTGAGCTTGTCATGGGAACATTTGTAAAGTGAACACCACTCTGGATGCCAGTTAAGTCAGCTGCGGAGATTTTTGAAACAATTCCGATCATATTTATTGTGGTCAACGAGAGGGGATACACTTCTATTGCTAGTATAGCTTCTTTTGCGCAATCTAATTTTATCGGATGGTGAATTTGACGACAAAGGTGATACCAATCTTAAAGATAGTTAGTAAATGTCCGAAAGATTCTAAGAAAATTCATGGGAAATATGTCCTTGCTTATCAAATTCTGTTATTTTTTCCTCCGTTGACTTTTATCCCCTTCGGATCCAGCATTTTAGTTTTTCAATTTTTGTTAGGGTAGAGAGATGACTCTTAAGTCTCGTCACCTAACGGTTTGTTAGAACTAAAGCACTGTCTGAAATTAAATCCGGAAGGATCTATGCTTAAAGGGGGAAAAGGCATTGTGATTTTCGAGGGATTGTAGACCCTCCCCACTTTGTAAATGGCTTTGCATTCAAGCTCTCCTCCTCAGATTTGTATGGCTATGAAGAAAACCATTGGAAATGACAAGATAGGATAGGATCAAATACGAAATCTATCCATCGTTTGAGAAAATACAGAAAGTTCGAGCAAATATACACATCTAATCTATAAAAAAGGTTCAAATCCACAGAGAAGTACAAACACATCACAATTTGCTTAGGAGACGCAATCAATCAGCAAACAATTCACATTCACGACTAAGTTATCCATTTTGTAACTTAAAATCATCTGCTCATCTTCCCTTCTGCTGCTATTACTCTCTTCGATTGTTACCGCGAGCAATGGCACAAGTCGATGATTTGACAATCCAATGCCAATGCCGGGACTTTCACTATTGCTCTTGCGAGCATCGAAGCCCATGTCACTTAAGTATACAGTCTCAAACGGGTTGTGATGGGCTGTCGGCACAAAGCTCTCCACTTTGTAAATGGCTTTGCATGTCTGGAAAGAAATAAGGAGATGACATACGTAAGCCTACAATATCCATAGCACTACAGATAATGTCTCTCTCTATCTCTCTATCATGTGCAGGAATAATTACTTCCACATTTAATTGTAGTTCGTACATCTTTTCAAGTCTAGTTAGCCTTCGATGAGAACATCTCCTGCCCCATAGATGCTACTACTGTGGTATTCTTTCCCGTTTAGGATGAGGATAGTCCCACCATTCGTCAAAGATAATTCTGCGGGCATACTCGTGATTAGTTAAGTACGTGAGATTTCTGGGGCATGATAAACAGCAAAATTGTATAATAAGCTCATTGATTTGCTGAGCCACAGCCAACTTTGACAAAACCAGTGGATTGAGAGCCGGAAGTTTCTTTGGAAAATATATAGAAGTAACTGTAATACTGGGTACAACCAATTTTATGCTTTTAGCTTTCATTATCAAGTAAAATGGGGAATGGTTATAACAGGTGCAAACGTTATACTCCACGAATTGGAGGCCATATAAAGAATGATGCTAATTGCTGAATAGAGAATGACTCACCAGATGGGCCACACCCAAAGGCCATGTTCTTTGGATTTGTAAGGCAAATGGGGCAAACCTTGAAGAACACAGGCAGCTTAGAGCAGATTTACATTTAATGAAGAACGTGAAGTTTCACCAAAAAAAAAAAAAAGGTGATTAAATGACACTTATTTTCCCGAAGCTGTTTCCTAAGTTTGTGGAGAACTATCTGGGATTGACTTATCCAAGCTGGTATGACCAGTGACTTCAGGGTGGGGGTGGAAGTGGCCTTATACGAGGACCAGTCACTGCCTCCCTGCAGTATAAGCAGAATTTATCATTATAGCAGGCCTCAATGCAATGTAGAAACAAACAGCTGCAGTTCCCAATCTTACTTGACGTGCGAAATGCTTTGAGTGGCTCTATACTGAAGGGGAATTTCCATGAGAGCAGCAAGAGCAAAGGCAGTCTCTTTCTTTGAAGTATCTGTGTTCTCAGACATGATTTTTGTGAAGTTGACAAACTGCGTAGTGGAACAATGAATAAACAAGAAGGTTAAAAGCAAAAAGAAAAAGAAAAAAAAATGTGGTGGAATTTATTGATTCTAAAAGAACATTTTAAACTTAAAATGTGTACTCGGGGCACTAATTACTACTGTCAGAGAGGAATAAATCAGACCATATTATAAAAAAGTTCAAAGAAAGGGGACTTCACAACAAAAAGTGGCTGGAGATCCAGAATTACTCCATACCAAACCAAAAGCCATAATCCAGTCTAAACATTATTCAACAGCACAGTAATCGGCAGTAACTACGCCATAAATGTCTGAATAGAATTTGTACTCAATAAACACCCCTCAATACAAACTACTGGAATATACATTTAACATACTTAATTTACCTTTTCTGAAACTTCTTATTTTGAATTATGCAGTTCTCTCACTAGTCTTATTATGTGAACCACGGCATTATTGATGCAACTATACTTATAAAAAGAACTTGGATAATTGCAAAAGGAATCATCAATTGTGCTCTCCGTATCAAACACCCTCCTCACATTTCAAGACTTACATTTTGCATCTCCCCAACCTGAAAAAAAACTGACTTGCCCTCTCCTCACATTTCAAGACTTACATTTTGCATCTCCCCAACCTGAAAAAAAACTGACTTGCCCTCATGCATGCACATTGCACGATCCACACCCAAAAATTAAAACAAAGGTCGTGGATGGGGTAATTTGGGAATGAAAATGGCCTAATTTGGAATTTAGCAGATTATGTAGCAGAGGAAGATGCAATTTAAAACCAATGGAAAGAAGTCAGGCTGGTAATCATAGGTTTTAAAATGTGAGGACGGTACTTGACAGGAGCAAAGTTCAGGATGGTATCAGTACTTTTCCCCAAAGAGATCTTTCAGTACCTGAAAGTTATCAAATGCACGATGAGGGATATTATCATCAAATTGCTTCATTGCATCCCATGGTCCATCTCCCACACCAACAAATATGATGGAGAGAGGATATTGGCTGCTCTACCAAAAAGAAACAAACAAAAAGTCAAGGAACGTGATAATTGCAAAGTTGGAATATGTGGCCTTTCTTCACCAAGCAGGACAGCAACAAAAACATGCAATTCCAAAATTACCTAGCTGCTACTATGGAGTTTATAGTTGCCTGTTCTTGTGGGCTGAATCTCCCAGGAGGTAATTCAGGACTTCTAGTAACCTATGAACCATGGTGATGGAACAATAAGCATGAGGAAAGAACTTGGTGATAAAGCAATAATAAGGATGTGATACGCAAAGTATTGAGAACCTGTCCATCTGCTATAATGACAAGGACATGATATTGCCCATTGCTCCTAGCCACAATGTCGATAGCAGCCTCAATTATCGGCGCAAATGATGTGGGCCCTATAAACAACGGTAACAGAAAGTGTTAAAAACTACTGCATGGAAGTTTCTATTATATGGACCTTCGACTGCACGAGACAGCCTTAAGGGATCCATCATAAACTCCTAAGGACAAATTTCCTGTAGGAGACCAACAAAAGAAACATGAGACAATATGAGGACAATAAACCATCCAAAATGGGGAAAAGAAAAACATAAAGGATAAGTTCATTCATGGGAAAATATTGGTTAACAAAATGGAAGACTATCATGGCAAAGTCATGGCTCTGGAAGGAACTGGCAGTATGTTGACTGAAACAGCTATTTTATGACCTAAGTTTAAAATCTATTCAAAATAATAACTTGGTTTACAAGTTGGGAAAGTTTGGCATGGACGTTTCAATCTTTATTTTTTAACCATGTAGGACCACCTAAACCTCTTGCTCTCCTCTTGGATTATTTATAATGCTATGATTTGGGTCACATTGACAACAATACATGCTATGATCTGATGTCCATCAATCCTGCCATTTAAAGTCTAATGAAAATGAAAACAAAAATACTATTGATTTAGACAAGATGTTTTCTTATTCTTCACAATGATTGACAACGCTGTACTTTGCCCAAACTTGCAGATTTGTTTATTTCAGTTTTAAAAGAAGATGAATAGACTGCAAAACATTTTGGCCTAAAGTAGGAACCATCACATAAGAACAATCGGTAAAGCAGGAGAAAAACCTGACAACTTTAAGTGTGGGACGATCTCTTTGTAACGTGCAAGTGCTTCCTCAAAACCATGACAATAACGATGATCAGAATAAAAGCTGAAGACAGATTGATCATGTGTTGATGCTGCAAAAAGCAATGTGATGAGAAGAAAGTTTCAAAGGCGATGATAAGAATTCCTACCAAAGCTACAAATTACCGACAGCACTGACCATCGCCAAATCCAAAACAAGGTATGAGTTCATCTTCGTCAAGAGGGGACAATGTTCTGCCAATTATAGAAATCGCTTGCTCATATGGATTAGGTGTGTCACCAATGGCATGAAGACTTCTTCTCCCGAAGGAATATCTACCTACAATACGAAATTCACATTATTTTTCCAATATATAGTTTCATAAAACCTTAACGCTTTGTTTGTCCTTTAAAAATAGAATCACCTGACCACTCGTTGCTCTTTGTGAAATCAATACCGAGGATTAAATTTGATGATTCAAGGCCAGCTTCCCTCAGTGCAGTTGTGACCTAAAATATGAGCATCACAAATCCCATTACTGTTTCATTTTACATCTTTACAATCAAAACCACCAAAGTATGACCACCACAGTTTACATTCCCATCTAATTTCACGGCTTTACAATCAAAACTGCCAATCATTAAACAGCGGATAGAATAGACAAGAACCAGAGATAAAAAAAAATAATATTACTAAGGATCAAATAAAGACTTAGATCAAATTCTGTGGAAGAATTTTCAACCCAAAAATTTAAGTACTTAGACGGAGGGAGACTGCATGCATATAAGAACAAACTTGTAAACAAGTGATGCAAATTACTTTGACAACTCATGTTAGTTACCTCAACTCAAGTACATAAACCGCATTAAACTTAAATTTAACCAAAGTGGTACCAGGAAACTACATTGGCAGACCCAATCACAAACCAGCCAAATCTCCTCAGCACATAAAAGGCAATGATGAAGGGAGACAGCGTGTTCATGCGCCTCCTAAACCTTAATAGTTAATGGAAACAAACAAAGCAAAGCAATAAACACCTGATCCAAGGAGCTGAAATTATCTCCAAAGTGCGTCGATCGATGCTCATGTCCATATTTTGAGTCCATTTAGCTTTCTGCAAAACAAGGTGGTCGATGCAAATAATCATCATGAGGATCATACAAGTTGATTCATTATTGCCCATTTCCAGAATGACAGATTTTCCTATAAAAAGGTATCTCTATTTATGTTTCGATGAGACCAATGTAGATGGTGGCTTTCTCACAGACCAATGAACTTCTTTAAAAGTCAACAGTAGTAAATCATAATTCTTGCATAATCTGCTACATGTTGAGCAAGCAAATTACAGCATGGTCATTGAAATTCTTTATCCGATATCTTGGATCCGTAAGCATTTCTTTCCCATAGAAAGAACGCAAGATGCCATCTTTCTCAATGACGATAAATAACTAGCAAACAAAAGTCATTTGTAACCAACGGTTTAAGGGAGACTGCAGATTCACTTCAAGATGGCTCGCTTCCTTCAATCATCTATTCCCTCAAAATGATCATAAATCGTTCAAAATCTCCCGATAAAATATCACATTCAATGCAACTTGAAACTGAAAAACCCGGGTCAGCAAAATCCAACCCCCTACAACATTTACAGAATCCAAATCTGTTGTACCCAATAAGTCCTTAGTCGAAGCAAACCAACCAGTCAACTAGCCGAGCACAATCACAACAGTTCACCCACATGATTTCCAAGGTTCACATTATGGGTCCAGAACCAAGTTCAGGTTCAAGATCGACCCTTAGGAAAAAGTGAAGAACTTTCCCACATGTAGTGGCTCAGTTCAATCTATCTTCAAAAGGGTCTCGAAGAAAGATCCCGCAGACGCACTGTAATCAAGAATTCACCACAGTAAAATCGAAAAATTCAAGAAACCGCGTGGCGGAAAGCGGTGACAACGCCATCATCAAGAATTGATATGGGGAAAGAGAGAGAAAGATGTACCTTTTTATAAGTTGGAGGTAAGCCCAAAGATTTGCAAGCTATTCGAGAGCCTCCTTCTCTCGATCGAAGGTCTCCGGAAGACGCAGAAAAAGTGGCCCTGTTGTCGCTTGACCGATTTCTTCTGAGTCTTCCTCTTTCTTTATTCCTTTCTTTTCTTTTCGGTTTACCTCTTTCTGAAAATTACTTCTGGCTTTAGCTGGCCCTGCCCCCACGTTCTCCACGTGTCTACTTGCAATTATAGGGACCCATCTTTAATAAAACCTAGTTACCCTAATTAAGTGCCAAGATTTACAAATTCATCCTTGATGAGATTATAAAATTTACTTACTGTGACTCAATTATTGACTTAAAGTATTTAATCAAAGGCCACTTCGATAGAATCCCAGAAACAGATACTGAAAACTTAAGTTTTGAAATTTAAACACTGATAATCTAGAATCTTAAGAATCAAATAAAAGGTTATTTAGGGTATGTCTATTTTTTGAAAGATATTCCTCCGAAAATAATCATTTGTATTATGTGAAATGATACTTGTTGTTGATTAAAATATTTTTTATTCATATATTCTTATAAACAACGGAAGTCATCATTCTAAAAAAAAATATTTATTTTTAAGTTATTCTATAAATAGAGCATTAGTAACAATTGACTATTGAATTTCATTGACAGGGCTCAATAATTGACAAGATCTTGCACAGAAAGGGGCCCAATTTGTCCTTTCGATTATTCTCTTCCTCTTTGTCTTTCCCATTTTTGTGTTTTGGTTTTTAAGCTAACTAGATGCACTTCTCTCAGCTGGTAGCCTTCCACATAAAGAACTATTTAATAACCAATTAAGTGTTCAATATAAATGAAAATTTGATGATTGAGCATCTTATAGACTTGAAAGATTCAATTAAGGCCCGCTTGATAAGATTGAAATAATTTAAGGACTTATTATAAATGTTGATAATCTTAAGGGTTGAAGAGGGAAAAATAAAAAGAAAATATTGAATTTGGAATAATATTATTATCAAAAATAGCATCGTCGGATCACCAAGGTCGACCTTCGTCCCTCCTCGACGAGTGGTTCTTGCAGTCGATCTCCCTTGTGGAAGGGTTGTCACTCAACGAATAATGGATAATAGGCTCATTTCCCCTAAGCATTCACATTGACAGCAAAGTTTGCCTCCCTTGTGGAAGGGTTGTCACTCAAGAATAATGGATAATAGGCTCATTTTCCCTAAGCGTTCACATTGACAACAAAGTTTGCCATCTTGATGTCGGCTCTTCACCACCTGTAGGTAAATGAATTATTAATAGGTTTTAAACATGTAACAATGTAATCATAACATTTTTTATTCCCATTTGGCTGCCTTTCTTATCGAATGAATTATGTATTCACTTCCTCATTTGCAAATCATGTGACTTTCTGACTTAACTAGGTCAAAGCTAGTTACAATCATCATAAGTGGTTAATTTATTGAGTACTAAACAAGATTAATCCCCCATATAAAATTAGACCCTCAGTCAAAATTTCATTTAGTATGGTCGCCGTATGATAAAACCTAGCAAGTTTGTCATTTGTAAGGCCATGTCATAGTAGAAAAGCCCTATGATTTATTAAACTTTGGTTATATGAAGTTTAGAGACCATATTATATTTTTCTTGGGCTACCTAGATATTAGCCACTTAAAAAAGAATCATCTTTTACAATGTTCATTAAATGCAACATCTCTTGTGGTCTACAATGGAGAACACCTTGCGAGTGTGAAGCATGCTGATATACAATCAAGGACCAGACTTGGTTTCTATCACAAAAAATGATTCATATTTCGGGTCCTAAAAAGCACAAGTGACAAGTTTGATTCTCGCTTCACGGACCTTTCAAGGCCACGACACGATTGAGCAGTTTGCTTGCCAACCATCCGCTGCAAACATGAAATCTGATTTAGAACATCACCAGTTCCCCATGAAGAAGTGAGTATCCATTTCCAAACTACCAAAGTTTGATTGCAATTTAAAGTGAAACGCAAATGGGGTCGTTGCAGTTTACACGAACAAAACAGTTGATAAATGATACTGCAAAGTACCGTTTGTGGCTTCACAATCAATGCTCAAATGCGCTCTAGCTACTTGAAAGATTCATGATACTGACTCTTTCTTCTTTATGCGAGCAGGAGCTCACGTGTTGGGGGACCAAAGGCCCCCTTGAGCCTCTAGGATAACGTCTACATTCTAATCCCGGTGTCATTCATGCCAATGAACTCATCTGAGATTGTAAAATTGTAAGCTGATACATTGAAAATATTGTGTCGTAATGTGGGTAAGGGTCATGATAAAAATGAAGAATCCTGGACTAGGTAAGTTTTGCCGTCGGTATATAAATAACAAATAGATGAAGCCACAAGGTTGGAGCAAGAAAGTATGATGAATGATGTGAGGGGCTGGTGAAGGATCTATCTCAAAAACCAAACATGTATACTAGAAAAACGTAACGTATTGTTTGAATGGTATATATCAGCATCGTATAATATAACACAAAAAAGGTGACAAAAGGTGAGATTTAAGTATCATATCTACCACTGCCCCAGCGAATCAACTTGGTCTTGGTGCTGTAATTGCTTTTGAATGGAACTGGGAGAGTAAGGCAAGGAGATCAATGGCTGATGATCAGTGCCCCCAAAAGGGCGAGGCTGAGACAGAATGCTTGCTGAAGAACAAAAACCGTTACTACTGTCGTTATCGTTATTGGCGAACCCCATGTTGATGCTGTGATCATGAATCTGATGATCGAATGGTTGCTGATGCATCCCATGTTGCTGTTGTGTTTGCTGTTGATCCGATGAAGAGCATGATCTCTGTTGCTGTTTGGGGACATTCAGCTTCTCACCTTCAATCTCTCTGTACTTGTTGAGGTATGTCTTGAGGGGGACGACATAATCCTCAAACCCTAGAGTAGTGACCGCCCAGATGATGTCGTCCCCATTGATGGTCTTCCTCTTCTCCCTCTGGCACTTGTCTGATGCCTCCCCAGTGACGAAGCTGATGAACTCCGACACACATTCCTGGACTGTCTCTTTCGCGTCCTTGGAGATCTTGCCATTCCCAGGAAGCACCTTCTTCATGATCCTCCCAACGTTAGCAATTGGCAAGAACCTGTCCTGTTCTTTGTTGCTGTGGTGGTGGTGATGGTGGTCGGTCTTCGAGCAAGGGCTCTCCGGGCTGGAGCTTCTTCTTCTGGGCACAGCATTTGGCACATTTCCATGATGGCTCTCAATCTCTTCTTCCATCTCTCTCTCTCCCCCTCTTCTCTCTCTCTCTCTCTCTCTCTCTCTCTCTCTGAGTATGTGTCTGAAAAAGACAGGTCCTTGATTTTTTATTTTTTTTGGGGGGTGATTTTTATTTATTTAAACGAGGGTGAGTTAAAATAAAAATGGCATGGGAAGCTTGAAAATAGGCAAACAAAGAGGGTGAGCCCCCAGGGACTCGCTCCCCTCAGGGACATGGGAATTAACTGTCCTGACTCCATCTTTTAACTATATTTTGCTTGCCCATTGTCTTGCTCAACTGGGTTTTCTTTTTAATACCCTTTTTTCTACATGGACAGCTGAAAAAGACCTTTCCGTTTTTTTTTTTTTTTAAGGGTATTCTGATGTGATTCTTGACCAATTTGATCTGGTCTAGGAATTCCCCGTTGATCATGATTTACTTGAGGGTAGAGATATGACAACCACCAGGTTTGTTCTAGTGACGTTGATAGCTTTACCAGCTTGAGCCTGGTTTTATTAATTTGAACATTGAACACTGATTTTGAAGGGACAAGAGAAATTACTCATCACTTCACCATGGTGATTACTCAAAATCTGTAAATGAAAGGGAGAAAATTTAAGTTTTGAAAAACTTATGAATTGGTGCGATTTTACATGTCAATACTTGCATATTTCGCAAGGTTTCATTTTACTCGAATTCAGTTAATGTTGACATGTTGACGTCTCAGGTTCTGTTCCCAGGTTTGTTCTTGGTGGCGACTCTAGCTTGGTAACGATCATTTTTGCATGACGTATATCACCCGAATCTGAATTTGAGAAGATCTTAGGAACCAAGACGCTATTAGCGGGCGAGGGATTCTGGCTTTACAACATTCTAGGTGCCACACCCGCCCGAGCTGCAAGATTCGAGTAAATTGCTAAAAGCAAAAGTCCCCTGGACAGATCCTTGGAGAATCTCCATTCTTGTTCTCTCAGATCAAAGAAGTCCAGTCATCGAACTCTGATTAGCAGTCAGCTCACTTATCAAGCCAAGGATCACAGAATGCGTTCCACCATCACTGTCCTGACGACTGATGAGTTAGGCCCTTTCTTTCATGTGAGGTCAACTTGGCAGTATTTTCGCCCATGATCGTTGACATCATTTTGTCAGTGCCACTAATGACTAAACAGCACTAACTCCAAAGGACAGCACATGGGAGACAACTTTCATTGAGTTAAAGATTTATTAAGTCTAAGCAGAGATCACATCTCGATCAGACGAAAATTCATTAAAAATCTTGACTAATACATAGTAATCCACTCTTCATGCAATCAATTAGAAAAGAAAGAATAGACCACATGGGAACTCAGAATCAATGAGCTTCTCACTTGCATGAAAGCATTGATGATTTCTTTGACAAATAACGAATAATGTTACAATTAATTACTGGCATCAGACTTTCACCTAATGAAAACACAAAAAAGAACCAAAAAGGGCATGCAAAGGATAGGACACTGATGGGGCCTAACCGACAAGCTACACGGCCTAAGGTAGAAGTACAGTTTCCGTGACTTGCAAAATCGCGATGGAGATAAAGAATAACCTAAATCTTAATTGGCATCACCGACAACACAACCTCAAGAATTGAGAAGCAGGGTGAAAGGTGTAAATGGAGTTTTACTCTAAGCAATGGCGTAGCTGACTGTCTCCGATTTGCTGGGGCGCCACATGGACTTCTGGACACAAAGCAAACCCTCGTTGTCCTTGGAGTACGTCAGCCGGACTTCCCATTGCATCGCCCGCACCATGCTCTCCACCTCATTGATTGTCTCAACATCATCCCTGACGATCAACTTGCCCCCAGGTCTCAAGATACGATCCACCTCTGCTACTAGAGCTACTAAGTTGCACCTGTTGAGACCAGTAATATGCCCCAGTGAGATTAGATTATCACACCAAAAAAGCTCGCAGAAGTCAATAGTGTATCTTCCTTCTAGGATAGACTTAGCTATATAAATTCAAGTAGACAAAAAGATTGCATATATGACATCATCAGGTACCTCTTTTTGATCTTGGAGAAGAGATGGTCTGAATGGAGAAGATCATAAGATCTGGGGTAGGTGCTAAAAGATTCACACCAGTCATGATAAATGCCAAATAGACCTCGTTCATAGATTATGGGTAAGGTATCCGGGGCATCGACGGATACCACATTCATGACCCACACATTCAAATCTTTTAAAGCAGCAGCAAACCTGCAAAGACAACCGTTTAGAATAATAAAGAAGAGAATACAGCAAAAATAGGTAAGAGCAAGTCGTACAGCAGGACGATACCGCTTGTCTTACAAAAGATTGCTTACCCTCCATAAATTGCTCGCATGTCCATGACACTCCTCACAGTTGACCAGTCAATCCCAATTCCACTTAAATATGACTTGGTCACAACCCGTTTCCAGTGCTTATTGTCTAAAGCGAAATCCTCGGGGGCAGATTTACCATAGACTCCAACCTGGGAACTCAACAGCCAATAAGGTGTTTTGACCAACCTCGCTGGCCATTCCTCTGGCCATTGAGACCCACGTTCCGCAGAGTCTATAGGTATTTTATGCATGCATGTTTGCAGAGGCACATACCTATTCAGAAAGGAGGACATGGTTGTCAGAAGCATTCTTAAAACACCAGGGAACCATGAATAATTATAGGTTTAGATGAAAGATAAAACCTCGAAAGAAAGCAATAACAAGTAAAGGGTTAAAAAAAAAATAGGTGAGAAGTTCCAAATTAATTGGGTTTGGGTTGGTTAGAAAAAAAGGCCACAGACTGCAGATGCTTCAAAAGACTTAAATCACCTATTTATGCTCTAAAATAAGCAATCATTCACCAATAAAAAGTGTCATTTTTATTGCTCTGAGCATATAAAGTATATTGGTTATCTCGAAAAAGGGGTTACTTACCAGGCAGCATTTGAATCATCAGAGTCTGCACACATTGGGGGATCATTTTGGGATCTTTTCTCATAGCATTCATTAGACATAGGCTTCCTGTAGGTTGCTACACCAACCCCATTCACAGTATCCTTATTTATAGATATCAGCTCCCAGCACATTGACTTTAGTAGTGCAGACATAGCTGCAAACAATTATGGCAACAAGAAAGCTATTAGAATCCATCAATAAGCTTCCTTTTCACAAAGAAATCCAGCTAAGCTAAGATATTCTACCTTTCCAAATGGCAACATCTTCTGGAATCTTCTGATAAACTGGAGTAGCTGACCACACAAAGAAACCACCAGGTCGCAAGAGGCGGTTCAGCTCCAAGAGGAGTTTACCACCTGCAAAAGAATTAGACTAGCCCTGAGTATCTACGCAGACTAGCTAAGGGTAAACAGAATGTAACTGTAACTGCATGTACTTTTCTGAACAAAAAATTCATTAACTGCATTGTATAGGAGGTATCATGATTCTAAGTAACATAACTGTAGAACAAAATAGATATAGTGTACCTTCTATATGCCACGGGACTCTACAGCGTGCACAATGTACAATATCAAAGACTCGGCTAGGGAAGGGAAGTCTCGTGGTGCCCATGACAGCAGATATAGCAGGGATTCCCCTCTCAAGCGCGAATTGAACCTGTGCTTCATGTTCATCTTTCGGGGCAAGTGACATTGCAAGAACATCTCTATCAAAGAGATAGCCTCCAAGACTAGCAACACCACATCCCACATCCAATATCACACGAGAGCGTTTTCCCCAGGCAACATCAGGAACAGACTGCATGATACCGGGAAAAAGAAAACCATCAGAAAAAGGAAAGACGATGCAGAAGAGCAATAAAATCATGTATAACAGACTCACAGTCAAAATGGTGAGGTCATAAGAGAGATGCAAGGATATAAAGAAAGCTCACACATGGACGAGATAAAGAGCATAAGCAAAAGCAGTTTGAAGCATGGTATCAATTTTAAGAAGGAAAGCACAAGAAGCAACTCACCTCCTGGATGAAATCGATGTAATGCAGAGCACCATGTTTAAATTGGGTTCCACCACCAGGGAAGGTAAGGTATTCACCACTAACTTTCACCCAGTTCTGGTGGCCCTTAACTTCAGCGAGCTTGGTGTGTGGAACATTATAGTACCATATCTGCAACAAGACAATTAAAGGTTAGCAACAACACAGGGCAAGAATAAGTAGATACAAACTTGAAGCATCATATGAAGCATGCCTTTTCTCTACTTGTAGGCCACTCAATTGGCTTTCTGTATCCTTTAGGAAGAGCAACGAGGCAAGTAGGTGGATTCTCGGGGCAGTGCCTCTCTCGGTGTTCGTAATGCTTGGTAGAGCTAAGCCTCTTAATAGCTTGCAAATTATCAAGGCAGGGAATGTAATCAGAACCGGCAGTAACATTGCACAGTTTCCAGCTGTAGCTGGTTTGCTGCTTGGATAAACCTTGAGATTCCTTCTCGTTCTTCGATTCAGCAGCTTGTGTAGAAAATGCCCCATTCTGAGTTGTAGTTTCATTCAAAAGATCCGATTGAGCACCAGAAGGGAACACTTCAGAAGGACTCTGATCCTTTGTCTGACTCTCATCCTTCTTGTCATTCGAGCTATCCCCAGATCCATCATTATCATTTTGGTTCACCTTCTCCTCAATCTCACCATCCACTTTCTCTTCACTCTTAGTATCAGCTGAATTTTCTTCGGAATCCGTTTTCTTCTCGCTCTCATCTGTATCAGATTTCTGTTCACCAGAATCATTATCTCCACCATCAGTTTTTGATCTATCTGTTTCTTGATCTGATTCATTATCTTCGGACTTGGTCTCCGCCACTGAACTTTCCTTTTTGCCAGTTTTCTGTTCCACGTTCTCATCTTGCTTCTGTTCTTGGTTCTCTTGCGAATTCGAGTCACTTTCACTCTGAGAAGGCGTATCATTGGTGTCTCCTTTGGTGGCATCCTCAGGTAAGTCACCTGGATTATCCTCAAATTGGCTGGTGTTGCTATCTTCTTTCTCTTGTTCCTTTACTTCATCCACATTCTCATATGCTTGTTCCTTCACCTCATTATTGTTCTCAACCACTTGCTCCTTCACCTCACTCTTGTTCTCCTGGGATATGTCTACATTTTGCACGGGAACGACTGATGACGATGTCATCATCCATACTCCAACCAAGCAGAGGGCAACAAAAACTGCTATTGTCACTGTAGAGCAGTAACTTGACGAGGACCTTCTATTATCGACTCTAGTATATTTTCCTAAAGCCATGTTTTACAGTGTTACAAAATCCTATAAGTTTACACCTGGAAGGAGTAAAAGATATAATCAGCAATAAAACAAGATGTTAGTTAACAACCAAGGATCAAAACCTATTCAATCACACTAGCTTAAATAAATCCATTGCTTTCATTGAAGATAAGAAAAGATTCAACAGATCCACTGATTCCCTTAACAACAATGATCAAAAAGCTCAAAAGGTTGCAACAAACACCAGACAATCTAGAAGACGAATCGAGAACAGCCCAATTCTTTCCAGATGCTTCAGCCAGATTCACAATCATCCAGACTTTTAGTATTAACCAAATCATATCAAAAGGAGGTTCAAAACTAACAAAGACAATGGAACCGAGCAAGTCATCCTAAACACCTACAGATAAAGAAGGCCAAAAGCAAGAATTACATCCCTTCAATGCCATACAAAACGCAGCTAGTTTGTGCTCAAAAACTCAAATCGAACCGAGAAAAAAAGACAAAACAATCGAGCCGCCCAGATCTACGCAAGTCACATTCCAATCGCAAGAAAACAAATCAAAAACCCCGAAAAAAAGCGAGCTTATCGCGAAATGCCGATCAAGATACAAATTTTTCAGAGACCCACGATTTCTAACCTCAAAAAAGATCGAGACAAACGTAAACCCAAGAGACCCGTGTAGATCCGTAGAAAGACTCGCGTACCCACATGCACCAAAGTGCAAGATCAAGAAAAGACGAATCTCAAGTAAGCAAGATATCACACGAGAGCTAAAGAGATCAGTACTTACAATCTGGGAAAGAAAAACCCAAAAAAAACCCGAGATTATCAGATCTGAGTCTGAAAAGAGAGGGAGAAGGGAGAACGCTATCTGGCCATCACTGTTTCTTGGTGGGTCACACTGAAGGGCAGAGGATCGAGCGATTTCGGGTTATTACTTATAGAAAGCAAGAAGGGATCTTTTTTCCCCCCCTTTTCTTTTCCCTTTTCTTTTTTCCTTTCTGTGTACGTGGTTTTGCTGAGCTGCCGTCAGCTGGAGTGAAATCCAGCAATAAATTTTCAAGAATTCACGAGCGACGCCGAAGGGGGAAAGAAAAGGGGAAGAAACCGCGTTGTGGGAATTGAGGGGGAGTGGGATTTTGGGTTATTTCACACACAGCTCCTAGATTTGGTGCTCTGATGGTGGGGGCAAAGAGAGAGAGAGAAGAGAGAGAGAGAGAGAGAGACGGGTATGGGTGAAAATCGGTGGATAAGAAAGGGAGACGACGACGGGAAGAAGAAGGGAGAACACCCCCTTCCTGAAATTCCTCCAGCCAGGCGAGGGCAATTTGGGGAAGTGAATGCATACTTGGGAATTTTTACTATTTTGGCAATTGCCATTAGTTTCTTATTTCTTTCTTTTCTTCTTTCTCTCCCTTTTTTGGGATATTTTAGTTGGGGAAATATTCGAGATCGTGTGCGATTATATGTGAAATCTTTGTTTTAGAGTTTTTGGTTGTTTCGTGTAATGAAAGCAAAATCATAAAAACCATAAAAGATATTTTACATATAACAAAGCAAATTCTAAACCGATACATCCATAACAAATCTACCATTCATTAAATTTTAATTAAATTATCGAGTTTGATGACATGTAGCATCAGTTTAGGGTTTTACTCTCCATTAATTACAAGTGTATCAGTTTTCGGTTTTTTGTAATATTAATCTAATTACGAAAGATAAATTTATCATAAATTGATCAATTTGAGGTTAGCGGTCAAAAATTTCATTTGGAGTAAATTTGTCATAAATGTATTTATTTGTAATTTTTAGCAGTGAAAAAATTAGTTTAAGATAAATTGTCATGGATGTATCGATTTAGGATTTTTCATTATATCAATCCTATTACAAAAACCTATTAAGCATTATGTTCCTATTATTATTATTAGTCATGTGAAAATAAAGTATTTCACCTTTAATCTCTTGATGGGAGTGCAAGGATGCAGAACAAAAAACTATTTTTGAATGATTGTTCTTCCGATAGTTATTCCCTCTCTTTTGTTGTATTTATTTTCCTCAAATTGTATATACAGTAAATTTCATGAACGGAGGACAATACACATGAAATAAATCGAAACAGAACTTGACTGTGATATCATATCCAAATATCCAATTTAATAGCTTAAATATATAAGTGAAATGAGATACTTGTGCATGAATAGTATATAAACTTGGAAAGAAAGCTTGTATATTATTATTTTTTTGCTAATTTCACCTAATATTCTTTTCTTTTAAATAATATAAATTATGGGTATTAATATATCCTCTTCTTGAAAATTAACCCTATAATTCATTTTAGCACTTGGGTTATTACGAGTTTCAAGAAAATCCAACATGTGCAACTACTTATACCACATCATGTGCACCAGCATGATCATATATGATCTAAAAAATTTAGATATTTATATCGATGTAACGGCACTTAATTTTAGTGATTCAATCGGGCCCCCATTGCTCTACTTTCCACCGAAAAAGAGAGCATGATTTTAGCATGTGCAATTAAGTGCATTTAAGGTTATTTTATCAGGTTGGAATTAAAAGGGCTAAGCTAATAGCTAGTTGGATCTGAATCATGGTCCATAGGGCATGATTCATTAAACGAGGGGTCCGATGGAAGCTTCATCCTCAAGCAAAGGTGCAATTAATTGTCGCATTTATCAATCCCAAGCAACATTTCTTCATTAAATTCGAATCTCAAAGTTTACACCTTCTAGGGAACATAATCGCGGGAGTCTAGATAGTTAGGTGCTCTTATTTTTTTTTAATAAAAAAATGAATATTCATTACCTTCAAATGCTAGTGTTGATTTAGATTGACGGAGATTTTCTTACCTTGATATTATGGATAATTACATAAATGATTTACGCATTTTGACTCAACGTGCAATATAGTCTCTAAATTCAATGTGGTTCCCGAAATTTTGGTATATTTTCAATTAGTCTATAAATTATATATAAATATTCAATTAATTCAAGTTTAGAAATAATGTTGAACATTTTCGTATACTTCAAATATTAAATTGAATATATATAAAAAATTTGGAACTACATTAAACATTTTAAAATTTCATAACAATCTTACATATTGAGCAAAAATTCAGTGATCACATTAAATAAATTAGAAGTTTTATAAACCATTTTGCAGATTAAGCAAAAGTTTATGGATCATTTGTATTATTTTCTCTTGATATTAATTTTTTATTTAATTATTTAATGAAGTAAAAGTATTAATGTAGTGTCATGCTTCCTATTTTGGTAAGAGTTAGATAGCTCATGCCACCCACGCGGTGATTTTCATAAGTTTAGCCATAACTCGCTTTTCGAATTTACGGATTTTATCTAGAGCGCGATTTTAACGTTTTAGCCGCCGATCAAGGGCCATATAAGGGACATGAGTTATCTACCTTTCAATTAGGTTAGGTGAATTTTTTTTGGTGAGTAGATATGATAAGGAATAGTTAAAAAGGAGCATCGTATACGAGTTATCTAACTTTTGATTAGGTTGGGTCAATCTTCTTAAGCAAATATTTTGAACAATGGTTTAGAAACAAGTGTCCATGCGGCACCTCAAGTTCGACATCAAATAGGTTGGACACTTTGATGCCATTCGTAAGCAATGCATGCCCTAGAATGGTTACAATTTTATGTTATCGTATGACTACTTCTTTCGAGGGTTTTATTTACACAAGATCATTTGAATACCCTAAGCAATTATCATTTGGTGCCGTCGTTGTTGATGGTGTCGTCGGAGAGGGACCGCTTCCAGGTAGATAAGAAGAATTCGAGAATACGAGATTCAAAACCTGGCAAAAAGGCATGATGACAAAAGGGGCGAGAATAAATAATTGCAAAAATTCACCTTTAGATGCTCCCGCTGCGCGCGGTCAATTAGATAAAGTCTTTATAGCGAATTAGGTCAAATTGCAACGAGGTTTTGGTATTTCAACCGAAAATTTAGGAGCTACCGCAATGGAGGAAAGCGATGTGAGCTTTTCGGGTTGAAAAACAGAGGCGAAGGAGAAGGATTGAAGACCAAATTAGAGTCCAAAACGAGAGGAAGGTAATGTCATCGTTTGAAAGGCACTTAGGAGCCGGTTTTTGCGGTCGATCCGACAAGGCATTGGATCTCTATACCTAAATTGTCTGAAAATTGTGCTCAGGCTCTACCTTTTGGGAATATATATATATTAGTCAATACATATAACATTACATACATAAAAGAATAGTACAACTAGAAAACGTGTGTCCAATAAATTGACATTTGAAACATTAAGCGAAATCGTTTTTTTGTGGAATATTTGGATTGATGAATAGTTGAAAGAAATTAGGGATAAAAATAATTAACAATACGGCAAATTGTACAAATATATATGGAAAGATACAAATATTTCACGATTTGAAAGCTTTTTAGGACCCAAATTTCTAAAATATTGGAATGTGAGGGATAAGATGAAGTCGTGTATTTACTCATCTGTCTATGTACATAATGTTTATAATATAACTAATTAAGAATATTTGAGAAAGAAAAAGCAATTGAGATCTTGTAGAAATACTATTATGTAAAACACATAACACCTTCTACCTTCTTTGGGATCTCAATCTTTACTTTCTTCTAAAAATGACATAAATAAGTTGGCTGTGTAAATAGTAAATTCAAGGTAACCATGTTAGTAGATAATTCCATATAATCCCTTTTATAAATCTAGTACTTTTACTAATAAAATATTTCCATTATTTAAATAATTCAAATATGTAATAATAACACCATATCTCTCGATCTTTCAAAATGTCAACTTTGTGCATATACGCAAGAATTGTGATATTGCTAATAATAGTGTAGATTAGCCCATATAAGATGATGTGACTATAGTCGTGATTCTACTCCTTGAATATGATAAAATTGAGTTACATTATTTGACTAGTCGTTGTTAGACTTAGCTACATTTATATTTTAAGGAAACTTGGATTTGCATTGGAAGGAGAATCTAGAAAGTGTGGACCTAAAGTTAAGATCTATACCTATGTCAAATAAAATAAGTTTGTGCATTTTCCACCGGCAGCTGGCAGCTACGGCTCAAGCACAGTTTTGTTTGATATTCTAGAAAAAATGCACGACGTCCTTTTCCTTTGATTTTTGCATGCTGGACCCACCATTCTCAATGAAAAAAAAAATCACAAATTAGTCCACATAAACGGTGACCTTTCTCATTTTCAAGCTTGAAGGTTTTAATTTGAATTGAAATGAATTATTTCCAATGTTTAAAAAACCCTTAATTGTTTTTTCGGGAAATTAGAGGACACGGATGTGGATATCTGATGGTCTAGAGGCTCATGGAAACGTGCACCCGTGGAACGGTTATGTACATGCATTTAACTTGATCGTGTAGCATTTATCTAGAACAGTTTGTAATCATGATTGGTGAGATTCAAATAGATGATACTCAATCCCTAATTCCTCGACCCTACTCATCGATCCCAAGGAGTTGACTATTGAAGAGAATGAATATCAAAATCATATTGTTTTATCAATATATAATATTATGCCATTGATGAATTCATAAATTATGTGAAAATTTGTGTAGTTATATTCTATCGGTGGCAACAATGTGATGTAGAGAATGGCTACCATAGTGGCATATTCTATTCGGGTTTGACAAATAAGTGATAGAAAAAGACATTAATAAACATACTATTTGTTGGGCAACAACTTAATGTCGTCTCATATAAATTTAGTTTAATACTCCGTTTATTTTGTAAAAAATGAATGATATGAAAAAAATAATTTTTGAAAAAAATAATCACTTATATCACTATAAAAATGAATAATGAAAATTTTTTCATGAAAATATTTAAACTTAAATTGTTATCGATAATAAAAACATTTATCATTAATTAATAATTTTAAATGATAAAGCGATGGTTTTAAGGAAAACGTTTTGTAAATTATTCATTTTGCTCGAAACGAACGAAATTTAAATTTCTATTTATAGCGATTTCTATATTGAAAACTTATAATTCTCAAGCCTTTCTACATTTATGACCCGACTTTTATTTTCGACACCTTACAATTATAATATCTCAGTAATTCTCTAAGACCTCAGACGACATTCGAACGTGAAATATCGCAAAATAAAATGTGGGGACGACATCTTGGTGTCGGTGCAGATCGGAGGCGTCGGTGCAGATCCCAGAGCGCGTGCCCCATGTGCCAGCATCGTTGCACGAGCCCTGCCACCGAAGTCCAAATAAAGCAACCAAATTCTTATTAAACGTATATTTTTCTTTTTCTTTTTGGCAATAATTTATTTAAAAATAATAAAATTTGGGGTGCTGTTGAGTTTGTGGAGAGAGCGTCACCACGTTTAGGAGACACCAATGAAGACGTGACGCGCATCAAGTTATGTCGAGAGAGATCTGTGGATTTTTGTGTAACATGCATAGCCGAGGCATGCATGAACTTGTTCTTTTATTCTTGTTACGAGATCTTTAATTGCATGCATGAACTTGCTCTTTTTATTATTGTTTGGAGATCTTTAATATTTAGGGCAATTTTCAAGAGGGTTAATAATGTGAAAAATCCTAAACTTGTTTATTTGAGACAAATTTCTACTCGTTAGCTTTTGTTAAATTTGATTACTATTACGAAAAATCACAAATTAGTATGTCCGTTACAAACGGAAGGTAAAATCCCAAACTATTTTACCTATCGATTGCTATGTGTTATTTAACTCATCAATTTGATAGTGAAATTTAATAGAAACTAAACATGTGTACCGTTGGATTTTCTTATGGTAAAAAAATTAGTTTGGGATAAATTTATCCCAAATATATCAATGCATAATTTTCGTAATATTAATTATTTTTAAAATACACTTAATGACAAAATATTTCATTTTGAATGCACGAATTATGTATAAGACGAGAAAGATAATGCATTAAAAATGATGAATTTGCTCTATCGATGTGTTTTTTTTTTTTTTTTTTTTGAAACAGGCTCTATCGATGTGTTTAATGCGTGCTTCCGAAGTTCCTAACATAAATTACTCTCCGCTTAAGCGCTCGGAACACGTTACTCTTCGAAAAGTGTAAGAGGGTGATGAAAAGTGTAAGAGGATTTCATTCGATTTTTTTGCAAATTCAGTGAAATTCATGACTTGTAAGCACCGGGCCTTAGTTTCCAAGCCCAATTGAGACAACTAAATATTTGAGTTCAATCCCCCAGTTGTGCAGATAAGCCCATTAAGCAATTAAAAAGGAAAATGAGGAACAAAAATTGTATTTTACATTTTAAGAAAACTGTTCTCGTGTATAACAAATTATTTGATTGATGATTGTTCAGAATTTCACTATCAGGAGTAGTGATGTAGCACGGTGAATTTCCAAACAGTTCCCATTGTGCTATATGGATTCCAGGTCTCGATTTTCTTCCTAATCTAAAATTGGTGAGTTGTCATTAATACTGAATAACTAGATCATCGATTTAGAAAGTAATCTACCTCCTCATTAAGGATCAAACATGCTATTTTTCATATAATAAGCACACGAACAAACTGATGAAGCATGATGTGACAATACTATATAGCAATCCCAATGAATCGATTGAATTAGAGATTTGGGCTTATGCTTAGGCCTTAATCCAGACCAATTTGCACTTAGCCGGTGAGCCTTGAGCATGAGACCCCTTTTCCTTCTCCTCATTATTTCTTACTTGCAGTTCTTCGATGAGTAAGCAATTAGAGCTTGAAACCAAGTTTGAAGTCTCGGAGAATTTGATGGAGAGCCAATGGCAACAAATCTAGCAAGTATCAAGCCTATACTTTGCAGGGCTTTGAGTTGTGCTAGGGCTTTTTTTTTTTCTTTTATATCCAAATTGCACTATAGAGACACTTCGATGAGGGAAAAAATGTCATAAGAGTCCTGAATCTATTGCATTACTACTAATTTAATCCTAAACATTTTAATGGTGCCAATTTAATTATAAATCTTTTGAACAATTGCTAATATATTCCTAATTCTTTTGACATAGTATCAATTCAGTCATTTTGACTAATTTTGGTCGAATTTTGCTGACGTAGACGTTTGCCAATTTAAGTGGCACTATTTGTATAAATAATTTTTAATAATATTTTAATCATTTTTTGATTTAAAAAAAAAATTTTATGATCATCATTCCTTTAGACAATGGCTGGTTAAGTAGGCCAACCTTCGCATGCTACCCGTGTTGATCATTGCTCGGGCAAAGGTGACCCGTAGCAAGGTTGCCTTGGCCTAGTGAGGGCTAGACTCACCACATTTGCCTTGGGTAAGGATGGCCCTCACCAGGTCAAGGCGGCCTTGCCTAGGCCAAATTGGGCAAGGCCAACCCTCACCGGAGCTTGGCCTTGCCCTAGCTAGGCAAGGCCAGCCATGGGCTAGGCCCACTCAAGCCATGGCCGGTGGTCAACCATCTCCTATCCGCCTACCATCACCTTAAGGAAGAAGAAATGAAGAGAAAAAAAGAAAGAAAGAAAATCAAAAAAATATTAAAAATAAAAAATTATTAAAATATTATAAAAATTATCAACATTAGTGTCGGTGATGCCATGTAAGTTGGCAGGCATTCATGTTAGTAAAATCCAACTAAAATGAGTCGAAATGATTAAATTGACATCAAATCAAAATGTTTATGACTGAATCGATACTATTTCAAAATGTTTAGAATTAAATTAGTACAATTGACTGTATACAATAATATAAATATAATAAAGAACTTTTCTAACATTTTTTTCCCTTCAATGAGACACTTTGATGGTGATCATGCCCATCATATTGGTTTCAACTCGTCGGATCGCTAGTTTCATCAATTTCGTGTTTTGGCTTGTGGAGATGCACGCGAACCTAGACAGCCGGCAGTCTGAACTGGACGATACAAAGAAGCGGACACAATTAACAAATCCAGTTTATGCATGACAGGGACGGATTATAAGTTTTATAAAAATAGGTCTTATGAAAAATGCTTGCGGGATATTTGTTGATCATATTTAATAAAGAAAGACTCGTAAAAGTTTAGGGAAAAGTGCCAAAAAAGTCTTAAACCTTTTGTATTTGTGCTAATTTAATCATAAACTTTTTTTTGATGTCAATTAAGTCCTAAACCTTTTACGTTGTACCAATTTAGTCATTTTCGATCAATTTTGGTCGGATTTTGCTGACTGGATGTTGGCCGATTGACGTGGCCTCATCGACACTAACATTGACAACTTTTAATAATATTTTAATATTTTTTATTTTTCTTTTCCTTTTCTTCCTCCAGCTAGTTGCGCAGACTTTGGCAATGGCCGCGAGGGTGGCCTCGCATTGGGTGGTGAGGGTGAGCGAACCTAGGGAGAGAAGGGAAAGGGTCAAATTTGGAAGATGGAGGACCCACCGTCGCTGCCCCGTCGTGACCTTTGCTCCCTGTAGTCACCTCCACCCCCCCGACGCCGTCGCCTTATTGTCCTCGCCAAACCCCGAGCCATGGGCGAGGCTCGGCTCTCGTCGCCCAATGCGAGGCCACCCTCGCAGGCACTGGTGAGGTGGCCGGCGAGGTCGAGAGGTTGACCTCAACCTCGCTGGCTGTCGCCTTTGGTCGGTCGCTGAGGTCCGGTGACCGGCCTGGAGGGGCCGGAGGAAGAAGAGGAAAAAGAAAAAAAAAAAAAAGAAAAGAGTAAACAAAAAGAAGAAAAATATTCAAAAATATTAAAATATTATTAAAATTATCCACGCAGTACCGACGCCCAGGTTACAAAATCCGGCCAAAATTGGCTAGAAAGGATTGAATTGGCACAATGTAAAAATGTTTAGGACTTAATTGGCACCAAAAAAAGGTTTAATACTAAATTGGCACAAATGCAAAAACTTTATGACTTTTTTGGTACTTTTCCCTATAAATATATATATCACAATTATATTGTGTCATAATCAGCCTTATGACACATTCGAGCCGAACAACAGGAGTTGAGTAATCTTGCCATAATTTTTGCAATTCGATTAGGATATGATTGTTGATGGGTAGAAGATACAACATGCATGGACTTGTAAATTGTGTTTAGGAGTAGCTAAACATGTCTTAATACATTCGAAGGTGCCGTGTCCTAGAGAATGACATTTGAATGCGTTATAATTACACTCGTCTAAAGTGCACCGACAAAGGATGAAAAGAGCTAATCCACATACAATGCATTTATTATTTGTTAATTGAAATAAACTGTTAATGCAACATTAGGATCTTGCAAGCATCCAAATTGAAATAATTGATCTCTTGCATTGCACGCTACGCGTGAGATCTCAATATTAGATAGCGAGGCTACAGCTCAGCAGAGATTTTCTTCATGATTATTTTCCTGATTAATCTCTGTATATTTTTTGTATGTTTTCTATAATTTATTACTATAATTGGAGCCCTAGCACTGCTCCTCTTCCCTGTATTTATTCCCGTTCATTCTCTTATAAAGATATGTGCAAAATATCTTTAAATATAATATACATGAGCAATTATGACTGCCTGTAGCCAAAATACTTGTTTTCTTAAGATATTAATTTCTTCGATGTTTTTGAAGAAGAAGCTCTCCACAGTAAAATCAAACTGCGCATTGCACATAATGAACCATATCTTAGGCGATCTAGCATAGACCGATTGGAAAAGTACAAATTAGCATAAGTCAAAGTGCAAATGGAATGATGCTAAAACTGGAGTGCATGTGGGTCCAAGTTTACCTAGGTCAACTGACCCTAAGTTGTCCGGATGGGATGGTTACCAATTTTAGGGGGAATTGGTTCGCTCCTCAATTATGACAATTCGGAATTAGCCTTGGTCGATTTGATTGTTGGTTCCAATACGATATACGCAACTTTAAATCGAGAGTTAGACCAATTGAGATCCAAAACTCAATCAATATTGCGACCAATTTAAGACATATGTGTGTAATCTTCTTATGGGACGTGCCAAATTTAAATCTTTTTGAGACCCCATTTACTTCCCACAGTACTATCTTTCTGGCTTTGTTATTTTCAACTCAATTTAGTTGTGTTAGTCTCATAGTTAGCTTAAATTTTGAAATTAAATTTCTCCTTTTTTTTTTTAAAGGATCGTGATTCTTTAAGCAGAATTGGGGATCCAACTTGAAGCGTAGGCTCCAAATCCCATTGGTTTGGGAACCAACCATTTCGATAGGTCGAGTCAGTGGGATCTAGAATTTCTACTTTCAGTTGATCCTTTCAAATTGTGCCCTCACCAAAAAATAATCAAAATATTAAGTCCATCCAAATTTGATCTTTTCAAAAAAAAAAAAATTCCCTTGAAACCGATCCATCTAATCATACCCGTAGAGCTGGCAAAATGGGTCATAAACCCATATTATGCCTGCACCCGAAAAGAAACATCGAAATCTTAATCATATTTCCCCTTTGAGCCATTAAAAAAAAAAAAAAAACTAAGAGGCATGAAAGCCCCTGTAATCAAATTCATGTCCTAAAGCAACGCATGACATGACGTCGCTAACTGAGATACTATAATTAAATTCGCTTAGGTCCACACTCTTTTGACAACGTTTCCCGTTGAGCACTCCCAAGTCAACGTTTGACCCTCTATTGACGGCGGAATTGACGAAACTGACCCTCGATTTTCCCCGAAATGCCGACTCCGCCCCCCTTGCTGTCGTGGATGCCAGATCTCCCGGTGGATTCATGGAGTTGATGAAATTTGCTTCGTTCGCACTCTCTCTCTCTCTTCTGCGCGCATGAAATTTTATGCTCTGGACCTCATTACCGCGAAGAAAAGGTTGCCCGGCAGATCCAACGGTAGCACGGCACTCGAGCGAGAAGAAACGCGGGTTTTGTTTGGTAAAGGTCCTTTTTTTTTTTTTTTATTTTCTTGGTTTCTGGGTTTTCAGCATCTCCGGAAAAAGCTTTTGAATTGCATTGCGTGAGATCTATTCGGCGTTTTGGGTTGATCAGTTGATCCTTACATTCCATCGATTGAGGGCAATGTTTTCGTGTTTTTTCGGGTTCGAAAGAATCTCTTTGGGGTGGCGTTGCATGGTATAAGTGGGATTGTTATGATTGCATTGCTTTCGTCATGACTTGCTTGCGATGCTCTTCAGCGATTATCTGTTTTGGTTTGGTGCTCTAAGGTTGTGGGTTGATGGTTTTGAGTTGGGATTTGCGGATCTTGGGGCAATTCTCAAACTTTTACAAACAGGGTAAGGTGTTTCTAAAATTGTTTTCGGCGTTTGATTGAGGCGTGTTTCTTTGCTTAGCTTGGTAATGGGCAAATGTCAGGATGGGTTGTTTGGCTAGAATGAATATATGACAGAGCTGGTAAATTTCCTCCCTCCCCAGCGTCAAAATGTGGATTATATGTAGTTATGGTGTTTTTGTCTGCATTGTGTTTCTTGACAAACGCTGCCGAGTTTTGCTTTGGCTTGGCCAAATATCAGCCAGTTCATTCAACCACATGGTCATTTTGGTGAATTATTTGTTCTCGTCTGGTTGATGAGACTCTGCATTGGGAACATGTGTGTACATGCCTACGTAGCAATGAATCTGTGCATATATGCCTGTACTGTGTTTATAGCACATGCAATTGCTACATGAATTCATGTTTTAACGCTCTTCTTTCCTTTGCTTATATCTACAGATTGTATTTCTGGAAGGAGAGAAATGACTAATTGTGAAACGTGCCGAGTTTTTGCTGACCAACTTCTTGGCTTCTCTGGTTAGAATGCTGATGCCAAGGATGTCCAAAGGATTGAGATGTGTCTTTGTTAGTGCATGAGCAGGAATGAAAGGCGGAAACTCGTTCAGATCAAGAGGAAGAAAGTTTTCTTCCGGTCTTCTTGCACTTCTTTTTGTGACAGTATTACTATGGATTTGGGAGAAGAATCCTTTCATAAACACCCTCCAGTCTGCTCAAGATCAATTTTTGTTGTCTTCATCAGGTCAGTTGTTGAATCTTTTCATTTGAAACTAGTTACTGATTCTAATGTCAATACATCATGAATACATCAGACTAGAATAGCAACACGACCTGGCTCGTTTCCCGAATAGTGAGTTCCGTATAAATCAGGATCTGATAAATTGAATGGAATTGATCCGCTGGGTTTGATATATTGATTTCAGGATTTGCTTTGGGCTTAGGGTTTTCCATTTATCGGTTCGCTTTCGATGCATAGCTCTAAAATTGAAAGTATGATGCAGATCTGATACGCAGTTTTGTTCTGCTTTTTAACTATTATATTTTACAGTCATAACCTGACTAAGTATGGCTCTTCTTACTCGATATCATTTTATCAATGACAATCCAAGGTTATCACTGGATTCGAGCCGTGAGCTGCTTGATTTGATTTGAAGTATATTGGGATATCGTTTTGGTGATAGCAGGCTTTGCACTTAATATTTTTTTTTTTTAATAATTATTTTGCTCTAGAGTTTCTGCTGAAGCTTAACAGACGAGTAGCAATCGAGTAGTTTCCTATCTCTGTTTGGGTGGGATTTGATTTGATCAATTATACAAGGTTGAATTACAGTCAAAACTTTTGGCCAGAAAAAAAAAAAAATTTGTCAGACCTGAAGCAGACGATCTCAGGCTTCTTAAAATCTTTCCAATCTTGTATAGCTTATCTGTGGTAATATTTAATAAAGCACGGCGAAAATTCTTCTGTCAGTTAGATTTCAATATAGGCATGCATCTTTGCCCCCCCTGGTTACAGTAATTTGGGAGGCGTTGCAAGAGGAAAGATTATCGATCATAGCTGAATTAAGATCCCTCCTCTTGCCAAATGATGAGAAGAGATGTGAATGGACATTTATTCGTGCAAATATCTTTTGAGAGGAAACTGAAACAATTTGAAGAGTTTGCTCCCAGAATAATAGATATCTATGAGTCTCCTCAAGTTTCAATTAGGTGGTTTCTGAGTTACTCCGTCAAAACTCCTCATTGCTGTTAAAATCTCCCAGCATAGTAATATAGATGGGCGTTGCACTGTGCTTACACTTTTCAACTTAATTTTAAGTGAGACATTTCTGGTGATGTTCTACATAGGCATTAGCTTGTGAATTTTCTCAATAGGCTGGATGTGACTCTGTTGTGAATCTTGATTTATTTGTCCTATCTTTCAGTCTTTTAAACGTTGGTAATTCAGGTTTGTTATCTTTTTATTTCTGCCAACTTGCTTACAATGCTTTTCTTTCTTGCTCCTCCCTTTCTCTTGGTGATGGTGTTGGGACTATTCAGAATTCATTTTTGATATGCCAAATGACTCAACGGTATCTGCCCACCATAAAGAGCGTACTGATGAAAAAGATGCAAATGTTACACCAAAAATATCGAGAAAAGCTGAACAAGGTAGCGACAATTCGGTAATGGAGAAGTCTACTTCTGCACTCTCTCCTAAAGGAAAGGGTGCTCAACATAGCAAGTCCTCTTCTAAAAGGAAAGGTAGTTTTCTTTCCTGATGATATAATTTTGGATCGAATTTGTGATGATTGTGATGTCTTAAAGAAAAAGTATGTGGGATCTACTCTTTTATGTTCACGGGTCATGCCTAAAGATCATCAAAAGAAACATTCACACAACTGCATTTTAGCTTTTAAAAGAATTAGTATTTGCTTGTACCATATCTGGAAACTGTGAATTGAGCGCGACCATGTGTCAATATAATAGATCTCGGAGTCAGTACTTTTTGTAGTTTTTCAAATTCAACTGCATTTGACCACATTCGATCTTCCCCTCTTTTCAAGAAACTTCTGTAACTTCCAGTTAAATAGATAAAACGTGAGTAAGAAAAAAAGCCATCTTGATGGTGTATTTTGTTATTATTGACTTTTCTAGATCTTCTGTAGAGTTGTCAACACCACACGAACTTTCTTTTTGCAGTTGTGAGTACTGAAGTATTGTGCTTTATGTAATACGGACAGAGGAAAAATTGCCTAATTGTGCTTTGATATGCGCAATTGATTTTAACATGTCTACTCAGTTGAAATTTAGCACATATAAGATATGGCTTGTTGAATAATCAAAATGAGAGTCCTTGACAAACACCTCTTCGGATTTTGGCCTGTAATTGTTATTTTTTTCTCCAAGCCAATTTAATTATGATGAGCATGGGGAGATCTACATGAGAAACATCGATCTATTTTAATTTCTGGAGGAATTCGGTTTGACTTTTTATTTCTGTCATTACTAATTGGCATATTCTCCAGTTCAATCTCCAAGCTTAGCATGTATGATATGTAGGTTTGAGAAAATTGTACTAGATTCCTGCGTTTTGTTATGTAATACAAACAAAGGAAGAATTGCCTAATTGTGCTTTGATATGCACAAGTGATTTTAACATGTCTATTGGCCGAAATTTAGCACATATAAGACATAGCTTGTTGAATAATCAAAATGAGAGTCCTTGACGAACACTTCTTCAGATTTTGGCCTATGTTAATTTTTTTTTCTCTAAGCCAATTTTATTATGTGAGCATTGGGAGATCTACGTGAGAAACATCGAACTATTTTACTTTCTGCAGGAATTTGGTTGGACTTTTTATTTCTGTCATTACTAATTGGCATATTCTCCAGTTCAATCTCCAAGCTTAGCATGCATGATTTGTAGGTTTGAGAAAATTGTACTAGATTCCTGCGTTTTTTTTTTTTCTTTTTCACTTAAAGTGCTTTTCTTCATGGATGCAGTCTGCAATTATGCTAAGGGGAGATGGGTTGCAGACAAGGGCAGACCATTGTATTCGGGGTTTGGATGCAAGCAGTGGTTGTCAGAGATGTGGGCCTGTAGGCTGACGCAAAGAACTGATTTTTCGTATGAGGGATATCGGTGGCAGCCGGAAAATTGTGAAATGCCTGAATTTGAGAGATCTTCATTCTTGAGAAGGTTTTCTTTTCTTGTATACCTTCCTCTTAGCTTACAATGTTACATATTAAATATTCTTCTTGTGCAAAATCACTTTCTCTTAGCACTATCGACATTCATGGAACAAAGATATGTTATGTCCTATACAGTTAAAAATATTTTGCCTACTGGAATTGAGATGTTCAATATTCGTGATTTCTGTTCTTAGATATCATCATATGCTTTTCCTACATGTAGAAGTCTCTTTCATTTGACTAAAAGGTGTCTGCTTCCTTCTTTCTGCTATCCCTTCCTTCTGCTTAAAAACAAAAAAGAAAAAGGAAAATAGTATCTCACAGTTTGGTAGGAAGTTTGGCATTGCTCAGGTTCTGCTTGTTTTTGCCAATGATGTAAGAAAAATCTTTATGTTCAGAATGCAGGACAAAACTATTGCATTTATAGGAGATTCACTTGGGAGGCAGCAGTTCCAATCTTTAATGTGTATGGTGACTGGTGGAGAAGAGAGCCCTGACGTTGAAGATGTCGGAGTCAATTATGGGCTTGTTATTCCTCCTGGAGCTATTCGTCCTGATGGTTGGGCATTTCGGTTGCGAAGTACGAATACGACTATATTATACTACTGGTCTGCCAGCCTCTGCGATCTCGAGCTCTTAAATATCACTGATCCATCAGCGGGTGTCGCCATGCATTTGGACCGTCCTCCAGCGTTCATGAGAAAATTTCTGGATACCTTTGATGTTCTAGTTCTGAACACAGGACATCATTGGAACAGAGGCAAACTTAATGCAAACAAGTGGGTCATGTATGTCAATGGAAGGCCAAATGAAGACCGAAATCTGGCAGCAATTGGAAATGCCAAAAATTTAACGGTCCATAGTGTTGTGAGGTGGGTAGACTCGCAGCTTCCTTCGCATCCACGTCTCAAAGCTTTCTTCAGAACCATTTCACCTAGGCACTTCCTGAATGGAGAGTGGAATACTGGGGGTAGCTGCGATAACATGAGCCCCTTATCTAAAGGAAGTGTAGTTTCGCAAGATGAATCAAATGATTTGGTAGTACAGAGTGCTGTCCGGGGTACAAAAGTGAAAATTCTGGATATAACTGCTCTTTCTGAATTGAGAGATGAGGGACACATATCTCGCTTCAGTGCTAAAGCCAGTGATGGTGTCAAGGATTGCTTGCACTGGTGCCTACCCGGCATACCAGACACATGGAATGAAATTCTTTGTGCACAAGTATAGGTCCAAAGGACAAAAGTGAGAATGCATAAATATTAGCTGTTAAAACATCAGCATTTTCTTAGGCACTATGACTCTGCAGAATTTGACCTCCTGCAGATGCTTGGTCTCCAGTAGTTATTTGGGAAGCAGAAGCTTGTCACTGTTCATTTCATACAGGGTTTTGGACGAGGCCGATTGGGTCTGTGAAAGTTGACTTGCAGATAGAAGAGTTTATTTTAACAGATCTAGGGAAATGGATGTATTTTGGATACTGTAACATATCCTTTCCATGGTATAGTTATTGATGTTTCTTTTGTGCTGCAAATGCGGAACTGCACATCACATCCTTACTAAATTGACGTATGTACTCCTCTTTTGCGGGGTTTGTTTACTGTGGTATATTAACAGAGGAGTAATTGTTTAGATGTGCAGCAGAACTCGGTGTCTGCAATTCTGCTAAATACCAACTATTGTCTTCAGTAGCAAAAAGGAGAGCAACTTATCCAGCACAAGTTCCCTGGCCTGATAAAAGAACGAAAAGAAAGAAAATCCAGCAGAGACCTTGTGGTGTTTGTGAGACACCTCCCTCTTCATCCTTTAGATTGCTTTTTTGTTCTTGTTGCTATGAATACATCGGACAAAATTGACTACTGATGATTAATCCATAAATTTCGCGGTTTGAATACATCAAATGCACAAATGAAATTGTAGATCGAGAGGTCATGTGGTCGTGGACTACAAGATTATAATCTACCTTTTTGGGAGGACTTCTATGTTGCAACCTATTCACTAGCGTAGCCTGCTTGTATCATGGGCTTGAGCTCAGTGACCTCGATGCCTTGTGCTCAACGGCGACTGACGGTTGGGTGTGAAGAGTGTATTGTAGGAAACACCAATGGACTGACAACATGTAGCGAGAAGCAACCAATATTTCCATTCGAGCGGTAGCTAATTTTTACCTGTAATTTAATATTATTTCTAACACAAGGATAATTATGAAATCACTCTATAAAAAACCCCCCAATTCAATTATGTATTCTGGATTGGATATGGCCACAATTCAGTGATTCAGGGCTTATTTGATTATCATTAATTATGTTTCTAGGAATAATTTTTACTTAGAAATTATTTTATTTTGTTATTCATACGATTTTTTGAGCATTTAAAGACGTTTGGTAACTATTTAAAATTTCTAATCTTGAAATAGGAATATGTTTGGTAGGATCTCAATTTTTTTTACAATTTGGAATTTCTTTTAAATTTTTAAATACTTTTATTACATTTTTCATCTTTTTTCTTTTCCTTTTTCCTTTTCTTCTTCTCCTTTATCCTTTGGTTGATCGCCGGCTCCTAGTGAGCCCGAGCCTCCCGACGACTGGGTGAGGCTTGACCAATCCTTAGTTGGGTGAGCTCAACTTTGCCCAAATTTAGTGAGGTCAAGCTCGCCCAATCGGCAAGATCGAGCCAAGCCCAATTATTGATCCTTGCCCACTTGTTATGCTAAGAGGCTCAGCCTCAGTTGGGGCTAATAACACTTTGACGAGGTTGTTGGCCAAAGGATGGATTTGATTTTAGAACCATTCTTGAGAACAAAGAAGCAATTTTTTTTTTTTTAATTCTGATTTTGTTTCAAATTTATTTTGAAAACAAAGGAACAAAAAAGTTACGGAACGAATTTTTATTAATTTTTTTCGAAATACAAAAGAATAAATATATACATTGTTTGATTAGTTATCAAACATGTCTTTCATTAGGATCCGTTCGTTTCGCGAAAAATATCATGTTCCCAAAAAACATTTTCCTAAAAGTCATCTTTTAGGAAAATGACTCTATTTTCGGTATTCGGCCGAAACTTAAATTTTAAGTGGAAAATATTTTCATTATTCGTTAGCTAATTTAATTGTTTGGGAAAAATTATCAAAAATTGAATTTAATATTTTAATTGACCAACAAATTAGTTTTATTTTTTTAAAAATGAATTTTTAATTATTTGTATGTTTAAAAAATCAAAAATTTTATTATTTATTATTATTTTTTTCTTTCTTTTTCTTTTCCTTCCTTCTTCCTCCTCCTTCTTTTGCCGCCGCATGCCTGATGATGACCGGCTGCCCAGTGGCTGACTAAGACCCGGTCGCTAGATCCGGCGAGCTTGAGGCTCGACTAATCTTGCACGAGCTTGCCAGAGCCCGACGAACCTCTAGTGAGCTCGGGCGAGGCCGGAGCCCCGCCTAGCTTGCCGAATCTAGTGAGGCCTAAGCTCCACCTCGCCCGATTTGGTGAGGCTCGAGCTCGGCTTCGCCAGATCGGGCTAGGCAGAGCCTCGCCGGCCTCGGGTGAGGCTTGAGCTAGCTTGCGGTTGTGGCCGACGACCAATAGTGAAGAGGAAGTAGGGCATGTCGCGAAGATCGAGCATCATTGGATGAGGGGACGCTTCGCCGCTATTGATCATCGGCGTCGAAGGAGGAGGAGGACAAGATCAGAAAGCTAGAGCTTCATGAGGCGGAGATCCAGCACCGCCGGATGAGGGGATGCTCCACCGCCGTTGATTGTCGGTGTCGAAGGAGGAGGAGATGAGATCAGAAATTCTAGGTTTCATGAGAAAGAGGGCATAAATGAATAAGGAAAGAAGCAGCACGAGAGCGTGTCTGTCAAAATGATTTCCTCTTTTAAAAAGAGAAAATCATTTTCCACAATCTTATGAGGAGATTTTTTATTGATCGGAAAACATCTTTGATCATTTATTTTCCGCTATCTGAATACTGGAAATTCCGAAAAATATTTTTTCGAAAGTTTGTTTTTTGTGAAATGAACGGACTCTAAGTAATATAGTTTTTTATTTTGGTTGAACCTAAGTAATATAGTTGAGCCTTCTTGGAAAAGCACCTTAATCAAAATTCGGGCGCCAAGTTAAATTCAAAAATAAAAAGGGGGCTTAAAAAAATTTGGATTTTTTTTTATAAAATTTTTGCTCGGATACAAAAAATCAGAAAGTATTAAAAAACTTCCCTTTTTTTTTTTTTTTTTTGCTCAGCAGAGCCGGAGAGCATCGCCGGACCGCCGCCGACTCCAAGAAATGCCGAGGAAGCGGCGAGTGCCGCACGTCCTGTGGCGGCTGTTCCGAGATCGCGCGCGGCCGCTCGTCGACGCCATCGTCGAGTTGCTCCCTCCGCCACCGCCGCCGACGCCGGAGGCGGCGGAGCACTGCCGGTGGTGCGGAGGGCGGCGTTGCCTCGGCTGCGCCCGCGGCGGAGGAGGGGCGGCGGTCGCGTCGTTCCTCCTCAGGGCCGACGATCCTCCCGAGTACCGCAGGCTCCTCACCCGGTGCTTCGTCGTCGTCGGTGGCGACGCGCCTCCGCTCTCCGACTTGAGTCCTCTCGCCCGCTGGTCTCAGCGTCAGGTACGGCCGTGCACGACCCTCCGACTGTAGATGCATTATCAGGTCAATCTAGCGTTGGCTTTGTGCAAAAGGCGCGGACTTGCATGAACCCTTTGCGGCTTTTGTTTGGTTTTTTTTCTTTCTGTTTGGGACTTGAGATGAACAGCTATGAATGTTTACGTAATTATACTCTTATTGGTGTTTTCAAGTTGTCCCATTTGAATATTATATCGAGGAATTTCAGTTAAGTAAATTCGAAAAAGTATTGACAACAATGTCTTGCAGCGTGGATGTGTTAGTTTTTGAAGGTTTGATTTTTAATGTTGTCATCGGTCAAAATGTACTTCTGTGCTGATTTTCAGCTTTCAGCTTTCGATCGCTTCTTGTTGCAGTGGCTTTTTTGCTTTCTGGTATATGGATAACTAGTCCTTAATTGTCCTGTAGATAGTACTGAGGACCATCGAGGTGGTGTGCTCTGAATTTTCAGCATCCGGCAACATAATATCCAATGGCTTTAGTAAGGTAATTAGCCATTCTTCATTGTGAAGGCACTCGTGTTTTTGTTGCTTCTACTAGCAACCTTCAGCTTGGTTCAAGTTTCATGCTCCATTATTTTCAGAGCTTGCTGTTTAATATTTGTGTTACTTGTGGCACTGCATTGTTTTCTAAAGTAGTATTGCCATATTGCGGGAAGTCATTTTTTTCCCCAGCGGACTTAATAGTCAATTTTTTTTATTTCATCTCTCTCTTTGCCACATAGTTTTGGAAATAATTAAGTCAAAATATGTCTTCTTAGGAGATAAATAAATTGTTGGTATGAATTTTTACCTGTCCTTCTCCCTGTGTGGCAAGCCGGGATTTGAGGATGGGAGCTTTTCTATTCATCAATTTTAAGTATTTCTTGTTTTATTATTGTCGTTCATTTCTTTTAAAATAAAGCTTAATAGGTTTAAGAATTTCTCTAGTCAAGTTAGATTGTTCTATACCAATTAATTTTGAGTTCTGTTGACAGGATGACCATTCTAGTGTTGTTGTTGAGCTTCTAACTTCTTCAGCCTGGTGCCTTCTCTTAGAAAGGGTATGTCATGGCAAGATTCTGATCAGTGGATTTTCAACTTCTTCTGCCTTGCTGTTGTTGGTTCTGGTGTTTAACCATATCAGATAATTGTAGTTGGGACCTTGGATTAACTGAACATTCTTATCTGCAGGTTGGTGATAGTGTAATGATGTACTTGCTCAAGTGTGCATCAATCTTTTTGCCATATCCTTGTAAGAAACACTTTCAGGTGGCTGGACTTCCAATCACAAAACTGGACAATAGGCTGTTGAAGCATTCACTAGAATCCCACTCTCAACGTACTTCTTTGTTCCAATAGGATAACTTGTTGAGTTCAACAAGAGTTTTATAATTGATGCTTTATCTAACTTCCTTCATGGCAGTGGTGGACCAAAAATTTGAGGTTGGGAGAAAGAGAAGGGGCGGGGCACCAGCCTCTAGGTCCACTAATGCTTCATCGAACATCCCTTTCTATTATATTTATTTCACATATGTTATTGATTTCTCTTTGTTCTCTTGGAATAACATCATACTACGAAATGACCTAATGGGTTGAGGAAGACCCAATTAAGGGGTGAGAAATGCTAATCGTGACATAAGATTAGGAAAATTGCTGTATAAGAAAATGACAATGAAGGGAATGAGAGTTCTGTGCATTTTGTTTGAAGTCTTTAACATAAGAAGAGAGGTCATCAGGAATGGTTTCACAGTTTTTGGAGTTGTCCTATCTTCTGTCATGCTGTTTTGTCATTTATGTTCATGACCAATTTAAGCACTTAGTACCAGGAACAATACCAAAAAACGTTTTTACATCAGTATTCTAAGGAATGTCCAGCTTCAATTTGATGAATTTTGGTTATAGAGTTTACTGGACAAATATATACAGAAGATTTGGTTTTTCCATTTTTTTTTTCATTAGAATGTGTAAGTTATCCATAGATAGTTCTCCACTCTGAAATTTAAAACAGATCTTTCACTCTGCAAATTAGTATATCGAACAGTTTTATTGGGTTGGCATTTGTGCAAGATTCTGATGGTTTAATTTATATGTGAACTTGCCTCATTCTCGATCAATCTGTAGTTGGTGTTAGTTCTGTCCCTTTTCCCCTCCTTGTTTTTTGTTTGCTGATCTCTTGGATCCTTCAACAAGCATGCTTTTGGTTGTTCTTTCAAAGGATCTTTAGTCTTTTATCACAAGAGTGTGATAGTTCATACTGAATTACCATTGCATCTTGATCTGTTTTCAGGAGCTCGAAAGAAGAGAAAAAGAGCTGGTTATGTTAAATTATCCTCAGAGATGGAGAAATCCACTAATTTACTCCATCATGGTGTTTCCTTACTTTCTTCTAGCTATGGCTCAGACTATGGAAAGAAAAACAAGGAATTACAGATAATCGTCCCTGATCGTGTTGCTTCTAGCGATGAATCTTTCTGTGAGGTTCTGCAAGGAAGCTCTAATATGATTGTATCAAAGGTCAGAAAGCACAGAAGACCATTTAGCTGGCAGCGTCGGGGAAAGAAAAGCAGAACTGATTGCCATGGAAGTGGTGTGGTCTGTTCCGAAGTAGTATGTGCTGATCAAGATAATCTTGCTGGGAGTTATCAGGGAGAATCATCTTCTACTTTTAGTTATCCATACATAAAGGTGCTTATTAATTATGATGAAATGTTGATAAGTTAAGTCTTAGATGTCTTTCCTACTCTATTTACTGTAATAAAATAGATGTTGGGCATTGTGACTGACAAAATTTTGCTAATGATAAGGTATTTTTCTATATTTATGGAACCATTTAGATGGTAAAGGAGAGGAATAATCCGCAAAGAATGTTGGGATCGATTCTCATCCTTCAAAGAAAGTTAAATGAATACATGGGTTGTGTTGACAGCAGTTCTAATCGCTGTATGTAATCTGCAGCATAACGACATGGATAAGGCTTATATTTCTTATAGATCTTTGATCATTAATGAACTCCAGATTTTCCATGGAAATGGAATCATAATAGCTACCACTATGGGCTGGCTTAGGGGCATGTAAATTTTGTCATAGCATATCTTTTGATGCTTTTTGTCTTATGCTTTTTGGTGACTCACTGAGGCCCTTCCATTAATCATAATGTCATTTAGACATAATTCGTTGACTCTATAGAGCCTGAGTAGTTTTTAATGGAATTGTCTTGTGCTTCTTCACACTTACTGCCTTTGTCTGCTGTCTTCTATTTGATTGGGTTTGAGCTTTGAATCTTTACAAATAGGCAATTTATATCCTGTTATGCTTTGCTTATATGTTTTTAATCATTTTCTCAGTGCTCATGTGTAAGCATGTTGAGTATATATTAGTGTGTATTACTCAGTTTTTTTTTTTTTTTTGTCTGCAGATGCCAGTGTTGTGCTATTGCTGTCAGTTGTTGGTAGGAGTTGAAAAACTTGCCAAAGGCACTCAAATTCAAAGAAAAGATATGTTTTATGATCTGAATCATCACTTTCGACAGGCTTTCCAAGAAAACGTATCCTTCTTGTGCCTTTCTTCTCTGGAAATGTCTTTATGTTTGTCAAAGCCAGATAATGAATATAGTAACCACTGCTTTTTATATAATTGGACACAAATTGATTAAGTCTGTTCTTGTCATTGACTTTTAATTGTGTGCGAACAGCAGTGATAACTATCAGTTTACCTCTATAATTGATCAAGGCTGTCATTTTCATTGCTTCTGTTTTTTCTGCGCAAACTCTGAATATCATCTTGCAACGAATCACTTGGCATTTCATGAAGACCCTTTCTACGATCCCAGCATTTCTATACCTCATATTCCCACCAAAATTTAGCAGAAAATTGGAGATCAGTCTTCTTTAACATCTTAATAGAATGCTACTGTGCTCTTTGGGTACTAAGAAGAGCAGTTTAACAAAGATTTGGTCAATTGCCAATGACACTGGACATATGGTAGAAGTTTCTGCCAAAATACAGAGTGATACCATGTTCCAGATACAGTTGTTTGCCAATAGAGAGCACAAAAATTTTATTTCAGAAGGGTAAAGTTAGTTTCAAGAGGACCAATACAAACTAGTCTATGAGGATCGTAAATTGACAGAGTTATATCTGGAAAATCCTCTTTGTAGCTTTGTTGTGCAAAGGTGATAAGGCAGCTCATGATATATGACCTATCTCTCTTGTCAGTATCATTATCATTCAAATTTGTGAGTAAAAGTGTTTTGGTTAGACAAGGTTGCTTCACAAAATTGTTGTCTCCAGTTGAACTGGAGGAGACCGTGTGGTACCACTAACAATGAATCTCTAGTCTTTTGATGTGCTCTTTTATTTTTTGTTTTTTGTTTTTCGTTTCGTTTCGTTTTGTTTTGTTTTGTTTTGTTTTTTTATTTTTTTTTTTCTGGTTTGTTTTGCACTTAATTGTCTTAATTCTCATGCCTCCCAGTTGCCAATTGGTTGATATGTTATTGCTACAGCCCTTTTGATGCTCATTTAATTATGAATAGGTAGGAAAGAGAGCATTTCTGGGTAGTGTCTTGCCCTTTCCCCTGTGCCTGTCCTTCATGAATTGCTTGGTATTTCTGTAATTTCCGTCTAAAATGAAGGTCCTGAGGATGCTTGTGAAAACTAGCTTGTAGTATATCATTCTCTTGCATTTCCTTGGCATATGCGAGCATGGGCTCTATATGTGAATATATCACTAATTTCAAAGTGCTTTCTCATTTTTCTTCCTTATAATTTATTTCAAGGACAATCTTGAATTCCAGTCACTCCAATATTATATCTGTCGTAGCTGATAGGAGATTGAATGCCTTTAAATTTTGTTTTTCCTTCTTTTTCCATTCCATTGCCCCATCCCACCTAGTATATCCATTTTCTGAAATGTAACCGAGAGTGTTTTTTCACTATATTGAGCCTGTTTTACAGAATGCTTGATCAGCTGCAAGTTGGTATTCGGATGATACATGTATGCAATACAAATACAAGTTGAAAACTAAAAAATTATTGAGTTGTAGTAATGTGCAACAATCCATGTCTTTTAGTGTAAAGGACTCATGCTATTCTTAATGCTCTGCAGATATTCTAAATACTTTGAAGCCTAGTGCAGCTGGTTCGCTTATTCTCCTCCAAAAATTATTTGGATTGTCTAATATAGATCTTGACACCAAGTCAAACACGTGCTCACATGACAGTTCTCTCTGTCCCGGTGGATCCACATGCCTGTAAGCAAACAACTTCAACATGCATTGGTTTAGTCCATATCTTTGCAGTGCCAGTGAACAATAATTTTTTTTGTTTTTTTTTTGTTTGGCATATCACAGTAAGGTTGATGCATTGTTTCTTTTGCTACAATTTCAACATGCATGTCACTGCAGGATATATAAGGCATGATTGGATTGCCTTCATCTAAGATTTATCACAACCTAGTCACCAAGATTTCTTCCATGACTTAAAAGATCACTTTTAGCATCCCATCAGTGCATACTCCCAGGCTCTCCTTGTCCTTCTCTCTCTCTCTAATTGTATAGAAAGTGCAATTTATTGGAGGCACCTTGGTTTTCTTCATTTCTATCTTTGCCAAATTTGTCTTCTTCCATTGACACTTGTCTCCTCATCCTCTGTCAGTTTTACCTTTGTTTTAATGCTTTTTTACTTGTTTCCATTAGTCCAAGATTGACACCCACAAGTCTCAGGACCTTCTTGTAGCCATCAGTTATTGCAAAGAAATTTTGATGTTTGCAAGTCTTGATTTTCTATCCTGTTGTATGTGATTTTTTGTTTTTAAATGTATGTGATTTCTTGACTACTTTTTTTATTTATGTGATAGGCAAAAATAGAATCTAGGGTGAGATTGATATGGAAAAGCCTTCTATTGACGCAGTTATCAAAAGAAAAAAAAACAGTTAATCTTTAGAATTCATTGCATCATCTGCTATGTCAAATAGTAAGTCCACTGAACTCGAGCAATATCTTCTTAAAGCTCAGAAAGATATGTTGATGCTTTTTGTTTAGAATTTGATTTGTGATTACATTGTTCAATTTGTAAGAAATCCATTGATCAATGCGATAAATTGGATGACCATATATGAAAAGCAAGGTCCTTTCTGATATCCCTTTTCTGATATCCTTTTTATTTTCCTTGTTATGCCTTAAATAATTAGTCGATCGTTAAATCTGGCGTAGATGCATTTATAGTTAATGATAAAGACTGCTCTTTCTATTGGAGTACGTCTCAACCAGCTAGAATATTGGTATAAGCTTGTGATAATTTGATGGATTAATCTCAACATGTGAAAATAGTCTTCAACAAAAGATCCTCTAATTGCAAAGAATCGTTTTCGATTTAAGACTCTAGTTGATGCTGCCAGGTGGCTCACATTCAAGCATGTTTTCTTGGAGGAATTGATGACAGTCATAATTCATTGAATCGTGATGACTCTATTGAATTATAAATGTTCAACTTTTACCAATGGAAAGTTGTCAATTGTGTGCTTGATGATGATCCTGATAAGGCTTAGTATATCCTAGCATTCAAAAGTAGATTTTATAAATTTTTGGCTAGAAGATGCAAAAGTTGCGCAGAGATTGGTGGTGAAAAGTATTGACTAATTATTGATGAAGATGGTGATGAGTCTGGGAGGGAACATATGACTATTGTTTTAGTATTTGCAGATAGAGAGTGTTGTGCACAAGACAAAGTTTTAGATTTTGTCCATGCTAAAGATTTTACTGACATGACTTTGAAGAATGAACTAATCCTGTTTTTGGTCATAACCTTGATGTAAAGAGGACAAGAGGTCAAGGATATGATGAAGCAAGTTAAATGCATGGTGAATGGAAATGCATACTATGTTGATTGTCTTGATCTTTGTCTTGAATTGGCATTAGCTGTGTGGTGCTATTAATTTTTCTCAAAGACAGGTGCTAAGAAATCTCTGTTGTTATAACTACTAAGATTGACAATAAACTTTGCTAAGAAAGCTATAACTAATTTGGCTGCTCCAACTACTGCCAATTAAATATGGTGAACAAGGGAACGAATACTGTATGCATGATGATACTCTTTAGAAGAAACTCTCCATTTAGTGTGCATGTTACTTGCTCCATTATTGCCTTGACATCTTGTTTATGTTATGAACTAAAAGAAACATACATTATTTCATTCTTCATAGTCATAGCAGTAGTATCTAAAATATCAAGAAGACAAAAAAGATTCAATCTTGTTCACCACTTCCTCTATCCACAAATTTTAAATCAATGGCCATTATGATGCTCCTAGATGCATTCTAATCTTTTCTATTTTTTATTAAAAGTTTTTCATCATTAATCTCTCAATTAATTATTTATTTATTTATTTATTATTATTATTATTATTATTTTTTTACAGTTTTTTGCCAATACGTATAAGATATACTTTTGAATATGGTACTAGCTGTAATCATAAGATGCCAAAAGCTTCATCAATTCAATAAAATTACTATGATTCAATAAATCATTACTGTCATCATTATCTCTAAAAGCATGTGCTTGAAATTTTAAACAAAGGAAAAAGATCAACTATCAAGACTTGCAAATATAGAAATTTCTTTTAGTGTGAGCATTGGTGATCAATATGAGAAGGTCCTATTTTCTTACTTTTTATGGGAAAAAAATTGGACATGGTTCTAGGTGGAAATCTTTGTCGACATCAAGGACAAATAAAATAGAAAAAGTAAAATTCACTTTGGAAAGAGAACAAACAGAAGTTTTGGTGATGAGGAGGCTTTGCTATGCTGTCATTTCTCTCAGCAATTAGGGAGAACAATGCACGAGAACATGCTGATGGGAGTTAAAAATACCTTTTTTTTTTTTCGTATGGTTATCATGGAGCACATCCTGGTAACTGGGCTTGATATATCTTAGTTGAAGGCAGTCTCATATTTGAGAGTGGATTCGATTTGAAGGTGAACAGACACTTTAATTTCCTAAAGGAAACTACAGCCTGTCACTGTCAATTACCTCTAAAGTAATATTATACTTCTCTCCATATGGAGAGGAGGAAGAAGAGGGAGGGGTGCACCATCCATATGGTCCTTAATATCATTTCAATTTTTGGATGACCTTTGGACTTGTTTGGCACATAAAGTGGTAGAATTAAGAAACTGAATGGTGTCATGTGAACATGGATGAAGTGAAGCGGGTAGTTTGCTGAATGAACTGGAATTATATACTATGTCTGGGGCATTATGTTAGAGTTTTGACAGAGTTATAGAGTCCTACAAGAAGATGATGCATTTATGATGGGACGTGTTTCAACAAGCTATATCTTTGGACTTTGGAGGGAAAATAGGAAATATTGCATTTATAATGATACATTAATCTGTGTGAGTGTTATCACATTTTAATTCTCTTTTCTTCCTGAGGTTCCCTAGGTACCACTCCATGATTCACTTGCTTAAGACCCTAATTCGCAAGAAGCAATGTTGCCAGTATTCAAGATTACTGGATAAGCATTGTCCTCCTCCTACATCAGTTCCAGATGCTTTGGGGAATGCTCACTCCATATCAGAGGTTCAGTACTCCTAAATTTCCTGTTGTTTATGTGGATGGTCTTTTAGTCATTATTGGAGAACAGGCAACAAATTGTGCATTTTGCCTTAATCTCCGTCACAATAAGTATTTGGATACGATCTTTATGTCTTCTTCAAGTCATTCTATCTAGGCTTTCTACTGGAGCTTCTGGCAATATGTTTTTAGTTATCATTAGCTTTAGAATTATCTTTTCAGGTATGAAAAAAAAAAAAACTCTCACGGAGTATTACTAAACCGATACAACCTGGGAATGGGAGTTTAGTTGGTCTGAAATCCTTGTATTATTAGCTGTGATGTTGAGAAAGATGGTGTGAAACTCAGAAATAGTTTTCTTTGCAATTACAAGGATGTATTGCTTTGACTTTGCTAGTTATGTATCCTAATGTTCAAAGAGGTGAGCTTTCCAAAAGCATACTGTTGTAACCGACTTTGATAGTAACATATGGGGAAAAATCAATATGATTCAAGATATTGGTGGGATAATGACTCTACTTTAAGTAGCTAGTAATTGAGAAAATTTGAATTTTCGCTAATGTAAATCAAATAAATATTAAAAAATGTGGACATCTGGAAATTAAATTTTTGTCACTCTTTTTCATCTATCCAATGAGAAATCAAAATTATGTGAATGTGTTTTGTTTATTTGGTTGAATTTGGTGTGATATGATCAATGTCTTGTGAATGGTATTGTGTTAATGAGTGCATTGGGAATAGTATAATATCCTCAATTGGTTGTTGGATGAGTGCCCTTGGGCCACTAGTCAATGAAATGATTTGTATTTACGTGACATTTGACATGTTACATAATTTCGTGACTGAAAAATAGATATGCTAGGTTAGAAATCAAAGTACTTCAGTGATATATTTACCAAAAAAAAAAAAAAAGTACTTCAGTGAAGTGTAGTACAATATCTGTTCAACCAATAAATTGCTTACTAGAAAGCACAAGCATTCTTCTGTATGTTTAGACTTGTGCAGGAAAAAAAGTTTTGTCAAAATCATGTACTTATGCCTATTATATGCAAAAACATAAGTATTTTGCTTATAGAGGCAGCGAAGGAAAAACCAAAAGTTTAAATATCTGGGGAGGAACACTGCATGTCTCTAAAACCTATTGAAACCCTGTATTCAAGTGATGTCAAGATGCTCTAACAACCCTTTTCATGTGCAAATGGGGAGCCTTGTATGTGACGTAATGGGGCGAGACTTGGCTGTGGTACCATGTTAAAAAATCCAACAAAAAAACTTAAGCTTGTAAATGGAAGAGTACATGTATGTAAGCCCATTGAGAGCCCGCATTTGAGCTTTGTGGGATACCTTAATGAGGTAAGAGTTGGATACTCCCATTTTGTATGGAATATGAATGTTTTTCCATACCCTTTTTCAAGAACATAGTGCTTAATTCTCTTACTCTTACCAAAAAAGAAAAACATAGTGCTTAATTGGTCGTTAATCTCAATTGACTGTTTGTTTTCGACGATCGCCTGTGAGATTATTTTCTAAATTCCTTATACATACTTCTCTATTGTAATAAATTGTATGTATCATAATCCATGATTTTGAAATTCCTTGTGGTATCTAATAGAAACATGGTTTCTTTTAAATGTCTGTCATTTTCAGGGGTTTGAATTTGTTGATAAGCTACCCAGATATGACTTGAAGTGTCATGACAATAAGTTGGAAAGAAATTTTACTGAGTTTGAGGAACTGAAGTCATATTGTTCAAAGAGTCAGGTCGTGGCATTCATATGGGCTGTTTGTAGGAGTATAGTTCCTGTAGAACTACTAGGTGCTCCTATTAATTGGAGAAAATTGAGGAGAAACATTTACAAATTCATTGAACTGCGGAGATTTGAGCAATTTTCTCTGAAGCAATGTATGCATAAGTTACAAGCAGTAAGTTTTATGTTTCTATTCAAGGATCTTTGTATTCGATCCAATGATCAAGTGCTTCAGTATGCTGTAGGGGAGAATATAGACATATATAGAAATGGAAGCAATGAACTGAATAAAATGATGTCAATCCTGAGACATACACTTCTCGAAAGATGGATTTACTGGTTCTTTTCATGTCTAGTTGTGCCACTGGTGCAGGCCAACTTTTATGTCACTGAAAGTGAACATGGAAAGCAGGATGTGTTTTATTTTCGGAAGTCAATATGGGAGAGTTTGTCTAGCAGAGTTATGAGCCACTTGAAAGATAAGAGCTACACTTGCTTGAGTGATGGGTCTGTTAGAAGGATTTTGGGTAGAAGATCTTTTGGTTTCTCAAAGCTTAGATTTCGTCCAAAAGAAAATGGTTTGAGGATGCTTGCAAACCTTAAAGCTTCATCTTCTATTCCAGCAAGGAAGTCACATTACAATGATCAATGTTGCCAAACTTTGAATACAAGGCAGTTTCAGGAAAAAGCAGTTAAGTTTAAACATTTCAGATCTGCGAATAGTGTTCTCCGTGATATGCACGCTGTTTTGAAAAGTTTGAAGGTTGAAGAATCAGAAAAGTTAGGGTCATCAGTATTTGACTACAACGATGTTTACAGAAAGCTTTGCCCTTTTTTGGTTGGTATGAAGAATGGTGCAACAAAGTTACCTGATATGTTCATTGTAGTGTCTGATGTATCCAAAGCATTTGACTCTATCAACCAAGATAAGCTATTAAGCATATTGCAAGATGTAATAACAGAACCTGCTTATCTTTTGGAGGAGTCTTCTGAAATTGTCCTCAGAAAGAAAGCATTGTGGGTTCATCATAATCTAAATTTGGTTGGAGAACATATTTGCACCAGACCAAGAAGATTGGCTCCCTGTTTCTTCTCCAGCTCATTACATGGTGTTCTTACAAACCAGGTATATCAGATGCAGGAAAGTCACACTAGCAGTTTATTTTAACCCCTTAAAAAATTATGAGCTGATAAGTCGGATAAGTTACTGCTTTATCTAATGCCATATCGCCTGTTTAGAATTTGCTCAAATTTTCCATGTCCTGCTCACTAGTTTGCTTTTCAGTGTTGGTCCATGCAATTGTTTTGCTGGTTTGTTGGTTGGTGTGCTATTTTCTTGTGCCAAGAAATTTATAATTTATATAGCTGTTGACAGTAGGAAAGAAATGGATTTGCTTTTCTAGCCATGCGTAGATGTGGAAGTTGAAATCCACTTTTTACAAGGTATTCTTAGTCAATGTACATAGGCCATGATTAATTTAGCATGAGTGGTAAGTTCCATTACTAACATGAACTTGCACTTGTACAGAGTTCATGTTTCCATGAAGTTGCATGAAACTTTCATTTGTCGGAGATGTCATTTTGTATCATCACTTAATAATTGGAAGTTCATGAGAGTAGCTTAGGTTCATTAGAGTGGCTTGAATGTAGGTTTTTTTCTGCCTTTCTGTATCTCTTTCGTGCAGTTTGAATGTGGAAAGCACAATTTTATTCTGTGAGAAGGCTTATAGTTGTTCATCCATATTCATTGATGATGCATCCAATTACACATACTCTGATTTCCAGTAGAAAAATGTCATTCATCTTCTCGGAGAAAGGCGTACTTAAGATTCTGTAGGTTCTTTATCAGGATATAACTTTCTTGACTGTTTCAAGAGTGGTCCACCCCTATCAAAAATTGGACAGGCTGTGCAAAAGAAAGGAAATTTACACTGGTGTTTTTATAACCAGACCAAGGGGGCTGGTTTGATTGGGTGGACCAAGAAGTGGTAAGTTGGACCAGTTCAAAACATTAAAGTGGCATTGGTCCAAAACCAAATTCAGTTGGTATTGACCTGATGAAATGGTCAAAGCGGCGCGGATAAACTGAGTCATTCAACTTTGTCTTCCTTTAAAAAGGTATCATGATGCACTCCTGGTGTTAGAATCAGGGACCTAAGATTTAAAGTCATAGCCTTTGCTACTATGCACTGGGGACACTCACCTTTTAGTTGAACAAATATCTTTAGTGCCTACCGACACAACCTGGAGCAATGGGCAATAACTATATCTGGTGTACTGAATTCTACCTATTCAGCTGAGCTCTCTGTTCATAGAACTGGGGCCGTCCAGCTTCTGCACATCTTTTAACCATTCAGCTGAGCTCTCTATTCAGATAGTTAGTCTTGGACTGAATTCTACCTATTTGTCAAATTACCGTTTGGTTCCAACTTGACCCCAGACCCCTGTAAAAAGTTGTGGTTTGTCAAATCACCCTTGTGGATTTTGCATCTCTTCCTGTTGGCTTTTATTTTGTTTATTTTCTTCTTTTTACAATAAACTTATCTCTGGAGGTGGTAATTTTGGTATTATATTAACTTAGAGGTTGGTCATTTTCCCTTGATGAGTTTGTGAGTTCTTTCAATTGTTAAACCACGAGGGAACATTTGATATATTGCATTATAGGCCAATTACTTGTCAGTGATGCTGCATTTTCATGGCTTGGAGTATTTTCATGATGACACAGCATCTCTTTTTCAGGAATTATGTCGTTTGTGGTCATCTAATCAAGTGATAAACTATTTTCACTATTAAAGTATCCCATATCGCTTATCAAAGAGGTATTTATAAACCTTATATGTACGTTGTCTTCCTCCACCTATCGTTTTAAACATTTAAATTAGACTTTCTAACATGATATTAGGGCCAGGTTCCGCCCTGATTTATTTTGCCCATGAGGTCTTCTATGATTGTCATTTCCACTCGCCGTTCTCAGTTTGGTTTGCATATCAGAAGGGAGCGTTAAAATATCTCACTTCACTTGTTTAAGGGGTTCCAATTGGCCTTATAATCATGTAGTCTCCCTCCACCTATTGTTTTAAGTCTTTGGATTGGACTTTCTAACATTCCTGATAAAAACAAAAATAGTATGAGGAAGGAAGGAGCAGAGGGAATTTGGACCAGAGGAGAGCACTGTTTGGAAAAATTAAACTGCACTTTATTTAACTGATTATCAAGTGTCGGTCCAGTCCAGTTCAATTTGCCATCCTAGACTTGATGAATATTTCATCAAAACTGGATGGACTGGCTAAACCAATAAAACCATTACTGCGTGGAAGTGGAACCTTTTTCTATGTTATATTTTCTTTAGAAGATTTAAGAAAAGGAGGGCAACTGGGAGAAAAACAATAAGAACGGATAAAAGACTACATGTTGATCATTTTATTTGGACATCATAATTGATATCTAAAATCAGTTTATGGAAGTGAAAACCCAGACAATAGGTTGAGTCCATTCCTTTATGACCGTTTTCTAAGTAATGATGCATGGAATTTTCCTCAGCTGGTAGACTTGGCACTTGCCCTAGAGCATTAGGAAGTCAATTCAGCCTCATTTCTGATGCTTGATTTTTCTGAACCATGAGTTTCCTATAGACCAGGTGAACTGCACTTAATAAATTTCAGAGACTGGGAAAGGAAAGTATTTCATAGGAGGATTGGAAGTACTCCAACTATCTGTTTTTTAATGTATTTTGTGGAACTGTTTCCTGTGTGTCCTGTAAATTGGTTCTTCTGAGGTCAGATCCTTGATTGAGCACATCTATTCCTCTTTTTGTCTGCTTCTCTTTCTGTTCCTGGAGGAAGTTACACGACTCATGTTCTTCCTTTTGATGCATCAGGAAAGCAGGTTTGTAAAACGAGAAGAGCTCTTTTTTAATCTAATCGAGCATGTGAAGCGCAATGTCCTACAATTTGACAAAAACTTCTATCTACAAGGTGTTGGTATCCCTCAAGGAAGTATTATATCCTCTCTTCTTTGCTCATTGTACTATGGGCATCTTGAACGAAGTGTCGTTTTTCCTTTCCTGGAAAAGGCTCCTGAATCTGCCACTGATGGTTTTTCTACCAGACAAAGTTGTCAGGGTATTTCTGGTTCTGAGGCAGTTACTATCTTGGAGATGGATAATTTACCCCATCCTAATTTTCTGCTTCTCAGATTTATTGATGACATTCTTTTTATATCGACCTCAAAAAGACAGGCCGCTAGTTTTTTCTTGAGGCTCAAAAGAGGATTTCGGGATTATAATTGCATTATGAATGAGGAGAAGTTCTCTTTGAATTTTGATGTTGGTACCCACTCCGAGTCAAGGATTCAATCTCACAGGGTTTTCATTGATGGAAGTGGTAATTCATTTCTGCGATGGAGTGGCCTGCTTTTAAACTGTGCCAGTTTAGAGGTTCAGGCAGATTACACAAGGTTATATTCTCATTATTCCTTTGGCTTGTTATTATTCTGGGATTGTGCTTCTAGTGAAGAGGTTTTGGTGCATAGATGTATCTTATAGCTGTATGGTTTTCTTATGCCTTTGGGATGATTATTATGTGTGAATAACTATGGAGACTTAAAAGTTACTGATAGTGAAACTCTAATTCTAGCAAACTTGTAAATCACAAAGGAAGCATCAGCTGGTCGTGGATTATCCATCGCAGCTGCGTCGTGTCCACATGTATGTCTAATGCTTCTTATTTTTTTATATTGTGCAAATGCAATAGCTTGCTTACTTGCATGATATTTTGCATGAATGAGAGATTGTTCTGTTTTTTCATCACATAATAATAGTGATTGATATCTTAGGTAAGTATGCAATTTGGCTATTTCCATTTTATTGCATCAGTATATGACAAGTATTTTACTGATACTAGGTGTTAAAATAAGTTGCTAACAAGAAAGGAAAAAACACATCAGGAATTTTCATGGAGTATTAGCTTTTCATGATAACTCCTAATTATCTAGTGGAGTAATTCCATTTGCTGTTAGCAGGTATCAAAAAACCCATCTGCGTTCTGCTCTTGCTGTCCATTGGCAAGGAAAACCTGGTTCTTATTTGAAGACTAAGTTATGTGATTTTCTGAGGCCTAAATGCCATCCTATATTTTTCGATTCGAATATTAATTCAGCAGCTGTCGTCAGATTAAATATCTATCAGGTTTTTCTGCTCTGTGCCATGAAGTTCCATTGCTATGTCCGAGATTTATCATACATTTGCAAGATTAAGGCGAGTTCATATATGAAGATGATTGAGACGTCTTTCAGGTAGTGGCATCCATTTCTTCCCAATAAGCTAGTTGTTTTACTTCTGTCAATTGTCTCACTATGTTCTAGTGTTTCACTGGAATCGGTATTTATTATCTTCATCTGAATCAAATTTACCAAAAAGTTCTTTCCTTACTTGGCATTTTCATTTCAAGTTGCTCACATGTAAATTCTCGAGAAAGCAAGATTTACACTTGCATAAAATCACCCAAGTTTTTTCCTCAAATGTTTGAATGGTATTTCTGTTCTGCTCTTTGATTAATTGAATTACCAGGCACATGTTCTGTCTGATAAAGAAGAGGATGCGCACGGTGCGTCTCGGTCCTTCTCTTCGCTCGGTTCTTCAGCTGGAGGAGGGAGAAGTCAAGTGGCTTGGCTTTGTCGCTTACATCCGAGTGCTGGAGAGAAAGCAGTCGAGGCATAAGGACTTGCTACTCTATCTGAAGTCCAAGTTTTCCAAACACTGGATTAATGGGAACGTATCGCCTCAACTGAAGTATGCAGTTGATGGATCACATTCATCCTCATTGTGGAAAATTGAGTATTAGGTTCTTCTAGGTGAAAATATCCCTTTAGTCCAATGGCGTGCAATCCAATTTCAAGTTGCTTTTCATTTGACTGTTCTTCCAATTGCCATTTTTTTCTCCATTTGTGATGATGAACCGTACCACATGCTTCCCTCTACTTTGGTGAACTAAAAGTGGATGGCTGTGAAATCCACTGAAGCAAAGATGGACGCAGAGGAGTGAGCCATTGTAACAATTTTCAAATTCCTGGTGGCAACGATTGATAACTTCTGAGGATTACACCAACTTTGATTCCTAAGTGAACGAAACAAATACATGTATATTTTAATAAATCAAATACATGTCTTAACTGTTGCTTTGGAGATCATTTTGCTTGTTCACATTAATTATCCCTGTGTCCATCGGATCTGACGACTCCGATGGAATGAACGACAGTGATGGCTGGCGATGGAGGGTAGCGCGGTTGAGGCGGGCAGGGGCGGCAGCTGAGGCGAGTGGTTATTGCCGGTTATTGACTATTGAGCGTAGCTGAGGAAATAAGTTACAATTTGGTACATAAGTAGACAATTATCATTAGATGAAAAAGTTTACCAATAAAATGTTTAATTTTGTAAAAGATCACTTTCAAATCTCCCCCTTTACCTCTCTCCATATGATAAAATTCTGATTTCAACGCCAAATTTTGGTATTAAAATTTGTGAAATGCACAGTGAATGATGATGCTTTATTGTCCATGAAAAGTGAAATCGTGATTTGAAAGTAAATTAGCACTAAAATTAGGAATTCTTATAATCTCTTAACACTTTCTCTGTTTAAATTTAAATCTTTGTAATATTTTATAAGTCAAACGTCTTTCTTGTTTTTCTAAAAAATAGAAGAAACCTTTGAATGCGTTTTTTGTAATTCGCTTCATTATTTCTCTTTCACATGCGAAGTGTGTGCACTTTTTCTTGAAGGAAACCGTGACAACCTACGAACATTCAAGTGAATTAACTCTGCAATTTCCATGGTTTCTTTGATAGTCGTACTGAACTGCACTTTCCGCCATTGATCTAAATCACAGCACCTACATACATTCAATTCATTAGGAACATAACCACATAGCATATTCTTTTCACTTAAAACCTTTAGGCTTCTCTTGCCAATGTGCCCCAAACGCATATGCCATAATTCAGACTCTCGAAAAGATGCATCCGACATCTCCGTAGCAAAATTTGTCACTGTCTCACCTTGAAGCTCATATAGGCCATTGTGCTTTATTCTTTTCATTATTATCGAAGCACCTCGAACAATTTTTAAAATTCCACATTCTGAAATATATCAATACCCAATTGAATGCAGGGCACTCGAGGAAATTAAGTTATTCTTCAACTCTGGAACATATCTTACTCTGGTCAATGTCCTCATGATACCATAATGCATTCTGATTTTAACATTGCCAACACCGATGACATCACATTTAGGGTTGTTCCCCAACTGTACTTTACTACCATCTATGCACTTAGTAAACAAGTTTCTATTTGGTGTAACATGAAAAGAACAACCAGAATCTATAATCCATTCATCAAACGATGAATAATCAGTGACAGACCACCCACGACCACAAGTCTATATACCATAAGTGAGACCCTTATTCTTTTGCCGACTTCTCATAAGATTTTGTTTCCTATCTTGCCCGACACGCACGTTAATCCCAAGATGCAAATCAAAGTCAACACCAAACTTTCTTATTTTGTTGTTATCTTGAACGATTTTAACCAAAACATGTCTCTGTATATTTTAAACAAAATCCAAGTCCAAGTCAAAGTTGGACTTTCCTATTTCAGTGGCCAAATTCTCCAACGTAAATTTGAATTTTGGGGAAGTTGATATTCGGATCTTCTTTGCTTGATTTCAAACGTCCACAACATATCCAATTTGGAATATTCGGAATTTCGCATTGGGCTTAAACTCGAGGCATATTTTAACAGAAACAATAATGGGCAAGCATTCGGCAGAGATCATCTCGATGCTATTGACCTCCAAAGGAGAAGATATCATGTTACTCGACATGTTAGACCAATGCTTGCCTATTCCGAGAAAGAGTTTTGTTGTGAAAAACATTGTTCAGGCGATTTCTCTGGCTCTTGCTTGCATAAGTGCGGACCCAAAGTCATGACCAACGATGAAACGAGTTTCCGGAGCTATTTTGGCTCAGAAAATACCAATGGTCGAGCCCTTCCATGCAATCTCATTGGCGCAGCTTCAAGAGACTCTATCCGACGCATCAACATTTTCATGGTCTTCTTGACAGCTAAATTGGCTAGGTAAATTCTTGATACAGAAGAAGAAATTAGTACCTTGGATGAATTTTATAGTTCAGAGTACTTTTCGACAGGAACTCCTTCCAGTTTGACAGGGACACAAGTGTAATTAATTCGTGAGTGATTTGAAGTACCCAGATCGTTGAATCTTTTCTCATTTTCCTATTAAAAAATTCATTATGGTCGTCGTCTTTATTTACTCCATAATTGATGTAGGTCCCCAAATTGGTTGAACACAATGTGTTACGTGTGGCCACGAAAGTCGAACTTAGGCAAAGTCTTCTTAGCTAAATTGGCTAGGTAAATTCTTGAAGCTGAATTTTATAGTTGACTTGAGTCGTCTTGTTCCATTGACGTCGTCTTTATTTACAATTTCTACAGAGTCTTACAGAGCTGTTAGTGAGTCTCTTTACAATGGTAGTTCCTCGCAATTTCTCGGTTGACCATACAATTTCTACGAATAGTCTCTTTCATGGCAGTTCATTGCAATTTCTCAGCAGTCTTGTGGGACATTAAGCAAAATAATTGAAATGGGGTTATGAATGGATTGATGGATGATTAGAAGGAAAAACATAAGTTCAATTACTCAACAACAATAGTGTCCTGGAAGCAATAATTATCAATTTCAGAAACATAAATGGACTCTTAAAATAATTGGAGTTAACCTTTGAGTGAGGCTGTAGAATTTTATATGGCCCACTAGAAAAAATTAGATCTTGTTCATAAACTTGTGACTCTCTTTGAACCGTGGACATTTTTTAATGGATGTGTTTGGATAATCTCACTTATCTAATTTCCCATCTAGTTGTTAGGCCTCCTTCATATTTCAATGTACAACAAAAGCATGCAATCAAAGGCATCAGAGGAACATGGAGATTTTTTATTATAAGGAATTATGATGGGAGAATTGCATATGAAGACATAATCAATTCAACGGAAGAGTTCAACATCATATATTGCATAGTGAGTGGAAATTATGCTAGTATCTATATGGCGCGGTTGCCCAAGGAAAATTATGGCATTGGAGAAATTTCACCATCTTGAAGCAAGGAACCCATCTTTTGGCAAGAGCCTCTGTAATGAAGTGAAACAATTGATGAAAGTATGATATAGAAGCAAAATGAAGCTTCATGGTTTTGTGCTTGCACAAGTGATGCATGTTCTTGGTTTATGAGTACATGATGGAAGGGGAAGTCTACTATGTGCTTTGAGAAATGACTCCAATAGGGTCACTATCATCGATGCACAACACGATATATACAGTGTGAATGAAATTACAAGGATCTTTCTCTTTCAAAGTTGAAGGCATGTTAGTCAAAAGAAGAAAAAGTTGAAGAATTGGTCCATGACCTTTCGTTTACGATGGGTTAGAAATTTTTAAGGCTAAATAGCACCCATTAAAAGTGTCATAAAGACCTTGACTTCCCGTGAACCATCGACCACGTACTAATCGAAAGTCAACACATGTAAAACCCCAAAAGATCTTGACTTCTTGATGGATGTGCACAAGATCCATCCTTACATGGTTTAAATCCCCTTCTTTTAGTTGGTATGCCTGTCTAAATTTTAATCATATCACAAAACTGCGAAATTCAGAGATTTGCAAGAGTAGAATATTTTGTTTGCTAAAAAATTAGAGGCATAACTTTTAAAAACCAAATATCTAAAATTACAATAACGGTTTTTTAACTTGAAAATTCATTGTGGCATTAATTTAATATTAAATAATCCAATTGATTTGCTAGGAATCAATGCCGCATAGGAATTTCTTGATTTCTTGATGGATGTGCACAAGATCCATCCTTACATGGTTTAAATCCTTTTCTTTTGGCCGGTATGCTTGTTTAAATTATAATCGAATCACAAAATTGCAACATTAAGAGATTTGCAAGATTAGAATATTTTGTTTGCTCGAAAATTAGAGGTGCAACTTTTAAAAGCCAAATATCTAAAATTACAATAATGGTTTTTTAACTTGAAAATTCATTGTGGCATTAATTTAATATTAAATAATTCAATTGATTTGCCAGGAATCAATGCCACATAGGAATTTCTAGTAAAAAAATCACCTATGTAACTTAAGTGAGCTAAAAACTATGACACTTAAATGATTACTTAAAAAGTCATAACATTACTATTGTTGATTATATGTAGCATAAAATCACCCCGACGAAGATCCATTTATCATTAGTATTTTGGCACTTACCAACTCTTTCAGGAATTTGTGGGCACGGAAGAAGATCCTTTTTTTTTTTTTTTTTGTTCGAAATAATAGAATAGTCCTTGATGAAGCATTGTGACTCTGCAAGGATGTAAAAAGTAGAGATGATATTTGATACACAATTTTTGGTTTGCAGGGGTGCTGAAACTTGGATTGCTTCACAATCTAATTCAATTTTTAGTAATTAGTTCCCCTTTCATAGCCCTACGAGTTGATGGCAACTCCATCATCTCAAAAGAAAAAGGAAGGGAGGAAATAATAAATGATAGTAAGTGTCAAGTCAATACAAAGATAACAAGTGAATTGTGGAAATCGCGTTTCGTTTGACGCGTTGGTACAGTGTCTTGCTTTGCTTTTTAAATGCTGTAGTCTAAAGTATATGGCAATAACAAGTGACTAGAGCTGCAACATGATGAGCATAATCTGCAACATGTCTTTAGTTGTACTGATCGTTATAGCTTTCTCCTGCTACAATTCAATTCTTGCAGCACCAGCACCTTCTAAACAATCAGAGGCAAGTGCGCTTCTCTACAGCGGGTGGTGGTCTCCCTCCATGTCACCGACAACACTACCTTACCTCATTGTGCGTGGCTCGGGGTATTGTGCGACGCCTCTGGGAGCGTCGACGGGATTCGCTTGCCACATGGGTACCAAATAGGAGGTAATTTCAGCAACATGAACTTCTCTCTACTTCCAAGCCTCACCTTACTTAATTTCTCTTATAATGAACTAGCCGGCAAAATCCCCCTTCAAATATGTACTCTGTCGAGGCTAACTTACCTTGACCTGTCCTCCAATTCCCTCTCTGGCGAGTTGCCTCCATGTGTCCAAAACCTCACTAGGCTTCAAGTTCTTAATATTGGTGATAATTACATCAATGGCTCTATCCCTCCTGAGTTGGGAAATTTGGAGAGATTGAACACCTTGAATCTCACGTTTAATTTGCTTAATGGTGCTGTCCCACCGACTATTGGTCGCTTGCACAATTTACGATCCCTCATATTTAGGTCAAATAGTTTAAGTGGCTCTATCCCTCTTGAACTTGGAAACCTCACAAAAATGAATGTTGTTGATTTAGGTTTCAACAACTTCATTGCTCCCATTCCATCCTCTATAAGGAATTTGAGGAGCTTGACTAATCTCAATTTGCAAGGAAACCAACTCGGTGGATCTATTCCTCCGGAAATATGGAATTTGATGAGCTTGACTGATCTCGATTTGCAAGAAAACCAACTCAGTGGATCTATTCCGCCGGAAATAGGGAATTTGACGAGCTTGACTTATCTCTATTTGGAAGGAAACCAACTCGGTGGATCTATTCCTCCGGAAATAGGGAATTTGAGGAACTTGACTTATCTCTATTTGGAAGGAAACCAACTCGGTGGATCTATTCCTCCGGAAATAGGGAATTTGAGGAACTTGAGTTATCTCTATTTGGAAGGAAACCAACTCGGTGGATCTATTCCTCTAGAAATAGGGAATTTGACGAGCTTGACTTTTCTCGATTTGGAAGGAAACCAACTCAGTGGATCTATTACTCCGGAAATAGGGAATTTGAGGAGCTTGACTTATCTCGATTTGGAAGGAAACCAACTCGGTGGATCTATTCCCCCGGAAATAGGGAATCTGACGAGCTTGACTTATCTCTGTTTGGAAGGAAACCAACTCGATGGATCTATTCCTCCAGAAATATGGAATTTGACGAGCTTGACTGATCTCTATTTGGAAGGAAACCAACTCGGTGGATCTATTCCTCCGGAAATAGGGAATTTGAGGAGCTTGATTGGTCTCTATTTGCAAGGAAACCAACTTGGTGGATCTATTCCTCCGGAAATAGGGAATTTGAGGAGGTTGACTTTTCTCTATTTGCAAGGAAACCAACTCGGTGGATCTATTCCTCCGGAAATAGGGAATTTGAGGAGCTTGACTGGTCTCGATTTGGAAGGAAACCAACTCGGTGGATCTATTACTCCGGAAATAGGGAATTTGAGGAGCTTGACTTATCTCGATTTGGAAGGAAACCAACTCGGTGGATCTATTACTCCGGAAATAGGGAATTTGAGGAGCTTGACTGATCTTGATTTGGAAGGAAACCAACTCGGTGGATCTATTCCTTCGGAAATAGGGAATTTAAGGAGCTTGACTTATCTCTATTTGCAAGGAAACCAACTCGGTGGATCTATTCCTCCAGAAATAGGGAATTTGAGGAGCTTGAGTTTTCTCTATTTGCAAGGAAACCAACTCGGTGGATCTATTCCTCCAGAAATAGGGAATTTGAGGAGCTTGAGTTATCTCTATTTGTATGAAAACCAACTCGGTGGATCTATTCCTCCGGAAATTGGGAATTTGGGGAGCTTGATTGATCTCTATTTGCAAGCAAACCAACTCGGTGGATCTATTCCTCCGGAAATAGGGAATTTGGGGAACTTGACTGATCTCTATTTGCAAGCAAACCAACTCAGTGGATCTATTCCTCCGGAAATAGGGAATTTGAGGAGCTTGTATTATCTCTATTTGGGAGGAAACCAACTCAATGGATCTATTCCTCCGGAAATAGGGAATTTGAGGAGCTTGACTAATCTCAATTTGGGAGAAAACCAACTCGATGGATCTATTCCTCCGAAAATAAGGAATTTGAAGAGCTTGACTCATCTCGATTTGGGAGGAAACCAACTTGGGGGATCTATTCCTCTGAAAATGGGGAATTGGCCAAGCTTGACTCATCTCTATTTGCAAGCAAACAAACTCGGTGGATCTATTCCTCTGGAAATGGGGTATTTAACAAGCTTGACTCATCTCTATTTGCAAGAGAACAAACTTGGTGGATCTATTCCTCGGAGATAGGGAATTTGACTAGTTTGATTCATCTTTATTTGCAAGGAAACAAACTCGGTGGATCTATTCCTCCGAAAATTGGGAATTTGATGAACTTGACTCATCTCAATTTTCAAGGAAACAAACTTGGTGGATCTATTCCTCCAGAAATAGGGAATTTAACGAGTTTGATTAATCTCTATTTGCAAGGAAACCAACTCAGTGGATGTATTCCGTCACAAATAGGCAAATTGAAGAGCTTGATTGAGCTGAATTTACGGGAAAATAGAATTGATTGTGCCATCCCATTAGAAATGGGAGATTTATGGAATCTCCAACAGCTAGATTTGAGCTTGAACAACTTGGTCGGGCAAATCCCTATTAAACTTAATAAACTGAGCCAGTTAAAAGATCTAGATCTTCACAACAATTCTCTTTCTGGCTCAATATTCATATTTAAAATATTTTATCACTTAAATCACCTCAACTTATCATATAATTGTCTCGAGGCCCCAATTCCAGATAATTTGAGGGTTGTTTTTCCTAATGCTTTTCTCGGCAATGAAGATTTGAACCAGTTTCACGAAACCCAAGACCCTAGAAGAAGGTCTAGCGTAATTCATTTTATGACGGTGTTCATTCCGCTAGCTGCAATTTGCTGTATAGTGGTCGGATCTGGCTTTCTATTTCGACGTGCAACAAAGACAAAGCAACTAGAGACTATAGAGAAAAATGGAAATTTCTTGTCAATATGGAATTATGATGGGAGGATTGCGTATGAAGACATAATTGATGCAACAGAGGACTTCGATCTCAAATATTGCATCGGGATTGGCGGCTATGGTAGCGTCTATAGAGCGCGATTGCCCAATGGGAAAGTTGTGGCATTGAAGAAACTTCACCGTCTTGAAGCAGAGGACCTGTCCTTCGACAAGAGCTTTTAGAATGAAGTGAAACACTTGACAGAAGTAAGGCATAGAAGCATAATCACGCTCCATGGTTTTTGCTTACACAAGCGATGCATGTTCTTAGTGTACGAATACATGGAAAATGGGAGTCTGTTTGGTGTTTTGAGAGATGATGTCGAAGCGGTGGAATTAGATTGGTCCAAAAGAGTCGATCTTGTCCGGGATACGGCACATGCTTTGTCTTACATGCACCATGATTGTGCTCGGCCAATTGTTCATCGAGACATATCTAGCAATAACATCTTACTCAACAGTAAAATGCAGGCTTTTGTATCAGATTTTGGCACTGCAAGACTTCTAGATCATAATTTCTCATCTAACTTCACTACAAATATCGCGGGCACCTATGGATACATTGCACCAGGTGAGCAATACTTTATGCTTCATAATTTTTCTTTCTTTTTTTTTTACCCTCAAAGTTACTAATAGAGGTACAAGTCAAATAAACGACATTGTAGAAGTTTCACTATTCATGCACATCAGTGACTTGTAGACAGTTATTGCACTAGCCAACAATAGCTAAGGATTTGTTGTGCCAAGATTGGCAAAATGTCCCCCTGGAACCACCTTGTTCGCCGTGGCTCTGACTCCTATATTTATTTTATTCATGTCTATATATTTGAATATTTTTGGAAAATGAATAATTATTTTGTATACTACTGTTGTTAGTATCATTAGGTTACTTATTTTAGAATAAAAATGTCTCAAACTATAATTTTTATGTTGCATCTAAGTAAAAGCATTTCGGAATAGTAAGATTTTTAGATTTTGTATTACATCTATATTGGTATTACTAAATCATTCATTTCTATTAAACGTTTTATTGTGGAAATAAAATTAACAGTTTTCAAAGAAAAATTGGTGGGGCAAATGGAGTGGGGTGGGGTGCCGCACATAGTTATGTGGGGCACGATGGAGAGGGAAAAGTTGCCTCTCAAGGGGCAGCGACGGGGCGGGCAGTTAAGGGTGTAGTCATCCGGTCCAAAGCCTCAACTACTAAAATTTTGTATGCATTCTGTATTTTTTTTTCAGAGGTCGCGTATACTTTGGTCGTTAATGAGAAATGCGACGTATATAGTTTTGGAGTGGTAGCAATGGAAACAATGATGGGTGAGCATCCAGGAGATATTGTATCTATCTTGTTGACATCCTCTGGAGAAGATATCATGCTACATAAAATTCTAGACCGGCGGTTGCCTTTTCCAAGAGAGAACTCTGTTGCAAGAAGTATTGTTTTGATAGTTTCTCTAGCGCTTGCTTGCTTGAGTGCTAATCCAAAGTCTCGTCCAACTATGAAGCAAGTCTCAGAAGCTTTTCTAGCTCGAAAGTCACCATTGGCGAAGCCCTTCCATGAGATCTCATTGGCTCAGCTCCGATATGTTAATAGATCACGGTTGGAAGGTGAATCAACAGAAGCTTCATCAGGACAGAGCGAGGAGTAAGGGTCATTAAGTGCTTGTCTAGTAAAGAGATAATTGATAATGAAGCTGCAATTTGGTGGATATGATTGAGCATATAAAATTGTATGGCTTCTGCAAATTAGTAAGTCTTGTTAAACTCTTTTCCATTCTATGCTGTAAGAGTGAGATGCAGTTTATATATGACGTCCGTTTATTTTTCTTCTTTTCAATGAACAATGCATCAAGAAATGACAAAACCGACTCTAGTTCCAATATAAAACTCGAGTATCCATTCACAATTTCCATAATGTAATTGATTATATTCAGATGAACTCATAGAGTAAGTGTATTTGATATAATATTTCGCTCCATCAAAGATGAGTATTTTCCAAGGCCAAACATCGGCAAAAAGTCTCTGTAAGACAATCACTCCTCACGAACCATGAAACACGTAGTCGTCCAGAAAATCAACATATGAAACCCCAAAGGACCCGCTGCATGTCGTAGTTCTCGCGGTCCAAAAATCTACACATAAAACCACGAAGACCATGACTTCTAGTGACACTCGAATTGCATACTCTCCACACAAGACCTTGACTTCTTGATGAACGGGTACAAGTACCATTGAAAAAATGCGTTCTCATTTAAGTTCTGACTTTTTTTTTCTCACTCCTCTCTTCTATGTACATGTATATGCGATAGTCATGGAGATCAAACATCGGGTCCAATACTCTTGGGCCCCACTCTTCAATCCCTTTACCAACAAGGTAGCATGCCTGTTGGTGGTTTAAGTTCTGATTGAATCGTTGAAAGTTATTGATTTTTGAAGGAGTAGTATTATTTCTCGACGGAGGGGCCGAAACTTCTTTAGGATGTAAGATTCTTAGAATACTTCAGCTTAAGACTCGCTCCTTTGTCTTATCCTTCGCTTGTGAATTAGTTAATCCTATGGCAGATCCAATTTTTCTCCTATATATTATGTAACATCCCGGGCCCCATTGTGTAATATTGTCCGCTTTGGGTCACCCACCCTAGCGCGGACGAACCGCCATCCCAGCCACGGTCTTTTCCCTCACGGCTTTAAAACGCGTTACACAGATTAGAGGGACCCAAGCCTTATAAGCTAACCAAGACCTCCCTCCCTAGGCGATGTGGGACAAGAGAGGAGGCTGTCACACACTCCACCTCTTAACAGAAGAGCGTCCTCCACCTCTTAACAGAATAGCGTCCTCACTGTGGCCCCACGGGCGTCAGAACAGCATTCGAGCTGTGGTCCCACACGCGGTCGGGAGTCGGCTCTGATACCACTTGTAACATCCCGGGCCCCACTGTGTAATATTGTCCGCTTTGGGTCACCCACCCTAGCGCGGACGAACCGCCATCCCAGCCACGGTCTTTTCTCTCACGGCTTTAAAACGCGTTACACAGATTAGAGGGACCCAAGCTTTATAAGCTAACCAAGACCTACTGCCATCCCAGCCACGGTCTTTTCTCTCACGGCTTTAAAACGCGTTACACAGATTAGAGGGACCCAAGCTTTATAAGCTAACCAAGACCTCCCTCCCTAGGCGATGTGGGACAAGAGAGGAGGCTGTCACACTCTCCACCTCTTAACAGAAGAGCGTCCTCGCTGTGGCCCCACGGGCGTCAGAATAGCATTCGAGCTGTGGTCCCACACGCGGTCGGGAGTCGGCTCTGATACCACTTGTAATATCCCGGGCCCCACTGTGTAATATTGTCCGCTTTGGGTCACCCGCCCTGGCGCGGACGAACCGTTATCCCAGCCATGGTCTTTTCCCTCACGGCTTTAAAACGCGTTACACAGATTAGAGGGACCCAAGCCTTATAAGCTAACCAAGACCTCCCTCCCTAGGCGATGTGGGACAAGAGAGGAGGCTGTCACACTATATGTGTTTTCTTGAGGTAGTATGGGCTGCCCCGAAAAGAACAAAGCCGTGAGGACTTAGTGTCCAAAGCGGACAATATCATACAGTAGGCCCGGGTCGTTACATATTAGATGCGAAGTCCCCCTCTATGAGATCAAACAAAAGCAACATGTGTTACGCCACTAAAATTGAACGTGCCTCGTACTAACCTGTGAGAAGACATTTTCGTTTTCATGCTCGCTTTAGACACGGTTGGCCTGTACTCGAACCCAAGAAATATAAGACCAACGTCATCTAACAACTGAAATTTATTGAGATCTTGTGCATCTGATTCATGCATGTTTGGCTTGTATCTACACTAAAACCATGGGCCCAACACCTCATGACCATGTAATTTCGAGTATAGGGAGATGTGGTGACGGTGATATGAGACTCGTACCACTTTCTCGGTGCAAGAAGACTTCGAGGCGTCTTGAAGTCTTTCGAAGAACAAGACAAAATGCTAGAGAAAAAGTAAATAAAGGAGAAATTGCATCCGCCGTGTTACATCCGGAGGAGGACCTTTCTCAATGACTTGTGACATGTGATTGTTGCAACCTCCCCTTCGGGACAGGGAAAAAGTAAATAAAGGAGAAATTGCATCCGCCGTATTACATCAAATATTAGACCCGCACTTGCCAATCCCGAGAGCGAATGCCATCGCAAGAAATATCATTTTGGTAGTTTCTCTGGTGCTTACTTGCTTAAGAAGTGATCCAAAGTCATGACCCACAATGAAACAAGTTTGGAAAGCTTTCCTAGCTCCAAGACTTGCGTTGGCCCAGCCATTCCATTCAATCTCACTTTCGCAGCTCCAAGAAAATAATCAATGAGTATGGTGGGTAGGTGGATCATTGGAACTTCGTCGAGCCCCAAAAAAGAGCAAGGACCACGATGTACTTGTCCCAAAACTAGCACAAGTAAATTCCAACAAGTGAAGAGTGGATTGATACAATGATGCTGCGAATAGGCGAACGTGTTTGAGCTATATCAGTATACTGCTTCTGCAATTTTAAGTCACGTCAAACTTTTTTTATACTAGCTAGGCTAGAATTTACCTAAGTAGCAATTACTAAGGAGTGAAGAAGCATTTTGTCGGACAGTTGTTTATTTTTCATCATTTTAGTAAGATCAGAATGTATGATAAGTGATAATGTGTTGTCGTTGCCAAAGCCATGAATATTTGGCAACATAAGAATATTCCCTGCGTATTATTCCGGATCGTTTCGGTTTAGCTGAGGCTTGCTAGTCAATCAAAGACGGCAAGTTGGCCAACGTTTCCTTTTCGATGGCTAAAGGTCCGACATCACGAAAACAACAAAAGACGACGATTACTCCAGACGAATCGCGTCGATTCGTCCAGTAATCAATACATGTCCGAAGACCTTGACTTGTTGACTTTTGAGGTGCCTACTGGACGAAGACCTTGACTTATTGAATTTGTCCAACTTCCATATGTAAGCGCACTAATTGAATCATCATTATTTAACCGTGAAGTGTGCGACGGAGGGCCTGCCACTTCGCAATCACGATGTACCAGAATCAGAGTTTATCCACTATAAAGACACTATCAATCGTATAAATTGATTTATGTCTTGAAGCTTTGTGATAATGAACGCAGCCTTTGAATTAATCAGAATTGATGAACACAAGGACGCAAAGACGAGGAATCCCATCAACAGAAAACCCTCAAAGAAAGAACCTTAAAATCACAAAATTACTCTTCCTTCCGCCTTAAAATCTCGTATGCTGCACTTTCTGTATATCTTAATTACCCTTCCTATGAAAGAGAGTTCCTGATGCTATTCATAAATTATGATTCTCCCTAAATGATCGTTATCGGGTTCGACCCATGTGAAACGTGATCCAAAGTTCTTGATACGTTGGGTACATATGTTCTTGATTTACGAGAGGATGGAAAGTGGGAGTCTATTTCGTGTTCTCAAAAATGATGTTGAAGCAGCGCGCGGGGGGGTGGGTGGTGGAGTCAATGTCATCTTACTTCCGCCTAGCTGCGCTCAACCAATCTTTTTCGTCCGAAGGTATCCAACATCTTACTCAACCACCGAAAGCCTCAAACAACTTCTCTCTCTCTCTCTCTCTCTCGAGCATGTCAAATCTAGGGAAATAACATTAGACACATAGTTTTGGTTTGCGTGGGTGCTGTAACTTGGCTAGATTCATAAGCTAATTCAATTTGTAGTGATTAATTTCATTTATTTTCACTGCCCTCCAAACTGATGGCAACTCGATGATGTCAAAAAGTAACGGAAGGAAAAGATTAAGGGCGCGTTTGGTAACGTTTACGTTAAAAAATTGTTTGAAGAAACGAAATAGAAAAAACTATTTCGCTCCTAACAATTTTGAACAGAAAAAATAGTTTGTAAACTTGGGAATAAAAATGAACGTAAACACGTTTGGTAAATTTGTGTTCTTTTTTTATTTCTTTTAATTTTTAATATTTTTATTTAATTTTTCTTTCTTTTTCTTTTTTCTTTTTTTCTTCTTTTGGCCGGCCGAAGCCTCGACCATGGGCCCATGGTGGTGACCGGCCGACGAGGGCCGGCGGCCTCGCCCGGCCACGGCGAGGCTCGCAGCCCTCGGCGAGGGCGAGCCTCGCCGTGATTGGGCAAGGCTTGGCCTTGCCTTAGCCGGGCGAGCTCGGGCTCGCCCAGATCCGACGAGCCCGAGCTCGTCCAGCCTTGCCCCGTGCCGGTGAGGTCGAGTCTCGCCGGTGGCCGGGCGAGGCCGAGCCTCGCTAGGGGTCGGCGACGCTCGGCCTCGTCGAGGTCCGGCGATGCTCCGGCGAGTTTGCTGGCCCTCGACGGCCGGTCGCCGGCCATGGTCGAGGCCAGCGACCGCCAAAGAAAAAGAAAAAGAAAAGAAGAAAAAAAGAGAAGAAAAAGAGAGGAGAGAGAAAATTTGTTCTTAAAAATCGTTCCGAAACAAGAAACATGTTTTTCTTGTTTCTCGTTTCGTTCCAAATGTTTTCCTAGGAACAAAAAAATAGATTTAGAACAAAAAACGCAAATAAACGCGTTTTCTATTCTTTTTTTTTTGTTCCCTGGAACAAAAAAATAGAAATTTTGTTCATAAATAGAAAAAAAAAATGTTAACAAACAGGGCCTAAGAGATTCACAGTAGAAGGTAAGTGTCAAGTCCATTTAAAAGTTCTAATCCCAGGATGTTTTTCTAATCCAAGGATCTTTCTTTGACACGTCATTATCTTGCTTTACTTTATAAGTGCCGTAGTCCAATGAATACAGCATACTTAATATTCTATGGATAAAATTGACTAAAAAGATCCTGTTTTTGGGACTAAAATGGGTCAACAACAACGCAAGTGCCATAATTTTCATATGGCGCTCACTTGAGTGTC